>CM060108.1:545000-1145000 GCA_030522415.1 Channallabes apus
TCCCCAGCTAAGAAAGTAGTTCTGTCTAATGTCCCTCCTTTTATATCTGACAGTGTGATAGCAGCAGAACTGTCCAGATACGGACGCCTGGTCTCCCCTATAAAGAAAATCCCCCTTGGCTGTAAATCCCCTCTGATTAAACACCTGGTATCTTTTAGGAGAGTTGTTTTTATGATTTTTAAAGAGGGTGTCGAAGAGCTAAATGTCATTTTCAAATTCAGAGTCGAACGTTTTGACTACAATATCTTCGCCTCCTCAGACACCGATATAAAATTGTTTTAAATGTGGTGCAATGGGACATCTCGTCCGTGCTTGTGCTGAAAGACAGAGCGATCCCGATGCTCCTGTGCGACCCGGTCAAGACGCGACCGTGCCGGCCGTGGCTGTCCCCCCTACGACTACGGCTCGGCCGTCCGCTGAGGGACCCGGAAATGCTGCTGAACCAGTACCCAAAGAGAGCGAATCCCAAGCCCAGCCTGCAATCCAAGAGCCTACTGAAACACCATCGACACCACAAGCAACGTACTCGACTAAACCAGATCGAGGGGAACCCAACGTGACCCAACCGGTGCCGGAGAGGCCGAGCACAGCCGATAAGGTCACAGAGGGCTCGGGTGCAGCGCTGGAGTCACCTGTCCTCTTGGCGATGGGCACAAGGGCGAAGAGTCGCCAACTGAAAGCAGCAGCCACTGCACTGTCACAGGGGGACGAGGCGGACATAGAGATGGAAGAGGAGCCCCTCTTCAAAACACCTAAAAGAAAAAAAGACCGCAAGGGAGGAGGAAAAAAACTCCCCAAAAAAGACACAGAAACAGAATCAGACAGTGACGGATACATTTCGGACTCTGTGCTGATTCTCACCCCAGAAGAAGAGAGAATGCCAGTGATATACAGCGAGGAGTCCATACATACTTTCCTAGAAAAGACAAAAGGAGGCTCAAAAATCAAACTGGAAGATCACTTCCCAAACAAGAGACAGTTCATGCATGATGTTAAGTACTACAAAAAACACAAAGCTTTCGTTGACCGGGAAATATTCAGGATAAAGAAATGGATCACTAAAATAAACAAAGAACTCGCTGAGGAGGACTTCTATGAATGATTTTACCTCTCTGCTGGACACTGGTATGTTCTATTTCTTTCTTATATTTAAGACAGTTTTTTTATCTACACACCTTTTAATGAATGAAGTAAACATTGCGAGCTTAAATATTAATGGAGCAAGAACATATGAAAAAAGAGCTAAACTATACGAACTATTAAAACAGAAGCACATTGATGTGGCTCTACTGCAGGAGACACATAGCAACACCAAAAACTCTGCGGACTGGACAAAAGAGTGGGACGGTCTCGCGATCCTGAGCCACAACACACCACTGAGTGCTGGAGTCGCACTGCTCTTTGCTCGCAATTTTATACCGAACTCTTATACAATAGAAGAATTTTTAAACGGGAGGCTTTTAAAAGTGAGAACTTTTTATGAGAATGAAGTCTTTGTTTTTATTTGTGTGTACACTCCCACCAAGGCAGTAGAGAGGATGATGTTTTTAGACAAACTAAACGACGTCATTAATGACTGTAACTCTGCTGATATTTTAATTGTGGGTGGGGATTTTAACTGCACAACTGACAATCTGGACAGAAATCACAAAGAACCTCACATGGCCTCCCGTAAACGCATGTGGGAGATGATGGAGGCCCAGGACTTAAGTGACATATGGAGAAACCTAAACACAAAACAAAGACAGTACACCTGGGCCCATTCCGTAGATAACACACTCTCTCTGGCTAGACTCGACCGATTTTATTGTTTTAAACATCAACTGTCTTATTTTACGAAATGTTTCATTACCCCAGTAGGCATCTCCGACCATAGCATGGTGCAGTGTACAGTCAGTAGGAAAAACCTAAAACCTAAGAGTGCCTACTGGCATTTTAATACTGTACTTTTAGAAGATGCCAATTTTATTGAGTCTTTTACTTATTTATGGGCCAGTCTTAAATCACAAAAAGCAGATTTTAGCTCTCTACAGCAATGGTGGGGCCTAGCTAAAGCACAAACAAAAGTTTTTTGTCAACAGTACACTCTCAATGTCACAAAAGACATTGTTAGATCAATGAGAGCTCTAGAGACCGAAATAGTGGAACTCCAGAGTTTGGAGACCACAGGAAATCGAGGAAATATTGAATCCCTCAAAAACAAAAAAGCCATAATGAATGACCTGCTGGGTATTGCAGTACAGGGGGCGCTGGTCCGCTCACGGTTTATATATGCTACGGAAATGGATGCTCCTTCCAAGTTCTTTTTCGGTCTAGAACAAAAAAATGGACAGAAAAGAATTATACATGCTGTGCGATCAGAATCAGGGGATCTCGTATCAGAGCCCACTGAAATTCGCAAGCAGACAAACAGCTTCTACTCAAAGCTGTATAGTAGTGAGTGGTCAGATGCACATGCAATGGAGGAGACCTTTTTAAAAAACCTGTCCAAATTGTCAGAACAAACGGCCTCAGATATAGCAACAGAACTGACACTGGCAGAGATTCAGGAGGCCCTCCAAGGTCTGAAGAACGGGCGCGCGCCAGGTATAGACGGTCTCCCTGCAGAGTTCTACAAGGCGTTGTGGGCAGTAATAGGACAGGACGTAGTAGAGGTGTTGCAGGACAGCGTGAAAGGAGGAAAGCTCCCGGTGAGCTGCAGGAGGGCTGTCCTGACCTTACTGCCAAAAAAGGGAGACCTGACGCACCTGGGAAACTGGCGCCCGGTATCACTGCTGTGCACTGACTACAAACTACTCTCAAAAGCATTGGCCTCAAGACTGACAAAGGTACTGGAGCAGGTCATTCATCACGACCAGACGTACTGCGTGTCTGGTAGGTCTATCTTTGATAACATACATCTAATTCGCGATATTTTGGATGTCTCTAGACTTTTGGATTTAAAGACTGGTCTCATTCTGCTGGACCAGGAAAAGGCTTTTGACCGGGTTGAACATAGATATTTGTGGAAGGTGCTGGAAAGCTTTGGGTTCAACCCAGGTTTCACAGCTATGATCAAAACATTGTATAGTGACATTGAGAGTGTACTGAAGGTTAATGGTGGTTTATGTGCTCCTTTTAAAGTACACAGAGGCATTAGACAAGGCTGCTCTCTGTCAGGCATGCTATATTCTTTAGCAATTGAACCTCTTTTATGCAAACTGAGAGATCAGCTTTCTGGTTTTAATATACCTCGTTTTAACATTTCAACCTGTCTTTCAGCCTATGCCGATGACCTAGCTGTAATGGTCAACACACAGACAGATGTGACTTTTTTAACCGACGTTTTAGAAGATTTTAAGATTTTATCATCGGCTAAAATCAACTGGAACAAAAGTGAAGCTATTTTAGTAGGAGAATGGGGAGGCGAACAGCCCACACTACCAGGGGGTTTAACGTGGAGAAAGAGCGGTTTTAAATACTTGGGTGTCTACCTGGGCAGTGCAGAGTTTTTAAACAAAAACTGGGAAGGTATTGTTGAAGGCATTAAAGGCAGACTGAACAGATGGAAATGGTTGGTCCCAACAATGTCTTTCAGAGGACGAGTGCTGGTCATCAACAACCTAGCAGCATCGTCCCTGTGGCACAAACTGGCATGTATGGACCCACCACCAAACCTGCTAGCAAGTATACAGGCCCTGCTGGTAGACTTCTTCTGGGACAAACTGCACTGGATACCACAAAGCCTTCTTCACCTGCCTAAAGATGAAGGAGGACAGGGCCTGGTGCAGCTAGCCAGCAGAACTGCAGCCTTCCGCCTGCAGTTCATCCAGAGACTCCTCACCGGAGCCAGTGACGAAGGATGGAGAGCAGCTGCCTTCACACTACTACGCACGGTGGGAGGATTCGGACTGGACAGAACTCTGTTTTTAATGGACCCCACAGCACTGGACACGACTGGACTACCAGCTTTTTATCAAAGACTTTTTAAAATTTGGAACTTTTTTAAAAAACAAAACAAGGGAAACAGAACTTTACACTGGCTGCTGGAGGAGCCCCTAGTCTGTGGAGGACGTCTAGACATCTCTAGCAATACCACCCCAGCATTATCCAAGACCCTGGTCTCCGCAGGGATCGTGACACTCCGGCAGCTGGTAAACATCACTGGAACAGACCTGTCTCGAGCAGAGGACTTGGCAACACACATGGGACTCCGGTCTCAACGGGTCGCCAACCAACTCCTGCATCGCTGGAGAACCACCCTAACATCGGAGGAACGAGTTCAGCTGATGGAATACACAGGAAATGAGACCAGCTCTACAGAAGAGGAACGGTTTCCACAGCTGATCATAACTCCAGACCTAGAGGGACACGGCGGCCCCCTCCTGGAGCACAAGGGTGAGGACGAGATGAACTTTGAGACAGTGTCTGGTAAGGTTCTGTACAAAGCTTGTGTGAAGGTTTTAAACAAGAAAAAACTGAATGGGAGGGTAGACACCACATGGCGCACTGAACTGGGTTTTAACAATGATATTAAACCAGAGTGGAGAGCACTGTACAAACCACCATTAACCAAAAAGTCTGCTGACCTCCAATGGAGGATTTTACATGGAATTATCTCTGTGAACTCTTATCTCTATTTTAAACCCTGAAATAACACAAGAATGCCCCTTTTGTTCACAGAGAGAAACTGTTTTCCATGCTTTTATACATTGTTCCAGATTGTCGCCCTTGTTTAACCTTTTAAAATGCATTTTTTTACCACTGCATGTAGATTTTAATCACCAGTTTTTTATTCTTGGTTTTAAATACGTCCGGAGAAACCGATTCAAATGCCAGCTTATTAATTTTACCATTGGTCAAGCCAAAATGGCAATCTATATAAGCAGAAAGAATAAGCTGGCACAAAGTACAGACTGTGATCCACGAAAAATCTTCTCCAGACTTGTTAAATCAAGAATTCTAATTGATTTTAATTTCTATAAGAACATGAAGGACATACAGTAGACATGTTTAAAACAATATGGTGTTGTGGGGAGACCCTGTGCTCAGTAGAAGATGAGGAATTAATCTTTACACCAAACTTAAACTGAGGAAAAAAAAAAAAAAAAAAAACCCCAACCACACACAACACAATAACTTTGTATGCTCAAAAGAATAATTACAATGCCTAAAAAATGTCTTATTTATTTATTTATTTTCTTATTTTTTAATCAACCTCTATTTTTATACAACACAATTCGTAAAATAAAGGATTGTAAAAGTCAAAAAGTCTCTGTCTCTCTCTCCCTCTCTCTCTCTGTCTCTCCCTCCCTCCCTCTCTCTGTCTCTCCCTCTCTCTCTCTGTGTGTGTCTCTCTCTGTCTCTCCCTCCCTCTCTCTGTCTCTCCCTCCCTCTCTCTGTCTCTCCCTCTCTCTCTCTCTGTGTGTGTCTCTCTCTGTCTCTCCCTCCCTCTCTCTGTCTCTCCCTCCCTCCCTCTCTCTCTGTCTCTCCCTCTCTCTCTCTGTGTGTCTCTCTCTGTCTCTCCCTCCCTCTCTCTGTCTCTCCCTCCCTCTCTCTGTCTCTCCCTCCCTCTCTCTGTCTCTCCCTCCCTCTCTCTGTCTCTCCCTCCCTCCCTCTCCCTCTCTCTTAATATTTAGCTTCCAGACTTTGCTGTATTGTTTAATGTTGTGTTGCGTAACAGTTCTCCAGGCCTCCTGAAGGTCTCTCATGTCCACTCCAGTCTCTGTACCTGAGCAGTTTCAGAGGAATGTTTGTGTTTGTTAAGCCACACAGTGACCTGTCAATCATTCAAGCATAAAAAAAACCATCATCTAACTTTAGTCCTGACTGAGTGAGAAACAGGTACAGATGATGGCAGATGATCAGGTGGTGATTAATATACTGCTGATGCTGAGGGGTTGGAACAGACGAGAGGGGAAATGAGGTCGCTGCTGCTGAGGCTGTTACAGAAATCGTGTCCTTTTTTGCAGGTTGTAGAAATAACACACATGTTCCTTTTCTTTAATCGTTTAATTGAATTCAGTATGAAGAATTAGGAGGTGAAGACTTTTGCACAGTGCTGTGTGTAGAGACATCAGAGGTTGTGCAGTGGAGTGATGTCGCTCTTCTTTAATTAAAAACTGACCTGCAGATGAAAAACAAAACTCACTGAGAGCCAATAAGCATCAAACACTAAAGTACATCCTGCCAATTTCCTGAGCAGTCACACACACACACACACACACACACACACACACACACACACACACACACAGAGGGTGGAGGGGGGTAGGGAGGGGGGGTGTAGAGAGGGTGTAGAGGGGGGGGGGTGTAGAGAGGGTGGAGGGGGGGTGGAGGGGGGTGTAGAGAGGGTGTATACATGCAGTTGTTCTCGTCTGATTGGTGTACTGTATATTTGCAGCGGCCTTTTGATCCAAAACATTCACAGGGAAGGAAATTAACGATACCCGAATGAAGCACATAATAGAGAAATAACACTGGGAGGAAGAAGAAAAAGCAAATAGAGAAGGAATGAAAATGTCACACACACACACACACACACACACACACACACACACACACACACGGTCTCCTTTACACTGAAGCCGTCCTGAGCGTTTCTTATTTCAACACCCGTCACTCATGTTACCCACCTAACACTGGGTAGGTTCCCCTTATTGCCCCCAAAACAGCACTGAACCTTCGAGGCCTGGACTTCACTACCCCTCTGAAGGTGTGTGTGTGAGTGTGTGTGTTGTATCTGACCATCAGTAGCTCCTTACCTCCTGTAAGTCCCGTCAGTGTGTGAGATGGATCAGACTCGTTTCTCCAGCATGTCCATCAGACGCTCAATCAGATCGAGATCTAAAGAATTTGGAGGCGGAGTCAACACCCCGACCTCTTCATCATGTTCCTGAGCGTTCATGAACAGTGTGTGTGTCAGGGTGTGTTATCCTGCTCCATGTAGGGGTGTAACTCGGTCTGTAACAGTATTTAGGGAGGCGGGACGTGTCAAAGTGACATCCACATGAAGGGCGGGACCCGAGGACCTGAGCGGAACCATCACGCTGCCTCCACCCGCTCGCATTCCTCTCACAGTGCATCCTGGTGTCACGTCGAACCCAGATCCAGCCCTGGAATCCATATGGTGTCAGAGAAAACATGTTCATCAGACCAGACCACCTTCTTCCAGTTCTGGTGGACAGAACCCTGATGGACAGCTCTGAAACACAACAAACTGTGACACTGTGTGTGTGTGTGTTCTGACTCCTTTCTCTCAGATCCATCATTCACTTCATCAGTAGTTTGAACTCTTCTATAGGTTCGGTCTTCACGGTCCAGCGTTCTCTCTCCACGTGCATCAGTGACCCCTGACCTACCGTCACCCTGTCTACGGGTCAACGGTTCTTGGTACTTTGGACGGTTCTGACCACTGCAGACTGAGAACATTCCATAAGAGTTGCAGTTTTGGGGACCCAGATGTCTAGACATCGCAATCTGGTCCTTGTCAAAACCAATCAAATCTTTACACTCCACCATTTTTCCTGATTACAACAGATTACAACTCTGATCTACAGTGACATTGTGTGTGTGTGTGTGTGTGTGTGTGTGTGTGTGTGCTTCTAGCCAAATAAGGATGGTTGTAGTTAAGGTTTTTAGAGGAACATATACGAGTGTTTATTACAACCAAGCCATGTTTTCAAACCCTTCACAGATAACAATAAAATAAGTGTGTGTGTGTGTGTGTGTGTAGCTCCTCGCGAGTGTGAAGAGGACGAGTTTCACTGTCAGAACGGTTACTGCATCCGCAGCCTGTGGCACTGCGACGGAGACAATGACTGCGGAGACAACAGTGACAAGCAGTGTGGTGAGCTCCTCACGCCAACCCATACTCTGTGTGTGTGTGTGTGTGTGTCAGCAGGAGGGCGGTTACACCAATGAGAAGATCCGTATAGTGGAGGGGGTGTGTCTCCTCTCGGGGGAGGAGCTTTACTGGGAGGACCTGAAGCAGCTGAAGGTGTGCCGAGGAGGAACCTTTAAAACCTGCATGCACACAGACACCGTGTCCATACAGGCAAGCTCCGCCTCCCTCCAGGCAAGCTCCGCCTCCCTCCAGGCAAGCTCCGCCTCTTTGGAGGACACAGAGACCGAACAGCTGCTTCAAGGCGACCAATCAGAATGCTCGAGTCTAAACACTGCCCCTGTGGCCACGCCCAAACGACACAGCACGCTCCCGGACACGGGCTGGGCTCCGAACCGCAAACCTTCGACCGAGAGCGAAGTGTAAAGCTCTCTCTCACAAATCACAAACACACACTCACACTCAAGATTATCTTCTACTGGAGTTTAAGCTATACACATACACACAGACACACACACATCCACACACACACACACAGCACTGGACCATCATCCAGGATCTTCAGTGGACGGACATCACTGACGATCACATCGCTGTTGTTTTGTTTTGGAATATGAACAGAGCCGTATTACAAGAACGTCACAGAAAACACTATCGATATATCTGTGTACTGGAGTACTTTTCCTAAGCAAAGACTTTTATCGTGTATAAATCGTGGCTCTTTCTGCAGACTGGATGCTAAAGACGCGACAGGATGCTCCTCGTCCCTCATCTCACCTCCACGAACGTTATTTATCTGAACATCATTTACATCAAACGTTAAATTCATAAAACTGCTCGAGACCCTTCGCGAGTCTGGGTCATGACCGTGCTGTCCTGGTGCTTACTGACCCTCCTGACGGACACGGCACGGGACACGGTCTCATCTCCTCATCGTCCAGCTCTGAACTTTTAATCCTTTACTCTCTATCCTTTCATTTAAAAAAAACAATGTGCTGATCATATCCACAGTATTTCACCTTTACACTGTGTGGATCGGCGGCGGTGCTAACAAAACTAGCGAGCTAAACACAGCGTCTGGGGTTCTCTTCAGGACTGATCGAGCTCAGAGTAATAGTGATAAAGAGCTCTGATAATGAGGAGGACGATTGTAGTCTCACTAGCTAGCGGCAGCTAGTTCCGTTTGCTTCTTGCTACATTCTTCTTGCCCTAGCGAGTCGCTAACCAGAATCGAAGACCTAGCATGGACTAAACGTCGCATCGAATCCCAAATGAGACGCAGCTGATTAAAAACAGGCAGTGATGAAAACTTCATTCATTTTAATTAGATTTAACATCAGCACATGTCCTGTTGACAGACACACACACACACACACACACACACACACACACAAACCGAGCGCGTGGCTAATATCCCAGAGGGTCGAGCTCGGCAGCTAGCACAGCCTGCGCTCGCGGCTCCTTCGGCGTCTCGCTGTGACCCGCTAGCTTCCTGACTTCCTGTATTTCAGAACGACTGAAACTAACACAACTGTACAGAGTTTAAGCTGCAGAGAAACATTTCTGTGTGTTAAAAGATGTTTTATCGTTATTATTGTATAGATTCTTGTTTTTTTTTTGTTTTTTTTTGTACAAATGGATTTTTTACTTGTGTTAAAGGGATTGTGAACATTTTTCAAATTTATTAACACAAAGTCAGATGGATTCAGTTCCGTTTTATTTTCTTCTCAGTGTGCATCAGTAATAATAAGGAGAATAATAATAATAATGTGTTTTAGGAACAATGCTGTTTTATCTTTCTATTAATCCATTTTCATAAGCTGTAATAATAAAAACAGGCTTGTGCTAGTTGTAAAGGAGCGGCGGCGGCGCTGTAGAACAACAGAGACTCCGCGTAGAGGCTCACCGAGCTCTTGTTAGAATGTTAGAACAGGTTTATTACAGGGCTGATTAAGTTATTGTTTAATGTCCGATTACATTGAAGCGATTACGTTTGGGTTTTGTTCGGTTTAAAAATGACCTTTCTGATTGCGTACATGATGATTTTGCCTCTAATACTCCTGACTGTAGTTATCCGTCTCTAAACACTGACCAGACTGTGGCATCTGCACTCCGAGAAGAAATAAAACCAGACACTCCTCCTGACTTTGTAAAAGCGGAAATGAAATGTCAAGAGAAACAACACTTCGTTGCCAAAATGCCGAACAACCTCATTAACTCACTGGACAGAACTTAATGAACCACTTTGTCTGTTTGTTTGTTTGTTTGTTTGGTTTGGTCTCTACACCGTGTTGTGCCAGTTATTTAACAGAGTGTCTCCGATAGCTCAGTATCCATGTAACTGTTGTTAAGTTAATTAAGAGATATTTATAATTCCTGTAAGGATTTCTTGTTTTTGCTAGACCCCGTCTAGTCAGTGCTCAGCCTGTATTTTGCTTCCCGCCTGGATCCAGGGAACCCCTCAATAATACACAAGTCCGTGATCAGTGAGACGTTCCAAGTTTATTGTGGGAGAGAGCAGTATATATATACGCACACACACAAAGAACCAAAGAAGAGGGTGCAGAAGTGTTTACATTTGGTCAGGAATGTTTAGAAAAGATAAGGAAAAGAAGAACATAAAAAATTAGGAGTAGCTCTGCATTTACGAGCGTTCAACAGTTTTACGACCTTTAACATAAACTACTATAGGATGTGTTTATTGAAAGTGCAGCTTGTGTCGAGGTAAGAGAAAGAAGTAACATTCTGTTCTCACGCACACAGAAAATCATGAAACACACTAAAAATCAAATATTCCCTACAGTTCCCCCCTTTTATTCATAAGAAACATCGTTGAATAAAACTTAGAGCTTTCAAGAAGTCGCCGGCGGATAATAGGTCACAACAGGTCTGAATCATTGGTATATCGCTTAGCGGTCCAATTAGCGAATCGCCAAAAAAACATTATCATGTGGATGAGGTTGCACTATGTACAACAATCTCTCATTCAAGATTAAGAGGACAAAAAGAAACTTCATTCTAAGGCGGGAGAGGTTACCACCATACTCCAAGTGCTGTTCTATAAACTCTACAGAATGAATTGTGACCAAAAGAATACACAGAAATATAACAGGTTGAGTGTAAACCTGTGTGTGTGAAAGATCTTGTTCACAATGTCAAACATATAAATAACTACTAGTGGTGAACTATTGCCTTTCTTGACGCTACAGTGCTCAGAGTGCGGTCACGCCCAATCTGCACTCGTCCCACCTTACGAGGCGCTAAGACACCACCAGGAATGGTAAACTAATAGCAATAGTGAAGTCGTCCCGTGGCAACCCAAGACAATCCCTCTGTGTCACGTCACGGGTTGGTCATCACTGCAGCACGTCTTCAGTCTAGGAAACAACTAAATCACAGAGAAAGAAAGATAATAATACACACACATTTATTCATCCTTTGATCTCACGCAGACAGGACATCTCTTCAGCCTAGTAGCATGGATCCACTGTGGAAAAAGATCAGTTAGGACAGCAGTACGAGTAATTGCGATTATTTCTGCTGGTCCGTCATATTTACAATCTCCCAGTTTTCTGGGGGTCAAAGATCTTACCAGAACAGTATCTCCCACATTAAAAGGATGTGTGGGTTTTGTTGAGGGTACTGGAGTCACATTAGCAATTCGTTCATAATGTTTGTTCAGAGTATCTATTAGAGCAGCAGAATATTCAGCAATATGTACATCAAGATCAGTTGTTCCTATCGCGGGTTTACCTTTCCTCCATGGCACGGGAAAGGGTCTGCCAAATATAATTTCATGTGGTGACATGTGCACATCTTTTCTTGGTGTCATTCTCATTTCAGCTAGAACAGCAGGTAACAGATCAACCCAGGTTTTACTCCCCATAGTTCGCATTGCTTTAGTCAGTTTTTCTTTCAGTGTCCTATTTGTTCTTTCGACTATACCTGATGACTGTGGGTGATAAGGAATGTGAAAATGCCAGGACAGTGAAAGATATTCACACAAATTCTGTGTTACATGTGATGTAAAACATCTAGATATTAATAAATCTATTGTTCCAAGCATGTTAGCTATGCAAAAGAGTTTTTTCATATCTTCCTTAACCCCCCCTTCGTGCACGATGTGTAACACCGTGGAACTCGCGCACGAGGAACGGAAGACAATGAGATGGCAGGCACAAACGGCCATCAGCACAGTACCATAAACCATCAGAAGCAACGTAGGCACCCTGAGCTTGGCTGAAGCTTGCAAAGACAATAAATCTACATCGGGAATCAAAGAGCTAGCTATTGATCAAATCAGAACCAGAATCAGGAAAGAAAATCTGTTTTTGAGCTGCTTTTTTAGCAATACGATCAGCTAGCGAATTCCCTCGCACTTCCATAGAGTCACCAGAAGAATGAGCCTTAGTTTTTACAATAGCAAGAGTACCAGGTAGATGGCATGCATCTATTAAATCCTGAACAAGGGAAGAATGAGAAATTAGCTTACCCTCAGCAGAACGAAAACCCCTGGATTGCCAGATGCGGCCAAAGTTGTGAGCGATACCAAAAGCGTAACGAGAATCAGTGTATATAGTGACCTCTTTTCCTTCAGAAAGAACACACGCACGAGTTAGAGCAAAAAGTTCAGCTGCCTGAGCAGATGAGAAAGGGAGAGAGTAAGCTTCAATGGTTATATCTGGCAGTGCACACACAGAATAACCACAGAGAAATTTCCCATCATATGGTTTGGAACAGGAACCATCTACAAACAGAGTGTCACCAATTGTTAATGGAGTAGAAGATAGATCAGGACGTATACTAGTGGAGTGAATAATCTCTGAACAACAGTCATGATCTGTGTCTATTAGCGTGTCGTCCTGTGCATTGATCAAGCGTGCCAGAGCATATCCGAGGGTGTCAAAAGAAGAGGTGGTTTTTACCTCTAAGTTACTTGTAGAACACAGGATAATCTCATACCCAGACCGTCTCTGAGCCGTCATGTGTTGTGTTTGAATGTTCTGCAGCACTTGTTTAACCTGATGTGGAGAATACAAAATTAAAGGATTAGAGAGAACAATCTTTTCAGCATCTTGTACCATCACCGCACAGGCGGCCACAGCCCTGAGACAGGCAGGCAAACCTTGTGCCACAGCATCTAAAATTTTAGATAAGAAAGCACATGGTCTCATCCCCCCCCCCCCCCATGCTCCTGTGCCAATACAGCAGAAGCGGTGCCCCCGTGCTCACACGCATATAGATGGAACGGTTTTTGATAGTTAGGCAGGCCCAGTGCTGGAGCAGAACATAGGGCCTTTTTCAGTTCCTTGTATGCCTCAATCATGTCAGCAGTCCATGTCAGAGGCTGTTGGAGCGGATCATTGTGTGAGATGGCTGTCCTGATGCGTTTATCGTAGAATGAGCAGTCAGGAATCCACTGACGACAGTAGTTGATCAGTCCCAGGAAAGCCATGAGAGCATGTTTAGTGCTGGGACGTTTAGTGTCGAGAATAACCTGGATTCGTTCCTTTGAGAGCCTTCTTTGGCCTTGGGAGAGTTCAAAACCCAGGTATTTTACAGTGTCTCTGCAAAACTGTAATTTAGTCTTTGATACCTTGAAACCCTTCTGTGCCAGGTGTTTCAGGAGACAAATGGTGGCTTCTTCGCAGATGGCAGGCGAAGCGGCAGACACCAGTAGATCATCCGCGTAAGATAGGACAACAGAATCAATGGGGAGAGTTAGATCACCAAGTGCATCTCTTACTACAGCCGAAAAAACAGCCGGTGAGTCAACACAACCCTGTGGAAGACGAGACCAGGTGAACTGCCGCCCCCTGTGGGTGAAGGCGAACAATGGCTGTGTCTGCTCTTCCACAGGAACACTGAAGAAGGCAGAGCAAAGGTCGATAACAGAGAAATGCGAATGATGACAAGGTATAGAGGAGATGATGGACAGCACATCAGGCACAACAGGTGCTACAGGGACAATTATGTCATTTATTTTTCTCAAATCTTGTGTAAATCTCCACGTACCATCAGGTTTCAGTACTGGATTAACAGGTGTGTTATAAGAACTTACACAGGGTTTAATAACACCCTGCTTGAGCAATGAGCTTAAAATTTCATCTATTCCTGAGGCCTTGGCCTCGGAGAGTGGATATTGTTTGATGTACACAGGTTGCAAATGTTTTAATTTAGCTTCATAAGGAACACAGTGTACTAACCTCACCTCATCCTTATGTTCAGCCCACAGACTGCTCGGCACACATTCAAGGGCAGCAGGAATAGAGCTGTTCTGTGAAGAAAGGAAACAATTATTTACACGCATATTTGTGAGGTGGGAAAAAGGAACTGAATCAGGCACTTCAACAGTGAGTTTTGCGCCAGAAAAAGTCAAGGACATGTGTAATCTGCTCATTAAATCTCGTCCTAGCAGATTAAAAGGACAATCAGGCATACAGACAAAACGATGAGAGAGATGAATTCCCTTATCTAAAGGACATGTTACAGTTACCTGAGGAGTGAAATAATTTCGTTGAGCAACCCCTTCAATTCCCACAGAGCTGATACTTTTATTCGAGAGCGGTCCCTCATAATCACGACCTAAAGACGACATTGTAGCTCCCGTATCCACCAAAAAAGAGAATACAGAACCATCTATACACAATTCTATAAAGGGCAACTCATTAACCTGAGGTGACTCGAAAGTACAAAGTAACATCGCGGGGCTGGAACTCTCCCTATGCATCATATGCTCCTACCTGCATCCCTGAGAAGGGATTGGGTCTATATTGCTGCTGCTGTTGTTGTGGTTGTACTCGCTGTGGTGGCTGCTGTGAAGGATTAGGAGAAAACACCTTATTAGCATCATGCCACTGATCATCATTCAATCGATTGTACACATTTTGTCCACTACGTCCCTCATCAAGGGCCTTCTTTATAACAATAATAACTATAACCAGATCTACGGGGTGCACTCTGACCCTGCAGACCTCCTCTACCTCTTCCACAGCCTCCTCTACCCCCCTTTTTTCCACCTCTGTGTCCTTCACTCTCCACAAACATGCCACTTGTCTGTTTTCTAAAATACCGTCTCCTTCCAGTGTTCTCACACGCTCACCTAATTTTTTAATAGTCGTTGTAGAACGGTCTGACAATTGAAACTTTAAAATCTTCATGATTTCTGGTCGACAATTATTCAAGAAGGTGGTAAGAAAAAGTGGGTTAGGGTTTTCTTCAGGGAGGGGCATACCACCCAAAAGGGTCCAGGTCTCTCGAAACCTCTCCAGAAACCTGGATGTGGTCTCACTCTTTTCTTGTTTACAATTAGTTACCTGTGACAGATCCTGACTAGCTTGTTGACGTGCAAGAAGATAAGTAGTTAGCTCATCTTTTAAAAGTTTCATAGCCTCATTAGAATTACCCCAAAGAAAATCATATTCCTTCTTTTTTCGTCTCCCCCCCTCCCTCTACGTCTTCATGTTTCACCACTACAGTCCATCTGTCTTTTTCAGGATCTAAACATTTTACCGTCTTTATCAAATCAGCCTCATCGTACCCATCTCCCAAAACCGATTGCAAAATAAAGCGATAATCCGCACCCACGAGCTGACAGTGCCTGGAAGCCTTTATCAGCATATCAACAAAATGCAAAGGTTTGTTGGGAGAAGGGAGCATCTTAATAATGTCCTTCAGCGTGCTTACGGATGGTGGAAGGATTTTTGGACCCTTTGGTCCCATAGAGAAAACAAACGCAGTGTTTTCTTGTCGAGGTTTGGGGCGAGACCTCTCATCCGGACCTTCATCGTCCGAGTTATTCAATTCAGTTTCAATTCAGTTTTATTTGTATAGCGCTTTTAACAATTGACATTGTCTCAAAACAGCTTTACACAATCAAAAGAATTATTTAAGTTTGTATGGAATGTGAATGTGTATGAATCAAAATGGTCAGATAGTCCCTGGTGAGCAAGCCCGAGGGCGACAGTGGCAAGGAAAAACTCCCTGAGATGGTAATAGGAAGAAACCTTGAGAGGAACCAGACTCGACAGGGAACCCATCCTCATCTGGGTGAAACAGATAGCAGGAGATGATCTGCATTTATACTGTGTTAAGTGTTAGGTTCAGCTATAATAGTTGATGTTAATTGATGTTATAATAGTTGATGTAAAATGGAGTCCAGTAATTATTCGAGACTCAGATAGACTTGTAGAAAGTTCCAGTCCTGAACTATCGAACTGTCAAGTCCTCAGAGAAACAGCTGACAACACCAGTCGAGGCCAGAACCATCTTCTAAGTAGATAGAATCATCCCCAGACACCAGGCACATCCTAAAGAGACACACGGGGCATCCATGCGATGAGACCTCCAACCAGAAATCGGGCACCAGGATGGACCAGACAGGTCCGGAGGGCAGAGGGAGTCTGGATCACTGGCAGCTCAGGAACCACATGTGTAGCTCGACAGAGAGAGAGAGAGAAAGAGTGAAAGGGGGAGACAGGGGGAGAGAGGAAAGAGAAAGAGGGGGAGGAAGAGAAGAGGAGGAGAGATTGCAATTAGGTATGGTCACAGTCACAATGTCTAATGTGAATGTATATTTACTGTAGAGTGCAAGCAGGGACTCCGGCAGGACTAACTATGACAGCATAACTAAAGGGAGAGCCAGAAGGAAACACAAACATGAGGGCTCCCTGAGATGTAAAGCAAACAATCACCTCACCGTCAACAAACCTGAGTGATCAAATGAGACTGAGGAAGACAGCATCTAAAACATACCAGTTCACCATAATACTCTACGTCCATGAGTCCCCCAGATCTGCTCCTTTACCTTATGGCAAATCTATTTATAAAAATGCTTGGCTAAATAAATAGGTTTTTAGCCTAGACTTAAACACTGAGACTGTGTCTGAGTCCCGAACACTATTTGGAAGACTATTCCATAATTTTGGGGCTTTGTAATAAAAAGCTCTGCCCCCAGCTGTAGTTTTCATAATACGCGGTACTGATAAGCAGCCTGCATCCTTTGACCGAAGTAGGCGTGGCGGATCGTAAGACACTAACAGTTCGCTCAGATACTGCGGGGCGAGACCATTTAATGCCTTATATGTCAAGAGTAGTATTTTAAAATCAATGCGAAATTTCACAGGGAGCCAATGCAGTGAAGATAGGATAGGGGTGATGTGCTCATATCTTCTGGTTCTAGTGAGGACTCTCGCTGCTGCATTCTGGACTAGCTGAAGCTTGTTTATCCACCTAACTGAACAACCAGACAGTAAGGCATTACAATAGTCCAACCTAGAAGTGATAAAAGCATGAACTAGTTTTTCTGCATCGTTTAGCGACAATATATTTCTTATTTTGGCGATATTTCTGAGGTGAAAGAATGCTATCCTGGTGATATTATCTACATGAGCTTCAAATGAAAGGCTGGAATCTATAATCACGCCGAGGTCTTTTACTGTTGCACTTGACGGAACAGAAAGGCCATCTAAAGTTACGGTGTGATCTAAGATTTTACTTCTAGCTGTATGCGGTCCTATGACTAGAACTTCTGTCTTATCCGGATTAAGCAGAAGGAAGTTAATTAGCATCCAATTTCTTATGTCCTGCACACATTGCTCAACTTTAGTAAGATGGTTTTTCTCATCAGGTTTTGTTGAGACGTATAGCTGTGTGTCGTCAGCATAACAATGAAAACTAATACCATGCTTACGGATTATGTTGCCCAGAGGAAGCATGTAAAGGGAAAAAAGCAGTGGGCCTAAAACTGAACCCTGCGGAACGCCAAACTCCACTAGAGAACATGCAGAATAATCACCATTTAAGTCTACATACTGATAACGATCGGTCAAATAGGATCTGAGCCAGGAGAGGGCTGTACCCTTAATTCCTACTACATTTTCTAATCTGTGAAGAAGAATAGCATGATCAATAGTGTCAAAAGCTGCACTGAGGTCGAGTAATACAAGCATAGTTACACAACCCTGATCAGAGGCCAATAGGAGGTCATTTACTACTTTAACGAGTGCTGTTTCTGTGCTGTGATGAGGCCTAAATCCTGACTGATACAGTTCATGTATGCCATTTCTATATAGATATGAGCATAGCTGCTCCGCTACTATCTTTTCCAGAATCTTAGAGATAAAGGGGAGGTTTGATATTGGCCTGTAATTGGACAGCTGACAGGGGTCGAGGTCAGGTTTCTTAATTATTGGTTTAATAACTGCTACTTTAAAAGATTTTGGAACATAACCAATGCTGAGTGAGGAATTAATTATTCTCAACAGCGGTTCTGTTATTACTGGTACTATCTGTTTAAGAAAATGTGTCGGTATAGGATCTAATATACAGGTTGATGAATTTGCAGAAGAGATGAGTGAAATTAGTTCATTCTCTTCAAGAAGAGTAAAGTCTTCTAGGTTTGAATCTGACATGGCTAGGTTAACATCTGTATCAATCACATTGTTTGGTTTCAAAGTCTCAATTTTATGCCTAATATTTACAATTTTATTATTAAAAAAGTTCATGAAGTCCTCACTATTGCATGATGTTGTTGTGGAGATTTCTGTAATGGTCTTATTTCTGGTTAATTTGGCTACGGTATTAAATAAAAATCTAGGATTATTTTTATTTTCTTCTATAAGAGTGGAGAGATACGTTGATCTAGCTACACTAAGAGCTTTCCTATAGTTCAGGATGCTCTCTTTCCATGCTATTTGAAATACCAATAATTTAGTTTGACGCCATTTACGCTCTAATTTCCGAGCAGTCTGTTTTAAAGTGCGCGTGTGATCGTTATACCAGGGAGCGAGTTTCTTATCTCTAATAATTTTTCTTTTAGCTGGAGCTACATTATCTAAGGTACAACGAAGTGTCGACTCTAAATATTCAGTCGCCTGATCAAGTTCTGTGGGGTCAGACGGTGGCCTAATCGAAGTTGGTAACTGTGGGAGATTACTGATAAAACTCTGTGTGGTAGTTGATGTGAATGTATGTTTAATACGGTAGCGCAGTGCTGTGCGTACATTATCACTGTGACATACTTGAATGGAGACAAGATAGTGATCTGAGATAATTTCAGACAGTGGAATTGTGAATACATTTCTTATACTTAATCCGAAGAATATTACTAAATCTAAAGTGTGACCTGCTTTATGAGTGGGTCCTACTACACACTGATTTACGCCTACGGAGTCCAGTATGGATATAAATGCTGTTCTCAGAGGGTCTTCTGGATTCTCAAAATGAATGTTAAAATCTCCAGCAATTAACACTTTGTCTACAGAAACGACCAGGTCTGAGATGAAATCCGCAAATTCACTAAGAAATTCAGAATACGGCCCTGGAGGTCTGTAAATTATAATTAGTGGAATCGACTGAGCTGATTTAATATACTTAAATAGACTTATGTTACTATAGAGAATTTCAAATGAGTTAAATTTGTGTCGGTGTTTTTGTACGATAGACAGATTATCATTATGAATAGCTGCGACGCCTCCTCCTCTACCAGTTAACCGAGGCTGGTGTATGTAGCTGTATCCAGGAGGACTAGCTTCATTTAGAGCTACATACTCGTCCTGTTTAACCCATGTTTCAGTTAAACAGAGTATATCAAACGCCTGATCTGTGATAATTTCATTAACAATAACTGCTTTTGATGCGAGAGATCTAATATTTAACAATCCTATCTTCAGATCAGAGGTGCCGGCTGCGCATTCAGTATGATCTGAGTTTGTGGTCTTTATGTTAATTAAATTATTGAAACAGACTTTCTGAGTCTTTCTACATTTTTGCTTAGATCGGGGAACAGACACAGTCTCAATAAGGTGAACCCTGAGTGACGACTCTATGCAGCTAGCAGACGGTTGGTTTAGCCTGTCTGTCTGCTCCCTGGCCTGGGCTCTGGATTGTCACCGATTAACTAGACCTCTACTGAGACTATGAGCTATACTACAGGAAATGAGAGCAGCACCTTCCCGAGTGGGATGGACACCGTCCCGCCCTAACAGGCCAGCTTTGCCCTCAAAGGTCTTCCAATTATCTATGTAGCCCACATTATTTTTGGAGCACCACCTGGACATCCAGCGGTTCAGCGACCATAACCTGCTGTAAGCTATGTCGCCACGTCTCATTGGGATGGGACCAGAGCATACTACTTCATCGGACATCGCCTTCGCTAATTTAAACACCTCTGTAAAGTTACTCTTACTAACCTCTGACTGACGAAGGCATATATCATTAGCTCCAGCATGTACCACTATCTTAGAGAACCTGTGCTGTCCTAGAGCCCTAAGATTACCTGCTATGTCCGGTGCTCTGGCTCCCGGGATACACCTAACCACTGCCGCTGGCGCCCCTAAAGGTCTAGCTAATGTCACGTGTCTCAGTATAGAGTCTCCTATAACCAGAGCTCTTTCAGGTTTCTCAGCGGGTGCATCACTGAGGAGAGCAAACCTGTTGGACACGTGACGCGCAGAGGAGGTGTGCTCCGGTGGGCTAGCCTTAGCGTTAGCTTTGGCTGAACGAGTATGCCGCCGAGTCGTCACCCACTCGCCCCGCTGTGAGGGCTCTAATGCCGGAGTCGGGGGCTGTTTATCTCCGCCTGTGGCACCCAGACTGTCCTCTACAGGAATAACGCTGCTCTCACACTGTCTAACCCTCTCTAAAGTCTGGATGCGCTCCTCTAACGCTGATATCTTCTCCGTCAGAGTGCTCACTAACACACACCTATCACAAATAAAGTTATCACTAATGACGGAGGAAGAATGTCTAAACATCCTGCACTCTACACACTGAACAAGCTGAACGGTAGACATGATAACGTACCTCTGTGTCGGAATTTTAGTTGTTTGGAGATGAATTCCGTTTGTTGTTTTTAGACGAGGAAACTCGCGCGTTGCGTAACTTTCGCGGCAACGATACGAAAACAGGAAGCCGAGTTATCAAAATCCTCACCATCAGTATCCTCGGGATCATCCGAAAGAGGGCTGTCAGGAGTTCGTCCTGACACCTTCTTGGGAGTCTTTCCCTTTCCTGAGGCACACACTTCCGACGAAGGTGAGCACGGTTTTGTGGGTACGGGAGAGACAGGCACAGATGGGCAGCTCACAAAAGGATTAGTGGGATTCAAATTAGGATAAATTTTCTCAATTATTTGTTGGTTAGATGCTGATGTTTCTATGTCAACATGATATGGAGGAGGGATCGGAAAGGTTGAATGAACGGGCGGCTTGAATTTAGTTTCGGATGTGACCTTTGGAATCTTTTTCTTCTGTATTTTAGTTTCTTTTATGTCTAAGTATTTATCCCAAAGAGCTTTCATTTCTACCCATTTTTGATAACATGAACCCATGTAAGGATAATCCCATCCTGGGTCACCCATACCCTCATATCTGAGAGTAAGCAGAGGCTAGATATTCAGGCTTAAAAGTACCTCCACGTGGATAGGTTAAAAATTGGGATTGTGGTTCAGTCCACCCTGATAAATTATCAAGCCAAGGTGTGGTAAAATAAGTGAGTCCACACCTATTCATCCAGTCGCGCGGAACCTCTTCTGGGTCTGGCTTTGGATAAGTAGTTGTGTTCTTATTACCCATTTTATAAATGTGAATTAACCCGCGACAGAAAGAACCAATATCTTCAACAAAAAACACACAATACAACAAAAAGAGCTCAACAAAGACAAAAAAAAAAAAAAAAAAGAGCGGGCAACAGAATACAGCTTCCACACTATGCTTCAGTTCAAGGAACTTTTCAGAAGCGAGCACGCGCTATACTGGCGTAAAAGCCACAAGACAATCCTCCCCCGTACTATATATGGTCCAGATACCAAAAACCAGGGAGCGTGCTTGCTCTATCCTTATAGAGAAAAAAAAAAAAGCAGCACTCACCTGATTAGAGGTATCCCGGATGAGCCCCCAAATTGTAAGGATTTCTTGTTTTTGCTAGACCCCGTCTAGTCAGTGCTCAGCCTGTATTTTGCTTCCCGCCTGGATCCAGGGAACCCCTCAATAATACACAAGTCCGTGATCAGTGAGACGTTCCAAGTTTATTGTGGGAGAGAGCAGTATATATACGCACACACACAAAGAACCAAAGAAGAGGGTGCAGAAGTGTTTACATTTGGTCAGGAATGTTTAGAAAAGATAAGGAAAAGAAGAACATAAAAAATTAGGAGTAGCTCTGCATTTACGAGCATTTACGAGCGTTTAACAGTTTTACGACCTTTACATACATAACATAAACTACTATAGGATGTGTTTATTGAAAGTGCAGCTTGTGTCGAGGTAAGAGAAAGAAGTAACATTCTGTTCTCACGCACACAGAATATCATAAAACATACTAAAAATCAAATATTCCCTACAATTCCTTTGTTTGGTCGTCTCTCGGGTGTAAATATGAAAAGTCTGTATATGAATTTTTCTGCTTTTGCGATACTAACAAGCCGTGTTGTGTGACAGTGAATTACTCCTTTGCTATCTTTTAATATAAAACCGCATTTGAATATAAACCCTGTATGTTGTTTTTGTTTTTCTTCTGTGTTTGAAAGACTCGAGTTAATACAAATTAAATGTATTTACTATTAATAATAATGGTAATTGTCGCAAAAAAGCTTTACAGAATCAAAAGAAAATTATGGAAATGCGTATAAAATGTGTGGGAAAATATGTATGAATCCAAATGGTCGGACTGTCCCTGATGAACAAGACAAGGGTGACGGTGCTGAGGGGAAAAACTCCCTGAGATGGTAATAGGAAGAAACCTCGAGAGGAACCGGACTCAACAGGGAACCCATCCTCATCTGGGTGATAACAGATAGCAGGGATTGATCTGCACTCATACTGTGTGTTAGGAGGCTGGAAGTTCAGTATAACAGGAGATGTTTAAGTTCATATGGAGTCCAGTTTCATCATTGGAGGCTCAGGTATAAAATGATTTGCAGGAATTTCGGCAAATAGAATACGATTCCAGAAGAAAATAAACATTTTGGAAGAATGTGTCCAAACGTTTGTGAACATCTGACCACCGTGAAGACATGGTGTGTTAAAGTTGGAGTGAAAGAACTCGAGTGTCCTGCACAGAGCACAGAGCTCTGGGATGAACTGGAGCCTCCTCGACATCCAGACATCAGTGCCTGAGCTCACTAATGTTCCTGTAGAGTGTGTGAATGAACTCAAATCCACACACACGCTGCAACATCTAGTGTACAGCCTTGACAGAAGGGAAAAGTGGAGCGCATTATACCAGGAAAGGGGAATAAATCTGGAAGAACACATGCATGTGATGAGTGTCCATGTGGCATGAACACAGTCCTCTCACTATAGACGAGGGTGAACATGTGAATGTGGGGTAAAACGAGGCCTTTGATATGATAGTATTGTATCTGACGTAAAAAATTTGTATACATGTACATTCGGAGCCACTAGAAATATGCAATCAGGAGACTTTATACTGACAGTATTTTATGAATATTATCTTTATACTCAATATGAATATTAACTTTTTGACATAAATGCAAAACGTTGTGTGTGCATGGCGTTACAGCGTCATGTTGTCACGATGCTTTTCTTCGGCAGGAAGTGTGAGTTGATGGGAAGACGGATGGAGACTGGGACGGAGGTTCACCTTCCAGCAGGACAACAACCCTAAATATACAGCCAGAGTATTGAGATGTTCGGACATGCTCTGATATTTGTGCTTTTTTCAGCTACTTATAATATATTATTGACCAACCTGTATTTTTCTTGTAATCAGTACAAACTGTTCTACAATAATACCTGACCAAAATGAATGTATGTGTTTGCATTTTTTAGGAAAAAAATATTATGCGTGGTTAGTAAGTTTTGTGGGAAAAAAAAGTAGCTGAAATCAGGCCATGAAACTCATACAGACAATTTGTTCACAAGACATTGTTTCACAAGGGCTGGTGGACTAGTGTTTTTGCTTCAAAATGATGTGAAAATGATCTTGTTTACTTGCTCACAGAAAACAATATAGTGATTAACACTTTTTAAGTCACTTTTTGAGTGTAAAGGGTCTATGCGAGAAGGCGTGATCTATCATTACTAATGCAGTGATTGACACCTGAGAAGACAAAGGCCTGCATACTGATCTGCATAATGAGCCATCAGACAGGTATGTGGCTGAGACAGGAGAGTTACAAGAAAGAATCTGAGGATAAAATAAGTTTATATATTTTCAGTGTTTAGGTTATTTGAGAATGTATTTGACACACAAAAAAATCTTGAGGTTCATTTGTGAGTTCAGTTAAACAGTTTATTAGGAACAATCAAAGTTGACTTTTTAGCAGCATTACTGCAGTCACTATAACAGAAAATATAGCTAACAATAATATATAAAATTACATATATTATAATATAGAAAACAACAACAGCTCTTTGTAATTACCAGAACAAATGACTTTACCAACACTGTACTACATTTTTCTACAATACATTACAGTTTACTATGATGAATATATTGTATTATATATTTATATAATCTAGTTATATGTAACTAACATCTATGATATACTGAATGTGCACTAACTCGTGGTTCTCCAGTGAACTCGAAACTGAACGACACTCACGTGACTTTCTTGTGCACGCGCCGGTGATGCAGCCACAGTCCTAAACACAAAAGAACATTGAAAGTTGAAGAATGGACGCGCATACAATCATTCACAAACAACAGCTGGTGAACAATTTGACCATCTGAAACACGGTCTAAACAATACAAAACACGTGTGTGTGTGTGTGTATATATATATATAAATAAAACTTTAGACAGATCGTAATCAGATTTTATTGCGGGCTTGTAAGTCGCGTGCATATTTCATAGTTTAACCAATTTTACTCTCGCTGGTATTTAGTATTTTCCAAATGTACATATGAAATATAGAGCAGTGATGGTGAGAATAAAAGACTTACTGGTCAGGAATTACATCCTCCGCTGAGTCCAGACGTTGTTCTAAATAAAGCCGTTCCTCGTCTGAGTCTCTTCCTCTGATGAGAAAGTAAATTCTTCATCGCTGTCCAGAGCCATGTGAAGCGCTTCTTCACCCGTGTAGCGTGACATCATTCAAACGCGCAGAAACAGTAAGTAAGTCCAAGGGAGTAGATTTGCTCTGGACATTGGTGGGGACCTATGACTCCAACGCCCCCCCCCCCCCCAATCCAGCTTTATTTCACAATATCTTATTTTGTATTCAACAAAATAAAGAAAATCTTAAAAGTTTGAAACAACTTAAGGAGTAAATAATGAGCATGTTTTTTTTTTTTTTTTTTAGGGGGGGGGGGGGGGTGTGTGAACAATGCCTTTAATAGGCCTTACCTTTGACCCTAACTCTTCCCCTCTGACTGCACTAGGACCGGACAGCATTGCCACCTGATGAAATAGCGTGACAAAAAAGTGAAATGTCAGTTCAAAACTTTTGCCAAAAACACTAATGAATCACTTACATCCTCAGCCTATCACTCCTCATAATTCTAAATATTAGTATAATCAACATGTATAATACACGCACACATATTATATGTTATATACTGTATAATCACCATTCAGATTGACCTCCTGTGAACTCGCCTCTTCACCTGAACTACAACATGGCTGATCTGCTTCTGTCCCCTAATTGAAAAACATTGAGGGATTCCTTATGAGCATGGACAGAGAATGCCTCAGCCTATTATTGGTAACAATGTTAAATCTCAGGACAACTACAGTGGGTCTAATAATATCATGTCATGGTTCAGCATCACCTGTGACCCTCTCTCTCTCTATCTCTCTCTCTCTCCATCGCTGTCTGATATACAGCACAGGTGTTTAGGTTCTGTTACCTGACAAAACAGGAGAAACACATGCCATTTAAACAGCAATCATTTTATTTCACTTCTTCTGAGTCTTAGTGTGCAAACATCGAATCAAATAACTATAGCCTTTGCCCTGCTGTAATGAATGTCAGTCAAAGCGGTTAAAAAAAATAAACACTGGCATTAACATTAACTGTTGTCGTTAATTTGATGGATTCACTAGAGAACTTGAAGTGACTTACACTTTTCTTTGGGGGAAAAAACCTCCTTATGTCCAGCTTCTTCTTCCTTTTTTTTTGTGCTGCCGCCATCCTCACATGTACAGTATGTATGTATGTATTTATGTCCCTAACACACCTTCCTGCACGGGGGGAACAAAATCCACCGCATTTGGCGCTGCTTGTGTCTGAACGCTGCCAATAGCCTATCACATGATAGCAGGGAAAGGAACAGCCAATCAAAATGTTCATATGTGTTTTGGGGGCGGGAGGACTCAAGGAGTGAACGTGATTTATCCCTTTCTGTGTGTCTAGGTTAATGCTGACAGCACGATTTTTATTCTTTTGATGTTGAGTGGATTAAATGATTGGTGGGGACATTTCAATGGTCGGAGGATATTGGTGGGGACACATCCCCTCCGTCCACCCTAAATCTACACCCCTGAGTAAATCTATGATGAAGCTTGTAGTTTTATGCCCTGGGGGGGGGGGGTAGGGTTAGGGTCTAATGAGGCGATACAGGAGAATCTGTACCACTCCTTACATAAAAACTGATTATTTGTTTTCACTGTGACTTGCATCATTTAAAAGTAGACCCTTTAAGCTTTCTATAGATATATTTCTCATGTCTGTGTGTGCAGTATTCGCGGAGTTTCACTTCATTTTAGTGACGTGTTTCAAAAAGATTTTCACCGCAGTGAAGTTAGTTTGATATTCAGACATTCGACAGACATTCGGAAGCGGTATTTTAGGGACCGTCGACAAATTTCTGTCCAAATGAAAAGAGAAAGTACTTGTTACTTACCTGGCTATGATCATATAACCCCAATATTATCATCCCTGCACTGGCTACCTGTTCAGTTTAGAATAAATTACAAAATAGTATTACTTACATACAAGGCCTTAAATGGTTTAGCTCCCACATACCTAACCAGTCTTCTGATACGCTACAATCCACCACGCGCCTTAAGATCACAAAGCTCCGGACTTCTGGTAGTTCCCAGAATTTCAAAATCTACAAAAGGGGGTAGGGCATTTTCATATTTAGCTCCAAAGCTTTGGAATAGCCTTCCAGACAGTGTTCGGGGAGCAGACACGGTTTCTCAGTTCAAAAGTAGACTCAAGACGCATCTTTTTAATCTGGCATACACATAACTCATCCCAGTACTCATACTCCAGTACACCTATACCGAATGGCAACTACGCTAATTCTCCCCATCTGTTCTGTATTTCTCTACCCATCCCGAGGCATCGGGAGATTTTGCCAGCTTCAGTAGACAAAGGCCGACCCTGCGAGGTTCCTGAGGCATCCAGAGAAGGACCAGCTCCAGCTGGATTCAGCTTTATGATGGTTGGAGCTACACATGCTGCTCCTGTGCTTCCAGTGATCCAGACCTCATCTGCCCTGTGCACCTACTGACTCGTCCCTATGCTGAACTGGTCTTCATGACAAATTTAAATAATTTCTGTCATATTGAATTTTCACCTGCACAACACACAAGATGTTATATCATTTCTATCTGTTATCGCCCAAATGAGGATGGGTTCCCTGTTGAGTCTGGTTCCTCTCAAGGTTTCTTCCTAATGCCATCTCAGGGAGTTTTTCCTTGCCACCGTCGCCGTCACCCTTGGCTTGCTCATCAGAGAAATTTCATTCATTCGTCTCATTATTATCTGCACATTTTTCTCACACATCCACACTTCCAATGATTTTCTTTTCTATAATTATTATTATTATTTATTTATTTTCTATTATAATTTTATTTATTTATTTATTATTTTATATATAATTATTCTATATATATAATTTTTTTTTTTTTTGTTAAATTTCTTTAATTTTTGTGAAGCTGCTTTGAGACAATGACCATTGTTAAAAGCGCTATATAAATAAAATTTAATTTAATTGAATTGAATATGTACCCCAGTTATTAAATTAATTTATTATTCCATGGATGCTGCTTTTGTTTATTATTAATTTGTTGAATTAATAGATTAATTGAGTTTTGTGAATTAATTTGCAAATATGTATTTTATTTTTATTAAATCACAATTTCTTCAATATCTTTTTGGTCGTGTAACCACGTGACCCCAAACTGATACCAAAATAATCCAATTGAAGTTCCACACAAGGTACACCTGATTGTATCCCATGAAATGTCTTCATTTATTTTTATTTTATTTTTTATGTGAAAAATAATGCTATTTCTTCAATAGCTTCTAGGTCATGTGACCTGGTCACCCCAAACTGGTTCCAAAATAATCATATCTGAGTACCCCAAAAGGTACACCTGACTTTATCCCAAGATATGTCTTCATTCATTTTTATTTTATTATTATTTAATAAAAAACACTATTTCTTCAATAGCTTCTAGGTCATGTGACCTGGTCACCCCAAACTGGTCCCAAAATAAAGACATCTGAGTCCCCCAAAAGGTACACCTGACTTTATCCCAAGATATGTCTTCATTCATTTTTATTTTATTATTATTTAATAAAAATGCTATTTCTTCAATAGCTTCTAGGTCATGTGACCTGGTCACCCCAAACTGGTTCCAAAATAATCATATCTGAGTCCCCCAAAAGGTACACCTGACTTTATCCCAATATATGTCTTCATTTAGTTTTATTTTATTATTATTTAATAAAAATGCTATTTCTTCAATAGCTTCTAGGTCATGTGACCTGGTCACCCCAAACTATTACCAAAATAATCAGACGTGAGACCCACAAAAGGTACACCTGACTTTATCCCAAGAAATGTCTTCATTTAGTTTTATTTTATTATTATTTAAAAATAATGCTATTTCTTCAATAGCTTCTAGGTCATGTGACCTGGTCACCCCAAACTGGTTCCAAAATAATCAGACCTGAGACCCACAAAAGGTACACCTGACTTTATCCCAAGAAATGTCTTCATTTAGTTTTATTTTATTATTATTTAATAAAAAATGCTATTTCTTCAATAGCTTCTAGGTCATGTGACCTGGTCACCCCAAACTGGTTCCAAAATAATCAGACCTGAGACTTTTTTTTATTCTTTATTCTGTTTTCTCCTGTTAAGTGTAGTTTTAAGAGTTGTTTAGGTGAGAATGCATGTGTGTACAGCCCAAAAACGACACAAACGCAAACATCGCAAATGCTGCCCCCTTGAGGTGTGGCGGTGAAAACAGAATACCGCTTGAGTACCTACTGTAAAATGCGCACTGGTGAGATTTCCTTTCTGTTTTACTATTTCTGAGATTTTCCATTAACAACAACGTAATGGGTCGATACAAAAAAGGGCAAAAGCCAAGAATAAACAATGACATCTGGCTTAAAGCTGGTGGGAGAGATGCTGTAGTCAAGTCTTTCCTTCTTAATGGCATTAGTCAAACAAACTTAACACGTGGTCAATTGACCGTATTAGCTTTGTCTATTTTCAAAAGTTCCAGCAAAGTACTACAATCATGGCTCAAAGTCATCTGGCTTAAGGACAGAAGAGGAGTGAGAACAGAAGTCCTTTCTTCAGGTAGGACCAAGTTATTAAATATTTCCTTGGCTACCAGAAGATGAAAATCATTAATTACAGCTACATCAATATGTTATTACTATACTATGAATTGTTAATATGTTATGTACCGGTTAATTAATAGCAGTTCTATACCTTTCTGATTTTACCTCCACACACAGACATGATGTCAAGAAAATTAACAACAAGTTGTCAGTTCATTTGTGCCCATTTGTGTGTGCAGAATGTATATTTGGACTGATTTAGTTTTTGTGATATTATTATTATTATTATAATTATTATTATCCAGCCTCGCCATATAGTCCAAATCACTTCAAATTGGTCTCCCTCCCTGAACTTGGTAGGTTTCCCCCGAAAGTCCAGTCCAAAGACATGCAGATTAGGATAATTGGCATTTCCAATTTTCCAGTAGTGTGTGAACGAGTGTGTGTATGTGTGTGTCCTGTGATGGATTGGCACCCCATTTAGGGTGTACCCTGCCTCGTGCCCGGTCTCCTGGGATAAGCACCAGGCCCCCCACGACCCTACACACAATATAAAGTGGTATTAGCAATGAGTGAGTGAGATTGAGTGAGCATTAAGGGCCTTGCTGAAGGGTCAAACAGTGGCAACTTGGTGGTGCTGGGGTTATCAGTTATCAGTAGTCCATTTTTTTTTTTTTTTTTTTTTTGCATGTGCAAAGAAACTGACATGGTTTTGTTAATTTTCTGATCATATGTGGTGGTTACAGAGGTACTACATCAATAAAATGACAATTTAGACACAGGTTAATTTTTGGCACACTTAAATGATTCAGATGAGTAAATAAAGCATACATTTTTTAAATTATGATTTCATTCATTAAGGGGAAAAAGCTGTCCTAATCTATCTGGTCCTATGTGAAAAAGTAGTGTTTCATCATTAATTGTAAAATAGACAAAATAAGCAACAACCACCTCCTAATCAGTATATACTGTAAATACTTGATATATTTTAAATAAGTAAAAAGACTACTATATGTATTATGTTATTTGATAACATGATGTACTTGGGCTATTAATGATTATATAATTGTATGTTTCCAAAATTTATTCAGTCAGACAGCATATGGCAGTATGTTTATTAAGACAACAGAACTTTGTTTATTCTTACTTTTTTACATGAATATTATTTTTGATATTATTGCGTTTAGGAAGAACAAACATTAAACAGGAGAAAGCAGCAAATGAAATCACATGTGAAAATAGAACACATGATGAGAGAGAAGCGTCAAATGTAGACAATGAACCATTGTCTATTGATGATGATAATTACAGTACCACACAGCTTTGTCAAGTTAATTCAAAATTACAACCAAAAACTTACTCTGACAATGGGGAAACACAAACACCTGAGGGAAATGGACACCAGCGAACTTTATCCAGCAAAGTTGCCAAAGATGGTGATGACAAATGTGATGAAGAACAGATCATGCTATGTCTTGATCTGGAAATGCAAGAGCTGCAGAGTGACAAATACAGTGAATTAAAGAATGAAGACAAAAATAAAAATGGTGAAACATTTGTCTGTTCTTCACATTCATACAGAGAAGATGAAGATGACACTGATACTGACTTGGCAAATGTTCCTTCTGAAATCATGGATGCTGATGGACAGATAATTTCACGTATAGATCTTGAACAAATTGAACAACTAAAAGACTCAAGCAGACCTGAAGATAAGAAAAGGGAACGAATGGTGTGCAACCCAGGGCCAAAGGTTTTTTCCATTTCCATCTCAGCAAAAAAGTGGGAAAAAAATCAAACCTAAATATGAAAGTAACAGCCTGCGTGTACCATGGACAGACACTTTTTATAAAGAATCTGTAAAAAAAAATCCATGTTGTACACTGGCCTTTAAATATCAACGTGTAAAGATGCCCCATAGCCGCAAAAGAAGTTGTCATTATTTCCATGCCCAAGCGCATTGTACATTCTCTGGTTGCAAGGCAGTGTATCGGTTCTATAAACCAGACAAGCCAAAATCAGATGACAAAAAAATTACCTTTAAAGTCTTTCGCATTGGTGAAGTCCAACACCTTAAACGGGAAAAAAGATTCAGGCCTGCCAAGTACCACAGAAGAGGAAAAATTGCGAAAGCTATAACCACTGGTGTGAGTAATTATTATTACACTATGTTGCGAAGCACACCACCACAACAACTGTTGTCTGGCAATATTACAAAGAGCTTGACCAAGGACATCCTAAAAACCATCTCTTATGAAGTAAAGAAAAGCTCAAGACTACACAATGAGATCATGCTAGAACTGATGCTCATACAAAAAATTATCAAAGAAATTGCCAGCCATCCCTCATCAAAAGGATATGTTCAACATCTCCAGATTGATCCATTTGCTGTGCATTTGTACACATACACAGGGATAAGGATTATAGCTGAGCATTTAAAGAAGTCACCAAACATCACTCTTCACCTTGATGCAACAGGTGGAGTGGTAAAAAAAATTACAGATTAAAAAAAAAGGGTGCTGTACTATGCTCTTGTCTTACCTGGAATGGGTAAGGATAAAACCCCTTTACCAGTCACCGAACTTGTGTGTAATACTCACTCAGTTCCAACAATATGCTTCTGGTTGATGGAATTCACAAGAAAACTTTTATTCACAACTAAGAGGAGAATTGCATATGTTGAAACAGACTACAGCTGGGCACTTATCAACAGTGTTCTCTTAGCCTTCAACAAAGAGCATATTACAGCATACCTGAACAGAGCACATGATCTTATCACTTCAAGTGATACACCCAAAAAATCACTCCAGTTCACAGTGCTGCATCTCTGCTCAGCCCATATTATTAAGGCTGTGTCTCAAGCTTTCAGCAGAAGAGTGATGGACAGAAATGTAAAAGAATATGCTACCTTTATTTTTGCAAAACTTCTGAATTCCACAAACATCCAGGATGCTTTGTCTGTGTTTTACCATATGTGTGTCCTCTTCAGTGCAGAGGAGAACACAGACTTAGTCAAGGAATCAAAATCGACCTTGGACCAGTGTATTTTAAGAGTGAAGGATGTGACACTGGGGGACAGTACACAAGGAACAGAGAAAGTATATGTGAACGGAGATGCCAATGCAAAGACAATAGCTGCCAAGTCACCATTTACACGCATCTTTAACGTAAGGCGTGAGCAAGCGGAGTGTGATGTCCTATCAGAGGGTAAAGTAGGGGGGAAAAATCCATACCACTGCCCTGGAATCATTCAAGCCTTAATGGAGAATTACATGGGTATTTTTCCGTTGTGGAGTGGTGTGCTCCTTGGGGATGTATCCCGCCATACCAAGTCTAGGACACACCAGACAGATGTTAAACTAAAGACCAGGGAAACCAATTGCCATATAGAGCTATGGTTTCGGCTGGTGAAGGACTACATCCTGTCAAGAAAAAGGTACTTGAGACCCGCAGATTTTATTTCTAAAATGTTTGCCTCAATTCAAGGACGATACATAGAACACATTAGAGAACACAACATGAAAATGGAGTCAATACTAAATACAACCTGGCCAAGTTCCAAGACATGTGATGATGAAGAACAGTGGGCCAAAAGGGACAGTTCTGCTTGTCAAGAAAAGTCCAAGTCCAAGTACTTTAGACCACCCAAAAAACTGCCAACTCCCAAGCAAACTGATGACACTACAGTTAAAGAACCTATTGCACAAAGTAAAGACAAATATGCACAGGTACATATTTTTAATCTCTTTCAATATCACAATCAATATCTCAAAATAACTTTCTTAATGAAACCGCTTCCAAAGAACATTAATTTGTTCAGCAAAAATGGCTGTCAAAAGGTCAAAAGGTCAAAAGGTAATTAAATGTTGCAATGCTTGAAAATCGGGCATCAGTTGAACACGCTGCTCTGAACAGCTCTAACAGATACAATATATAAAGTAGATGTATATAGTTACCACATCCCTTGTCTAATACCCAAGTAATAATGTGAGTACAAATGTATAATACATTTTTCAAAATGAATTATATTTAATTTACAATGTTTTTCAATTTTACCTGCAGTTAAACTCAATGTGGCAAAAACATGACACGGAGGTGGTTGTCGCAGTGCTCCCGTTACAGGTGAAGGGAAGAAACATGGTTATCCACCACAGTGAGCTCTGTTCACTTCGACCTCATGAGTGGTTGACAGGCGAGGTAAGGCATTTTCACATAGCATCTCTATAATTTATGTATAAATACAGCTAAAATTTACCAAACTAATAAAAAGGTCAGCATACGTAGGTTGTTCTTTTTTTTTTGTTGTTGTTCCATGATTTATATAAACTTTTCAAATATGCTATTATCAGTACAGTAATCCAGATAAAACCTTGAGTAATACAAGTTACGAATTGATTATCACTCATGTGTTTCAACATAGTGTATACAGCATGCAACCATGTAACTTTCTGTCACAGTCTACTGATTAATTCCCTATGTGAATAGAAAACATATACTGCTCGGCCCCCACCCCAAAAAAGTTGCCATTTCACAATTGTCAAATTATTGGGCTGCATCAAAATACGGAAAAAAATTTGGGAGTTTTAAAATAGCTTGAACTGGTTTAAGAACCCTTCAACACAGAATCAAACCCTGAAAGGATAATACTACAACATCATGTTTGTGGAAGAAATATGGTTGGGAAAAAATCATGAATGAAAATCACCTACAGTAAACACTAACAGTAAAGTTGACAGTAAAAGTCATTGTTATGTTTAATAATTATAGTAAGAACATTTCAATATACTCACAATGTGACGAGAACTCTCAAAATTTTGAGAGACAGCTGTGTGGTCATTAGAATGACAATGAGTCTAGACTAACCCTATTCTCGAGTGATGGGCATCAATTAAAGCTTAAGAGTATGCAACTTTTTTTGACAAGGTCGGTATGTTTGTACGCTGCATGTCAGTTCTTGGGTGCTGAAGTATGTGTTTGGCCAGGTGTCGTGTGTTTCTCTTGATTGCTGTGATTGATTCCTGAAAAACCTGTCTGGAATTCTGTGGTGTAGTTTTTTGTGGATTTTACTGTTGCGCAGGTCTTAGTGTTACTATTGTATAATACTTTATACGTGCTACATTCTGAATCCTAAATGAGGTATTTTTACTTAAACAACCCAAAACAATCAGATTGCATTAAAAAGAAAATTGTGACAATTTATAAAAACAGAGATATCTGTTTTTGCCCTTGAAACCTTTATATTTACAGAAATTTATAATATCTTAATTACTCAAATTTCTTATTTTTTTTTTTTTATCAAAGAACATTCCGAATTTTGATTCCACAATGTATATGCATATTTACATGATGATACATAGAGAGGAGTCTGCAGACCAACCTTAAAACACACACGTTACATTTGTCACTAATAGTAATGTTTGTAACAATTGTTGTGTTCTAGGTAATTGAGGGTTTACTGCATGTTGGTGTCCAGAAATGTAACATGGAGAACACTATGTACATATTAAACCATTACACAATGGGCATGATTTTGTTTGGAGAGCGGAACCAGTTATGTCACCACAGTTTACCAAAGGTGGGTCAAAAGTGTTTGTGTGTGTACAAAAAGTGTTAAAAGAAAATGTTAGCATCCATATGGTAAATAGGCCCGTCTAGTCAAGTGGCTTTTATTGTAATTTGAGCAATGTACAATGAATACAGTGTATAGGCACAACTAGAATGATGTTGAAAAATAAATAATTAGTTAAATTAACTGAACTAACTTAACTTTCTTGAATTGTACTGAAGATCATGAACTACATAAATTGAATAAGTGCAAGAAGACAAATGTAAACAATCAAAAACATATTTGTATTCTGGATCACTGCCTGCCTTGTCTAATTTTTCTTCTATTTCCTCTATTTCTTGCACTCGTCAGTCATCTATTTCTTGCACTCTGTGTGTACGCGTCATTCACACCTCACATACTTCTTGATTATTGTTAGTTATAAGTAAACGGCTATAAGACAAGATAAAAAGTATTAGGAGTAAATATGAATATTATTATTAACATTATTTTTCCTATTTTTATTATTTTTCCTATTATTATTGTCATGAACTAACCTCGGTGACCAGAAGACGTAGCTTAGCGGTTAGCCCAATGTAGCGTGGATGGTAAACCCAAACGCGGAGTAACAGCGAGTAGGCAGGATAACCACGCGATTTATTCTAAGGACTCTCCCGAAAACGGAGCAAGGGAAAAACACAAATTTAACCCGCGTCCTAAAATACACACACAACGATAGGAAGCAACAACCAAAAGATAGTGAGTACTCACGGTTTGATGAACGCCAACCTGAACCGACATGGGCCGAACTCAATGACTGAGTGGTAAGCCAACGTTTGTTTACCTTTTTATACTTCCTGGTTTGGCGCCCGCCTTACTTCCGGGTCCTAGTGCCGGGCGCAGATTGAGTGTGCATGACAGTACCCCCCTGTCCAGGACCGGCTCCTGATGGTCCTGGGGTGGAGGATACCCCGCGACGGTAGTCTCGAATCAGTTCGGGGTCGAGAATGAACCGGGCCGGGATCCAAGACCGCTCCTCGGGGCCGTAGCCCTCCCAGTCAACAAGGTACTGCGTACCTCTGCCCCGAGGGCGCGAGTCAAGGATTCGGCGTACGGTGTAGGCGAGACCGCCGTCGATGGTCCGGGGAGGAGGAGCTGGGGGGGTGGGTGGAATCATGGGTGATGTGATGAATGGTTTGAGTTGAGAAATATGGAATACTGGATGGATCCGGAGTGCCGCAGGCAGCTGGAGCCGGTAGGTGACAGGGTTGATACGATGAGTGATGCGATATGGTCCGACGAATCTGGGGGAGAGTTTTTTGGATTCTGTGCGGAGGTGCAGGTTTCTAGTAGACAGCCATACTTTGTCACCAACGTGGTACAATCGTCCCGGTGGGTGTCGACGGTGATGTTGGATGGCGTAGCGGGTGTTGGCTTGTTGGATGGCTGCGTTGGCGAGGCGCCATATCCGTCGACACCTACTGTTGGGCCGAGGGTACATCAACCTCCATTTCTTGGTGTTCGAACATCGTAGGTTGGAAACCATGGCACACCTCAAATGGGCTTAGCTTGGTGGCGGTGGAGACGTGAAGGTTGTGTGAAAGTTCCGCCCAAGTGAGGTGGCGGGCCCAGGAGCGCTGACGATCTGCCACGAAACACCTCAAGTAGCGCTCCAGTTGTTGGTTGGTCCGCTCCGTCTGACCATTGGTCTGAGGGTGGTAGCCAGATGAGAGACTACAAGTGGAGTTGATCAGACGGCAGAAGGCTTTCCAGAACCGGGCAGTGAACTGGGGCCCCCTGTCCGAGACGATGTCCTTGGGGAACCCATGCAGTCGGACTACGTGCTCTAATATCAGCTCGGCTGTCTGTTTAGCTGACGGGAGTCCGGAAAGGGCCACCAGGTGCACAGCTTTGGAGAAACGATCCACAATGGTTAAAATGGTGTCCTTATCTTCTGAAGCCGGCAGGCCCGTGATGAAATCAACGGCAATGTGCGTCCAGGGCCTTCAGGGAACTGGGAGCGGGTGGAGTTCCCCGGGTGTTGGTTGGTTTGTGTCCTTGGCCCGGGCGCACACTGGGCATGCCTGAACGAACTCATTGACGTCCTTGGCCATGGAAGGCCACCAGAAGGCACGGCGGATGAACTGGATGGTGCGTTGGGTGCCTGGATGTCCGGAGATGGGAGTGGAGTGACCCCACTGGATGACCTCCGTTCGAAGGGTCTCTGGAACATAGAGTCGTCCAGGCGGCACACCTGCCGGTTCGTTCTCCGCAGGCTGTGCCTGGCGAACCCTGGTCTCCAGTTCCCAACGGAGTGGGGCGATGATCTTTGATGGTGGCAGGACAGGCGCGGGGTCCGCCCGGGGGCTGTCCTCTTCATGTTGTCGTGAGAGGGCGTCAGCTTTGATGTTCTTGGACCCCGGACGGTAGGACAGATGGAAATTATACTGCTCGAAGAACAATGCCCACCGCGCCTGTCGAGGGTTCAGCTGCTTAATGTTGCGGATGGTGATGAGGTTCTGATGATCGGTCCAGATGAGGAATGGTTCTCTGGCGCCCTGGAGCCAGTGTCGCCATTCTTCCAATGCCCACTTTATGGCCAGCAGCTCGCGGTCCCCTACCCCGTATCGCTGCTGAGTGGAATCAAATTTTTTGGAAAAGAAACTGCAGGGGTGCAGCTTCTGGTCTGGACCTCGTTGTGAGAGGACCGCCCCGGCGCCCACATCCGAGGCGTCCACCTCCACAACGAACGGTTGATCTGCATCCGGGTGAAGGAGAATGGGGGCGGTGGTAAATCGATGGCAGAGTTCATGGAAGGCGGATATGGCCGTAGGGTTGAGCTGGAAGTGATGGGGCGAGAGTCTGGTCAGAGCAGTTAAGGGGGCCGCAACTGTACTGTAGCCCCGGATAAAGCGACGGTAGAAGTTCGCAAACCCGAGAAACCGTTGAAGCTGCTTGAGGGTCTTGGGTAGGGGCCAATGACGCACAGCCTCTAGCTTCTGCGGGTCCATGGCCACACCCTGGGGCGAGATAACAAAACCCAGGAACGTGGTGGAGTGCTCGTGGAAAGCACACTTTTCCAACTTACAGTACAGTTGGTGGGCGACTAATCTCTTTAGTACTGCTCTGACGTGTTGAATGTGTTCGGTGAGGCTGTGTGAGTAGATGAGTATGTCGTCTAGGTAGACGAATACCCATCTGCCGAGCATGTCTCTGAGGACATCGTTAATAAACTGTTGGAAAGCTGCTGGTGCGTTGCAAAGTCCAAAAGGTATTACCAGGCTTTCGTAGTGTCCTGTGGGGGTGATGAAGGCCGTTTTCCACTCATCGCCCTCTCTGATACGCACCAAGTTGTAGGCACTCCGGAGGTCCAACTTAGTGAAAATGGTGGCACCAGAGAGAGCGTCCAGGGCAGAGTTGGTAAGCGGCAATGGATGTCTGTTCTTAATGGTTATGTTGTTGAGCCCCCGATAGTCAACACATGGGCGTAGGTCACCGCCTTTTTTCTTCACGAAGAAGAACCCCGCGGCGGCAGGCGATGAGGATGGTCGGATGGTGCCGTTACGTAGGGCCGAAGATACATATTCCTCCATCGCCTGAGTCTCGGAGGTGGATAGGGAGTAGAGATGGCCGCGGGGAGGAGTGGAACCCGGCTGAAGGTCAATCGCCAGGTCGTAGGGGCGGTGAGGCGGTAGGTGAATCGCCCGTCGCTTACAAAATGCTTCAGCCAGGTCCTGATAGGCGGCGGGAATGGCGTTGGTGTCGACGTCGGGGGCCTCGGACTCCCTAGAGCACGTCCCAGCCGAAGCCCGTAGGCAGAGTTCTGAACAGGTCGGGCCCCACTGTAGGATCCTGTTTTGATTCCAGGAAATGAGCGGATCGTGCTGGAGAAGCCACGGGTGTCCAAGTATGATTGGTGGTGATGAGACGGAGGTGAGGTGAAACTGGATTGATTCATGATGCTGACCAATGATGAGGGTGATGGGTTGAGTCTGAGTGGTAATGGGGCTGGAGGAGAGGGGCCGACCATCGACTGATGTAATTTTAACAGGCTGGGATAACGCTTCAAATTCCACTTCCAGACTTTTGGCATAAGAAGAGTCAATGAAGTTACCTGCAGCCCCGGAGTCGATGAATGCGGTACTTCTGACCCGTTTGTGGCCAAACTGGAGGTGTACCTGGACCGTGAGACGAGAGACGCTAGGTGTGGTAGCAGAGAGGTGAAGATGGCCCGGTGAGCTGCTCCCAACGCTCACCGGGCCTGGGCGTTTCCCTGGCGACGTGGGCAGATGGCTCTGTGGTGCTCTGCCGACCCACAATAAGCACAAAGTCCTTCTTTAAAGCGTCTTTCTCGTTCTTCTGCGGTCAGGGATGCGCGCCCTAATTGCATGGGTTCCCCGGCTCCGGTGTAAACCACGGCAGTAGGTGGAGAACCAACATGTCCTTGGGAAGTGTAGGTAGCTGACTTTGATGGACGTGAAGTGATGGAGGTGAAAGTGGGTGTTGGCGGCAGGGTCTTAGGGGCCGGCGTCGGGCGAGAGAGGAGGCGTTGGTCGATCCGAAGGGCGAGTTGGATCACTCCCTCCAGCGTGGCAGGAAGCTCTCGCCCAGCTAATTCGTCCTTAATCCTTGAAGTCAGTCCCTCATAGTAGGATGTCCGGAGCGCTGCATCGCCCCAGGTGGTCTGAACGGCGAGAGTGCGGAACTCGGCGGTATAGCGACTCACAGACGATCCTCCCTGTGATAAAGTTTGGTGTCGGTCTCCACCTCGCCCGCAGGGTGTTCAAAAGTGAGCCGGAGTTGATGTGTGAACTCATTGTATGAGTGGGCGGTGTCTGTGTCTGCTTGGAGGACTGCCGTGGCCCACTCAGCTGCCTGCCCTGTGAGCAACGAAACGAGGAGAGCAATGCGTATCCGATCGGTGGAGTACTTGATGGGATTGAACTCAAACACCAGGTCGAGCGCCGTCAAAAACACACTGCACCTCCCGTCCGTGCCATTCCATTTCTCTGGTAACGATATAAAGATGTCAGAAGAGGGGGGGGGAGGGGGATGCGGTGCCGTGGCCGCCACGACAGGAGGCCGGTTAGCCGCGCTGGCAACAGCCGCCCGAAGATCCGCGTTCTCCCGCCTGAGATCCGCAACCTCGCGGCGCAAGGCCGCGATGTCTTGGACGCTCCGGCGAAGAGTAGCGACCTCCTCGGTTAGTCTATTAACCAGCACGGTATGCCGATCCACCACGCCGCAGAGGCGCACGTGATCCGCTGGGTTCACCGTCAGAGACTCAGTCATTCTGTCATGAACTAACCTCGGTGACCAGAAGACGTAGCTTAGCGGTTAGCCCAATGTAGCGTGGATGGTAAACCCAAACGCGGAGTAACAGCGAGTAGGCAGGATAACCACGCGATTTATTCTAAGGACTCTCCCGAAAACGGAGCAAGGGAAAAACACAAATTTAACCCGCGTCCTAAAATACACACACAACGATAGGAAGCAACAACCAAAAGATAGTGAGTACTCACGGTTTGATGAACGCCAACCTGAACCGACATGGGCCGAACTCAATGACTGAGTGGTAAGCCAACGTTTGTTTACCTTTTTATACTTCCTGGTTTGGCGCCCGCCTTACTTCCGGGTCCTAGTGCCGGGCGCAGATTGAGTGTGCATGACAATTATTTGAAATTTTTATTTAATTATTGCTCTGTTTTATTATCCCTGCCTTCTTCTTGTGTATTTCTCACTTCCTCAATTTGTCGTGCAGGCGCCTTTTCTTTTATTATAGCGAACAGATCAAGTCCTCTTGAACAGATGCCTTCTGGGTATTTGGTACCTTACACTTGACTACAATTATAGACCAATAAAATTTTTCCACATACCACAGCAGTTGATGAAGAAAAAGCAAGTGCAGTTGTCAGGAAAGCAACTCACTATAGTCTGTGAGACAGGCACAATAGTAAATAGTAAAAAATTTTAATAGTAAAGTATGTTATTTAAAGTTCAGAAAATAAACAAATAGAAATACTTTCAGGTAATTGTTTATCAATTGAATGCGTTCTAATCATTCTATAGAAGTTTGAAAAAATCCCTTTGTCATACATCTATTTTCAGAAAAATAAAAATGACAAAAAAGTATTAAATATGTCAAAATATATTATGGCATATCAAAATACAGTGGCTTGCAAAAGTATTCGGCCACTCCACTTTTCAGTCATTTATTTGTAAAAAAAAAAAATGTTTGGAATCATGTATGATTTTCGTTCGACTTCTCACGTGTACACCACTTTGTATTGGTCTTTCACGTGGAATTCCAATAAAATTGATTCATGTTTGTGGCTGTAATGTGACAAAATGTGGAAAAGTTCACGGGGGGGGCAAATACTTTTGCAAGCCACTGTATTTTGATTTCCCTATTGTGTATTCCATGTGTTATAATTGTGCCCATTAGTAGTTCTTTTAAGTATTTCCATATCTTTTTATAGGTTAAATTTAGCAACTACCAGGCAATTTTGTCATTTTTCCTTGTAAACAACAATCACTGGAAGTTTATAGTAAGTGATTCTTATTTAAATAAACGATTATCCTTAAAAAAAATACATTGAACTAGATTATTATTTGTGAATTTAATTATGACTTTTCTTCACAGTATGCAAATGCAGTCAACAGCACTGTGTTTGTCTTGGACCCAGCATGCACTTCATCAGAACTGAAAGACTCACATGATGCAGCTAAAAAACTGCTGTATGATACTAAAAATTTTTAGTATTAAATTATATCAATTAAATTTTTATCATATTTAAAACATGACTACTTTCACTTGCTATACTGTATTGTCTTTACTGTGTAGATGTAATTACAATTTCTTAAGTGTAGTAACTACTGTGCATCTAAAAATATAATTCCAACAGTAAATGTAGTCAGGGGAGCACTTGTAAATAATAATTGTATAGATGCACATCTGAAATAATTGATTGTAAGATGATGACAATTAATATTTTCAATAATTTATTTGTGATTTGGTTAAACATTTAATAATAAAATTTAATTTCAGAGAGTATTTAAAGATCCGGCGGACACGCCATGGCTTGACAGATTTGTTGGATGTTAAGTGGAAAGGGGGAGTTATGTCTCATCCAGTCCAGCAGGATGGCAATAGCTGTGGTGTTATAGTAGTCAAGGTAATGAAATTATTGTTTCACCAATAATGTACAATCCACTTCCAATTAAAGTAAACGGCTTAATTACTACAGTTTGAAACTTTTATTTTTTAAATAAATTGCCATGCCTTGTTTCTTTTTAGATGGCCAAAGCAGTTATGAATGCCTTCCCTCACATCCCAAATATGGACTTTGGAACCACTGAAAAGGAAATGGAAAAGGACAGACGAGACCTGGCCCTTGAGATCCTACGGGCATCAGGTAGGTGAATCGCAGCCCCACCCCTACTCACAGAAAAAGTTCTTACATTACAAATTGAACCACATTTGTTAGACTACATTATATAATAATTTTAAATATGGCTGCTTACTGCTCACCGGACTTGTGTACAGATACTCTAAAACATTAAACTTAGTCATTTTAAATGTTTACATTTTTTTATTTCAGTATTTGACGAGCATAAATGTTGTGCCATGTGTGGTGCATCAAAACCGCCAGGATCTGTACCTCCCATTACAAACTGGGTGAGTTGTTACTGTTAGTAAGGCAGAGATTTTAGATATTTAAATATATTGTGTATAGTGTGTATATATATATATATATATATATATATATATATATATATATATATACAGACACACACAGTTAGGCCCAAAAATAATTGGACAGTGACACAATCGTCATGATTTGGACTCTGCATGCCACCACATTGGATTTGAAATGAAACAACTACAACAGAATTGAAGTGCAGACTTTAAGGTTTAATTCAAGGGGTTGAACAAAAATATACAATTAAACATGTAGGAATTGTAGCTATTTTTATACAAACACTCCTCCTTTCAGGGGCTCAAACGTAATTGGACAAATAAACATAACCGTAAGTAAAATGTTACTTTTCAATATTTGGTTGAGAATCCTTTGCATGCCTGAAGTCTGGAACCCATGGGAACCCATGGACATCACCAAACGCTCGGTTTCCTCCTTTATGATGCTTTGCCAGGCCTTTACTGCAGCTGTCTTCAGTTGTTGCTTGTTTGTGCGTCTTTCTGCCTTAAGTCTTGTCTTGAGCAAGTGAAATGCATGCTCGATTTGGTTGAGATCTGGTGATTGACTCGGCCATTGCAGAATATTCCACTTCTTTGCTTTAAAAAACGCATGGATTGCTTGTGCAGTATGTTTTGGATCATTGTCCATCTGTACTGTGAAACGCTGTCCAATCAACTTTGCTGCATTTATATCAGAAAGTATATCCCTAAACACTTCAGAATTCATCCGGCTGCTTCTGTCTATTGTCACATCATCAATAAACACAAGTTACCCAGTGCCATTGGAAGCCATGCATGCCCATGCCATCACTCTGCCTCCACCATGTTTTACAGAAGATGTGGTGTGCTTTGTATCATGAGCTGTTCCAAGTCTTCTCCAAACTTTCTTCTTCCCATCATTCTGGTACAGGTTGATCTTAGTCTCAAAGAATGCTGTTCCAGAACTGGGCTGGCTTCTTCAGGTGTTGCTTGGCAAAGTCAATTCTGGCCTTTCTATTTTTGAGGCTGATTAATGGTTTGCACCTTGTGGTGAATCCTTTGTATTTACTCTCATGAAGTCTCCTCTTTATGGTAGACTTAGATACTGATACACCTACTTCCTGGAGAATGTTCTTCACTTGAGTGGATGTTATGAAGGGGTCTTTCTTCACCATGGAAAGGATTCTGCGATCATCCACCACTGTTGTCTTCCATGGACATACGGGCCTTTTTGAGTTCCCAAGCTCACCAGTGCACTCAATTTTTCTCAGAATGTACCAAACTGTTGATTTTGCCACTCCTAACATTTCTGGTATCTCTGATGGATTTTTTTCCTTTTCTTTCAGCCGCAGGATAATCTGTTTCACCTCCTTTGAGAGCTCCTTTGACCGCATGTTGTGTGTTCACAGCAACAGCTTGCAAATGCAAACGCTACACCTGGAATCAACTCCAGACCTTTTAACTGCTTAATTGATGACAGGTTAACGAGGGAAGAGCACATGCAGCCTTGTAATTTTTTTTTCAGCCTTCTTAGTCAATTGTCCAATTACCTTTGGTCCCTTGAAAAAGAGGCGGCTACGTCTTAAAGAGCTGCAATTCCTACACCCTTGCTCAAATTTGGATGTGTATACTTTCAAATTACAGCTGAGAGTCTGCACTTGAAGCCCATATTGATTATATAATTGTATCCTGAATATGTTTTTTCGTAAACAGCTAAAGTAACAAAACTTGTGTCACTGTCCAAGTATTTTTGGGCTTAACTATATATACATATATATAGTTATATACAGTGTAACAAATACACACACACACACACACTGTATGGATAGATGGATAGATAAATAGATATTAATATGAAATATGTAAAATTATCTCAACAGGTCCAGTGTGATGCATGTGACAGATGGGTGCATGCACAGTGTGTAGGAATGGACACTTTGCAGCTTGAAACAGCCAGAAGAAAAATGTGGAAATGCTGCTTGTGTCTTTAAAAAGACCATCGGATGATAATGATAAAAAAGCTTGTTTAATTGTGATAAACATGACTACTTAAATTAAATAAGAAAGGAATTAAAGCAATGTCTTTTTAAAAGTTAAAGAAATAAACAAATAAATAAAAATAAATGAATACTTATTTTGGTATACCAAGAGTGGGACCTAGTTTGGAGTCACAGGGTCACATAAGCACTCAGGTATTCATTAAAAACAAAACAGTTAGTAAAATTCAGAGACATGTATTGGGTTAGCACATGGTGTACTATGTAGGAATGACCGAGTAGATTTTGTTGGTACTACTTCGAGGTCACATGACCTAGAAGCCATTGAAGAAAATGCGTTTTTATTACATAAAAAATTAAATAAAAATGAATGAAGACATATCTTGCGATAAAGTCAGGTGTACCTTTTGGGGGACTCATATGATTATTTTGGAACCAGTTTGGGGTGACCAGGTCACATGACCTAGGAGCTATTGAAAAAATAGTGTTTTTTTATATCGTTTTTATGTTGAATTAATATTATCTATTAATTCAACAATTAATAATAAACAAAAGCAGTATGCATTGCATTTGTATGTTTAATAATAAATTAGAATAACTGGGGCATGTAGCCAGGTAATTAAAAAGTATTTTCGCTTTTCATTTGGACAGAAATTTGTCGACGGTCCCTAAAATACCGCTTCCGAATGTCTGAATATCAAACTAACTTCACTGCGGTAAGATTTTCGCGGAGACTGAGACGGAGCGCACCCGGTTTGTTTTATTTATTTTATTAATGCACAAAGTTTTATTTTTAACATGTGTGCATAAAAAAAGTAGACACTTTACAGATTCGATTAATATATAGATCTTGTCTGTACGATCAAAACTGAAAGTGTAATTTAATTTCTTATTGGCGTCATCAGGGGAAAACACCTCAAAACGCATATATGCGCTCGCGGACCTCAAAAGTGTTTCTATCAACTGACCTATCAACTCCGTCGTTGGGAACACGTGATCGGACCAATCAGAAACGCTCCTAACATGATTCAGCCAATCAGAATCGAGCTTTCTGTTGGACGAAAATATTTAAACGTAGCTCGTGAGTCTCAGCTGTGGTGTGTTTACTGAGGGAGACTGTGTGTGTGTGTGTGTGTGTGTGTGTGTGTGTGTGTGTGTGTGTGTGTGTGTGTGTGTGTGTGTGTGTGTGTGTGTGTGTGTGTGTGTGTGTGTGTGTGTGTGTGTGTGTGTGTGTGTGTGTGTGTGTGTGTGTGTGTGTGTGTGTGTGTGTGTGCGCGCGTGCGCGCGTGCGGCTCAAGACGAGGACTTTAGGCTGCTACAGTTCGTGACGTGCTGTGAGATAACACTCTAGGGTGAGTTTGTGTTCTGTGAGTCTAAAACTCTTTATTTAGGTTTGCTTGTCACTGCGCATGCGCAGATGTGTTTAGATGAATAATGACACTTGTTTAAGATGTAGTTTCTCTCTGATACTTCTGTTATTGTCTAGTTAATGCTGTGTGTGTGTGTGTGTGTTGCTCTTTCAGCAGCTCCTCCACAGTCCTCATGTTTATACTATGATCTGTAGTGTTTAGTGTAATGTTGTGCATCTAAGTTACACACTTTTATTACTTTTTATTCTTCTTTGCTGCTTGAAAAACCCGAGTGAATGATGGAGCGATGTGGTTTTTCTGGCCTCTTTGCTGTAACAGACACTATCATATGATTGTCATTAATTTTGTGATTAATGGATGGCGATATCGAAGTCTAAATGCACTGAGCTCTTTATAATCTTGAAGTCTTTTACACTGTGCTCGTCACAGACCCCACAGACTTCCACACTCCGATTAGGTGAAACTCGGATCATCATGGGGGATGACAGCGAGTGGATGAAACTTCCCACAGACCAGAAATGTGAACATAAGGTAAACGATTTAATCAATCCTAATAGTTTCTTTTCTGCAATGCACCATGTGGTGTTTCATACTTTCACATTCATAAAGCGTGCCTCGAATTAATTTTCTCTTCTTTAAAAAAAAAACAAAAAACCCCCGTATGAATAAATGGCAGGTTTGGAGAGCGAGGTTAAGCGGCTACACAGAGGCTCTGCAGCAGTTCCAGAGGATTACAGATGAGAAGAGTCCAGACTGGGGCAAATACCAAGGACTGATCAAAAAATTCGTGACCGATTCGAACGCAGTGGCTCAACTTAAAGGACTAGAGGCGGCTCTGGTTTATGTTGAAAATGCACATGTGGCATCCAGGTAATTAAAAGTTATGTATTTTGTGAGGAGGGGGAAAAGAGAACCCTGTAAGTAATTTTATATAAATAAATATTTCACTTCAGTGAAAGTATCTAACATTTCCGTGTCTGAGAATGCTAGGAGGCAGAAACAAAGGACTTGTATGTAATCTCTAAGTGTGTGTGTGTGATGTCCTGGTGAAGCTCCACAATGTGTGTCCTGTTTTTAGGACCGTGGGCGAGGTTGTGTCCGGTGTGGTGTGTAAAGTCTTTAACCAGCCGAAAGCACGTGCTAAAGAGCTTGGCTCGGACATCTGTCTGATGTACATCGAGATCGAGAAGGGGGATGCGGTTCAGGAAGAAATTCTCAAAGGCTTGGATAATAAGAACCCGAAAATCTCACTCGCCTGTGTGGAGGTGTTGAGACGGGCGGTGAGGTGAGTCATGCAGCCGGTGTCGGAGGTCTGAGCTGTAATTATCATTAATAAATTAACTATTGGTTAAAATAAAACAAGTCATCAGCTGTTCTTTGGTTCTTAATTTGTCTTCAGTGAGTTTGGAGCGAAGATCATCACCTTGAAGCCGGTGGTGAAGGTCCTGCCGAAGCTCTTCGAGTCCAGAGAGAAGGCGATTCGGGACGAGGCCAAGCTCCTCGCCGTGGAGGTTTACAGATGGATCCGAGACTCTCTGCGTCCTCCTCTTCAGAACATTAACTCCGTCCTAGTAAGGGAGAGACTTTCTGTCCGTGAAGACTGTACAGTTTTGTGTGATTCCCAGCGAGTGATGGTGTTTTGCCCGTGTGCAGCTGAAGGAGCTGGAGGACGAGTGGGCGAAGGCGTCGGCGCCTCGACAGAGCCGCTTCCTGCGCTCGCAGCAGGAGCAGAACGGAGGAGACGCAGGTGTAGGTGACGTGGAGGAAGCCACCCCCGCCGTCGCCGCTTACGAGCTCCTGGAAGCGGTGGAGATCCTCTCGAAACTCCCTAAAGACTTCTTCGAGAAGATCGTAAGGAGATCTTTAATCACAGGCCCACACTTAAACCCAGCACTTTCTCTTCCTCATTTGTTGGTGTGGAGATGATTACAGGAAGAAATAATGTTTTTTCTTTTTGTTTATGTAGGAGGCGAAGAAATGGCAGGAGAGGAAGGAGGCGCTGGAAGCTCTGGAAGCTTTAACCAGAAACCCCAAACTGGAGGGCGGGGCTTACGGAGACGTTGTTAAAGCTCTAAACAAGGTGAAGCCTCCACTCGATCTGATGGACTTCTAATCACACGCTGAACAGTGTTTATAAACGTCATGGACAATCTGCAGGGATGTTCTTGGACGTATTGAAGCCGAGTTATAATATTTATACTGGGGTGGGGGGAGAGAGAGAGAAGTCTTTTCAGTAATGACTCAAATTAGTAAATAAAGATAAATAAATGTACTATTTTATAATAGAGATGAAGCGGTTGATCGACCAGTGGCCAGAATTGTCTGGTCTTCTGTTTTTGACCGGTGATTGTCTGATCAGCCCTCAGATATAAACGATTCTGTAACGCTGAAGTGTCAGAGTGGAGCAACTGAAACACAACTTTATGGCGTTACATCAAAAATCATGTGTTTAAAAGCCTCAGATCTGCCTTTTACTCCAAACTCTTGAGTGGATTAGTCACACACACACTTATTACACACACTAACACCAGCAGCTCTAATTAGTCCAGCTGAGTTTTGAGACTTTGGAGGCCAAAACGTTTCCTCTTCATAATCTTACAGGTGGCGCGCTCTCTACTGGTCACACACTCGCATTCTGTGTAGTAGGAATCAGTTTTTTGCTAAGGGTTTTGTTTTTTTTAAGTATTTAAATAAAATAATTGTTACTGAGCGGGGCGTATCCTCCTTATCGGTCCTAGTGTTGCTTTTAGTTTACTGTTAATTTAAGTGTTAAACTCGTATTTTAATTGATTCTAGTGTTACAAACTAACTTAAACTAGAGTTTAGCATTTAAACATCAGTTTTCTCACTTAAAATAAACAATATTCTAAGGGATGGGCTACACTTAATTATTTAAACTTTTTTATAGGTTTAAAATTGAGAGAAATGAGGGGATTTAATGGCGAATAAGGATAGTCATTAAATCCCGAGTTGTTTTAGTTGTTCGAATTGAATCGTGGTTGGTCTACTGTGATGTCGTATCCTAATATGAGATGGTGGAGACTCCTCCTGGGTGACTGGTGATCACCTAATTTCTACCAGTGCCGAGATCATCATTCTGTACTGAGTTTCTACATGAAGCTCGTAGTTAAGCTGTGCCTCTGTATGTAGTTAAGTTGTATAGCGTCTGTGATTGTGTGATTTTAAAGCTTTTACAGATTTCCTTGTGTGTTCCGCCTCTCTCGTTCCTTTATTTTATTGTTTTCAAATCAACCCGTGGTTTTTCTTCAAGGTCATTGGAAAAGACACAAACGTCGTGTTGGTGACGCTCGCCGCTAAGTGTGTAGCCGGACTTTCCTCTGGCCTCCGGAAGAAATTTGGCCCCTATGCTGGTCATGTAAGTTCTTTAGAATACCATGTAGGTGTGGTTTCTCTCTACATCTCATTGGCTGCTGTTTATTTATCTTGTATGTATTGATTGCGTGTGTAGTTGGTGCCAACCATTTTGGAGAAGTTCAAGGAGAAGAAAGCTCAGGTGGTCCAGGCACTACAGGAAGCGATAGATGCAGCGTTCCTGTCTGTGAGTATCTGGTAAACATACTCGATGAAGGATCTGCTGTGTGTCTAAAAGGAAAATCGTTTGAACTTGAAATAAAACTTGATCTCAACACAAGTTTGTTTCTGTATAATATAAAATGATATGGTGGTGTTTGTTGCTGTTCGGTTGGAACGCTCTAATTTCTCATCGCTAAACGATTTCTTTCAGACGACGCTTGAAAAACTAAGCGAGGACGTGCTGGCCGTGATGGACAACAAAAACCCATCGATCAAGCAGCAGGCTTCGCTGTTCCTCGGCAGAAGTTTCCGGAAGTGCACTCCCAGCACGCTGCCTACAAACCTCGTCAAACCGTTCTGTGTGGCTCTGCTGAAGGTAAAACCCCAAGTCAGACGAAATACAAACTCCGATACAGAAAGAAACCCGTGCTTCAGTAAGATTACTTCAGTGATGATGATGAAGATAAACATTGTGTATACTGAATGTTCTCCTCTGTCCCGTAGCAAGTCAACGATTCTACTCCAGAGGTTCGAGACGCAGCGTTCGAGGCTTTGGGCGTGGCCCTCAAGGTGGTGGGCGAGAGGGCCGTTAACCCTTTCCTGGCTGATGTGGACAAACTCAAAGTCGATAAGGTACGACTGAAAGTTAATACACTTTCCCTTTTTTTTTAATACATTATTTTTAAAGCGCTTTCCATTACTTATTGAATACTTTGGAAATTGCAAGATTCCTCATGTTTGAACAATTTCCGCAAATATCATGTCTGTTTTAGATTAAGGAGTGTGCTGAGAAAGTGGAGCTGCCCGGGGGGAAGAAGACAGCAGGTCAGGTGAAGGAGAAAACCGCTCCAAAAGCCCAGGCTGCACCGGCGGCTCCAGCTGCCCCATCTGCCCCTGGCAAGAGAACACCTGCAGCCTCCGCTGCTAAGGTAAGAGGTGATTCTGTGTTACTTTACAAGGACAGTCAGGACATGAAGCTGTTAGGCAGTTGAATCTCTTGGCAGTTAATCTAAAGACTCCCCCAGTCCGATTTAAGATGAGGTTTAAAAACGCAGCAGCTTCATGGAGAATAAACCCTCTACTGATTCTGTATCTGATTGTAATGCTCGTTATTCGTTATTTAATGTCATGAATTTATTTTAAATTAGCCATCCGCTCCCAGCAAGAAGCTCAAACCCTCTGCACCCAAAGGAGCTTCTGCCCCTGCCAAAGCTAAGGGCTCCGAGAGCAGGGACGTGACCGAAGCCGAGCTCTCGGTGAGTAAACCTCAGGTTTGTGAGACCTTCACATCAAGTGCGGTCGGGTGGCGTGACACGTTTTCTTAATTTTGCTCAGATGGAGGCGTGTGAGGAGAAAGCTGCTGCGGTTCTTCCAGCGTCCTGCATGCAGATGTTGGAGAGCGCGAACTGGAAGGAGAGGGAGGCGGCCATGGAGGAGTTTCTGAAGGTAAAGCGGTTCGGACCAGGATCTGGGGAAAACTTCTCATGATTAGAGCTGTGAGATTCAACCTATTATACAGTTTAATGGATGGAGTGATAAGATTGTAAGGAAACACACAATTTTTAAAGCATTTAAAATGTATATATTAAAATGTGCTCCAGCTTTTGCCAAAAATATAAACCACTCACATCTGTATTGGGAGAATTATTACTTATTAAAATTTTTTTTTTTTAATGACATTTAAAACTTTTTTTTATAGTAAATTTTCAATCCAGGAACCGATCAGATCAATTCTCTTGAGTTCCTGAGTCTTGGCCATCTTTGTGGAGAAGTGGATACCCCGGCTTCAGGGGTGTTTGAAACTTCACATTTACTTTTAAGCAAAAGTACTTTTAAAGAGTTGGTTTATTTTCCAGGCCATAGAGCTCATGGACAGTAAAGAGATGCCCTGCCAGGCCCTCGTCCGGATGCTGGCCAAGAAACCTGGCTGGAAAGAGACCAACTTCCAGGTACATCACCTTCTGTTCCCGTCAAGTGGCATAACGTGTACCGTACAAAAGTCTTAAACAAAATTAGTAGATCATATAATATGGTGCCCATCATTGTACGAAATCATTCAGCATTTCCATATATAACTTGAATGTATAAATAAATATTACAGGAGAATTTGTGAGAATTTATTTTTCTGTATAGAAAAATATAAAGGAGTGAGTTTGACCAAGTTAGCAGAAGAACTCATTCTCCAGCAAGCTCAGTAAAACCTAACGGCTGTTTTACATATAGTACTGTGCAAAAGTCTTCAGCACATACAAAAATATGGCATAAGCTTTTGAAAACATTTCTGCATGAAAGAAACCAATGAAGAGTAATAAAATAGTCAATATTTGGAGTAAAGACTCATTGCTTAAAAGTTACACAGATCTGTGCAGTTTAAGTAAAACGTTTGTTAGCTTTTACTGAGCTTGCTGGAGAATGGGTTCTTCTGCTAACTTTCACACTCGCTTCTTTCTATTTTTATGCAAATCCCAGGAGTGTACATTAGGTTTTGTTTCCATCTGAAAACTGGTCTGTCTTGTACTAAATGTTTTTGCTTTACAGCCATGCATATATTCTGTAATGTTATTTATTTATGAATTAGGTTATATATGGAAATACTGAGCGACTTTGTGCATGATTATGCAGACATGATAAAGACATGATATAACACAATTGGTCCAGCATATGGTGCCTAAGACGTTTGCACAGTGCTCTAGTTCCAGTTTATTATTGTGAAGTTAGTAAGTTATATTTGATTGTGTTTGAACCCATTTCTGTATTTCTCCTGTTTCCAGGTGATGCAGCTGAAGCTGCATGTGGTTTTTGCCGTGGCTCAGAAGGGCTCGTTTTTCTCCAGGACGTCGGCCCTGGCGGTGCTGGAAGCCGTGGTGGATAAAGCTGGAGATGTGAAGTGTGGCGTGAGGGCTCGAGAGGCTCTGACCGCCATCGCTGAAGCCTGCACACTTCCCTGGACCGCTGAACGTGTGTGTGTGTGTGATGTAATATAATTAGTCGACAGGTTGATTCATGGAGTTGTTTGAGACGTCGTGTTAAACTGTATTCTGTATTGTTGTAAATGTCAGGTGGTGTCCATGGCCTTCGCTCAGAAGAACCCCAAGAACCAGGCTGAGGCTCTGAACTGGCTCTGCGGTGCGATAAAGGAGTTTGGATTTGCCGGGTAGGTCCGATTCTGGATCCGGACAGCCTGATGGTCATCTCTGTGATTATCACTGCTGTTAATTGGTCTGTTTTTCCTCCACAGAATAAATGTCAAGGCTTTCATTAGCAACGTGAAGGCGGCTTTAGCTGCTACTAATCCAGTGAGTGCGTCTCGTCTAACTCTTCATCACTTTACACACTTGGTTTAGTCACACGTGGATTTTTAAATGTTTAGTCCGTTAAAGCGTGTAGGAAAGTGATTTAAGTGAATCGTTGTTGAAGTTACCAGAGACGTTAGACTTGTGTGTAATCTGTGCTAATGAAACGGTGTGTGTGTGTGAGTTAACGTGTGTGTGTGAGGCTGTGAGAAGCGCTGCCGTCTCTCTCCTGGCCGTGATGTACCTGTACATGGGCGCTCCCCTCCGCATGTTTTTTGAGGACGTGAAGGCTGCGCTGCTTTCACAGATAGACGCAGAGTTTGAGAAGGTACGAGAGGCTGGTTTTAATTAATTTAATCCTGTTGCAGCAGCCGGAGGTTCACGTGTACAGTTAACATAACCGTCTCGTTGTGGTTTAACGAGAGTTTTCAGGCGAATCATGGGTTTAGGATTTTTGTTCTATTCATGACTTTCTTACTTTGTTCTCAGATGAGAAGGGTCAAACTCCTCCGCCTCCTATAAGGGGCGTCTCAAACGCCAGCGGGGCAGAAGGAGAGGAGGAAGGTGAGAAGGAGGAAGAAAACGAAGGAGGTGCAGACGTTGTGGATCTTCTACCTCGAACAGACATCAGGTGACACCCTGTCCTCTGCAGAGGGGTTTTTTTTAAACTTGCCCCCCTGTTTCTGTATTCTGCTATTTGTTGCTACAACATTTTTAAAGATAACATAAATTTTTTTTCGTAATATGAGTTTATGCATACAAATGTAATCCGTTCCAGAGGTGAGTTCTTAAGGTGAAGTGTAGGAAAGGAAAATGTAAATGCGGAGAATCTGTTCCAGCCATCCAAAACAATTCCCAATTTCCAACACTATAATCATATTTTCTTTTCCATATAAAAACAATCAAACCGTTTAGAAATTCACATTATCGTTGTCCCATACACAGTACGATGTGCAGTGAAATGCTTATACGACCGGCAGTGACCTTAAAGAAAATTAAAGCTTATAGATAAATAAATATGACTAAAGAGAAATACGATAAACAAATTTAACTAGGATAAAAATAGAAATGTACTGTACAAATAAGGACGTGCAAAATGTAGAGGAAAAATATACATTTGTAAATTTAGTGTGTTTAAAAAAAACTTGCAAATTAAATATGAGACATTAAATCTCACTTAATATTAATTAGATTCCTCTCGGCACCGGCTACTTTAAAACTGAAAGCGTCTCCCTTTTCTTCTTGCTACCGATAACATTTTTGGGACCCTGCGGTGCTGCGTCTCACTAAATCTTACACAAAATACAGAGGAAGCGGAAAAAACACAACACACTTTACTTTCTTTACTTGTCTTTCCACTGACGTAACCAAGCCAGTGTCCGGTTCGGTCGCTTGTATTCCGAGGCAGGTTGCAGTTCTTAAGCCGAGTGTCTGAGTCTTATTGTATACTCTCTAATGGACCGCACAGTCTGGGTAAATAAAACAACTATTTAGTAGAGATGATTGTAAACACATGTTTATGAGGAGTTTGATGATCGTTTGTTCGTACACACACACTGGAGATGTTTACTCTCTATTTTGTACTTGCAGCGACAAAATCACCTCCGACATTGTGTCAAAAATCAGTGACAAGAACTGGAAGTTGAGGAAGGAGGGACTGGAGGAGGTCACCGCCGTCCTCTCCGAGGCCAAGTTCATTAAACCCAGCATCGGGCAGCTTCCTGTGGCACTCGAGGCTCGCCTTACAGACTCCAATAAAATACTGGTGTGTGTGTGTGCTGTTTCCCTCCTCTACAGTGTAGTATGACTCAGTTTGTTTCTTCACAGATGATTGACAGTAGGCGTGTGTTTATGTTTAGGTCCAGCAGACCCTCTCCATCCTGCAGCAGATGGCCACAGCGATGGGTCCAGCACTGAGGCAGCACGTTAAGGGCCTGGGCTTTCCCATCATCACGGTGCTCACTGACAGCAAGGTGAGCTGGAGACGTGATGGACATTTTAAACGTTTATTGAATGTTTCCGTTCCTTTATACATCACCACATATGTGGTGTATTTCATGATGCAAGTCTTCTAGCGAACAGGAAGAAGGTCAGATCAGATTAGATTTTTAAACGTTCTAGCATTTCGCCGAGCTCTCTGTATTGACGTGATGTCTCGCATCCTTCCCAGAATGCTGTGCGTGCGGCAGGTTTGGCTACCCTGAACGTCTGGGTGGAGCAGACGGGGATGAAGGAGTGGCTGGATGGTGAGGACTTGGCTGAGGAGCTGAAGAAGGAGAATCCGTTCCTCAGACAGGAGGTTGGTGCTTTACACCTCTAACCAAACAGACTTCTGGGTAAATAGTTACCCCACATGGTGCAAATTCTTACAGCTTGACACCCCCGCCAAAAGAAAACCAGCTGAGTGACCAGACTGGGGAGGCGCTTTGCTTGTATGAGGTCACAATAGAGGGGATGTTTATTTATTTTAAAGTGACTTGCATGCTTAAGATTCTGGGACATGATCTCATACCTTCCTGTTTATGTCTAGCTGTTGGGGTGGCTGGCTGAGAAATTGGCCACCTTGCGCTCGGTCCCCTCGGACTTTGCGCTGTGTGTTCCTCATCTCTACTCCTGCCTGGAGGATCGTAACGCTGACGTGAGGAAGAAAGCCCAGGACGCGCTTCCAGTCTTCATGATGCACCTGGGTTATGACGAGATGAACAAGGCCTCGGCTGAGCTGAAGGTGATCAAAGGGCACAAAGAGTTTTCTCCAAGCACAAGCATCTCCACACACACACACACACACGGAGGAGGTTTTGATAACTTTATGCAGCTTGGTCATTTATCATCACTGTGTGAAATGTCTCTTCCGCAGCCGGCGTGTAAAGATCAGCTTGTTGGTTTGTTGGAGAAGGCTCGATCAGCCATGCCTGCCAAACCCGCAGCACCTGCTGCAGCCAGCGCTGTAAAGCCGCCTCTGAAGCCTGCTGCAGCTCCCCCTGGTGAGCGACCCCTCCGTCACACACAAAAACACACACACATCATCTACAGTATAAACCATACACACTTGATCAGCATCAGTTACTGACTTGTACGACTGACACAACGTTACAGTTCCAGAAAAACCTGTGGCGGTGAGTGAACAGCCTCCAGCAGAACCCAAAAAACCCAAACCGGCAGCTGCACCCAAAGCTAAGGTGAGCGAGTCGGACACACAGAGCTTCTACATGGAGACGAGGTTCTGTCCCTGTTATTTCCGTAATTAAGCAGAAGTCACAGTGGCAGCTGAACTCTAATGTGATGTTGAGCAGAAATGAGTAAACTCGTCTTCACCGGGGTTTTTGTTGTCTTCATGTTTCCAGCCTGTTGTGAAGAAACCTCCTGGCAAAGCTGAGGAAGATCGTAGCGGCCCCATCTTCATCCTCGTTCCCAATGGGAAACAGCAACGGATCAAAGAGGAGAAAAGTCCAAAGGTACGTCTTGTGAATTCCGATCTGCAGATTCTCTGATCAGAGTTACTCGTGATCGGATAATTGATCATGTGACTTGGACAGGACGTATTCAGGAAGCCCTAAAAACGTCAGATCTGTCATGTTGGGGTTTTTAAAAAAAAATAAATTAATAAAAGGGAACATCTGAGTCGATCCACGTCACCCCGGTAAAGTGACTGTAGACTCGACCCGATGATTTTCAGGTTTCTTCGCTCCTGTTCTGTGTAGTTGTTGATCTTCTGCAGTTTGAGCGCTCCTATGGACCTTCACCCCAGCGTTAACGTGCAGGTTCCTGTGTGTGTGATGTTGAAGTGGAACTTTATGACCCCTCGTGAGGAGTTTGTTGATCAGTTGAAGAGCCAGATGATCCCATGTGTGGCAAAATGGCTGATGGAGGATCTCTTTCATGCAGATTTCCAAAAACACATCAAGGCCATCAGCACCATGATGGAGGTGAGTGTGAAACTTTTCCTTAAAAAAAAAAAAAGTACACACACACTTTTATACAGACTACAGCTGCTATAACGTGCTATAACGTTCTTTAGCACCTGGAGGCGGAGTCTGAGGCCACAGTCAGCTGTCTGGATCTGATCCTGAAGTGGTTCACCCTGCGCTTCTTCGATACCAACACCAGCGTCCTGATGAAGGCTCTGGAGTATCTCAGGCTCCTGTTTGTCGCGCTCAGTAACCAGGACTACCATCTGACCGAGCACGAAGCCACGCTCTTCATCCCTTACCTCATCCTCAAGGTAGATTCCTTCAAACTGCTGTCTGTCGTCTCCTGCATACGCGAGCTCATGAATCCCCCTGATTGGCTGTCGCATCTCTTCTTTCACTTGATGAATATTTAAGATATTACAGGCGGGTTTGATGAGCAGCATGAGAGAAATGTAAAAACATCTCCTGTGCACTCCTCCGTTTCAGATGGGGGAGCCGAAAGACGTGGTGCGTAAAGACGTTTCTGTTTGGCGTTTTTGGATTTTTTGCTTTGCTGCATTGGCGCTTTATTACTATATCCTCAGAAGGCTGGTGTGTGAACAGGATGCTGACTGTGTCTTGTGCTCAACACACACACACACACACACACATGTTGGCGAGTATGTGCTGTGTGGTTGCCACTGTTCCTTCCCCGAGCACTATTTAATAACCCCACCCTCATATGATCATGTTCTTCAGTCTGGAGGGGGGGGGGGGGGGGGGAGTGCGTGGAGGAAAGGCGGATGAAGAATCGGGTCGAGGTAGACAACAGCTTAGGCAGAAGAACATCCTTTTGAAGCTGTGACATCCAGCAATCTGCTGACATTACAGGAGAAGAGAGGAAACAGAGGAAGAAAGGAAAAGCCAGGCTCACAAGCGAATAATAGCTCTCCGCTCCACACTGAGTCACAGCATTATTCACAAGGACTTATTGTCAAATTGATTAAGGGAGAACATGCCTGCGCCTGCAGGATAACACAGTTAGTAGAATCCCGGTTACTGATTTTACTGATTTAGTTTTGAGGACACGCAACTAATCTTACGCACCAACGTGAGCCAAACCACCAAATACTGACGAATTAAATAATAATGTAATCGCTCATAATTCAAGATCTTATGATTAACTTTCAGGTCACATTATTCAATTCAATTCAGTTTTATTTGTATAGCGCTTTTAACAATTGACATTGTCTCAAAACAGCTTTACACAATCAAAAGAGTTTGTATGGAATGTGAATGTGTATGAATCAAAATGTTCAGATAGTCCCTGGTGAGCAAGCCGAGGGCGACAGTGGCAAGGAAAAACTCCCTGAGATGGTAATAGGAAGAAACCTTGAGAGGAACCAGACTCGACAGGGAACCCATCCTCATCTGGGTGAAACAGACAGCAGGAAATGATCTGCATTTATACAGTGTTAAGTGTTAGGTTCAGCTATAATAGTTGATGTAAAATGGAGTCCAGTAGTTATTCGAGACTCAGATAGACTTGTAGAAAGTTCCAGTCCTGAACTATCGAATTGTCAAGTCCTCAGAGAAACAGCTGACCACACCAGTCGAGGCCAGAACCATCTTCTAAGTAGATAGAATCATCCCCAGACACCAGACGCATCCTAAAGAGACACACGGGGCATCCATGCGATGAGACCTCCAACCAGAAACCGGGCACCAGGATGGATCAGACAGGTCCGGAGGGCAGAGGGAGTCTGGATCACTGGCAGCTCAGGAACCACATGTGTAGCTCGACAGAGAGAGAGAAAGAGTGAAAGAGGGAGACAGGGGGAGAGAGGAAAGAGGGGGAGGAAGAGGAGGAGAGATTGCAATTAGGTATGGTCACAGTCACAATGTCTAATGTGAATGTATATTTACTGTAGAGTGCAAGCAGGGACTCCGGCAGGACTAACTATGACAGCATAACTAAAAGGGAGAGCCAGAAGGAAACACAAACATGAGGGCTGCCTGAGATGTAAAGCAAACAATCACCTCACCGTCAACAAACCTGAGTGATCAAATGAGACTGAGGAAGACAGCATCTAAACATACCAGTTCACCATAATACTCTACGTCCATGAGTCCCCCAGATCTGCTCCTTTACCTTATGGCAAATCTATTTATAAAATGCTTGGTTAAATAAATAGGTTTTTAGCCTAGACTTAAACACTGAGACTGTGTCTGAGTCCCGAACACTATTTGGAAGACTATTCCATAATTTTAGGGCTTTGTAAGAAAAAGCTCCGCCCCCAGCTGTAGTTTTCATAATACGCGGTACTGATAAGCAGCCTGCATCCTTTGACCGAAGTAGGCGTGGCGGATCGTAAGACACTAGCAGTTCGCTCAGATACTGCTGCGCGAGACCATTTAATGCCTTATGTCAAGAGTAGTATTTTAAAATCAATGCGAAATTTCACAGGGAGCCAATGCAGTGAAGATAGGATAGGGGTGATGTGCTCATATCTTCTGGTTCTAGTGAGGACTCTCGCTGCTGCATTCTGGACTAGCTGAAGCTTGTTTATGCACCTAACTGAACAACCAGACAGTAAGGCATTACAATAGTCCAACCTAGAAGTGATAAAAGCATGAACTAGTTTTTCTGCATCATTTAGCGACAATATATTTCTTATTTTGGCGATATTTCTGAGGTGAAAGAATGCTATCCTGGTGATATTATCTACATGAGCTTCAAATGAAAGGCTGGAATCTATAATCACGCCGAGGTCTTTTACTGTTGCACTTGACGGAACAGAAAGGCCATCTAAAGTTACGGTGTGATCTAAGATTTTACTTCTAGCTGTATGCGGTCCTATGACTAGAACTTCTGTCTTATCCGGATTAAGCAGAAGGAAGTTAATTAGCATCCAATTTCTTATGTCATGAACACATTGCTCAACTTTAGTAAGATGGTTTTTCTCATCAGGTTTTGTTGAGACGTATAGCTGTGTGTCGTCAGCATAACAATGAAAACTAATACCATGCTTACGGATTATGTTGCCCAGAGGAAGCATGTAAAGGGAAAAAAGCAGTGGGCCTAAAACTGAACCCTGCGGAACGCCAAACTCCACTAGAGAACATGCAGAATAATCACCATTTAAGTCTACATACTGATAACGATCGGTCAAATAGGATCTGAGCCAGGAGAGGGTTGTACCCTTAATTCCTACTAAATTTTCTAATCTGTGAAGAAGAATAGCATGATCAATAGTGTCAAAAGCTGCACTGAGGTCGAGTAATACAAGCATAGTTACACAACCCTGATCAGAGGCCAATAGGAGGTCATTTACTACTTTAACGAGTGCTGTTTCTGTGCTGTGATGAGGCCTAAATCCTGACTGATACAGTTCATGTATGCCATTTCTATGTATATGAGCATAGCTGCTCCGCTACTATCTTTTCCAGAATCTTAGAGATAAAGGGGAGGTTTGATATTGGCCTGTAATTGGACAGCTGACAGGGGTCGAGGTCAGGTTTCTTAATTATTGGTTTAATAACTGCTACTTTAAAAGATTTTGGAACATAACCAATGCTGAGTGAGGAATTAATTATTCTCAACATCGGTTCTGTTATTACTGGTACTATCTGTTTAAGAAAATGTGTCGGTATAGGATCTAATATACAGGTTGATGAATTTGCAGAAGAGATGAGTGAAATTAGTTCATTAGAGTATCATGCATGTGCTTCTTGTTTTGATGCCGAGTGTCACGTGATCACAACTGAGCCAGTGGTTTTTCTCTCTTGCGCTGCGGAATTGTGGGTAATCCTCTCCCCTGCTGGGTCTTAGTGCTCGTCTCTTATAATAATATAATCAACATCCGTGCACGTGTGTACTGTGACCACGTGTGTGCGCGTAAAACATTTTATGTGCGTGTCCAGCGCGTGTTAAGCAAAATAAAGTCTCATTAGAGAGGTTAAAGATCCATTTTCTCCCTCTGCTCAAGGCTCAGACTGCTCTTTGTCTGTGTGCACCACACACAGTCTCTGCTCTACACAAACACTGCTCGGTCGCGATTCTTTTCAAAAGGTAAAGTGCAGGTTAATTTGTTTGATTTTTACTTTACAGCAGTGACTCCGTCAGTGTGTCGCTCAATCGATTATAGATTTCTTGTCTATTTTTCCGATAAAATAGTGTTTGTTGTGCATGTGTGTAAAAAGTAACACAAATGGAAACACTTATGTCAGGATTTATTTTTACTTTTTTTTTTTTTTTTTTTTTTTTTTTTTTAAAGTGCAGGTTAAAATGTTTTATTTTTATGTATTTATTTTTTGTGCTGTAGAACATAATTCTACAGCACTCGCTACAGGGAGGCTGGGCTTGTCCTCATTCACCTGAGGGGGGGAAAAAAAAAAAAAAAAAGTAGTGAGAAACATTTAACTCAAACTGACACGTGTTTATGATACTACTAAAAAAAAAAAAAACGATAGTGTCTCATATATTTATTATTAGTAAAATGTTTGTTGGTCACCCCCATATGAGAGACAAAGATTTATCATGGCTCAGTCTTTAAAAAAAAGAAAAAATTGGCACCCTAAACATTCCAGTTCAGTTTGTGTGGTCATTTTTGATTTGACTGAGAAATAAATATTTGGTGAATAAATTCTCTCTGCGTAAAGCTCCATCATGCCGCCTCACTGCCTCAACACCAAACTGTTTACGCCTGGTTGAGCCTCGTCTTCCCCTGAACTTCAAAAGGAAGTGCCTGCAGTTTGCTGGAACTTGAGATGAGTTCAAAACTTTTTTGAAATATTTAAGGATTATAAATAAACCATCTGAACCTTTCAGCTGGAAAGGAGCTTTATTTAAACTAAAATCACCAGGCATTTCATAATCTTCTCCCCTTGTACCAGGAGCGCCAATCATCCTGCTGAGCCGACTACACGGGAGCCATGAAGCTGTAGATTTACAGCGGATAAAGCTTTAAATGTTTTTCAGGACAGTGAAGAATCTAATAACTTCTCATGAAGAGGAATTAAACGGTACCTTCGTGGTGTTTTGAAGGCCATAGATCTGTTTCAGAGCCCTCAGTTTCTCCTGAAAGTGAGCGACGTCGAAAGGTTCAGTGCCGGAGCCTAGTGTCGCTGCTGCCGCAGGTTTAATGCCTTCCTGAGCATCTGTGTATTTATTAAATCAAATAACTTTATTAATGGCCACCTATTCCACAAACATTAGTAATGAATATACAAGCAAAATTGAAGATTACTGACCAGCAGAAGTGGTCTGGACATTCTGTTTAGCACCATGTTCGCTGTTCTGAGACTGGAGGAGAGAGAGAGAGAGAGAGAACAGGACCTTTACATCATGAGGATTAAATATTTCCCACTCGACCGAGCTTCCAGCTTAAGCGCTGCTCATTTAACACGAGAGAGAAGAAGTTCACCATTTGAGACGGTGCCGAGACGGAGTGCTTCATCGCTCTCTTCAGACGAGCTTCAACTTCTGACTCACTGCTGTTCTCGATCAGGCTCAGGTGATCCATAATCTGACAAACATGCCACAGATCACATTTTTTAAAAATTAGAGACAAACAAAATGGGAAAAAGAACTCGTGCTCATGTGGAAACACTGGAGAATTGAAGGGTTAGGGTGCCGTACCCTGGGGCCGACCAGCCGGGACAGTGTGTGCAGCAGTGCTTTGACGGTGCGGAAGGCCATGTCATTGGGATTCTGTTTGAGCAGCTCTTTTGGAAAAGCCTTCATGAAGTTGTGGATGTCCAGGAGAATTCGGTCCAGGTAGAGGGATTCGATCTTCTCCGGAAGCAGTTTGATCATACGCCAGTGACACTGAAGGAGACAAAAACACAAACGGTTCAACGTTGTTCTGATAAGCTGTTAGTCTCACTGATGTCACTGTGCATCGACTGTGAAGTGGCAAATGATTGGCACTCAGTTTAATATATACTCCAGACCCACATTGTATTCTATTGCATTCTACTCTATCCTGTGTGTCCAAGACAGCTGTCGCAACAAGAGGCATAATTTAGCTACAAGGTGCAACGCTGCAGTCCAACTTTAAAACCTTGAAGTTTTTAAAGAAATGTCCTCAAAATCAGTCAAAGCTCTTAATGGAGAAATTATTTCATAGGTAGCGCAGATCGTGTTACCTTCAAGACCATTTCAGAAAACTCGGTGGATGCAGCGGAGTAACTGGTCTCCTGTAACAGCACCAGTAAAGCACTGGAATGGAGGAAGTAAGGAGAGGGGAAAAAATAAAAAGTGAAGAATTGGTGATTACTACAGACATGCAGATAACGAGCACAGCTTTATAAAAAAGTGCATTAACTGAATACAAGACCAATTCAATAACAAAAGACAGATTTTAAATCTATGTAGTTATGCCTTTGGGCACTTAAAGGCTCTTTTATTAAAACAAAAACACACACGTTGTCTGAGTTTATCATGAGGATCTTATTAAATAATAAAGTTTGCCCGTGTCCGTGGTATCCTACTGCATCGTAAGCAGGCGTACCTGAACATGTTGGTGGGATCTGCGGTCTTAAATAAAGTCAGGAGGAGGATGTGTACAGAGCGCACGAGCTCCTGAGACTGCGGGTTCTGCTGGTGCTGGGGATCCAGCGTGAGTGAGAGCAGAACCTGAACCAGGTTCTTCAGCACACCTGGTGAGGCTTCCTGAGACAGCTTTCCTGCCAAATCCAGCTACACACAAACCCAGAGTAAACTCATACAAGTCTACCAGAAGACGTGGAATTCATTATACATGTATAGATCATTTCACACATTCATGGTACTTCAACTGATCCTAATAACCAATTTTACACTTCAGTTCACAGCTTGTGCCGTGTTTCTAAACCGGTCCTATGATGGTGTCATGAAGGGGGTCACAATGTCCTCACCGAGCTCAGAGTGCCGATGACGGAGGAGTAGAGTTTCCCCATGTGCTGCGTCACTTCGTTCCCCAGGCGCCTGCTGGCCTGCAAGCCGAGCTGCATCAGTGCTGCGACGATGAACTCGTCCACGTGACTGGACATCAGCGTCCACTCACTCTCCTTACTCAAAATCTCCGCTATCTGAAAAGGAAGGAAGAGGGAGGGAAACCCCCCCCCCCACACACACACACACACAACTCAGTTTAATCAGATCAGCTGATCATGCGCACTAGAACATTTGCGCGGTTGAGTTCATGAATACAGGATTAGACGCTGTACTGTACCTTAGCTAAACCCTGCAGGCTGGTTTTACCATCGGAGCTCGCGACCTGTGAAATGACCAGACTGATGCTGACTGCAGAGTCCTTAATGCTGCTGGAGACACCAAACCAACCAGGAAGAACAAGTACTTTATTAGTGCTGGGCGAAGTAAGGCTGGAAGTAATGCTAATTCCAGCCTTACTACAGTGTCTTCCTTAATGAATGTAGAATAATTTACCTCACTAGCATCTGGGGGTTCCAAAGTACCTTCAGGTGCTTCAGCTTCTGCATCGTTACTCTCCTCTGTACCGATATCCTCCTGCAAAGAGAAAATATTCTTACACAGCTCTAACCTACAAGCTACTATAAGAGAGCTATATACACAGAATCTGCTTCTTATTTCAATCAGAGCCGTCTTCTTTGAAGAAAACAAAAAGCACACCTCTAGGCCGACTCTCTGGATAAAACGGATCTTCTTAGGCATAGGTGGCTCATTAAGGTCATCCTGTGTGCTCTCAGTCACTTCGGTTGTGCTTTCCAGCTCCTCTTCTCGTACACGCTTCTGCAGAGATGAACCTGCACTCGCAGATACGAAAACACACATATTGCACATCACACATGCTTTCTTACTGCAACTATAAACCACACAATGTATACAAATATGCTAGTTTATTAGTTTAATGACCAAGAAATTATTATTCATACAAGTATTAATATTTTATTAATGATTACGACTTTTGGTTTTCTTATGATTACATAGGAGTGTGGCCATGAAAGCCTTTCATTTAAGCATAGCTAACTGGCCGCTGAAACATCAACATCATTGAAAACATTTAAATTGTAATAATAATAAAAACATGCTGTGAACGCGGTGCACTGTTTAACCCTGGAAGTGGCTGATTTATGTGTCATCAATATTGGACAGAGGTTATTGTGTTTTATATTCACCTGTACCAAACACGGCAGTAGAGGTGGATGGTCTCTCCATCTGCGAGCTGTGCACTGCCTCCACCATGGCCGCTGCTGGCTCCTGACTGGCCTGCTGTTGGGTGGGCTGGACGAAGGCCGTGGCTTGGCTCTGCTGCAGTGTGATGATTGACTGAGAGCTCTGAACGCTTGGACTTGTGGAACGCACAGAACCACTACCAAACACGGTCACATGTTCCACCGGAGTCTCGGACGGCTGCAGAGCTGCAGGGATAACGATGTCTGACGTTATGATGTAATGATGACGAGAGAGTAAAAATGAGTGTATAAATTTTTTACAGCTTGGTCAAAGTACAAAAACACAAATGCAAGACCGCCATTATTATTCAAAAACAGATAAATAAACATTATTTATGCAAAAAAAAAAAAAAAACCAGAGCTTAGGTTTCTTACCTTCCTGTGTCTCTGTCTGCGCTGTGGGCATGACCGTGGCGGTCGGAGTTGCTGTGGTAACGGGAGCGGGTGTTATCATTGGTCTGATGCTTGCTCTTGGTGTGGCCTTGCTGCCTGGAATGTTAGGCGGCTTGCTGGCTGCACCAGCTACAGGAGTGGGCTTGATGTTCGCTGTAGGCGGCTCACTGGTACTAGCACTGTGGGCCAATTAAAGAAATTAAGATCGCATTATTATAATATTAATTTATTACCAAGCATTACGTGACTTATTATTTGCCCTGTGTAGAAAGTACAGAGATTTACTCAGGCCAGGTTGTCTGCACAGATACGGGATCTAAAAAGGAACAACGCTGTAGCGCTCTAGTTCTTAAGTCATTACCTTCCTCTGTCGGTAGCGGGTGTGGTCTTCAGTGTGATCTGTCTGCTTTCCGATGGCCTCTGCTGCTCCAAATTGTTCTTTTTTTTTTTTTAAAAAAAAACAAAAAGTGAAACCAACTTGTGTATTTAATTTAATTCAGACTGCCGATAAGCTGCAGGTAAGCAACATGCAGTAATGCTAAATTCAGACTGAACATTTAAGACTTGAAAATGACTCAAATGCAGCATAAAAAAATAAAATAAAAAAATAATAATAATACAAAGACACATTAGTGAGTAGGTCATACCTTGCTTGTCCCCTGCTCCAGAGGCTCATCTCGTTGTTCTCCAAGTCTTTCCTGCTGCTCACGCAGCTCTCTCAGCTCCCGTTCTTGACGGCCTAATCGCCCTTCATACTGCGACTTCAATGCACTCAACCTCACTTCCAACTCTTCTCTCTGCTGCTTCATCTCCTCATTCTCCTTCATTAGCTTGTCTTTTGCACCTGGGTCAAATACACCCACTTTTTTTTTTTACAATCGTCCTACACTCAAATCAAAATGATCTTACATGCTGATTTAAACTACACACCATGTCTAATTTAACTAGGTATCTTCAGGTGGTCACTGTTGCATTACTCTGCTTAAGAAATTGTACTTTACTGGTCAACATGAACTAGCTTAGACTTAATTCAAAAGAATGGAGTTCATGGTCATGACTTTGCAGTGTGTTTTGCACTCACTGTTGAGCTGGTTGAGTCTCTGCTTTGCTATCAGGATGGCTTTCTTCATCTTCTCCTCTTCCTCTGCAACCTGCTGTCTTAGCTGGTCCTCCTGAACGCTCTTCTCCTGAAGCTCTGTACGGAGACGCGTCAGTTCTGGTTGAATCTGAGCGAGTTGCTCCTGCAGACTCTTCACCTCAGCCTCACGCTCTCCTGCGGTCTGCAAGTCAATAACACAAACTCTGGCTTCCACATGATGATGCCACCCTTCTCTCTCTCTACGCAATCATAGGCCCACATACACTCAAAAACTCCTAATATGCTCGACACCTTTTGAAAAGATCTTATAGTTATGTCAAAGCTATTTTAACAAAGTAAAATCTAAAGAGTTTCATGGGAGGACCTCATGAGGATTGACCACAAGTTTAATGTTTCAAAAATGTCCATGTTTTGTTCCCTGAGCCACTTAATTATTAATCTTGCTTTGTGCATTTAGAGATTGTTATGGAGAGCCTGGCCTGAACAGGTAGTTCCCTGTTGCCATGACAACGTTAATAAACATAGCATTTTTGGACAACTTTAGATAGTAAAATATCAAGAGAAGAGGGAAACTAAGGTTTAAAAACGGTTGAACTGCTGGTAAACTAAATACTATTAGTTAATGAGTAAACAAATAAAGATGGTACCTTTTGCAGGTTGTCCACCTGTGCCTCCAACTCTGTGGTTCTAGTCTGGGCCTGGTTCAGAGATGTTCTCAGGTTCTGGATCTCCTGCACTGAAGCCTGCTGTGCCTCCAGCTGTGCTTCATCCAATTGTGCAGGTTTATTAGCCGATTCTGCAACCATCTGAGACAGACAAGCAGCACAAATGGACAGAAATTTTAACCCCCATGTACATCACTGAGAAGTATGATTTGATTCTCTTACCAGAATGGATTTGGCAAAAGTTAAAACTGTGCCTTATCTTTAACGTAATTAAAATAGACTTGTCTACTGTACCTTGTCGTGCTGCGCCTTAAGCTCCTCGTACTGAGTTTTGTAGCGGTGGGCAATCTTCTTGACCTGTGTGATGGTTTTGATCTTCTCCTGGATGTCTTGATTCTTAGCTTCCAGCTCCTTCTTTAGATTTTCTCTTTCCGTGGTGACTTTCTCCAGATTCTGACTCTGATTTTGTGATGCAGACATGGATGCACTTGCCCTGCTCTCACACGAACACAGAGATAACAGATTACATCATCATCATTTGGGAAGTACAGCATGGTCTTTGTCACCACAATTCACGCATTACCAAAAAAATTAATAACACACACAAAAGGGATGTTCATTTCGATTAATTTTCCCAAACGACAATCGCCATTCGTTATCCAAACATTAATCGTTAACTGATCAGATTAGAATATTAAATTAGAATTGAATGAAAATAGAATTGAGGAGTGTCTGATTAAATATGCAAACATCTTTTCAGTTTTTATTTTAACATGTGCGAACAACAGCACAGGGAACATATCAAGAACAGAATCTGGATTCACACACGCACCTGCAGTGTTTCCAACAAAAGAGAACAACAAAGTAATATAAATAAAAAGAATTAAAATAAATAGGCCTGCACTAAATATTTTTTACTTAAATAACAAATTAAGATTACAAAACGAAAAAATAAGCTGAAATACCTTTGAAGCTTTGACGATCAGGCATAGGCAATTTTTTTTTCAGACATTGGCTACTAAGTTTTTTTTCGGTTAACGGTTAAACGCAACCGAATATAACGTAATAATCGGTTTAAAATTCATTCTTTCGGTTAAATGGTCAATATGAGCACCCCTCACACACACGAGAGAGAGAGAGAGAGAGAGAGAGAGAGAATGCTCTGGGAAGAAAAAAAATAAATAAATAAAAAAGAGAATCAAATAATCAGTTAGTTTTTTTCTTTAAGGTGCATGTATTAAGATGAACAGTTTTGTTTAATTTTTATGAACTGCTAACAGAAGTGTTTATTAAACAGTTTACATGAACACTGAACACATCAATGGCATACAAATTAGCCATCTATCTGTAAACTTTGAAACAGAAACTTAAATTTTTCAATTTTAATAAAAAATTATTAAACCTTGTTAAAAACAAAGTTTCAATTTATTATTCTTGAAAACTCAGAAAAAATTTAAATAGCAGCCTACTTATTGCAGCTGGCCCATGTGCTGAATGAGTATTTGAGAAACTCACCTCATTCACTCACTTATTCAGACAGAGACAGGATTTTTTTCCCCCTTTCTCGTTTCTTTTCAGAGAGAAACCGAAATGACTCGATAAAACTAATCGGGCTTCTGAGAAAAGTTTGCTCAGGCGAATGGAGCGAACGGGAGGTAGCGGGAACTACAATTCCCATCAGCCCAGGCGAGACCACCATCCTTTGCTTTCTGTTGTCGCTACAGATCCAGTAACGCGGAAATGGCGGGTGCTGCTATTAGCGGCGAAGGAAAAGAGATGGAAAGAATAATTAGTCATTACGGAGTCAGCGGGTTTTAAATCGGATGTGCGCATTACTGGATCTGTAGTGACAACAGACCGCAAAGGATGATGGGAATTGTAGTTCCCGCTACCTCCCGTTCGCTCCATTCGCCTGTGCAAACAACCTATAATTTTATCGCCATGCGACCACGGTATTATCGAAATAAATGGTTATTGCGGTGCGACGGTATTTACAATACTGTTACATCCCTACGTTATACTGCAATTAATTACTCAATGTAAAATATTTTATTATGAATTTTTTTATTTTATTTTATTGAAATGTAATTTTTAAAGTAAAAATCACTGACATTCAATGTTTTCATTCAAGATTATGGGCAAAAGTTCCTTGCTTTAATCTCCGTTCCTTGTTTTAAGTATAAAATAGATCTGAAAAAAAAATCTGATTTATAAATATAATGAATTGTCATATTTAATTTAAAACCATAAAGACAGCAAATTCAGCAACAGGGTTGTTACTGACCTGGCCAGCTCACTCTTCAGTTTGGCCGTTTCCTCCGTGAGCTGCTGGATGCGTTTGATTTGGGCTTCCTTCTCCATTTGGAGCTTCTTACTTTCCTCCTGACTGCTATCTTTCTGTTGATTCACCAGTTGCTGCACATACATACACATAACACTCACCGCCTGCCCTTGAAAGCTTACCAAAACAACAACTTCTAAAAACAATATTCTCGTAAGTAGCATTACAAAAACCCATAAAGTTGCATACCTGAGTGCGATTCTTCCAGCGTTTGACATCTTCCTCCAGGAGTCGCTTCTCGGCCTGAAGCATGCCATTCTGTTCACTCAGCTCCCTGTTGCTCTCCTGCAGAGGCCTCATGTCTGCCTCCAGCTTAAGCAACTGCAGGAGAGAATATTTAGACCATGCTTTAAAGATAAATACAGAGTGGATTTTATTAAATGACAGAAAATTGTTAAAGTTCGGGACAAGTTGTGGTCAAGTCATGTAGTCAATGGTTAAGGAATTGACTACATGACTTAAGGGGTAGCTCAGTGGTTAAGGCATTGGACTACGGTTCGGAAGATCCCAGGTTCAAACCCCCCAACCACCAAGTTGCCACTGTTGGGCCCTTGAGCAAGGCCCTTAACCCTCAACTGCTCAGATGTGTAATGAGATATAAAAAAAAATGTAAGTCGCTCTGGATAAGAGCGTCTGCCAAATGCCTAAATGTAAATTCCCAATGTTTCCAGAACAACTCTTTTTGAGCCTAAAAACAAATTGAGCCCAATGAATCATGGCACTAGCTTCCTGGAATATTCTGATGCCATCAGTGGAAAAATAATAATCTACTGATGGGATAACCTGGTCATTCAGTACATTCAGGTTGTCAGCTGAAACCATTTTATTGCCTAGACCTGACTGATTGAAACAAATCCAGACCATAACACTGCCTCAGGAGGCTTGTACAGTGGGCAATATGCATCCTTCAAGTGCATTACCCAGACATGACAATCACTTTAAGCAAATCCGGACTCATCAGACCACATTACCCAAATGTTCAATCTTTATGCTCCTGCATTTACCTTCTTCCGATTATTTTCACTAAGTAAAGGTTTCCTTACGACCACAGGAGTATAATCCCAATCTGTTTATTTTTTAGAAAGAATTTTACTCTCGATGTGTGTATTGATTTAGTCGTCCTCGTCGTGTCTGTGATTTAATCTGTCCAAGACCAGGTCATTAGGGTTGTTTTTGAGGGGTTGGGGTGGGGGAGTCTTTTATCTACTTTCGTGCAATGAACAGACAGGGAAAAAAAAAATTATACAACGTATCCTTTGATGTAGGAATCAAACAGACAGGAACTCAGATACACGAGTAAACATGAAAAGTTTTCTTGAAAACACTAGGGGCTCAAGCTCTTAAGTTTTTCTTTTAGTTCAGATTTTATCAGCTGACCGTTTACACGGGAGATCCCAGGTGTTTAATGTCACTGAAAAAGCTTCTAATAAACCGCAGTAATTTTCAACATTTGTCACTTTGATACCCGGTATATATGGTTCTAGTGTGCGTTATTGTGAATCATTTCATTTGGCTAAATTGGGAACATGTTAAATTTAGAAGTTAACGAAACATAAAATGAGCAGTTATCAGTGAACCTTTTGTTCTGATGATCATCAGCTGAACTTTTTCATGCTCCATGCTTTCATGCTCCTTTTCATGTTTCTTGTATACACAACATAGAGGCTTACATGATGACAGTAAATGTTAGGGAATGCGTGTCAGATAAATAAGTTTATGAGATGGGTGTATGCTTGCCTTAGCCCGATTCTGCTGCAGCTCCTGCTCCAACCGGTTCTTCTCCTCCTTCAGCATCTTGTTGGTCTCGGTTAGAGCGTTCAAACATTCTAGCCTTTTCAGTTTCTCCTCCTGCTGAGCCATGGCCTTTGTTGTCATCTGTAAAAATCAAAATTATTATACATCAACATTTTGTCTTGTATTACTGTATGATCTAGGCATTTGTGGCTACTTACCTGTAATTTGTCTCGCTCAGCTGTCAGGCTGTCATGGACCTCCTTCAGCTCTTTCTCTAGGTGCTCCATGCGCTGTTGGTAGCGTTGTGTTTCTACCTGAGCGACCTCAAACCGGGCCTCAGCTATCTCTTTCTCACGACGCACAAACCTACGGATAACGTGGACCGTGCGTTACACAAGAAATACAAAACTGATCAAGACATACACCACGTAGAATGAGAACGTGTCATGACTAATAAGACATTTACCTGAGGATCTCGAGAATCTGATCTTGAGTTTTTTTCCTCCTCATTAAAAGAAATGTTCAGGACGCCTTCTCTGGTTGCCTGCTCGTGAACAATGGCACTCATTTTCACACTCAACTGTTCAATCTGCTCATGGAGCATTGTGTTCTGTTTCTCCAAGTCTCCAACACGCTGATCCCGTTTCACCAGCTCCTCCTGAACACAACATTAATAGTCAATGTGTGAAACAGGGAATGAGATTAGTATGTCCTTATAAGTTAAACAATAAAAGCACTCAAATCACCAACAAAGTCTAATAACCGTTTTGTGGGCCCCACCCCCTTTTTATCTCCATGGTTACCTTGAGACTTTTTTCTTGCTGATCCCAGCCTGTAGTGCCCTCCTGGAGCTTCCCAGTAATCTTTTGGACCTTCTCCTCCAACACTTTGACGCTCTTCGATGCCTCTTGGGCCTGTTTCTTAGCAGCCTGTAAAGCCTCTACATCAGCCGCATGCAGCTTCAGCTCACGTTCATACTTATTTTGTGCCTCCATGGCCAGCTTAGCCTGGCAAAAGATGACAACAAAGTTAAAAATACTAGTGCTCACTGCTGTACAGTTACAACCGGACATTTGATTATTGTATTTTGCTATTTCCCATAACAAGTGGATGGTTTTTATTTTATTCATTCAATCATAATGTTTGGTTTTTTACATTCGACAAATGAAAAAAAAAAATGTTAACCATCAAGTACAGAAAAGAAGGAAAAAAAAAACAATTTGTTGACTTCAGCACCGATATGGATATTACAAGAACAATATGACACAAGATCCTATGTGGACCCACCTGCTGCTGGCTTTCCAGTGTGGCTTGCTGCTCCCTGGCTGCAGCAGACGTTGCTCTCTGTAGTGCATCCTGCAGTTCTGTCTGCATTTCCGTCAGGTTATGTTTCAACTCTTTGACCTACCACATAGGAGGAGACCAGACAAAACAAGAACTTGTTTAAGCTTGACCAGTCAACCAGTGTGGGCTGTGAAATTCCAAATCTGCGGTGGGGGGGGGGGGGGGGGGGAGCTGCCACCATAGATTAACTTTACTTTCTTACATGTTTCTCTACATTCTCCACAGCTTTAAGCTTCTCCTCATGTAGCTCTTGCTTCTCCCTTTCTGCCTCAGCCATCCGATCCTCCAGCTGTCTGTTAAGCTCCTGGGCCTCCTTCAGTTGGTTCTCTATGGATAATCGTGCTTCCTCAAGTGCCTGAACAGGGCAGAAGGCACAGGTAGAATGAACTTTACACCTTTCTTTGGTTTATTGCCTTTCTTTCAAATGTTTATGATACTGGAATTATGGCTATAACTCAGATCGATTGATTTATTTCCCCCCCCAAATATTGGAAATCCCACCTGTTTGTCTTTGCTGATGTAATCTTCCAGGCTCAGCACCATGCTTCTGTATTCTTCCAGGTTGTTCTGTGCGCTCTTCAGGTGCTCTTGCAGATCTGAATTCTGGTCCTCGGTTTGCTGCAGACGTGCACGCAACTCCTTCACCTCCTGCTCAGGAACACCAGGAGTTTCAACTGGAGAAAGAATCCGAAACACATCATCTTAGCAAGACAGTCACTGTTAAATACTGTAAACAAGTTTCATTATCAATTTTACAAGATGTACTTTGGGTTTAGAAAGCATTAACCAAAGGCAAATTCACTTATCTATAGACAACACAAACATTGCCACAAATATGACACGCAAGACGACAGATGATTGTTCTTTCATCACCATAAACTCTTTTGCTCATGCTTGGCTATTGACAATAATATCGAAAGTCCCCTTTAATATTAACATCTTTCATAGGAAAAGATAAAAACAACGCTACCTACCACTGGATGCTGATTTGACAGGTTGTTTGCCGTTCTGGTTTTCCGAGTTGCTCAGCTGCTGTCTTAAGACAGAAACTTGCTGTTCAGTGCTCTTTAGCAGCTCCTTGGTCTTTTGATGCAGAGCGTTCTGAGCGGCCAACTGCTTCTTAGCCTCCACTAGCTGAAGCTAACCATGAAACGTTAATAAAATAAGTACGAGATAATCACATCGTCACCCTCACGAAACCGGCATACCAATCCATATCCCTTATATGGACCTCCATATATTATTAAAAAGGAAAGCTGAGGAAAATACAATTCGTTCATTTTTAGCACTCTGATGACAAATTTGACAAAGATACTACACCATGTAACCAAAAATATGATAAAATTATTTTATTTTAAAAAGGATGTGTTGGAGAACAATTTATTCATTAAAAAATTTATCAGAATGGTGCTTACATCTTGGTTTCGTTCCACAGTGTGCCTCTGTTCTACCTCCAGTTCAACTCTCTTCTTCAGCTGAGAGATCTCCTTCTCCAGCTGCGTAATCTGATTAACATAGCGATGCCTCGTGTCTGCCTCTGAGGGCTCCATCGTTAGCTAGAGCATCAAAGAGGGGCAAGTAAACATGGTTATGAGCAACACAAGCCATGTGGGATTACACAAAAAACTCCAACACTGATCAGAGCGGCACCTGGATGGACTTTAGGTTGGCGAGCAGCAGGTTCTGTCCACGCTGCTCAGCCAGGATGGACTCCTTCTCCTTGTAAAGTCTGTTCTCAGGGATTAAAGTGAAAAAAAATCTTCTGACTGAAATTCAACACGCGCTTCCACCGGAGAATAACGTATATAATAATATAGTAATATAATAATGTTATTCTCCGGTGGAAGCGCGTGTGGAATTACAACATCGCAGGTGACATGGTAAAGGAAAATAACACCCCCCCCCCCCATTAAATCAGTATTTGATGAATTAAGCATATGCACAGGCTGCAATTATGCTGTTTTTTTCCCTCCTCCGTTTTAAAACCATGGTGACGGTTCGTGAAGTTTGCATACTGTATATAGCAGAGTGTTAAGTATATTTCACCTTCATCTTTCTTGGCTAGTGTGTAGCGTAAGAACCTCCCTTTAAGTATGCGCGATGTTTCAGATGGTATGGCGAGTGTAAACACGTGAATCGGATATGAGTCATAGTTAAAAGAACGTGTAAACAGACGGTCAAAAATATCAGATATAGGCAACAAATCCGAATTAAGCATCGAGACCTGCAGTGTAAATGTAGACATAGACAATCTTGTCTTTGACAACCGATTGCATTAAATTAACTAGTGGTTGTGAGACTGTGAGCGACAGGTCATGCTCCGCTATGAAAGAACATAGACGCACTTTTACATCGCGCACACGGTCGGCCACAGATGTGTGAATCTCCATTGTGGTTCTTGTGGCAGCAGACAGGGAGCATGTGTACTGTTAGAGCACGAACCGCAGCATTGTGACGAGCTGCTGACTGATGGCGAACTCGCACTTTGTTTTGCCATTATTGCCATATTGAAGTTTCCTGTGGCATACTGTGCAGAGACACCTACCTGGATGTTTGATTTTTTTAGTCCACGAACTAAAAGGCTTGCCATTCTCCCCAATTTCGCTAAGCCAAGCCCATCTCCATTTATTTATTTATTTATTTACACTTTTATCAATCTCCGAAACATCGGAGCCTTCCTGCATTAAGTGTGTCCATGCTATCTTAAATATAGTTATACCGTAGCCTGACATGTAGTTCTTCAAAACTAAACCAAAACCCGGAGTGGATCCATACCGGAGTGATAACAAAACGCTTAGAGTGGAGAGAGGAACGTGCAGTCGCTCCACTCCAGGCTTTGATCACATCCTCCTCAGCAGGCTGAATACACTGTCTTTCCTTAATTTAACACCCATGTAAGCCTATATATACACAGCATTAACATTATGAAAAGTGAATTTTAAACATTAAGGACAGGCGGAACAGTGTGATTGAGAACTTTAATCCCTGTGTTCTCCACCTGCTTCGAAATGTCACGCTCTTTACGCAGGTTTTCACAACGCACCTAACGAGCGAAAGGGAAGAAATATTTATCCAAAAAAAGGGGGGGGGGGGTGAAGTTGTTATATTAGTTGCCTTTTTTTTATGATCATGCACAGGAATAACAGTTGTTACAAAAGCTAAAATCGTCTCTCTGAAGTACCTCAGCTACAGCTAGTTTCTCATTGGCTGCACGCAGATCCAGTGTCATGGTGTGGATGATCTGCTCATATTTCTGAGATGTAGCAGAGAGCTTCTGAATCTTCTCCCGCTGGGAGCTGATCTCTCTCCTGTAGCTGTTGAGATTTTCCTGTAGCATCTCATACCTGTCAGAACAGTTAGTAATGGCATTTAATACATTAAGTTAACTCTACAAATAAAAGGTGAAAACAAAAGAAGGGGGGGGGGGGGGGGGAGAATGAAAAAAATAAAATAATAAAAAGACCCTCTTAGATCTATTGCAAATGTATTAACATGCCTGAGAAATAATTCTATACTACACAAAGCAAACTTTTATGAAATTAAAAACAGAATAATTCAGAATTTACAATAAACAACATCTGTTATTCCTCAAAACACAACAAAAAAACAGCAGGTTTTCAAAATTGTTGTTTTAGGATGGACAGAAAGGCAAACAAATTTCTCATCAAGGTTGCCTGTGTTGTTGCAGACTAGGCCTGAGGCATTAAATACAAACATTCAGTGATTTTCTGATCGCAGAAAGAGCAGCCACACTCACCTCTTAGAGGCAAATTCAAGCTGAGAGGAGACTTTAGCCTTCTGGGAGATGAGCTCAGACACCTGACTCTCCAGTCGTTCATTCTGCTCATTTAGAAGCCGGTCATTTTCCGCCTTCTCCTTCTTATAGGTCGCAAAGTCTTCGTTCAGCTTCAAGAAAGAAAGAGTCAGGTTTACTTATATGAAGACAGAAAATATCACCAAAACTGAACTTCACAATGTTACCATCTGGCACCAAGACAAATTTTAGAGACCCACAGTAAATCCTTTTTACCTCGAAACACCTCACGCTTATTACACATTAAGTTAACAGTGATACTTGACATGACAGAAGTACTCCAATTAACGATTTATGTAGTCAGTCAATATATATAAATTTTATAAACATTCCGGATCAGATGTAACCGCTTTTGCACCCTCCTTTTGGTGCTTTGTGTGTGTGTGCGCATATATACACTTCTGTCTTCCACAATAAACTTTGAACGTCTCACTGAGCACTGACTTGTGTGATCCATTGAGGGGTTCCCTGAGCTCAGGCGGGACAGCAGAATACAGGCGGAGCACTGAGTAGACCAAAGGGGGTCTACCAAATTCAAGAAATCCTTACAATATATATAAGACGTACAAGTGTGTAATGATGAGATGGACAAACAAATCGATGCCCGTTCTTTTATTTGCTGCATTGTCGGGCTATAGTAAAAATTTTCGGGTGGATCCTGCACTTAAATCCAAAAAAAAAAAAAATCTACTGAAGAGAAAATAAAACTCTATATCCCGCATTCGCGTTCACACACACACAAACACACCGGACTGCATTACCCACAATGCATTTCCTGCACTGGACTACACTTCCGTAAACAGCCGTCATAAAATCAACCTCTCTCTCCTGCAACACTGTTTTGTTGGGAGATTTAGCAAAGAACATCGCTAATGACACTCGTGTAAACCTACGGAATCACTGCTGTAAGGTAAAACAAACAAACCTTCAATTTACCTTTGAAAAGAATCGCGACAGAGCAGAGTTTCGTTGTAGACCAGAGAATTTGTGTGTGTGTGTGTGTGAAGCTGAGAGGTGGTGCTACACACCCGATTACCCACAATTCCACAGCACGCGAGAGAAAAAACTTTCAAATTTATTAAAAATCTTCGCTCGTCTTGCGAAACACTCGTAAACTGCGTTACTCGTAATCCGAGGTTCCACTGTAAATATAATATACTTTTTCTTAAGGCTAGCCGCAGACACACACATACGGTACCTTCATGCTTTGCTCTAGTTTTAGGCTGAGGCTGTTCATGGACTTGTGTGTGTTCTCGTGGTCCTCCCTTTGCCTCTTCAATGCAGATGTCTTGCGCTCCACCTCCGATTTGACCTCATTTAGTGCCTTGTTAATACGTCGGGTCTCCAACTTCTCCAGTTGCAGGTGGTCCTGAGCCTCCACGAACGCATTATACAGCTAGCAGGGAGCAAACAACAGTTAGTTAAATAATCATCCAGGCATGTTCTCTGACCAGAACAGCCGATATTTTCGAGTGCCTATAGAATGAAAAGATGACGACATTTGATTCTGGCTGGCTTATTTTTATTTTACAAAGTGCATCACTTAATTGATGTTTTCAATGGCAACAGTGGAGAATTTTAAGAGCAGCTCCTAAATATAAAAACTTTTTTCATACCTCCATAAGCTTCATGCCAGGTTTCACAATCTTGGCCACTACAGCTGCAGTTGGAGACATTTTGGTCAGGTCCTCTTCAGTGAGAGCTGGAACTCCTGTGCAAAAACAAAAACTAATTTCAAGACCAAAAATGCCTCAAACCACTGTTTAATTTCAGTTAATGACACAGGCCTACAGGGTTCCTGACACTACACTACAAAAAAACAAACAACCAAAAAAAACCCAGCAGTAGCAGCCATCTTGAGGCTGTAACCGATTTATCAGCAAATGGTTCATAATTATAAATTTCAATTATATTTCCATAATTGTTTTATTAAAACCTACCCAACTACAAGTAAAAATGCTGACATATAAAAGGGCGTTGATTAACTGAACATTTGCATCTTAGCTACTGGGCAAATGTTAAGCAAAAGTATTTCTCCGTCTGTCTCAGATTCAGCAACACTGCATACCTCTCCGCTTGAAGTCTGCAAGGTGTGTGTTGGCGTTCTCCACCTCTTTCTCCAAATTTTTGATCTTCTCCTGCAGCTCAGTTTCGACTTTACCCTGGGAGTTCTCCAACTCCGATAGTTTCTTCTCCGAAATTTTGTTAGCTGTGGAAAGGTAAAACACTTCAATCTATACATACTGCTTACGACCAGCATTTTTAAACATTAAAAGCTGTCACATTGGCAACTGCAATCAAAATTCTCATACATTCCTGTGCCTGCTTTAGCAGTTTGGTAAGCTCCTCCACACCTCTGTTAAGTTCTGCGTTCTTAGTTTCAGCGTCGCCCGCTGCGCTCTGTAGAAGAAAGTTTCAGAACAAAAAGCACTGTACGCTCCAACACACAACACCCAGCCTCGGAATATAACCTGAGCTATGAACCTGCTACATGTTGCACGTTAGTGTTTACATGAAAATAAACACTGATTCACATCAATGATTTATCCATTAAATATGAAACACTTCCATGAACAACTAGCTGTTTTTAGACGATCTCACCTTGTATAAATTGCAGAGTCTTGTGTTGGCATTCAACCCATTGCGATATTTTTCCTCCATGGCAATGCGCTGATCTTTCTCCTGAGTCGAGAGGAAAAAGGGGGAGAGGATCAAGTATAAAAAATAAATAAATAAATAAAACAGTAACACCAAACCTCGCAGGGAGACGACAAGAACACAATATTCAAGCATCATGGCTTGAGGGGAAGCAGAAAATGTATATATAAAACAGTTTTTCAAACAGCATGCTTTTTATTTTTGTTGTTTTTAGGGTGAGTTGTATTATGAGGGAGAGGATGTTTCGACACATGTCTAGAGCAGCTTTGTGGTACATTTCAACAGAACACTGACTCTATTGTCAGAGCCACCATAGAAGAAGACCTTCAATCAGATTTGAGATATATTTGTCGTAGAATTTACTTTTATTCCACACTTTTATGACTGAAGTCTTGTGTGACCAAAACTCTTGTTTTCAGCTACATCGACCAACCTCCTTCAGTTTGCTCATCAAATCCTCCATGGTCTTCTGCAGATTTTCACTTGTTTTCTTGAGCGTCTTGACTTCTTCCTGAAGCCTGGTTACCTGAATGAAATGGCATTAGCATGAGTCACAGTCAGACGATCACTGATTCGATAAAATATGACGCAGAAGTGTGATGGGTCAGGCAAAGACAGTTTACCTCATCAGTCTTGCTCTCTAAAGAGCATCTAAGTTGGAGGATCTCTTTGCCCTTCTCTTTAGTCACTGTGAGAAGTTCGTCCGTTTTGCTTTTCAACTCGGAGTTCAGCCATGTATTCTGGTTCTGAAGAAGCTCCTTTTCTTGCTCCATTCGCTTCCCCATGTGCTGCATTGTGACAAAAACAGAGCTCAACATGTTAAACACTCATCTCAAACAAACACCATCCTCACCTGTACATTCGTCAAAGAGAAACTGAAAAGCTAAACAACCTCTGAAGTGAGCAGTACATTGTGGTATAGAATAATTATTAATCTCTGCAACCTTTGTGCCAGAGAAATTTTACCTTTTCACTTTTATAAAATGTTAAGCCTGCTCAAGCACCAACAGCACATATGCTTAAAAAAAAAAATCTATAACGATACATGTGTAGTGCATTATACATGAGAGAACTGATCATGTTTACCTGAATAGAGAGTTCAGATGACTGAAGCTCATCCAGTTTCAACTGAAGCTCCATCTTCACTGTGCTGGTTTCCTCCAGTTTCTCACGGACATGTTTAAGGTCCTCTGCAGATAAAGCAACTTATATGCTTAATTAATATAAAACCATTTTATATACACCAGAAGAAAATGATTACATACAAAGTTAAAGCACATACAGCAAAATAAACGCATTACCTGTGAGATTTTCCATCTCTCGTGATTTCTTCTCGAGCAAGCGGGAGAACTCTGTGTTTTCTGCCTCAATCTCATATTTAGCTTTTGGAGGTTTATCCTGAAACAAGCAGGTTTTTCATTGAAGGAGTTTGGCGGATATTTCATTATTTAACATAAATGTATTTCTTTTGTTGCAACAAAGCACATACATAGATCAGCAACCTTAGGTCAACCTTAAATTCAAATAAAACAAAGCAAAACACGCCCTCTGCCAGCACAAAGTCTTTCCCTCTGATTCTAGCAGTTGTTTTGTTCAAGTTAAGAGAGAAATGTTCCCACACTTCCTGCCCATGAAGGTGTTTTCCATTGTGCGATTGTCACTTCGTGCCAGCAAGCCTCAAACCTATAGGTCAAAGCATTCGCAGTTTGTGCAAGAAGCACGATGATGTCATGAACAAATCGACAATTACCTCGTTGCCAACTAATCTGATGATTAATTTTTAATCAGGTTCTGTCTATTCTATTATAAAGTGTGCAGGTTGACACACACGCATGCAGGCAGGCACGCACGCACACAACATTTTATATATTTCATAGAACGCAAGCTTTTAGTAATGCTGTGTACAATTATTGGGGTTTGTTATTAAGGATTGCTGCAGAATTTGGCCCCATCTACACCATTCGTTAACACACATAATGAAGAGAAATTTGCCCCTGTCCCCAGATTAAGATGTGCTCAGTGGTGTTCTTGAAAAGAGGGGTGAATACTTCTGAACACTCACCTTCTGCTCAGGATGTACACCTGGTGTAGAAATCAGCTGATACACAGGCAGTTGATGATTTACATACAGTTCACTGTGAAAAGGAAAACACACAAGCATACATGTTATAAGGAGTATAAACACATATTTAATGACTTTATAATAGAATAGATAGAACCTGATCAAAAGCCCCTTTTCTTGACTGTTATATACATTGTGTAAACACATAGCTAACTACTCAGAAGATCTCTAGCTATGATAATACCACTACATTACACTGCAGTATTATACACTATATGGAACTCATGAGCTCCAATAAACTGCATACAACAATTCATTAACCATCTGTAACATTTAACCCATAACAGGAGCAGCTAAGAATTAGCTCAGGGATAATTAGCAATAGTTGATAGACAACAGCTGACATTCTGCTATCTTAGCTCTTTTAGTAAACTAGCGCTTAGCATAATGATATTAACTTGCTTATGGATCCATATTTGTACAGGTGTTTTACAGAAACAATGGAGCTAACTGTTTACATCACGTATATGTGTCCAAATACACTATTAAATTAATATATGTTAATGAACATGCTAGTTTCCCCATGCTAAGCGCTAGCGGTTAGCATAGTGATATTAGCTTGCTTATAAATCCATATGTGGATGTATATTACAGAGATGGCATGGAGCTGATGGTTTATATCAGTGTTTAATGGTCTAAATGAGATTATCTTCCTTTTAATCACTGACATTTACACTCGGCTCGGCATTTCCCCCAAACACTCCAAAAGTATTAACACTGCTACAAAGTTATCATTAGTGCCTAAAACAGTAACATCTAATTAATTTTATATATTAAACATTACCTGGTAAATGTGTCCAGTTGAAAAATTAGTGAAAATTATAACGTTATCGCGCTATAATTCACTGTACATTCCATGGTGGTGTTGTGGAGCTGATATCCGGAAAGCTTCCGTGTTTAGTTGCGTTTTGACCACAACTCCCATAGTCCTTTGCGCGTTAGCTTTAGCATTTAGCTTGCAAAATACAGAGGTGGAAAGTAACGAATTACATTTACTCGCGTTACTGTAATTGAGTAGCTTTTTTGTGTATTTCTACTTTTTAAAGTAGTTTTAAAAATCTGTAATTTTACTTTTACTTAAGTACGTTTTGTTTGAAGTATTGTAATTCGCTACATTTTAAATCATATTCACTACTGAGTAAAAAATAAATGAATGAAAATGCGAAAATAATAAAAATATTATGCTTTGTATAAATGCTTCATTGCGCTCGCGTGTGTGTATCATGTCCTGGTCGCGCGCCGCTCCAGACTCCACTCCAGGTTTTCTGACATCGGCATCACCTGACCTTCCACACGGTCGCTTCCGCCCTGAGAGTGACGTCATCGACTAGCGCGACCATGTATAAACCGGAGAGAGACGCGGGAAAGATGAAAGAGGTTGTGATTTTGACGTTTGATATTTGGTTGTGTATTCTGGTTTTGACTTTTTGCCTCCAATTGACTTTGATTATTGCTTTGTCCCTTTGGTTTGGTTGGTCTTTGTATATATTTGTAGATAATTTCATTGTTTTTGGTTTAGGGAGTCCGGGAAGGTACCTGTATTTTTGTTTGTGTGTGTGTGTGTGTGTGTTTTTTTTTTTTTTTTTTTTTTTTTTTTGCAGGTAATCTAGCTACTAAATATAAATACCATTTTGTTTAAATTATTTTGGCCTGGGTCCAACCTGAATCTGATCCTCCTCCTGGTGTGTGTGTACAAACCTCATTATTTCATCAGTTAATGATTGGATCTAGTTCTTTCTGCCATATACCACCATTTCCATACAGTTATATATATTATAAATAGAACCCTGAACCATTCTTTTGCTGTATGACCCTAGATTGGGACGTAACACCATATTTAAGTGACCACTTTGATTTTCAAGCACAACAAAGACAACAGCTTTATTATGCAAAGGTGTTCCTTCAGTTAAAAACAACTAGTTTGAGATTTATATCTGCTCATCTTTTTTGAACTATGCTAGAATGCCTCATCCCACCCCCGCTGTTAAAAAAAATTAAAAAGTAACTCGGTAACTTTTACTCTGAGTACATTTTTTAATGAGCTACTTTTTACTTTTATTTGAGTAGATTTTTATAATTGTAACTTTACTTGTACTTAAGTAAAATTTCACTGAAGTAACAGTACTTTTACTTGAGTACAAAATTTTATTACTCTTTCCACCTCTGGCAAAATACGGGAGAAAGATAGTTTTTCACACGGGGAAAAAAAATACTTTTTATTTCCAAGGAAAGAACACAATTTCAAGAGAAAAAGCACACATTTTCAAGGGAAACATTTTTTTTTCAAGGAAAAAAAGATTTCTTTCAAGGGAAAAAAAACTTTTACAAGGGAAAAAACACACATATATGGGAAAGATGATTTGCCCTTCTGGGCCACCGTAGAAAGTAAATCACGTTCTCTCCTTGAGTCCTCCCGCCCCCAAAACAAATATGAACATTTTGATTGGCTGTGCCTTTCCCTGCTATCATGTGATAGACTATGGCTGCATTCAGATACAAGCAGCGCCAAATGCAGTGGACTCACATTCAGTACAGCAGGCCAGGATATAGTCTGTGAATACGGACTTAAAACTAACAGCAGATTAAACAGCTAAATGTAAAAGTATAAATATGATACCTGTCAGTCTCCTAATCTAGTGACTGTTTGTCAGAAATCAGTATTGTGAAAGAAATTGATAAGCTAATATACTAATATTGATTGGGTGTGTGTATGTGTGTGTGCCCTGCGATGGATTGGCACCCTGTCCAGGGTGTACCCCGCCCAGTGCCCGAAGTCTCCTGGGATAGGCTCCAGGCCCCCCGCGACCCTGAACACAGGATGAAGCGGTATAGAAAATGAATGAATGAATGAATATACTAATATTGCCATATGGCTAGAATTTTGTTGACAACAATAGACAATCCACTTCAGAAAAATAGTTTTTAAAATGCATTCACTTACTTGGCGAACATTAATGATTTGATTCGAGGTTTGCACACTAAGACTCAGAAAAAGTGAAATAAAATGATTGCTGTTTAAATGGCATGTGTTTATCCTGTTTTGTCAGGTAACAGAACCTAAACACCTGTGCTGTATATCAGACAGCGATGGAGAGAGTGTAGATTACACACAGGTGCTCTCTAGTCATTAGCACTCATCAGGCAATGTCTATGGCCAACTGACTGCACTCAGACCAAAGGGGGCTGAATAATTACACACACCCCACTTTTCAGTTATTTATTTGTAAAAAAAAATGTTTGAAATCATGTATGATTTTCGTTCCACTTCTCGCGTGTACACCACTTTGTATTGGTCTTTCACCTGGAATTCCAATAAAATTGATTCATGTTTGTGGCTGTAATGTGACAAAATGTGGAAAAGTTCATGGGGGGGCGAATACTTTTGCAAGCCACTGTAGTTGTCCTGAGATTTAACATTGTTACCAATAATAGGCTGAGGCATTCTCTGTCCATGCTCATAAGGAATCCCTCAATGTTTTTCAATTAGGGGACAGAAGCAGATCAGCCATGTTGTAGTTCAGGTGAAGAGGCGAGTTCACAGGAGGTCAATCTGAATGTTGATTATACAGTATATAACATATAATATGTGTGCGTGTATTATACATGTTGATTATACTAATATTTAGCATTATGAGGAGTGATAGGCTGAGGATGTAAGTGATTCATTAGTGTTTTTGGCAAAAGTTTTGAACTGACATTTCACTTTTTTGTCACGCTATTTCATCAGGTGGCAATGCTGTCCGGTCCTAGTGCAGTCAGAGGGGAAGAGTTAGGGTCAAAGCCATTGTTCACCCCCAAAAAAACTTTACTCACTATTTACTCCTTAAGTGGTTCCAAACTTTAATGATTTTCTTTATTTTGTTGAATACAAAATAAGATATTGGGGAAAAAAGCTGAAAACATTGACTTCCGTAGCAGGAAAAACAAATACTATGTAAATCAATGTGTAGATGCGGTCATATTATTTCACCAGTTTTGACGCGTAGCTAATGTCTTAAAGTTTCACTCACATGACAGAAGTCCGATCTCTTTGTCTTTTGTCGTTTATTTGTCAGCATCAAAGAATCAACACTTCATACAGTCGTCTTGAGTAAATCCACTGTGATTACAGACACCAGTTGCTGCATCTTGCAAATCTCTGACTTTTACAACAACCTGTTTGCTGTATCTTGTAGATTACAATCTTGGCTTGGGTATATAACAACACTCTTGTTGTTTCTTACATTCCCAGCTCACGTTAGCTTACGGTTACAACAACCTAGTTGCTGTATTTTACATTTCTAGCTTACCGGGAGCTCTCATTAGCTGACGGTCAAAAGCTTGTGTTTCCGTAGCCTTTCACATCTATACTGAACTCTCTAACATATGACAGTCACACCAATGCGTGTAATAGTAGAATGACATCACAGACCAACTTACGATTGTCAACTTATGATGCATGACTAAGAAATATAAAGCTTATGGCTTATGTAACAAACTTAATGCTTAATGCTTTACTAATGAATAGAACAAGGTAGAATAAATGAAATAACAGCAAATAAAATAAAATAAACACAACAACAAATTCATAACAAGTGCGATATGGCACTTACACAATGATTACAGGTTTTCAGCATTCTACAAAATATCATCTTTAGTGTTTATCAGAAGAAAAAAAGAACAGCCTGGACAATATTGATGTCAAACAAATATGCCAGCAGTTTATTTTTGTTAACGAGAGGCGAAGGCATGTTTTTGTCTCCTTCATAAAGGAGCAATAGGCATTGAGCTGTTGTGTGGTACTCTACCTAGTAGTTCATGTTTAGATGTAATCTACTTTTATATATATACAGATGATTGAGATGTTTCATTTGCACTAGGGCTCAATAAAGAATAGTTGTTATTTTATTAAAGACTATCTTTTTGTCAGTTATGAAACATTCCTTTAACTTTACACTATTCCTTAATTTAACTTAATGAATTGCATTTCGAGTGGATTAATATCAGTCGAAGCATTGCTAGTATTAATGTAAAGTGATTTCGCACCATATTAAGAAAAACATGTATTCAGTGGACATAGTTGGGGTGGGAGGTTGGTAGGTGGGGCAGGGGGTTGGTGGTTGGTGGGTGGAAAAGGGGATTGGGGGGTGGGGTATTAGTTGGAGTCATAGGTCCCCACCAATGTCCAGAGCAAACCTACGCCCTTGTATGTATATATATATATATATATATATATATATATATATATATATATATATATATATAATGGAAATATAATGAATATTTTCGTGTTTAATTACAAAAAAAAAAACATTTTAATGGTTAGTGATTGTTGCAGACAATTTCTTTAAAAAAAAAGAAAAAAAGTTCTCCTTCAACGTGTCATAGCCAATAACTGCCCCTTTGATCTGCTGGGTACGGCGGGGCATCGATTGCTGATCAGTGTGTAAAGTACGCTACTTGTGACGTCTTGTGCCGGATAGCCAGAGAAAAAAAGGAGCTCAGAGACAAACACCGCTTTTTTATCAAAAAATGTTAAAAACAAACTTTTATCCTTTTCTCTTGACGTCACAAAAACACAATACAAAAGCATGAGTTAGAAAAAGGGAAAATGTAAGTGTAGGAAACGCGTCGGGAGGAGAGCAGCACACATACTCCTATTTCGTCTACGTCTTCTCACACACCTCTCCAGCGCACGCACCCGGGGCGGGGCAACACACCTAAAAAGGGCAACAGACATACCTGCATACATGCAATGGTATTTACGTTGTAGTGACCGTTACATACTACACACTGATCAGCAATCGACGCCCCACCGTACCCAGCACATCAAAGGGGCACACTCATAAACTCTCCGTGCACACACACACACACACACGATTTATAGATAAAATGCAGACATAAACATGCCACCACCCCCCCAGGAAAACAACAAACACAAATATATAGACTACAGTACTCGCTCCGTGCGCGAGCCGATTTATTCAAGTCATAATTAGAGAATAGAGAGATTAATAACAGAGAAAGCATAATAAGATGTCTATACAGTAAATAAAAAGAAAAGTATCAAATCCAACTATTAAGTCTGATTTTATTGCTATCATTAACCATTTATCTTATATATTTATTTATTTTACATTATTTTTTATATATTATATTTACACAATGCTTGCTCTGAAGGACTTTATCTAAAAGCCAGACTGACCAAGTTTCTAATTCACTGCTGAAGTAGTTAAATATGCTTATACTGTAGATACGTATGGTCACATTTTAAAAGTACAATCGCAAGTAAATTACAAACTGAATGTAATGTAAAATATGAATAAACCAGTATTAGACACAGATATACGATATGGTAGTATATACAATGAAAAAGCTATTTACACGAGTGCTCAAATGTAAAGCAAACGCAATTATTAATTTATTGTGTATATTTAACTTCATTCAGCCATTTAAGTTATATGAAGAATAACGTTCCTAACCCACTATTATTTTAATCTTAAATAAAGTTGGCCTAATTCAATATTGTTTCCAATGCCGAAGCAAACATGATTTTATTTTAGTTTATTCGCTGAATACAACGCGACCCACATCACCTCTTGGTGAAGACCCACAGAAACCGTTACTGTAATCCCCCTTCTCACCTATCCTTGGTGTGAAGTTATCAAACCGGTTTCGCTGATGGGGTAATTCTGCTTCAAGCACTTTCCGATGCTGTTGCTAGGAAATTCCACCCCACAGCCCACAACAACAAGCAAATAAGAGACATAATTAACGAACTTCTTAGAAAGAAAAGATTGAGTTTTCCTCTCTTCTAAAAAAATTAATTAATGAATACTCTTACTTTTGTAAAGATTTTGAGTGACCATTTTCCATATACAGTACTGCCTGCTTTATTATAAATTTAATGAAACTTTATTGCAACTAAATTGTGTGAGTGCCTTATTGAATATTTAATAATGCTTCCGGAACATTGTTGTCCATACGTTTTACAGTATGTACAGTATATTGAAAACAGTGAAACATAAAACACAAACCGAAAGGACAAATTAAGGAATGTACGAAACATTAACACCTTTACCGTGTTCAAATAAATACTGTAGAGTTACTGCATTATGTTTCAAGACATCCTTAATTTAAAAAAAATTTCCCTAATTATGTCCACAAATACTTTGACAACATACACTTATCAACTTATCCACATAAACTTATCAACACAAACTCTCCGTGCACGCACACACAATCTCTAAAAAATTTATATTAATAACATACATATACAAATAAACAAAAATATAAACGTCTATATTGACGTTTACGGTGAACGCAGAGTCTGCTAAGCAGACGTGATGACGCGCGCGCCCTCACCTCTGTTACGGCTGTCTACAGTATTTGGCCAAAAGAATTATAATAATTGAATGATATGCCTGGTCCTGGAAAGAGACATCAACAGTCCGGCGCTGAGAAACGAAAGAACCGAAAGAAAAAAAAGCCTAAGATGAAGCCCGTGCATCAATTCCAGAAATAAAACTTTACTTTATTCTGTCGACGTTAATAATGTAATAACGCAACGTTAACGTAAAATAGTGTAAATTTCATTTAATTCAATTCAATTCAGTTTTATTTGTATAGCGCTTTTAACAATTGACATTGTCTCAAAACAGCTTTACACAATCAAAAGAATTATTTAAGTTTGTAAATTTAACAGCAGGGGGGACAATAAATATATATTTTTAATAATTTATTGCATTGTTTATGTTGTTTACAGTCAAGCCATCAACATACAATAAAATGTAAACATGAGATCTAAACTAAAAACTGTGCTCCCTGTGCTGGTGCTGGCAACATCATCTCTTTGTTCTGCTGTCTCCGGCTCCCTCCCTGGTCCTGAATCTGCCCCTTCCTCTACTCTCACTGTCTCAGAACAGACTGACTCCTTAAGCAGAAAAAAATGCAGGAAAAGATGTTTTCCATACTCATAATAACTAACTTGTTCATATTACACTTGTTAAATTGAAAGATTATACTGTAAATTGGTGAGCCCATTACTTTCTACTGAACAGCCACAACTCCGAAAACATTAAAGAAATTGTCCAAAAAAATAAAAAATGTAATCTGTCATTATCCCTTCAATAAAAGCACCACACTTACCCGACACTGTACATCTGATTGACCCTACTGTAAAAATATAGGACTGGCTCAACTTAAAAAAATTTAAGTAATCTGTCACACCTAATATTTTAGCATTGACGTAATGTAAATAAACCAAACTTAAAAAGTTTAAGTTCATGTAAACTCATTTCTGAAGGTGAAACAAACCAAATATTTAAAGTTGTTCTAAATCTAAATACAGTGGTGTGAAAAACTATTTGCCCCCTTCCTGATTTCTTATTCTTTTGCATGTTTGTCACATTTAATTGTTTCTGCTCATCAAAAACCGTTAACTATTAGTCAAAAATAACATAATTGAACACAAAATGCAGTTTTTAAATGAAGGTTTACGTTATTAAGGGAGAAAAAAAACTCCAAATCTACATGGCCCTGTGTGAAAAAGTGATTGCCCCCCTTGTTAAAAAATAACTTAACTGTGGTTTATCACACCTGAGTTCAATTTCTGTAGTCACCCCCAGGCCTGATTACTGCCACACCTGTTTCAATCAAGAAATCACTTAAATAGGAGCTACCTGACACAGAGAAGTAGACCAAAAGCACCTCAAAAGCTAGACATCATGCCAAGATCCAAAGAAATTCAGGAACAAATGAGAACAAAAGTAATTGAGATCTATCAGTCTGGTAAAGGTTATAAAGCCATTTCTAAAGCTTTGGGACTCCAGCGAACCACAGTGAGAGCCATTATCCACAAATGGCAAAAACATGGAACAGTGGTGAACCTTCCCAGGAGTGGCCGGCCCACCAAAATTACCCCAAGAGTGCAGAGACGACTCATCCGAGAGGCCACAAAAGACCCCAGGACAACATCTAAAGAACTGCAGGCCTCACTTGCCTCAATTAAGGTCAGTGTTCACGACTCCACCATAAGAAAGAGACTGGGCAAAAACGGCCTGCATGGCAGATTTCCAAGGCGCAAACCACTTTTAAGCAAAAAGAACATTAAGGCTCGTCTCAATTTTGCTAAAAAACATCTCAATGATTGCCAAGACTTTTGGGAAAATACCTTGTGGACCGACGAGACAAAAGTTGAACTTTTTGGAAGGTGCGTGTCCCGTTACATCTGGCGTAAAAGTCACACAGCATTTCAGAAAAAGAACATCATACCAACAGTAAAATATGGTGGTGGTAGTGTGATGGTCTGAGGTTGTTTTGCTGCTTCAGGACCTGGAAGGCTTGCTGTGATAGATGGAACCATGAATTCTACTGTCTACCAAAAAATCCTGAAGGAGAATGTCCGGCCATCTGTTCGTCAACTCAAGCTGAAGCGATCTTGGGTGCTGCAGCAGGACAATGACCCAAAACACATCAGCAAATCCACCTCTGAATGGCTGAAGAAAAACAAAATGAAGACTTTGGAGTGGCCTAGTCAAAGTCCTGACCTGAATCCTATTGAGATGTTGTGGCATGACCTTAAAAAGGCTGTTCATGCTAGAAAACCCTCAAATAAAGCTGAATTACAACAATTCTGCAAAGATGAGTGGGCCAAAATTCCTCCAGAACGCTGTAAAAGACTCGTTGCAAGTTATCGCAAACGCTTGATTGCAGTTATTGCTGCTAAGGGTGGCCCAACCAGTTATTAGGTTCAGGGGGCAATTACTTTTTCACACAGGGCCATGTAGGTTTGGATTTTTTTTTCTCCCTAAATAATAAAACCCCTCATTTAAAAACTGCATTTTGTGTTTACTTGTGTTATCTTTTACTAATAGTTAAATGTGTTTGATGATCAGAAACATTTTGTGTGACAAACATGCAAAAGAATAAGAAATCAGGAGGGGGGCAAATAGTTTTTCACACCACTGTAAATGAGTTGGCTATATTACTTAATGTAAATATTCTACTAAATCTAACCTGAAATTATAAACTTGATATAAACCACTTTTGAATGGTTGAGCAAATTACCTTTTTTTAAGTTGCATCAAAAATATTTAAGGCATTCATAATTTAAATATAAAAGCATAAAAAACTTAATTACATATTGATTTACACTCAAAACACATTTCTTTATATAAACATTTATTGTGGAATGAACATATTTTCATCCAAAATGTTAACAATAAGATTTTTTTTTTCAAAATGTATAAACACCAACAGTCATTCAACACTGCTAACTGAATTTGAAATTGAGAGGGAAAAAAAGAAACAAATTTAATTTTGCAATGGGTACATTTTGTCCTTGTCAAACCTGCTGAAGAAGAACCAAACTAAATACTCTGCGACTAAAATAAATTACTCCATAAATGTATGTGTGTGCCCTGCGATGTATTGGCACCCTGTCCAGGGTGTACCCCGCCTAGTGCCCGAAGTCTCCTGGGATAGGCTCCAGGTCCCCCGCGACCCTGTATATAAGGATAAAGCGGTACAGAAAATGAATGAATGAATGAATGAATGTATGTGTGTGCCCTGCGATGTATTGGCACCCTGTCCAGGGTGTACCCCGCCTAGTGCCCGAAGTCTCCTGGGATAGGCTCCAGGTCCCCCGCGACCCTGAACACAGGATTAAGCGATATAGAAAATTAATGAATGAATAAAATTACAAATAGTAACACTCAGCTTTGCAACATACATTTATTAATTGGACTGAAAAGAAAATTTGAAAATGTTCCCGAAACAAAATCAGCAGAGGTAAAGCATGGAACATTCATGTGCGACTGATGGAAACTCACACAATCCCGATTTCCTGTGGAGGCTGAAGACAGTCCTCTTCCTACCTGAGGACAAACAGGGCCATCGTGCACCTCACAAGTTCTGCCTGAGCTTCATCTTTCTGAACAACCTAATAAAAGAAAGGACATTTGTTAGACAAGTTTCTCTATTTGGCAAAACAGTGTCTGATGTATGCATGTAAAATCACTTAATGCTCCCTACATAATCCCTACACCTAGGATTATGGTGCAGCATGATAAATGTAATTAGCTCAATGAATACGCCAAAATAACTGACATACATATACATACATATACATACATTATGTATTAATGATAAAGTTTATCATTTTAAGTATTAATTTCAGGAGGTAATCACCTCCAGGCTCTAGGGACATAAAAACAAACATAGTATTGTTGGTTATGTTAGGCTTGTAAAGCGTGAAAAAACCTGTATTCAGACAGCATACACTAACCTGTGAACAAGTTAAACTAAAGAGTTTTATTCTGCTAATTATGTTTTAATTTAGTGCATCACAGCCAACTTGATCTGGATGCAGGTCCTGTGGCTTCCATTCACAAGATTACATTTGACACCAAGCTAATTTCTGCTTTTTTGAGCGAGTACATACCAGATCAAGAATTTGAAGATGAAGATTATATCTCTGGTCTTCTCTCTGACGGGTTCCTCCCCAGTTTCTGATGATCTCAATTAGTTTGTAGTGTTGCTTGTCCAAGGAAACCAGTAATCTTGCTTGAAGTGGAGCAGATATAATTCTCAGAAACTCATTACTGATCTTAAATAAATAAATAAATAAATAAAAAAGGTAAAAACAAAAATTGGACTGGCTCAAGTTCTTATGTTAGCAAATCTTAATTACAGTGTGTATAAAGTATAGAAAGCAGTATGGGTAAAATAATGCCCTTTCAGAAAAGCTAAAAGACCTGTAAACACGAAAGTGCATAAAGATTATGTTTACTTTTAAAGTTATTTCATGACATCGTAATGGCTAAAATGTACTTGAAGTAACGTTAAATCAACATGTCAAATTTATGCCAATATTTATATACTGATACGGTTAAAAACGTGTGATAAAGTGTGACCAGTATGTCAGGAACATGTGCTAAAGCCCCGTTTCATACGAGGGAATATAGTTTTAGTGATATTACATTACTTACACATTAGCAAGTCCAGAAGGTTTTAAGAATAACTATAAATACACGGTACAAACTGCACTCACTCTAAATTAGCTTGTGCTATGTTTACGTCACTTTCCTATTAATTTTTACATCGTTAACCAACGGTACTTAAATATAATTATTTCATGTTATTCGGCACCGCTGACTGTAGAACCTCAGGTGTTTTTGAAAATCACCACGTTAGTTAGCTAATGCTAACGCAGGTAATATAGGTGTTTTTAGCTACAGTAGCAAACACGGACACAAAACTCAATCTACAAAGTAGTTGTTCCTGACATAAATCCTGAATTTGCTCATAGAAGAGATACATTTAACATAGAAATGACATGAGTTTGCTTTCTTACCTGGTTTAAAGGAGTTTTCTTTGAGAAACTCCGGCCGCCAGGAGAACGTAATTCGGTCCGTGATAATGCTGCGTCATGAGGTCATGTGACACATGAGGTCATGTGACACGGCGAACTTTGGTTTGAAGCAGAAATGTCCTTTGAGTGAATGGATTACATTTAAGTTTAATCAGGGGCTTTAACTAACAGTAACTGAAATACAGGTTCTGATATCCTTCCTTACTTGTTTCAACGGCATGCTCCGGTTTGAGGCGGAAATAAAATTATACCGGCAAAACTATGGTCTAAAGACTGCGCATGCGCAAATCACACTCAACCTAATAAGAGTACCTTGATCAAAATGAAATATTTCACTTTGGTTTCCTGCTGTAAACAGCATTATACTAAAGTAAAAAAAAAAAAAAAAAAAAGATTCACCCATAAGCATAAATTAGACACTTTAGTTTAAAAGAGCAAATAATTTTTTTTACTAATGGAATGAGAAAAAAAAACACATTAAATGAACGATAGCTAGGTTTACTTTTTTCAGTGGATCCCTCAATAATTTCTGTCTCCTTTGCCTGTGTTTGATAATGTGAAGCACATATACACTCATTCATCATGAAAGATCTATTATAAAACAAAATAAAATTCATGTTCGCTTCATCACTGTTCATCCACGTCGTTACATTCATTGTTGTACTTGGTCCGGCTTTTAGATAAAGTCCTTCCATGCGCCATCTGGCGGATATTCAGTGAAGCACAACACATTTATTTTAAATTCCTGAATGTTGCCTCCGGCAAGTCGCGGCACGCCGCGCGCTAAATTGCGGCATCCCGCGGGAAAACACGCGCAGTCTTAAAGGCGACATCTGTACAAACCATCGTTTGGCCAGCTGAAGTATCTGTCTATTCCTTTCTGGTATATTACCCAATTATATTCCACGTTTTCCCACAGTTTAAAATATAACCCGAACCAATCATTTTCTTTACGGCGCAACCCTAGACTGGGACGTAACAGAAGTGGGGGCTCGTCCGGGATTATTAAACAAGACTTTCAATTATAGCAGTCTAGTTTCAGCTGGTGTGAGTAATTTTCCCAATATGGCTGTATTTGATTTGACCATGTTCACTCTTTGTCCTACTTTACAGGAATTTGATAAATGTAGAAAGGATGATTTTCTCCTGATTGGTGATTTCTTTAACATTTCGGTTCCCAAATCAGCTAGTAAAAAGGTGGTTAAGGCCATCATCTATGAAGCACTTGTGGCTGATCAGGTCTTCCCTGAGCGTGACATTTCTGAGGGAGATGGTACTCAACCTCTCCCAAGGGCCGGTGACACAAGAACAGTAGTAGAGCATGGGGAGGAATTGGGGGCTGTTTGACCTGATTGCCCGACCGATTCAGTGGACCCAGTCTTGCAGCTGGCACTGAAGGAGCTGGAGTTAAAAATTAAACGACAGGAGTATGAGACGCAATTGCTGTACATTTGGGAAAGGGAGCTGGACGCTGAGGGGAAAAAGCTTGAACTGGCTGCTCAGAGTCGGAAGCCTGTGCCGCTGCCAAGAAAGTTTGGTTCTCCTGCAGCAGTCTCTCCTAGGCCCGTTGGAGCTGATGTCTCCAGTGCACTGGCGTCACCACTTGCTCCACTCCAGTCCTCACCGGTAAGCCAGCTTGTTTTTGATGTCAGCCGACATGTGGGTCTAGTGCCTATATTTAGAGAGGAGGAGGTTGATTCTTATTTTGCTGTGTTTGAAAGAATAGCAACCACGTTAAGATGGCCAAAAAGTTTGTGGACACTGTTACTGCAGTGTAAACTAACTGGGAAAGCACAAGAGGTGTGCTCTGCTCTTTCTTTGGATGAGAGCCTTGATTACGATGTGGTTAAAGCTGCAGTTCTGCGTGCTTATGAGCGTGTGCCTGAAGCATACAGGCAATGTTTCAGAGATCTGGTCAAACCAAATAGCCAAACATTTGTTGAGTTTGCTCGTGAGAAATGCCTGCTGTTTGAAAAATGGTGTTCTGCAAGCAATGTAAGAAGTTTTGAGGAACTTAAAGAATTGATTTTACTAGAAGTGTTTAAGTCTTGTCTCCCACAGGAGCTAGTGGTGTATCTAAATGAACAGAAGATTGATGTATTGTCTAGAGTTGCTGTCTTAGCTGATGAATTTGTGTTGACTCACAAGACTGTGTTTAATATGCCCATGTCTCATAGTAACTCTTCCTTATGCCAATCGAAGTTACGTAACACAACTGCTCAGTCTCGCTCTCCGGTTAGTCCTTCGTCTGAAACTCGTAACTGTTATTATTGCCACGAAAAAGGTCACTTAATTGCCTCCTGTCCATTGTTAAAGCGTAAGGTGGCTCGTCAACAGTCAGGTAGCAAAAAGGTGAATGCTGCAGGGCTGCTGGCCAAGTCCGTTTCTCAGCCTACTGGTGAATCGGTGTTTAAGTCTTTCATATCTTCGGGTTATGTATCTTTAGGGGCTGGTCAAACAAGAAACCCCATTAAAATTTTGCTCAATCGTTTATTTTGGAAAATGCATTGCCCTCTACAGAAGTTTCTTATTTAGGGAGTGATGTGTTGATTCAAGACATCGGTATGACTGTAATTCGGGCACCTTTGCATAAGTTGTATCTAGAAACCAAAAGCTTTTCTGGTTTTGTTAAAGTTGCCGTTCGTACAGCGTTGCCAGTTAGTGGTGTCTCATTCATTCTGGGAAATGATATTGCAGGAAACCAAATTTTTTCACTTCCAGAGGTTGTATCTGAGCCTATTACTGATTGTCCGGGGTTAGAAGCTCAGATTCCTTCAGTATTTCCTGCCTGCGTGTTAACGCGTGCTCAGCAAAAGAAATTAGGTGACGTAGTAGATTTGTCTGACTCTTTCTTATGTCAGGAGGAAACCATTGAGGAAAGCATGCCTCAGCTTAACCCCAGTATGAAATCTACTGATGTTTCAAAGGCTACATCTAAACCAGATCCCGAACTTCGCATAACTCGTGCAAAGTTGGCGATAGCTCAGAAGGCCGACCCTTCGCTAAACCATTGTTTTCAGACTGCAGTGGAGAAAGGGGAGCTGGAGAAGCACCCAATTGCTTACTTCTTAGAAAATGGAGTTTTAATGCGAAATCCTTATAATGGTTTGAGTGATGTATATCAGGTTGTAGTCCCTCAAGAACTTCGCAACCAAGTTCTCATGTTGGCTCATGACCATCCTTGTTCTGGTCATGTAGGCATACGGAAAATCTACTCGAGGATTTTAAAGTATTTTGTATGGCCTGTAATGAAAAGACATCTAGCTCAATACTGTAGATCTTGTCATACATGTCAACTCGTGGGTAAGCCCAATCAACTTAAGTAGAAATTTTGGGTATCTATACTTTACTGGAGTAATTATTTTTCAGCCGACTTTTTACTTCTACTCCTTACATTTTCACACAATTATCTGTACTTTCTACTCCTTACATTTTAAAAATAGCTTCGTTACTCCTATTTTATTTCAGCTTGTCATTCAAAAAAACAAACAAACAAAAAAACTCATCCGGATAAATCGCGCCATCCGGATGGAGCGAATATGATTATGGTTGGATGAGAAGTATAAACATAACATTCCGACACCCTATTGGTTGGTACGCGATCCATCACACCTGCACATGATGTCACGTCACACACTCCAGCAAGGACGTTTGAATAAAATAGCATTTTCGGTTGATAAGGTTGTGATGAGTAGACGAAGATGTGATAGAGATTCGAGCGAAATGTCACAACCAAGCACCAGCGAGGAAGGTAACAGCACCAGGAAGGTAACAGGGATTTTTAGGTAAGCCCAATCAAACCATTCCTCCTGCACCCTTGAAGCCCATTTCAATTGAAACTGAACCCTTTGAGAGGGTTATCGTTGATTGTGTTGGCCCTCTGCCAAAAACGTGCTCCGGAAATTGCTATTTGTTAACGCTAATGTGTGCTGCTACGCGTTATCCAGAAGCTATCCCCATGCGCACTCTGAAGTCCAAGACAGTGATTAAAGCTTTGATTAAATTTTGTACTACCTTTGGTCTTCCCAAATGTATCCAGACTGATCGTGGCTCTAACTTCATGTCGCAGTTGTTTTCTCAGGTAGTCAGAGAACTCCAAATAGATCATCAGGTATCTAGTGCTTATCATCCAGAGTCACAAGGTGCCTTAGAACGATTCCACCAGACATTTAATTCATAAAAACCTTTGTGGCATGTTTTTATGGTAAAATAATAATTGTAGTAGTGTGATATGACCCATTCCCAGGTGGAATTACTGATACTGCTCTAAAATAGATTATTGTCCTATATCAGCACTAACGAGTGTTTTAGATCTCCTCTACCGTGGCAAATTCTTGCCCTCAGTTACTGTATATTAAAATGACTTTAAATACCTGGTTATTATTTGCTCATTTATTTTAAGTTGTTAAGACGTTTAACAACTGACATAATGTGCTGGTATGTGGAACACAGCGGTTTTAGTAGCACTTTACTTTAAATCTTATTCAACAAGCAATTTTCACTAAAATAACTGGTTGTGTCTCTGCATTTATTTAAAATTAAACCCAAGAAATCATTTTAAAAGTTCACAGCATTGTTGTTTTTTATATTGGGTAAAACTTTATCTTTTTAAATTGTCTCCAAAGTGAACCATAAGTCCTGAAATGTCTCCAGACTCAGGTTTGTTTGGCTTCCCACCTTAAAGTAATATTTTATGAAAGGGGGGTAAAATGAAGGAGGAGAAAGCAAGAGGTTTTTTATAGACACATGACGTTTTCTTGAGGTGAAAGGAAATACAAAAATGCCAAGTAAAAAAGAGATGGTATGCCCGCACACAAACATCATTTATTCCACAGAATATGATGGACTTGTTTATTTTCAGGGACAGAAGAGATTAGGAACATGTTGTTTTTCAAACACCCCAGAGCCCTTTATAACTTCAACCTGAAACATTATTTCACATCACAATATTAATGTATTGCCAACTTTTAGAAACTTTTTCATGTTTCATACTGATTCTTATGTTTAGCTTCACAGTAGTTAATAGGATTTTATGTATAAATGCAGATTAATGATAAAGATATGAAACAAATGAATCATTGCCCTAAACGTTATTAAAGGAGAGAAGGAGGGGGACAGGGGGGGTAGGGAAGGAGAAAAGACAGTGGGTGGAGAGGAGCGAAGGGGGGCAGGAGGAAAGGAGGATTGTCATTTATAACACTAACTGGCTCCTACAAAGCACACAGTTTAAACTTGCATTGTGAATCAGATTAAGGGGTCTGATAGCAAATATGGAAAGACTTGTTAGGAAAAACTCATAAGTATCATGATGACTGTTGTGATTAAGTGTTGATAACTTAAACTCACGTCTAAGTTGGCTTGAGCCCCTCGGTGTTGATCTTGATCCTGATCCACTGTCTCTTGCTATGCATAATATGAAGACATTTTAAATTAAAGACTCAACAGTTTTGCAGTTTATTAGTAGTAAAATCAAGTTATGTGAGATACATTCATATCGCTTCATATGCATAAATATATGAATTAATGTAAAATATTGTTAAGAATGCTAACAGATAGTTCCTACTTTTCATAACATCTCGCTTGGAAGCCATCTTTCTTCAGCATTAAGTTACTTTTTCAAGCTGCCCATACAAATTTTCAAAATACCTTTTGAGGAAAAAAATTTAAGAACACAATTAAGTCTGTTAATCCAAAAATGTTTTAGTGTAATATTTAAAGAATGAGTGGTTAAATGTTTAGGATTTAGCTGGAACCATTTTGTCATCATTGTTTACACCAGATTTGATTTAGAAATTGATCCAAGATTTCAGCTAGGTTTTCAAGCAATTGTTTCAAATAGGCCTTCAATATGTTCCTACCTTTTTGTTATAGAGAGATGCTCCTTACACTTTCACATTCATGAATGCATAGACTATTTTCTGGCTATCTACAAATGATCTACTATTCAGTCACATAATTTACACAGCTACATTAAAATATTTCATATACAGTGGCAAGAATAAGTATGTGAACCTTATGGAATTTCATGGATTTCTACATAAATTTTTCATTAAATGTGATCTAATCTTTATCTCAAGGCCAAGGGAATTTACAAATATAATAATATCATAACAAAAAATCCCTTTTTTCCCCCACACAATTTTTTTCACAACACACTCATTCAATGTTCAAAATGGTAGTGGAAAAAGTAATTGAACTTTTTCAAAAAGTAATTGGAATTAATAACAGGACTCTCTTCGAGTCATTGAATAGCAGGTTATCTATGGTATGAGGTCTTTGCTCTGACTTGGCCACTAAGAAAGGCAAATTTTGTTTTTCTGAAGCTATTCGAATGTAGACATCCGGTGTTTTGGGCCATTGTTCTGTTGCATCACCCAACTTCTACAGAGTTTCAGTACAGACAATGTTCTTTTTAGTAAGTGGAAAAGCGAAATGGTGAAATCAGTGCCAGTTTTGTGGAAGCTTTGATGCAAACAGCCAAAACTTATAGATGGGTGACTGCGCTGCATGATGTTATCCTAATCATCCTCAGTTGTTATCATGTGACACTCTGCGTCAAAACAAGAAGCGCATGCGTGATACATGATACTCGTAAACCAAGACAATGCTCATTTTTCAAGTCAAAATGTATTAAAAATCTTCTTGCGGAACACTTGTAAACTGTGTTACTCGTAATCTGATACAGTTACTTTAATGTGTGTGCCGTGCCACATGATGAATGATGCCCACAACTCCTTGACTGCAGTTGATTTCACACTGTATGCTGGGTAAATGTATAATCTGTGGTGCTGTAAGAGCTAGGCTTGATTTAATATTTCTGACACTGTTGACTGTCACTGTTTCAAAGCAGCATCTTCACTATCTTTAAAAAAAAAAGTACAGTATCAGACAGCATATGTAATGTTCATTAATCAACAGTTACATACAGTACAGCACACGATGGGTTTAAAAAAAAAAAGTATTCCATTTTTGTCCAAACATGTCTTTTATAAGCTATGTATGAGCTTCATACACATCTGCTGTTCTCCTACATTCTGTTGGAGATGGGAGTGACCTCATATTTTAAGAATGTTGATTAATTGCTCTTATTCCTACTCATAAAAGTAGGACCAAAATGGCATCACTCTGAAAATCTTTGGCCACTAAGGAGCGATTTTTTACAATGAGATGCTTAGTCAATACAGGCCCAGGGGAATGTATGGAATGTGTTGATACATGTAGGCCCCACCCCACAACCCACAGCATCCAAGTGATTTATCTCTAATGCCCTGTTGTCAGACACCACAGCATACCCTCTGAGATCTAATGCTATGACGATCTTTGACCCGCAGGAGAGAAACTAAAGGAGCATCTTTTATCCCTCCTCATAGATTTTATAGACACTAGTACAGCATATTGTTTAAAAGAGTAGTTCTAGCACATTGGTTTTATTTGTTATTTTGTTAGACGTGAACTGATGATTAACAGTAACTGCACTACAATTAAGATCAATGTCTACCGCCTACAGTACAGTCTAGTATTGTAAAAAGTTATGTAAAAAGCAAAGCATTATCAAAGCTGTGCCAGGAGCATCTAAGCCGCAAACAGAAGAAAATTTTGTTTCCTCAACTCCTTGCATTCACCTGGCCTAATAAAACGCCTAACCAGGTATGGCTACAATAAATGCCACCGTACAAGTTACAAAGCCACATGAAACACTTTTTATTTACAGTATAAGACTATTTTTTGTTATTAAATTTAGTAATTAAGAATATATAGTTCTTACATTTTCATTTTGTAATGCAATTTAAATGACAAATAGTCTACTTTTTAGTATACTTTCTCTTAAAATAACCCACATTACTAGATTTCTAGTATAACATCTTACACTGCACCATCACTGTCATAAAATGCTCATATCTACATAGAAATAGATGCATGAACTGTATCAGTCAGGATTTAGGACTCATCACATTCAAATAGCATGGAAAGAGAGCATCCTGAACTATAGGAAAGCTCTTAGTGTAGCTAGATCAACGTATCTCTCCACTCTTAAAGAAGAAAATAAAAATAATCCTAGATTTTTATTTAATACCGTAGCCAAATGAACCAGAAATAAGACCACTACAGAAATCTCCACACCAACATCATGCAATAGTGAGGACTTCATGAACTTTTTTAATAATAAAATTGTAAATATCAGGCATAAAATTGAGGCTTTGAAACAATGTAATTGATACAGATGTTAACCTAGCCATGTCAGATTCAAACCTAGAATACTTTACTCCTCTTGAAGAGAATGAACTAATTTCACTCATCTCTTCTGCAAATTCATCAACCTGTATATTAGATCCTATACCGACACATTTTCTTAAACAGATAGTACCAGTAATAACAGAACCGCTGTTGAGAATAATTAATTCCTCACTCAGCACTGGTTATGTTCCAAAATCTTTTAAATTAGCAGTTATCAAACCAATAATTAAGAAACCTGACCTCGACCCGTCAGCTGTCCAATTACAGGCCAATATCAAACCTCCCCTTTATCTCTAAGATTCTGGAAAAGATAGTAGCGGAGCAGCTACTATATATAAGAAATATATAAGAAATATATTGTCGCTAAACGATGCAGAAAAACTAGTTCATGCTTTTATCACTTCTAGGTTGGACTATTGTAATGCCTTACTGTCTGGTTGTTCAGTTAGGTGCATAAACAAGCTTCAGCTAGTCCAGAATGCAGCAGCGAGAGTCCTCACTAGAACCAGAAGATATGAGCACATCACCCCTATCCTATCTTCACTGCATTGGCTCCCTGTGAAATTTCGCATTGATTTTAAAATACTACTCTTGACATATAAGGCATTAAATGGTCTCGCCCCGCAGTATCTGAGCGAACTGCTAGTGTCTTACGATCCGCCATGCCTACTTCGATCAAAGGATGCAGGCTGCTTGTCAGTACCGCGTATTATGAAAACTACAGCTGGGGGCGGAGCTTTTTCTTACAAAGCCCCAAAATTATGGAATAGTCTTCCAAATAGTGTTCGGGACTCAGACACAGTCTCAGTGTTTAAGTCTAGGCTAAAACCCTATTTATTTAGCCAAGCATTTTTATAAATAGATTTGCCATAAGGTAAAGGAGCAGATCTGGGGGACTCATGGACGTAGAGTATTATGGTGAACTGGTATGTTTAGATGCTGTCTTCCTCACTCTCATTTGATCACTCAGGTTTGTTGACGGTGAAGTGATTGTTTGCTTTACATCTCAGTTCCCCCTCATGTTTGTGTTTCCTTCTGGCTCCTCCCTTTTAGTTATGATGTCATAGTTAGTCCTGCCGGAGTCCCTGCTTGCACTCTACAGTACTGTGACTACTGTGAGTACAGTGACTGTGAACATACCTAACTGCCATCTCTCCTCCTCTTCTCTTTCTCCCCCTCTTTCTCTTTCCTCTCTCCCCCTGTCTCCCCCTTTCACTCTTTCTCTCTCTCTCTCTCTGTCGAGCTACACATGTGGTTCCTGAGCTGCCAGTGATCCAGACTCCCTCTGCCCTCCGGACCTGTCTGATCTATCTTGGTGCCCCGTTTCTGGTTGGAGGTCTCGTCACATGGATGCCCCGTGTGTCTCTTTAGGATGCGCCTGGTGTCTGGGGATGATTCTATCTACTTAGAAGATGGTTCTAGCCTCGACTGGTGTTGGCAGCTGTTTCTCTGAGGACTTGACAATTCGATAGTTCAGTACTGGAACTTTCTACAAGTCTATCTGAGTCTCCAATAACTACCTGGACTCCATTTTAACATCAATTAACATCAGCTATTATAGCTGAACTGCTGCCACCTAACACACTGTATAAATGCAGATCATTTCCTGCTATCTGTTTCACCCAGATGAGGATTGGTTCCCTGTTGAGTCTGGTTCCTCTCAAGGTTTCTTCCTATTACCATCTCAGGGAGTTTTTCCTTGCCACTGTCACCCGCGGCTTGCTCAGCAGGGACTATCTGAACATTTTGATTCATACACATTCACATACAAACTTAAATAATTCTTTTGATTGTGTAAAGCTGTTTTGAGACAATGTCAATTGTTAAAAGCGCTATACAAATAAAATTGAATTGAATTGAATAAAATGTTATAATGTTATAATGCTAGTTAGATTATGATCCTGAATGTCTTTAGAAGCATTTGGCTCTGATCTGTCTTGTGAATAGCTTAATAACACTTTGGTAAAACAAACCTTGTGTCATGTACGTACAAGAAATCATAAAGTTTTATCATTGCTTACCTGATTTATTCAATTAAAGGATGAGCTCTCATGCTGATGTTGGTGTCAGTTCTGTTGTTACTTCTGCTTGTGGTCAGTATTCATACTCAGTAGACTGTTCTACACCCTGAGATGACATCAGTTTCTTTGATTTACTATCTGGAAATGTGCAGAGCCGGTTTTACAAGTAAAACTAAGGTCTGGGGTAAGATCTGGGCCCTTATTTTTCTAAGCATCTCAGAATAGAAAATCGCTCCTAAGTGGCCAAAATTCTTTTTGAGTTTTGCTTTCTTTTCGAAAACATTTTGTTCAGATTATGACGATCCTACACAACTCTATTATAGGGCCTTTAAAAAGTTGTGATTATAGCAGTCTGATTAGGATAACGTCATGCAGCCGAGTCACGCATCTATAAGTTTCGTCTGTGTTTCACACAACTGCCGCTGATTTCAGCATTTCACTGCTTAAAACTACAAAAATCTACTTTATGGCTCTCAGTGTCATAAAAAGTGACATCACATGCTTTTCTCAGCGCAGTCCTACTCCTCGTTAAAAAGTAAGAATAGGAAGCTTTCTAAATAACTTTTATGTCCTACACTGAGGTAGGACTATTTTCAGTCCTTAATGAAATTTGAGCACGATTCCTACAAGCGATTCTGATACGCTTAGTAAATATAGGCCCTGGTCATGTTTCCTTTTCCTTTAGGTATATTTTTATAGCTGTTGTGCAACAGTTCTATTACATTTAGATCATAAAACTAAGTCAAAACATTTAATGCATTGTTGACCTATCTGCAGGTATTTCTGAACATTTTTATTAGCTGATTGCTAGTGTTCAGGCCAGAACATGATTGCAAAATATAAATAAACCAGGAAGCTTTAACAAGAATATTTCCATGAACAACGATTCAAAATGATGGCAACAGAACAACATTAACAAACCAGAACCAAAAAAACTGTGAGGGTTGCCCACTAGAGGGCAGTGTTTTTAGTCTGTAGTTTTGTTTCTAGACTCAGTTTCCCAGAAGCCTCCTCAGTCAGGTGACGTGGATGCTCAGCTGAACTGAGGAGGCTCATTAGCACTGTTATAAATACCTGTTTGTTCTGGGAAACTGGGTCGAGCATTAATTTCTGTTATGTGGGTTTTGTTTTGTTCTGTTTTAGTTTAACAGTATGGTTGGCCTTTTGGTTTCAGGAGCACTTTAAGTTAAGTTTGTTTGTATTGAAATGTCTTTGTGTCTCCTAGCAGGATTAGCCTCTAGGAGAATTAACCCTTTGTGTTTACCCTTTTGTGTACGTAACCCCCATTGCCTGTTTAGTTATTAGTCTGTTTAAATACTAATGAGGGTGATACTAACATGTTTAGATCTTAGCCTGTCTAGTCTCCGTTTATGTCTAGTCTCCTTGTCTGCTTAGCTCTTAGTCTGTTTAGGTACTAACATCTTTAGCCACTAACCTTTAGAGTTCTTAGTCTGTTTCATACCTAGTCTGCTGTGTACCTTGTCTGTTCATTCCCTTGGGTCTCAGGCTACTAGCCTGTGTAGCCATTAGTCTGATTAGCTATGAGCTAGCTTAGCAGCTAATGTGCAGCTCAGCCAGTAGACCTAGCCAAGCCTGTCTTGTGTATGTTTATCCCTTGCATGCATAGTCCCTAATGTTTAGTCCGTTAGGCTGTTTCGTGTGTCTTGTCTTGTCCATTTTGTATCCCATGTCTGTATTGTGTATCAATGTATGTAATCCCTAGTCTTATGTCTAAGTGTTTGAGTTCTGTTTCTTATGCTCCATGACTTTAGCCAACTTCCTTAGTTCATATTTTGTTCATGTTTTGCTTGTTTGTTTTATTATTAAAGACTCTTTCTTTCTGTTTCACTGCATCCCCTCTGCATTTATGCCTCAACACCAAGCCCACAGTCCAACACCATAGCAGAACGTGACACAAACACACATTATTAGTCCAAATTGTAGAAAAACTAAACACATAACCCGAAGTCTATTTATACACCTATGGCCAAACAAGCCACAAGTGATCTCAATTTTAAAAAAAAAAGGTGAAACAGGTGCACCCTGGGAAACGAAGTTCCAGCTAAAGTTCACATACACAATAGTCTACAGGTGCTAAGTGCCCTCCAGGGGGTATTCCTTCTATCTTCTATACCGCTTAATCCTGTGTTCAGGGTTGCAGGGGACCTGGAGCCTATCCCAGGAGACTTCGGGCACTAGGCGGGGTACACCCTGGACAGGGTGCCAATCCATCGCAGGGCACACTCACACACCACGGGCAATTTAGGAACGCCAATTAGCCTAACCTGCATATCTTCGGACTGTGGGAGGAAACCGGAGTACCCGGAGGAGGGGGTATTCCTAAATGTTTGAAATGTTTTCTATCAAAGTCAATTTTATTTTTAAAGCACATTTAACACAACATAGTTGATCAAAGTGCTGTACAATCCTAATATAGCTGCAAACAGAAAAAAGCAATAAAAACAGACAATACTTATTAAAAACATCCAAATCCAAATAAAATACAACAATAAAAAGTCCAAGGATGACCAAGATGGCACCAGTGTGTGTGCCATGCCATCTGTCGTTGTTTGCTCTGTTTTTGTTATTTCTGGGTTGTATTATTGGGGAGTCTACCTCTCTGCTGGTTCATGACTGCCAAAAAAATTTTCATATTCATATTTTCAAGTCACGACCTAGATCAACGGAATAATAAACACCAACTCTGCACACCAACAATAAAGCAATCACAGTATGTGATTAAAATGTTATTTTAATTCAGCTTTAGTTCATAGAATTTAACAAAAATATTGAATTAACAGAGGTGTCAAGTAACGAAGTACAAATATTTCGTTACCTTACTTAAGTAGAAATTTGGGGTATCTATACTTTACTAGAATAATTATTTTTCAGCCGACTTTTTTTAAAAGGCTTTTACTTCTACTCCTTACATTTTCACGCAATTATCTGTACTTTCTACTTACTTTTTAAAAATAACCTCGTTAATCCTATTCTATTTCAGCTTGTCATTCAAAAAACAAAACAAAAAAAACATCTGGATAAATTGCGCCATCTGGATTGTGGTTGGATGATGTAGTGTTTGCATGTAGATCTGTTCCAAGTTTTCGGTTCAGCATCCTGACTCTGACGTAAGCACGTCGAGCGGGACGAGGTAACTAAGCGTGTGTAATCTGTCACTGGGCATGCGCATGAGAGAACAAAAAAGTAAACGGCACATTCGCTAACAACTCCGTTTGTCTATGTGATCTTTATTTTCTTCTATACCGAAGGACGTTACAGATGAGAAGTATCAACATACCATTCCGACACCCTGTTGGTTGGTACGCAATCCATCGCACCTGCACATGACGTTACGTCACACACTCCAGCAAGGACGTTTGAATAAATTAGCATTTTCGGTTGATACGGTTGTAATAAGTAGACGAAGATGTCCGTGATAGAGACTCAAGATTCGATGTCACAACCAAGCATCAGCGAGGAAGGTAACAGCACCAGAAGGTAACAGGAATTATATTATTTTTTGATTAATCATTCATTCTGACAGCACTAATGTTTATTGTAGACATTTATCCTTAATGCTTTTTCCCCCTCACGATACTTTTACTTTTATACTTTAAGTAGTTTTGAAACCAGTACTTTTACACTTTTACTTGAGTAAAAAGCTTGAGTTGATACTTCAACTTCTAAAGAAGTCTTTTTAAACCCTAGTATCTATACTTCTACTCAAGTAATGAATGTGAATACTTTTGACACCACTGTGAATTAATCATTTGAGAATTACAGCTGTAAGAGCTGATGGCAGGACAGATCAGAATAAGGTGTGACAGAGTGACATTTGGTGAGAGGAAGGGGTAGAGACATCGTAGAGACAGAATACAATGTGTCTTGCATACAAAACATAATCTACTCACCCGCCTGATGTTCTGGTGGCCTTCAAGATTCAAGATTCAAAGAACTTTATTAATCCCAAAGGGAAATTGCTTATGCTCGGTTACAGGTGCTCACAGTTGTTAACTAAGGAAGGTAATAAAGGTAATAAATAATACTAATAATATAAAAATAAAAATAAATTTTAAGTTCCTAAAACGTTAAGTACCAACAAAATATGACTCAAGACCACTTGTAAGTATTGCACAGTAATCTAGTATGTATGTAATATTGTATTATTATATGCAATCGTGTATTACACATTCTATTGGGAGGTAGTATTGCAGTTATCATATTATTAATATGGGAAATTTGTCCTGTTGTGTAACAGTCAGTGAAAAAATCCACATACATGTGTGTATGAGTTACAGAGAAGAATTGTAAAGTTTTATGGCCGTTGGGAGAAAGGACCTCCTGTGACGCTCGGTGGAACACTTGATAGTAATCAGTCTCTGGCTGAAGCTGCTCCTCTGTTCAGCCAAAACACTGTATAGCGGGTGAGAAGGATTGTTCACAATGGATTCTACTTTGGACAGAATCCTCCTCTTTGCTACTACATCCACCGAGTCGAGCTCCATGCCTAGCACAGATCCGGCCTTTTTAATTGACTTGTCCAGTTTGTTCTTATCAGACACCTTAATGTTACCACCCCAACAGACCACAGCGTAGAAAATGACACTCGCCACAACGGTCTCATAGAACATCTGTAGAATGGTGTTACAGACGTTAAAAGACCTGAGCCTTCGAAGAAAGTACAATCGACTCTGACCTTTCTTGTAGAGTGCCGTTGTGTTGAGTGACCAGTCAAGTTTGTTGTCCAGATAAACTCCCAGATATTTGTAATCGTAGACAATGTCCACTATCTCCCCCTTGACAGGTATAGGAGTCACAGGGGTCTTGCTTCTCCTAAAGTCTACCACCATCTCCTTTGTTTTCCTGATGTTGAGTTGTAGGTGATTACGCTCAGAGTCGTCAGAGAACTTCTGCAGGTGGCATGACTCTGAGTTATATCTAAAGTCGGATGTATAGAGGGTGAAAAGAAACGGAGACAGTACAGTCCCCTGGGGAGCTCCAGTGCTGCAGATCAAAGTCTCTGACACACAGTTCTGTAGTCGGACATACTGGGGGCGACAGGTCAGGTAGTCCAGTGAAAGTGGGAATAGTCTTGTTCAGTGATGTGTGATTGAAATCACCGGAGATCAGGAGAAAGGCATCAGGGTGTCGAGTTTGGCAGTTACAGAGTGAATGACGTCACACGCGGCAGCGGCATTCGCGGATGGAGGAATGTACACAGCAGTTATTATCACATGTGAGAATTCTCTTGGTAAATAATATGGGCGAAGTCCGACAGCCAACAGTTCAATATCTGGACTACAAACACGCTCCTTAACAGTCACATGACCGGGGTTACACCACATGTTGTTGATGTAAACAGCCAGCCCCCCTCCTTTCCTCTTCCCGCTCTCTCTCCTCGTCCTGTCGCTCCGTATCGCGCTGAAGCCGTCCAGTGTAATATTAGAGTCAGGCACATCACTATGTAACCAAGTCTCTGTAAAACACATCAGACTGCACTCGCGGAAGATGTTTTCAGTCTTTAACAAAGCTGTCAACTCGTCCATCTTATTGTCCAGAGAGCTCACGTTGCCCATGATAAGAGACGGGACATACGGCTTGTACTTTCTCATCCTTTCCTTATGCGCCGCGCGTTTCTCTTCCTCTTTGGCTCCTCTGCGCCGCTTCCTTCCACCTCTGCATCCCCTTATCGTCCTCCTCCGTATCTCATCCGGAATGTTTAGAGTCCTATACAGAATCGGATCTCTGATGCCGGCCGGCTTCAGTGTGATCAGTTGTTCCCTGGTGTAAACAAAGGAGCAGCCTCCTTGCTGTTGTGCGCTGATCACCCGGAGCGCCGAAAGTGTAATTAAAATTGCGTAACTAAGAACAAGAACACTTTCAAAACGCATGGTTTGAAAGGGCGACCTTACTTGTTAAATACAGAATAAAGTTATAAATAAATAATAGAAGGAAAGTATAATAAAAAGTAAAAAACACACGAGAATTCCGAGAGCAACTGCACCAAGCTGCTGCACGCTCGAGCATGCGCAGAACCTCTTTATAGCCAGGCATTGTCTGTAGAGTAGTGAGGCAAAATGCACTGCCAGCTGAGGAAAATATCAAACCCCTTCTTTTGGTGCACATTGAGCACATCCTGCCAGCCAAGAGCTCACCCAAGTGAAAAAAAGTATGACAAGTATGTATATTCAAGTGTACGTGCAGCCAGACTAATGACTACTGTACTTGAAGTTTGCTATTTTGGAACAACTAATTTTGTACTGCATTTAAGTTGTAATTAAATTGTACAAAAACACAAAAAAGAGTGTATTAAGTATACTTTTATATGCTAAAGTGGAAGACCTATAAGTATACTTAGTACACTTACTGTATATGACTGTTTGATTGTACTAATGTACATATCTGACAATAATAGTAATACTAATACAGTATATAGTAAAAGTACAGTATATATTTAATGTATTATAAGCACATTACAGCTAATTATATTGTAGCTGTAGCATGCTTCTGGCCAAGTCCAAAAAACGTTGTGGTCAAGGCATCACCACAGCAGACTAACCAGTCCACACACAACTTTGCACAGGTTTTACACCTGATGCCCTTTCAGACACAACTTTTTTTTTTTACCCAGGCTTGGAACAGGTCACCAGCAAAAGCAGAGCTCAAACCCAGATCCTAATATAATATTTACAGTACCAAGAATAGATTCTTATTGCAGCAGTAGCATGCTGTTATACTTTTGGCGAATTACAAATACTACATTTTAAATTTAGGCATTTGGCAGACCCTTTCATCCAGAGCGACTTACAAAAAGTGCTTTGATTTCCGTTTGATTTTGTTTCCGTCATTGGATAGATACTTACACTGGGTTACTAGGTAACTAACTAAGTGCCATCAGTCAAACACAAATGGAAATAGATTTTTTTAAATATTTATATTTATATTTATTTATATATAAATGTGGGGGGAGTGTCGTGTAGACAAGCACGTAAAGGTAATGACATCAGAAAGCAATATTCATTAGATGCCGGAACGGCATTGATATCAGTTGTGAGAGCCAATATCCATTTGCTAGGTCCATCATTTTAATGATGCACTCTATGAGGCCATAGTGAGGCAATGAGTATGTATCAAATTCAGGGACCTGATTGAGGTGCCAGAAGTCATTAAACAGGCGGATTGTTCCAACTGGCTTGGGGTACTGTGATGATGAGGTTGTACCAGGAGGTTGACTCCTCTATGGTACCATTGAGGAGCATTATGGCCATCTCTGCAATGGCATGACAGTGGGCCTCAGTGGCTTGAGATGTCTGCTGTCAAATAACCATGGCTTTGTTGCTATCCAGAGAGATTTGTTTGTTCTGCGCTGCACAAAAGAGACACCGTGTTATTGCTCATAAGGTGTAGCACTCCACTTTGCACAAAGTTCATGTGTTCAATCGGCCACCGCGGACTGAGCAAAACTGATGCTGGGCGACACATTGATGCCATTGTTCAGCTGATAGCAGCAGCTAGGGATGGTAGTTTCTACGTTGTGTTCCGAGAAAGAGTTAAAATTGTAGGCAAATTTTTGGATCGTTACTGATTTGTTTGTACAGTACTTGGGGCATTTGTGAACCCGAGGTTCACTGTATGTTATATAAATATAAAAGAGGTTTTGTCTGTATGGCCCCAAAACCAGTTTTAGCTAATTTTTTTTGTTTTGTCTGTATGTATGTCTGTCCAGCAAGATTTTGTCACAGCATCATGCAAAAATCTTATTAAACTTTTGTAGTACTTTGGTATTTGCCTGACGTTGAACCTGCACCAATAGATATTAATTAGAGTAACTAAACATAATATTTTTACAGCTGAAATAACAGCGCTGACCTGGCACAAGTGAGTTTTAGCACCCTGGAGTCATTTAAAGACAAAACTTCATCTTTAACTGGTCTGCTTTTTCTATTTCTCATCTGTGATTCATTATCTTGCAGCTCCGAACAATCCTGACCTCACTCCAAGCCATTCCGCATGTTTGGAAAAGATAAGACTGTTTTGACCACCATACTTGTTAAACTGTCTTCTTTCACAACAAGACGGTTGCAAGATCTTTATAAGAAAGCCAAGGCATGCTTGGAATAACACACATGACTTTTTTCATTACTCCAAAGTCCAATCTTTATATTTCCTAGCAAAAATATTGGACTTTGTAGCATTGGAAAAGGTCACGTGGTCTGATGAGTTCAGATTACGTCTATTCCGGAGTAAGAAGGGAAGCACATAAAGTGATGCACCCATCATGCATAGTGCCCACTGTACAAGTGTTATGATCTGCGGTTGCTTCAGTTGCTCAGGTATAGGCTAAGAATCATTGTGGCTATCTGTTTTCTTCTTGTTAGATTGGAATAGACCCATTTTTAAGCAAGCACAGTGGTGGGAATTCCAAATTAAATACAGACTTTCAAAGAGATTGGATTGAGGTTCAGTATGATTGTGTCCCAGAGACAAATAGGTAAAAATCTTGAAATCCCCCTTTCTACCATTAACAGTATTAACGTTCAGTTTAAAGTAGGGCTGTCAATATGAACGCGTTAAGCCAGTTGCATTAGCCATGTTGAAAAGGAGATAACAAACATGGCACCACTATAGGAGCAAATCTCTTTACCATTCGAGAGATTTCAATTTAACATTTGTTACAGCTCAAAGCATTTTGGCCATAATTTGTTTTCCTGTTGTTGTTTTTTTTATTATAGAATGACAAGTCTGTGTGCTCAGTCCCCTGCTGTTCACACTGCTGACTCACAACTGTGTAGCAACACACAGTTCAAATCACATCATTAAGTTCTCATTAGCAAGAACGAGGAGACAGCGTACAGAGAGGAAGTGCAGAGGCTAACGGACTGGTGTAAGGACAACAACCTGTCTCTGAATGTTGACAAGACAAAGGAGATGATTGTTGACTTTAGGAGGAGACGAGGCAACCATTCTCCGCTGAGCATCAACGGCTCCTCTGTGGGAATCGTCGAAAGCACCAAATTCCTGGGTGTCCACCTAGAGAAGGACCTAAGCTGGTCCCTCAACACCAGCTCCCTACACAAGAAAGCCCAACAGCATCTCTTCTTTCTGAGAAGACTGAGGAAGGCCCAGCTTCCACCACCGATCCAGACCACCTTCTATAGAGGAACTATCGAGAGCATCCTGAGCGACTGCATCACTGTCTGGTTTGGGAATTGTGCCATATCGGACCGCAAGACCCTACAGTGGATAGTGAGGACAGCAGAGAAGATCATCGGGGTCTCTCTCCCCTCTATTGAAGACATCTACACCACACGCTGCATCCGCAAAGCCACAAGCATTGTGGCTGATCGGACACTTCACATTCCTGCCATCTGGAAAAAAGTACAGAAGCATTCGGGCACACACATCCAGACTGTGCAACAGCTCTTTCCACAAGCCATCCGATTCCTCAACAAAAAGGGACTGGACTGATAAACACACACACACACACACACACACACAAACATTATCACTCAGCTTAACTCAACTACCTCAAAAACATTGAGACTGGACTGACTAATCAACACAAGCGCAGACACACTGACCTACACCACCAAACTATCGTACACACCAACCTGTAAATGCTTCACTCTTTATCTCTTTATCTGCACAATAATCATCACTGGATTACTTTTTGCACTAATTCCTCAATTCTTACTGTGAATGTTTACGGTTTCTCCCCTACCTCAACACCATATTATTCTGTTATGTCGTGTTTGTCGCTCTGTCACTTTGTTGCTTTTGTTTGCCCATTTGCACATGCACTTTATGTTGTCTGTAAAACCTGTACATAGTCTTCCTTAGCTAGTTAGTTTTTGTAAATTTATGTTGTAATTTATGATAGTCTATCTGTCTTGTCTCTGCTATCCAGCTAACTAGGCCTCTTAGTTAGCTAGTTTAGTTTTTCTGTTAATTTATGTTATAAAATTATGTCGTATGTAGCACCTTGGTCCTGGAAGAACGCTGTTTCGTTTCACTGTGTACTAACTGTATACGGTTGGAGTGACAATAAAGCCTACTTGAACTTGACATATCCATATTGTTCATTTTAACCAACTATACAACCATGACTGAGCAAAAATAAATAAACAAAAATGGGTCAAATAGGCAAAAGAATATACAGATACACATGATAAGATGTTTTTATTGCAAAATAATAATAATATGCTCATTTTGAGAGTTCTACATTTTAACATTTACATTTAGGCATTTGGCAGACGCTCGTATCCAGAGCGACTTATTCAATTAAATTTTAAAATTTTATTTGTATAGCGCTTTTAACAATTGTCATTGTCTCAAAACAGCTTTACACAATCAAAAGAATTATTTCAGTTTGTATGGAATGTGAATGTGTATGAATCAAAATGGTCAGATAGTCCCTGGTGAGCAAGCCCGAGGGCGACAGTGGCAAGGAAAAACTCCCTGAGATGGTAATAGGAAGAAACCTTGAGAGGAACCAGATTCAACAGGGAACCCATCCTCATCTGGGTGAAACAGATAGCAGGAAATGATCTGCATTTATACAGTGTGTTAGGTGGCAGGCAGTTCAGCTATAATAGTTGATGTTAATTGATGTTAAAATGGAGTCCAGGTAGTTATTGGAGACTTGTAGAAAGTTCTAGTCCTGAACTATCGAATTGTCAAGTCCTCAGAGAAACAGCTGCTAACACCAGTCGAGGCCAGAACCGTCTTCTAATGCCTCTTTTCCACTGCATAGTACGGCACGACACGGTTCAGTTCAACTCACTTCGGTTCGGCGCAGTTTGGCTCGGTTTGCGCTTCCACTGCAGTGTAGTAACGCTTTAGCATGGGCGGGATTACTCACGTGTCGTTTAGTCGCGGCGCCGCTACTGCCGTGATGTCACCGTAAACGCGCCACAAACGAACACACAACAATGGAGCATATCGACGGCATGGTGTTCTTCATTCTCGGCATGTGGATGTTTTTAACAGCAAGACGAAGGAGTTTGTTTCAAAAGAGGCCGACGGTTAATACAAAAAGGTGCATGCGATCCTTCTCTGGCTGTTTTAAATATAGCGGTTCTGTTGTGTCTCGTGTCGCAAGTTCGGTGACGCAGTAATGACGATTTTCTCCGTCTAATCAGTGACCAGCAGAGTTTACACGTCACGTTTTGGTAACGGTTCGGCGCGCTTGGAACCTCGGCTGAGGTGGTACTAAAAAAAGGACCAGGTACCATGTACTGTTCCCAGTGGAAAACCCCCCAAAAGTGAGTAGAACTGAACTGTGTCGTGCCGTACTATGCAGTGGAAGAGTAGAGAGAATCATCCCCAGACACCAACCAGATCTCCAACCAGAAGCGGGGCACCAGGATGGATCAGACAGGTCCGGAGGGCAGAGGGAGTCTGGATCACTGGCAGCTCAGGGATGACATGTGTAGCTCGACAAAGAGAGAGAGAGAAAGAGTGAAAGGGGGAGACAGGGGGAGAGAGGAAAGAGAAAGAGGGGAAGAAAGAGAGGAAGAGGAGAGATGGCAGTTAGGTATGGTCACAGTCACATAATGTATAATGTGAACGTATATTTACTGTAGAGTGCAAGCAGGGACTCCGGCACGACTAACTATGACAGCATAACTAAAAGGGAGGAGCCAGAAGGAAACACAAACATGAGGGGGAACTGAGATGTAAAGCAAACAATCACCTCACCGTCAACAAACCTGAGTGATCAAATGAGACTGAGGAAGACAGCATCTAAACATACCAGTTCACCGTAATACTCTACGTCCATGAGTCCCCCAGATCTGCTCCAAGGCAAATATATTTATAAAAATGCTTGGCTAAATAAATAGGGTTTTAGCCTAGACTTAAACACTGAGACTGTGTTTGAGTCCCGAACACTATTTGGAAGACTATTCCATAATTTTGGGGCTTTGTAAGAAAAAGCTCTGCCCCCAGCTGTAGTTTTCATAATACGCGGTACTGACAAGCAGCCTGAACTAGCTGAAGCTTATTTATGCACCTAGCTGAACAACCAGACAGTAAGGCATTACAATAGTCCAACCTAGAAGTGATAAAAGCATGAACTTGTTTTTCTGCATCGTTTAGCGACAATATATTACTTATTTTGGTGATATTTCTGAGGTGAAAGAATGCTATCCTGGTGATATTATCTACATGAGCTTCAAATGAAAGACTGGAATCTATAATCACGCCGAGGTCTTTTACTGTTGCACTTGATGGAACAGAAAGGCCATCTAAAGTTACAGTGTTATCTGAGATTTTACTCCTAGCTGTATGCGGTCCTATGACTAGAACTTCTGTCTTATCCGGATTAAGCAGAAGGAAGTTAATTAGCATCTAATTTCTTATGTCCTGCACACATTGCTCAACTTTAGTAAGATGGTTTTTCTCATCAGGTTTTGTTGAGACGTATAGCTGTGTGTCGTCAGCATAACAATGAAAACTAATACCATGCTTACGGATTATGTTGCCCAGAGGAAGCATGTAAATGGAAAAAACCAGTGGGCCTAAAATTGAACCCTGCGGAACGCCAAACTCCACTAGAGAACACGCAGAATAATCACCATTTAAGTCTACATACTGATAACGATCGGTCAAATAGGATCTGAGCCAGGAGAGGGCTGTACCCTTAATTCCTACTACATTTTCTAATCTGTGAAGAAGAATAGCATGATCAATGGTGTCAAAAGCTGCACTGAGGTCGAGTAATACAAGCATAGTTACACAACCCTGATCAGAGGCCAATAGGAGGTCATTTACTACTTTAACGAGTGCTGTTTCTGTGCTGTGATGAGGCCTAAATCCTGACTGATACAGTTCATGTATGCCATTTCTATGTAGATATGCGCATAGCTGCTCCGCTACTATCTTTTCCAGAATCTTAGAAATAAAGGGGAGGTTTGATATTGGCCTGTAATTGGACAGCTGACAGGGGTCGAGGTCAGGTTTCTTAATTATTGGTTTGATAACTGCTAATTTAAAAGATTTTGAAAAATAACCAATGCTGAGTGAGGAATTAATTATTCTCAACAGCGGTTCTGTTATTACTGGTACTATCTGTTTAAGAAAATGTGTCGGTATAGGATCTAATATACAGGTTGATGAATTTGCAGAAGAGATGAGTGAAATTAGTTCATTCTCTTCAAGAGGAGTAAAGTATTCTAGGTTTGAATCTGACATGGCTAGGTTAACATCTGTATCAATTACATTGTTCGGTTTCAAAGCCTCAATTTTATGCCTGATATTTACAATTTTATTGTTAAAAAAGTTCATGAAGTCCTCACTATTGCATGATGTTGTGGAGATTTTTGATAAGAGAGTCGTCTTATTTCTGGTTAATTTGGCTACGGTATTAAATAAAAATCTAGGATTATTTTAATTTTCTTCTATAAGAGCGGTCTGTTTTAAAGTGTGCGTGTGATTGTTATACCAGGGAGCGAGTTTCTTATCTCTAATAATCTTTCTTTAAGCTGGAGCTACATTATCTAAGGTACAACGAAGTGTCGACTCTAAATATTCAGTCGCCTGATCGAGTTCTGTGGGGTCAGACGGTGGCCTAATCGAAGTTGGTAACTCTGGGAGATTACTGATAAAACTCTGTGTGGTAGTTGATGTGAATATACATTTAATACGGTAGCGCGGTGCTGTGCGTACATTATCACTGTGACACACTTGAATGGAGACAAGATAGTGATCTGAGATAATTTCAGACAGTGGAATTGTGAATACATTTCTTATAATTAATCCGAAGAATATTACTAAATCTAAAGTGTGACCTGCTTTATGAGTGAGTCCTACTACACACTGATTTACGCCTACGGAGTCCAGTATGGATATAAATGCTGTTCTCAGAGGGTCTTCTGGATTCTCAAAATGAATGTTAAAATCTCCAGCAATTAACACTTTGTCTACAGAAACGACCAGGTCTGAGATGAAATCCGCAAATTCACTAAGAAATTCAGAATACGGTCCTGGAGGTCTGTAAATTATAATCAGTGGAATCGACTGAGCTGATTTAATATACTTAAATACACTTATGTTACTATAGAGAATTTCAAATGAGTTAAATTTGTGTCGGTGTTTTTGTACGATAGACAGATTATCATTATGAATAACTGCGACGCCTCCTCCTCTACCAGTTAACCGAGGCTGGTGTATGTAGCTGTATCCAGGAGGACTAGCTTCATTTAGAGCTACATACTCGTCCTGTTTAACCCATGTTTCAGTTAAACAGAGTATATCAAACGCCTGATCTGTGATAATTTCATTAACAATAACTGCTTTTGATGCGAGAGATCTAATATTTAACAATCCTAGCTTCAGATCAGAGGTGCTGGCTGCGCATTCAGTATGATCCGAGTTTGTGGTCTTTATGTTAATTAGATTATTGAAACAGACTTTCTGAGTCTTTCTACATTTTTGCTTAGATCGGGGAACAGACACAGTCTCAATAAGGTGAACCCTGAGTGACGACTCTATGCAGCTAGCAGACGGTTGGTTTAGCCTGTCTGTCTGCTCCCTGGCCTGGGCTCTGGATTGTCACCGATTAACTAGACCTCTACTGAAACTATGAGCTATACTACAGGAAATGAGAGCAGCACCTTCCCGAGTGGGATGGACACCGTCCCGCCCTAACAGGCCAGCTTTGCCCTCAAAGGTCTTCCAATTATCTACAGTATGTAGCCAACATTATTTTCGGAGCACCACCTGGACATCCAGCGGTTCAGCGACCATAACCTGCTGTAAGCTATGTCGCCACGTCTCATTGGGATGGGACCAGAGCATACTAACCTGCATATCTTTGGTCTGTGGGAGGAAACCGGGGGTAACCAGAGGAAACCCACCAAACACAGGGAGAACATGAAAACTCCATGCACAAAGAGACGGGAATTGAGTCTGGCTGGGAATCGACCCCGGACCCTGGAGGTGCAAGGCGACAGTGCTAACCACTACACCACTGTGCCTTTAAGCAACCACAAAATAAAAATTCCAAATTACCATTACCCTTTCTACCATTAACAGAATTAGAGTTTGGTTTAAAATAGGGCTGTCAATATTAATGCATTAACGAACATCACTAATGTCTCTGCCATCCAGGTGAGGTTTTCATATTGTCATATTTTAGTAGAACTACAGTAAGAGGAAGATGAAGTCCAGTTCACATGGCATGTCACTAATCTAGAATTTTGACAAAAGAGTGTTGCTATTTTTATGCAAATTAATAATTTGGCGGCTTTCTTTTTTGTTTTTTAATTGGAAAAAAAATATTTTGAATATGTAGAATTATTGTGCAGCAGTCCGCAAAACATTATGTTGCACAGTTTTGCTATTTACTTCACATAGTTCTTGAAATTACATACGTTAACCCCAAATGAAAAGTGTAAAAATTACATTTAAATCTTTCTCTCAGCTGGAGGTGCAGAACTGGCATTTCTACAGCAGGTTTCTGATTGCAGACTGAACTGATAGAGCTTATCTGTAGTTCTACTGCTAATCATCAACTGTTAATGATAAGCATGACACCACTTTCCCGAGGATATCTTCTGCAGAGTTAACTAGAAATATTTACCCTTTATACAGACAGACTGTTTTGACCACCATGCTTATTAGCAAGATCTTTGTAAGAAAGCCAAGGCATGCTTGGTATGTCACCCAAGCAAAACCAGTACTGTGAAATGAGTTGAATACCACATGACCTTTTTCATTACTCCAAAGTCCGATATTTATACTTAGTAACATAAATACAAAAGATGATATGGTCTGATGAGATTGACCCTATACCAGAGTGATAGATGCATCAGGGTAAGACGGGAAGTGCATGAAGCGGTGCACCCATCATGCATAGCGCCCACTGTACAAGCCTCTGGAGGCGGTGTTATGATGTGCGGTTGCTTCAGTTGCTCAGATCTAGATTTTTGCCACGTCATTCCCATATCTTGGCAGAGGTCAAATTTGCATGTTATAAAAGGATATCACCGTTAACTAGAAGTATTTAGTCTGATCTAATAAGATGTGTGTTTACGTCCTCAAAGCATTTAAACGGAATATACCATTTTGACATTTGCAGATTGGTCCTGCTCAATCTGCAGAAACACAATAGTATTTCTTCCCCCAACTTTGTGGTTAGGTTAGGTTAACCACTTTTTCCGACAAATCCAGATTTCTGCATTATGATTGGTTACATACATAAATGCATACTGTATATTTAGCATTTAATGTAATATTTAACTCTTTTAAGCACATTCATGAATGAGTATAGCTTAGTGGTATTTCTCTTTTCATTTCTCAATGAATTTTTATTATTATTATAATTTTTATTATTAAATTATTCTCCTCCCAATTCAGAAACAACCCCAAGATATATGCAACATATACAGATATATATGTACATACGTCTCCATCTGTCATAACTGACAAGAGAGGCATTTATAAATATTCCACAATTCTGTGATACAGGTAGAGTGTAGTGTTAATGTTGTAGTGCTTTCTGAAACACATTCATTATGTAAATTGGTAATTGGAAATAATGTATTTGCAATGCACAGGTATCAGTCAGAATTGGTTCATTAGCAGGAGCATTAACAGCATGATTGTGAAACGGAATGAGAGATTATTTAGTCAGCATTTGGTCACGTCCTCTTATGTTGAAATGCATTTTTCACTTTTTTTCTTGATCCCTTCAGTGTTCACAGAAGGCACTAAGTGCACACACACTTTCTGCGAATCAGGTTGGCACAGAACAAGTCGATATGGCATGATATTCACAAATAAGAGTCTTCTGTGCGTGAGTGTGAGCGTATCATTCACTATCAGATCCTCTCCGACTCGACAAGTGCTCATCCGCCAGCAGATGAACCTGCAAAAAACAACCCACATTAGAGCGTCCACAATGCTGAGTGACAATACAACCTGGTATGGGCGGAGCCAATGCTACCTGTGTGTCTAGGATCCGCTGATAAGCAGGAGAAGAGAGTTCCTCCAGCGTCTCGGCCACTGGCTTGTTGTGTGTTTCTGGGAGGAGAAGTCCTGTGGCTCCGGCTGACACACCAGTCAGACAGAACACAATGAACGGCATGGACGCATGCAGCACTTTCTGAATGATCAACAAAACACAAATGTTATGTCATCATTAATGTGAGGGATGTACCGAAAGTAATGCAAAAGTATGCATAATGTTTTTATTAACCGACATACTGTAGGTGGTTAAAATTGCACATGTTGGATGAATAACTTTGGGATTTGGGTTCAACAAGGGCGCCAAAGCACATTGATGGAGTCTGATGCTGTAATGGGGGCAGAATCATCAAAACTGGACATTGTAAAAAAAAAGATGAAAAAAGATGTATTTATCTAAATCTATATCTTCAGGATTTTACGCCCTGCGTTCCTGCCAAATGATAAATGCATAAACGAGCATGTTTAACGCTGTTAAAGTGGCCATGAATGTATGAAAGAATTACATATAGTACATCATTTTTAAAAGCATTCCTTTAAACACTATATGCAAATGCTTGTGATGTATATACTGCACAATACTTACCATACTAGGAATAAATGGGGCCAAAATTCCTCCGACCCTACAAGACATGGAGCAGACACCCAGCCCTGCGTTCCTGAATGACACACACACACAGACATACACACAAATCTACACAAACATCTAGACAATATCGCAGACTTTGAGCGCTTGCAGTGCAGTATCTAATCTAACATTCCCCTGTAGGAATGAGCGGGCTAGTGTGTGTGTGTGTGTGTGTGTGTGTGTGTATACCTGATGACAGTGGGGTAAAGTTCTGATGTGTACACATACACAATGTTGAATGCAGCACTGACCATCAGCTTCCCCAAAAGAGCCAAAGAGCTGCAATTGACAAACGAACCTGTGTGTGTGAGAAAGAGAGAAATATGGAGAGGGATATACCAAGCGACTGTCAGTCCAATCTTTTTTCCCCTAAAATTTCCATCTAAGGGTCGGCCTCCGAGTGGCACAGTGGTAAAGTGCTCGCCCTATTATCCGGAGATCGCTGGTTCGCTTCCCGGGTGATGCTGTAACCTCTCACAGCCAGAGGCCTTGAGAGAGCTAAATTGCCCGAGCTCTCTCAGCGGAGAGGGATGAGAGGTACTTAGTGCTCCCACATTAATCACGGCTCTACGCCATTCTGGGCGTCTGTGAGCTCGCACACGTGGAGGGAGCGGATAGCACTGGCCTCCGACTGTGTTACGCCGCCCCCAACGGTGCGTGAGCGAGCTGTTCGAAAAGAAGAAGTCGGCTGGTGTCACATGGTTCAGAGGAAACGTGACAGCCCATGGCCCACCTGGCTGAGTGGTACAAGTACTGTAGTAAGTAGACTTAATGTGGGTGCCCCCCCTAGTGACGGGAAGGAATTGGACACGACTAAATTAGGGAGAAAATTGGGGGGAAATAATTGGACACGACTAAATTCATAAAAAAAATATAAAAATGAAGGGTCGTCTTATATTCATAGATTTAATTTTTGCATTTATTATATATTGCGTGCTGATAGTTAGAATGTCACAACCTCGAGTGTGATATTGCTTTTATACAACAGTTGCACAAACACTGTTTTATTTATTTTTCATTCTTACCAGTGCTAAATAGCCAAAATGTGAGAAGAATAAACCATGGAGGTGGTGGACAGTTCTGTAAATCTCATAAGTTTCTCTTTATATTTCTACTCCTGGGTTCCAGGGTGAATCCCCAATAGCATTAAACAGAAAGTTAAAGTGCTCTGTAGGGAGTACTTGTTAAATAAAACAACAAGGAGGTCATTCGTAATGACTTATTGCCAGCAAGACAAAGTGTCGCTTAAGATCACAACGTTATCAGATGTGTTTTCTTGCTGAAATTGCTTCTGTGATTGTTTTTGAATGTGGGTGTTGGCAGACATCTGCTCTCTCCTCAGTATGCGGACTGTACAGACCTACTTTCACCCATGCTGCGACTGATAGTTAGTGTAATTAACAATTGTTAAGTTGTTCTGATGCAGATTGACACATAGTTAAACGTCCCAGTGCTGTTATGCTTTATATCAGCAGTATGTACTATTTCTATAGAAACTGCTCTTTCACAGGGATTTAAGGCTAATAATAAGTATTATTGAACAATAGTTTAATTTTAATAAATGAAAACATTTATATATACATAGAACATTTATGGAAGAAGTCTTGAGTGGAAAACCTTGATGAGTTGAGGACTTGTATCATAGTGGTAACAGAAACTAACCTGTTCTGCAGAGTCATCAAGATTGAATGTACTAAATATAAACAAATAAAATGTGTACGCTCTGTATTATATATCTTTTAATAAAATCAGATGTAGTATATATATTTTTTGCAAACTGATGTATGATATGAAAAATAGGAAGACAAGGAATGCTGGTAGAGAAAAATAATGAATGTTGTGGTAATAAGTACCTCACCCTCTCAGGAGAGTGGAAGTGTCGGCATGTAAAGCCTGCAGCTGATCATTTGCATTACAAACATTCTTCAGGTGCTACTGATACATTTGTACAAAAGTCATGAGCCACCCTTTTCTTGATTTGCTTCTAAAGAAGTAGAATTTCTTGGGTTTTTTTTTCCTGAAGGACTTGTTTTGTCTGTCATTTTCAATCCAGTTGCTGAGCAGATTCACAGGAATGATTTTTGTTTGTGAAGCCCCACAGTGACCTATGAATCATTTAAGCATAAAAAGCATCTAACTTAAGGCATGAACCAGTGAGAAATAGGCACAGATGATCAGGCCGGTGATGTATACTGGTATGTATAGTATAGTATTGTATAGTATAGTATAGTATAGTATAGATGTATAGTATATTGGTAATGCTGGAAACCGAGAGGGAAAATGAGGTTGCTGCATAAACAACTAATTTTTTAATTGTATAATTAGGTTCTTTGCAGACATTTGTTCACACATCTTTCATTTAATTTAATATGAAGAAAGGGGGTGACTCCAGATTTTTCCACAGTACTGAATATCTACTATGGAGCGATATCGCGGACAATATTCAAATGCAATTGCAAACTTTGCATTACCGTTTGCTGATTCGCCTTTGCGAACGCACACTGACTGCTTTTTCATTTGAAATTTGGCAAAGTCCATTTGTATTTCCCAGGTCTTACACGTCATGAACCTGTCATATTTAAACAGCAAAATCAATCACCACGTTTGCTTTTTCACTTTCTCTGCGCCGCGCGTCAAGCCGGCCAAAATTCAAACACAATCGCTAATCCATTTGCAATTGCATTTCCAACACGTTACACAGAAACCTGTCAACCTGTGAACCGAGAGGCGACACGGTGGTGTAGTGGTTAGCACTGTCGCCTTGCACCTCCAGGGTCCGGGTTCGATTCCCGTCTCTGTGTGCATGGAGTTTGCATGTTCTCCCCGTACTTGGTGGGTTTCCTCCGGGTACTCCGGTTTCCTCCCACAGTCCAAAGATATGCAGGTTAGGCTAATTGGCGTTCCTAAATTGCCCGTAGTGTGTGATTGGGTGTGTGTATGTGTGTGTGCCCTGCGATGGATTGGCACCCTGTCCAGGGTGTACCCTGCCTTGTGCCCGAAGTCTCCTGGGATAGGCTCCAGGGGTCTCATTTATCAAGCGTGCGTACACACGGTTTTATGTGTACATCATGTGTACGCACAATTCTACTAATAGAAACCGATTCATTAATTTGTACGTGTGCGTGAAAATGTGCGCACATTTAGAAGAACTCCTGACTGTGCGTAAGCAGAATCCCCTAGTGGTAGAGAACTGTAATCACATATAAACCCAGTGCCCTTAAACTTCACCATTAAAATGTCAGTGTTAATTGTTACGACCCCCGGTCTAGGGTCAAGGGACGGAACAAAGAAAATAATAAATTGATTATAAATAAATGAACCTACAACCAAGATTTCGTGCGTGGTCTTTATTTTGATACACACGCACTCACACATACAGGAAGCTCTGGGGGGTGTTCTTCGTACGTCGCTAACTCAGTTAGCTAGATTTGATTGTTGTGGATTTGTCCTGATCTTGGATTGTTTCGTTCTCCGATGCTCATCTCGCACTTGTTGTCATAGCAACATGTCCGTAAGCTTGAACCTGCTCGGTAGCAGGTTTATTTCATGTAAACAGGATTAAGGCTGCGCTCCTGCCGGGTTATGATTGGTTGAAATGGTGAGGTCACATCTGATTGGTTAAAGAGCGCTGACGTGGACTGACTCACGTGGGGAAAGCAAAGTATCTTGCATGCATATATACGTCTTGCCATAATATATATATATATATATATATATATATATATATATATATATATAATTGATATCAAATATTATATTAGAACATAAATTCATAGGTTTTCTATTATTATAATAAACTCTAGGCACGAGACAGCCCTCAAGACCATTAATTCAAATTCTTGTATAATGTTTATTTTGTAACACATTCATTTTTCAGGGGTTCGTTATAAATATGCAAATATAGATATATGATATATATATATATATATATATATATATATATATATATAGAGAGAGAGAGAGAGAGAGAGAGATATGTATAATAAAAATAACTTTTTTATAATGAAAAATTGGACAAAACTAATTTTATTATAAAGTAAACAATATAAAAGTATACATGTTTTTTAAAAAAATATTCATACTTAAATTTTTCCATATACAGTGGTGTGAAAAACTATTTGCACCCTTCCTGATTTCTTATTCTTTTGCATGTTTATCACACTTAAATGTTTCTGCTCATCAAAAACCGTTAACTATTAGTCAAAGATAACATAATTGAACACAAAATGCAGTTTTTAAATGAAGGTTTACGTTATTAAGGGAGAAAAAAAACTCCAAATCTACGTGGCCCTGTGTGAAAAAGTGATTGCCCTCCTTGTTAAAAAATAACTTAACTGTGGTTTATCACACCTGAGTTCAATTTCTGTAGTCACCCCCAGGCCTGATTACTGCCACACCTGTTTCAATCAAGAAATCACTTAAATAGGAGCTACCTGACACAGAGAAGTAGACCAAAAGCACCTCAAAAGCTAGACATCATGCCAAGATCCAAAGAAATTCAGGAACAAACGAGAACAAAAGTAATTGAGATCTATCAGTCTGGTAAAGGTTATAAAGCCATTTCTAAAGCTTTGGGACTCCAGCGAACCACAGTGAGAGCCATTATCCACAAATGGCAAAAACATGGAACAGTGGTGAACCTTCCCAGGAGTGGCCGACCGACCAAAATTACCCCAAGAGCGCAGAGACAACTCATCCAAGAGGCCACAAAAGACCCCAGGACAACATCTAAAGAACTGCAGGCCTCACTTGCCTCAATTAAGGTCAGTGTTCACGACTCCACCATAAGAAAGAGACTGGGCAAAAACGGCCTGCATGGCAGATTTCCAAGACGCAAACCACTTTTAAGCAAAAAGAACATTAAGCCTCGTCTCAATTTTGCTAAAAAACATCTCAATGATTGCCAAGACTTTTGGGAAAATACCTTGTGGACCAATGAGACAAAAGTTGAACTTTTTGGAAGGTGCGTGTCCCGTTACATCTGGCGTAAAAGTAACACAGCATTTCAGAAAAAGAACATCATACCAACAGTAAAATATGGTGGTGGTAGTGTGATGGTCTGGGGTTGTTTTGCTGCTTCAGGACCTGGAAGGCTTGCTGTGATAGATGGAACCATGAATTCTACTGTCTACCAAAAAATCCTGAAGGAGAATGTCCGGCCATCTGTTCGTCAACTCAAGCTGAAGCGATCTTGGGTGCTGCAGCAGGACAATGACCCAAAACACACCAGCAAATCCACCTCTGAATGGCTGAAGAAAAACAAAATGAAGACTTTGGAGTGGCCTAGTCAAAGTCCTGACCTGAATCCTATTGAGATGTTGTGGCATGACCTTAAAAAGGCGGTTCATGCTAGAAAACCCTCAAATAAAGCTGAATTACACCAATTCTGCAAAGATGAGTGGGCCAAAATTCCTCCAGAGCGCTGTAAAAGACTCGTTGCAAGTTATCGCAAACGCTTGATTGCAGTTATTGCTGCTAAGGGTGGCCCAACCAGTTATTAGGTTCAGGGGCAATTACTTTTTCACACAGGGCCATGTAGGTTTGGATTTTTTTTCTCCCTAAATAATAAAACCCCTCATTTAAAAACTGCATTTTGTGTTTACTTGTGTTATCTTTGACTAATAGTTAAATGTGTTTGATGATCAGAAACATTTTGTGTGACAAATATGCAAAAGAATAAGAAATCAGGAGGGGGCAAATAGTTTTTCACACCACTGTACAACATATTTTTTTCATATTTCTTATTTTATTGTCTCATGTAATTTGTAAAACATATGTGCATATTATGTTCTAATATAATATTTGATAGTGATTATGTGTGTGTGGTGGGAGGGGGGGATCCATGGCAGGGAAGCATTTCAGCGCATAACACGTGGGGGGGGGGAGCATTTCAGCGCAGGTGTTACAAAAAAAATTAGCTTGTTCTTTTTGTCATTTCGTCAACCAATCAAAGGGCTTGTGATCAGTGTTTCTACTGTCGATGCATATCGCCTTTTAAACCAACGCACGAACGCGCAATAATCCTAGACAACTCAATCCGGCCATACTAATCATCAACAACAGGTGTGCTCGAAGAACCGACTTAGCCAGGTCTTAATTAGCACCATGATCTCATCTTAGATGTGTCAATTCATCCCGGATGTTTCAAGCGACGTACGAAGAATACCCCCCTGGGCTTCAGGATTGAGCCAGGCCAAAACAATAAACAAACCCCCCCCCCCTCTATCTCCTCCCTCAAACTAGCTAAACTACCAAAAAGAAAACTGAAATCAAAATACAAAAACTAAACTAGCTTCCTAACTACTTACAAAAACACAGGAGAAAACAGGGGACAACAAAAATGGCACCCAACCCCTACTGCTTCCTTGCAACTATATACAAACAAGAACAAAATATATATATACCCAATATTTACAACAAAGAAAACTATATACAAAAGCGGGAGGAACACTTCCATCCACGCTAACACAAACAAAAAAAAGAAAACCCAAAAACAACAAAAGGGAAGGAGAGAGGCAAGGCACGACACACAGACTCTCTCTCCAACCAAACAAACAAAAACACACACACACTCAAAACAAATACAAAATAACAAACAAACACACAGTCACACTTCAACATACAACCACTCAATCAATCACTCAATCAATCACACAATCCAACAACCTCACAATCACAATCCAACAATTCACTAATTAACCAATCAACAACGGAGCACGGAAGTCACACACAAGGCATAAGTCGCGCACTTCCTGCTTCCACTCGCCGGCTTAAGAAGCCACGCAGATCCACCGTCAGCCAATCACGGCGCACGTCACGGCACGTTCCATCGGGGCGGGGCTTCCTGTAAATAGGAGAGCGGGAGAGAGAGAAAGGGGGGAGAGATCGCGCACTCGCCGCTACGCGCCGTCGCGCATGCGCACATACGTGCACTACACACATACGTGCACTACACCTCTGCACGTAACATAATAAATTGATACATTGAATAATTGAATACAACAGGTAATTCTTAGTTATCTGGAACTGTGAATAATATAAAATCCATTTTAATCCATAAAATTTTGGAAATACATTGCTTACAATGGCAGACCTTGCGCTTCTTGAAGATTTGCAACAAGCACTTTTGCACAGAGATCGCGTTTTCAGGGACCGCACAGACTTACTCGCTGAGAGTGATGTGCAGTCCCCGTGCACACTCATGTTCTTTCTACTATTGGCTTTTTAGCCACAGGCACATTTCAAAGGGAAATTGGTGACAGGTCTGGTATTTCTCAACCCACCATGTCACCACAGGCCACCGCTGCGTGCGCATGGCAGTCCACAGGCCACCGCTGCGTTCGCATGGCAGTCCACATGTCACCGCTGCTTGCACATGGCAGTCCACAGGCCACCGCTGCGTGCTCATGGCAGTCTACATGGCAGTCCACATGTCACCACTGCGTGCACATGGCAGTCCACATGTCACCGCTGCGTGCACATGGCAGTCCACAGGCCACCGCTGCGTGCACATGGCAGTCCACAGGCCACCGCTGCGTGCTCATGGCAGTCCACAGGCCACCGCTGCGTGCACATGGCAGTCCACAGGCCACCGCTGCGTGCGCATGACAGGCCACCGCTGCGTGCACATGGCAGTCCACAGGCCACCGCTGCGTGCGCATGACAGTCCACAGGCCACCGCTGCGTGCACATGGCAGTCCACATGTCACGGCTGCGTGCGCATGGCAGTCCACAGGCCACTGCTGCGTGCACATGGCAGTACACATGTCACCGCTGCGTGCGCATGGCAGTCCACAGGCCACCGCTGCGTGCGCATGGCAGTCCACAGGCCACCGCTGCGTGCACATGGCTGTCCACATGGCAGTCCACAGGCCACCGCTGCGTGCACATGGCAGTCCACATTCACCGCTGCGTGCGCATGGCAGTCCACATGTCACCGCTGCGTGCACATGGCAGTCCACAGGCCACCGCTGCGTGCTCATGGCAGTCCACATGGCAGTCCACATGTCACCACTGCGTGCACATGGCAGTCCACATGTCACCGCTGCGTGCACATGGCAGTCCACAGGCCACCGCTGCGTGCACATGGCAGTCCACAGGCCACCGCTGCGTGCTCATGGCAGTCCACAGGCCACCGCTGCGTGCACATGGCAGTCCACAGGCCACCACTGCGTGCGCATGGCAGTCCACAGGCCACCGCTGCGTGTGCATGGCAGTCCACATGGCAGTCCACAGGCCACCGCTGCGTGCACATGGCAGTCCACAGGCCACAGCTGCGTGCGCATGGCAGTCCACATGGCAGTCCACATGTCACCGCTGCGTGCACATGGCAGTCCACAGGCCACCGCTGCTTGCACATGGCAGTACACAGGCCACCGCTGCGTGCGCATGGCAGTCCACATGTCACCGCTGCGTGCACATGGCAGTCCACATGTCAGCGCTGCGTGCACATGGCAGTCCACAGGCCACCGCTGTGTGCGCATGGCAGTCCACATGGCAGTCCAAATGTCACCGCTGCGTGCACATGGCAGTCCACATGTCACCGCTGCGTGCACATGGCAGTCCACAGGCCACTGCTGCGTGCACATGGCAGTCCACAGGCCACCGCTGCGTGCTCATGGCAGTCCACAGGCCACCGCTGCGTGCACATGGCAGTCCCCAGGCCACTACTGCGCGCGCATGGCAGTCCACAGGCCACCGCTGCGTGCGCATGGCAGTCCACAGGCCACCGCTGCGTGCGCATGGCAGTCCGCATGGCAGTCCACATGTCACCGCTGCGTGCGCATTGCAGTCCACAGGCCACCGCTGCGTGCACATGGCAGTCCACATGTCACGGCTGCGTGCGCATGGCAGTCCACAAGCCACCGCTGCGTGCTCATGGCAGTCCACAGGCCACCGCTGCGTGCACATGGCAGTCCAAAGGCAACCGCTGCGTGCGCATGGCAGTCCACAGGCCACCGCTGCGTGCGCATGGCAGTCCACAGGCCACCGCTGCGTGCGCATGGCAGTCCACAGGCCACCGCTGCGTGCGCATGGCAGTCCACAGGCCACCGCTGCGTGCGCATGGCAGTCCACAGGCCACCGCTGCGTGCGCATGGCAGTCCACATTCACCGCTGCGTGCGCATGGCAGTCCACATGTCACCGCTGCGTGCGCATGGCAGTCCACAGGCCACCGCTGCGTGCACATGGCAGTCCACAGGCCACCGCTGCGTGCTCATGGCAGTCCACATGGCAGTCCACATGTCACCACTGCGTGCACATGGCAGTCCACATGTCACCGCTGCGTGCACATGGCAGTCCACAGGCCACCGCTGCGTGCACATGGCAGTCCACAGGCCACCGCTGCGTGCTCATGGCAGTCCACAGGCCACCGCTGCGTGCACATGGCAGTCCACAGGCCACCACTGCGTGCGCATGGCAGTCCACAGGCCACCGCTGCGTGTGGATGGCAGTCCACATGGCAGTCCACAGGCCACCGCTGCGTGCGCATGGCAGTCCACATGTCAGCGCTGCGTGCACATGGCAGTCCACAGGCCACCGCTGTGTGCGCATGGCAGTCCACATGGCAGTCCAAATGTCACCGCTGCGTGCACATGGCAGTCCACATGTCACCGCTGCGTGCACATGGCAGTCCACAGGCCACTGCTGCGTGCACATGGCAGTCCACAGGCCACCGTTGCGTGCTCATGGCAGTCCACAGGCCACCGCTGCGTGCACATGGCAGTCCCCAGGCCACTACTGCGTGCGCATGGCAGTCCACAGGCCACCGCTGCGTGCGCATGGCAGTCCACAGGCCACCGCTGCGTGCGCATGGCAGTCCACATGGCAGTCCACATGTCACCGCTGCGTGCGCATTGCAGTCCACAGGCCACCGCTGCGTGCACATGGCAGTCCACATGTCACGGCTGCATGCGCATGGCAGTCCACAGGCCACTTCTGCGTGCACATGGCAGTACACATGTCACCGCTGCGTGCGCATGGCAGTCCACATGTCACGGCTGCGTGCGCATGGCAGTCCACAGGCCACTTCTGCGTGCACATGGCAGTACACATGTCACCGCTGCGTGCGCATGGCAGTCCACAGGCCACCGCTACGTGCGCATGGCAGTCCACAGGCCACCGCTGCGTGCACATGGCAGTCCACAGGCCACCGCTGCGTGCACATGGCAGTCCACAAGCCACCGCTGCGTGCTCATGGCAGTCCACAGGCCACCGCTGCGTGCACATGGCAGTCCAAAGGCCACCGCTGCGTGCGCATGGCAGTCCACAGGCCACCGCTGCGTGCGCATGGCAGTCCACAGGCCACCGCTGCGTGCGCATGGCAGTCCACAGGCCACCGCTGCGTGCGCATGGCAGTCCACAGGCCACCGCTGCGTGCGCATGGCAGTCCACAGGCCACCGCTGCGTGCACATGGCAGTCCACATGGCAGTCCACAGGCCACCGCTGCGTGCACATGGCAGTCCACATTCACCGCTGCGTGCGCATGGCAGTCCACATGTCACCGCTGCGTGCACATGGCAGTCCACAGGCCACCGCTGCGTGCTCATGGCAGTCCACATGGCAGTCCACATGTCACCACTGCGTGCACATGGCAGTCCACATGTCACCGCTGCGTGCACATGGCAGTCCACAGGCCACCGCTGTGTGCACATGGCAGTCCACAGGCCACCGCTGCGTGCTCATGGCAGTCCACAGGCCACCGCTGCGTGCACATGGCAGTCCACCGGCCACCACTGCGTGCGCATGGCAGTCCACAGGCCACCGCTGCGTGTGCATGGCAGTCCACATGGCAGTCCACAGGCCACCGCTGCGTGCACATGGCAGTCCACATGTCACCGCTGCGTGCACATGGCAGTCCACATGTCACCGCTGCGTGCGCAGGGCAGTCCACATGTCACCGCTGCGTGCTCATGGCAGTCCACAGGCCACCGCTGCGTGCACATGGCAGTCCACAGGCCACCGCTGCGTGCGCATGGCAGTCCACAGGCCACCGCTGCGTGCGCATGGCAGTCCACAGGCCACCGCTGCGTGCGCATGGCAGTCCACATGTCACCGCTGCGTGCTTATGGCAGTCCACAGGCCACCGCTGCATGCGCATGGCAGTCCACATGTCACCGCTGCGTGCGCATGGCAGTCCACAGGCCACAGCTGCGTGCGCATGGCAGTCCACATGGCAGTCCACATGTCACCGCTGCGTGCACATGGCAGTCCACAGGCCACCGCTGCTTGCACATGGCAGTACACAGGCCACAGCTGCGTGCGCATGGCAGTCCACATGTCACCGCTGCGTGCACATGGCAGTCCACATGTCAGCGCTGCGTGCACATGGCAGTCCACAGGCCACCGCTGTGTGCGCATGGCAGTCCACATGGCAGTCCAAATGTCACCGCTGCGTGCACATGGCAGTCCACATGTCACCGCTGCGTGCACATGGCAGTCCACAGGCCACTGCTGCGTGCACATGGCAGTCCACAGGCCACTGCTGCGTGCTCATGGCAGTCCACAGGCCACCGCTGCGTGCACATGGCAGTCCACAGGCCACTACTGCGTGCGCATGGCAGTCCACAGGCCACCGCTGCGTGCACATGGCAGTCCACAGGCCACCACTGCGTGCGCATGGCAGTCCACAGGCCACCGCTGCGTGCGCATGGCAGTCCACATGGCAGTCCACATGTCACCGCTGCGTGCGCATTGCAGTCCACAGGCCACCGCTGCATGCACATGGCAGTCCACATGTCACGGCTGCGTGCGCATGGCAGTCCACAGGCCACCGCTGCGTGCGCATGGCAGTCCACAGGCCACCGCTGCGTGCACATGGCAGACCACAGGCCACCGCTGCGTGCGCATGGCAGTCCACAGGCCACCGCTGCGTGCGCATGGCAGTCCACATTCACCGCTGCGTGCGCATGGCAGTCCACATGTCACCGCTGCGTGCACATGGCAGTCCACAGGCCACCGCTGCGTGCTCATGGCAGGCCACATGGCAGTCCACATGTCACCGCTGCGTGCACATGGCAGTCCACATGTCACCGCTGCGTGCACATGGCAGTCCACAGGCCACCGCTGCGTGCACATGGCAGTCCACAGGCCACCGCTGCGTGCTCATGGCAGTCCACAGGCCACCGCTGCGTGCACATGGCAGTCCACAGGCCACCGCTGCATGCGCATGGCAGTCCACAGGCCACCGCTGCGTGTGCATGGCAGTCCACATGGCAGTCCACAGGCCACCGCTGCGTGCGCATGGCAGTCCACATGTCACCGCTGCGTGCACATGGCAGTCCACAGGCCACAGCTGCGTGCGCATGGCAGTCCACATGGCAGTCCACATGTCACCGCTGCGTGCACATGGCAGTCCACAGGCCACCGCTGCTTGCACATGGCAGTACACAGGCCACCGCTGCGTGCGCATGGCAGTCCACAGGCCACCGCTGCGTGCACATGGCAGTCCACAGGCCACTGTTGCGTGCACATGGCAGTACACATGTCACCGCTGCGTGCACATGGCAGTCCACAGGCCACCGCTGCGTGCGCATGACAGTCCACAGGCCACCGCTGCGTGCACATGGCAGTCCACATGGCAGTCCACAGGCCACCGCTGCGTGCGCATGGCAGTCCACATTCACCGCTGCGTGCGCATGGCAGTCCACATGTCACCGCTGCGTGCACATGGCAGTCCACAGGCCACCGCTGCGTGCTCATGGCAGTCCACATGGCAGTCCACATGTCACCACTGCGTGCACATGGCAGTCCACATGTCACCGCTGCGTTCACATGGCAGTCCACAGGCCACCGCTGCGTGCACATGGCAGTCCACAGGCCACCGCTGCGTGCTCATGGCAGTCCACATTCACCGCTGCGTGCGCATGGCAGTCCACATGTCACCGCTGCGTGCACATGGCAGTCCACATGTCACCGCTGCGTGCGCAGGGCAGTCCACATGTCACCGCTGCGTGCACATGGCAGTCCACAGGCTACCGCTGCGTGCACATGGCAGTCCACAGGCCACCGCTGCGTGCGCATGGCAGTCCACAGGCCACCGCTGCGTGCGCATGGCAGTCCACAGGCCACCGCTGCGTGCGCATGGCAGTCCACATGTCACCGCTGCGTGCGCATGGCAGTCCACAGGCCACCGCTGCGTGCGCATGGCAGTCCACATGTCACCGCTGCGTGCACATGGCAGTCCACATGTCAGCGCTGCGTGCACATGGCAGTCCACAGGCCACCGCTGTGTGCGCATGGCAGTCCACATGTCACCGCTGCGTGCGCAGGGCAGTCCACATGTCACCGCTGCGTGCACATGGCAGTCCACAGGTTACCGCTGCGTGCACATGGCAGTCCACAGGCCACCGCTGCGTGCGCATGGCAGTCCACAGGCCACCGCTGCGTGCGCATGGCAGTCCACATGTCACCGCTGCGTGCGCATGGCAGTCCACAGGCCACCGCTGCGTGCGCATGGCAGTCCACATGTCACCGCTGCGTGCACATGGCAGTCCACAGGCCACAGCTGCGTGCGCATGGCAGTCCACATGGCAGTCCACATGGCAGTCCACAGGCCACCGCTGCGTGCGCATGGCAGTCCACATTCACCGCTGCGTGCGCATGGCAGTCCACATGTCACCGCTGCGTGCACATGGCAGTCCACAGGCCACCGCTGCGTGCTCATGGCAGTCCACATGGCAGTCCACATGTCACCACTGCGTGCACATGGCAGTCCACATGTCACCGCTGCGTGCACATGGCAGTCCACAGGCCACCGCTGCGTGCACATGGCAGTCCACAGGCCACCGCTGCGTGCTCATGGCAGTCCACAGGCCACCGCTGCGTGCACATGGCAGTCCACAGGCCACCACTGCGTGCGCATGGCAGTCCACAGGCCACCGCTGCGTGTGCATGGCAGTCCACATGGCAGTCCACAGGCCACCGCTGCGTGCACATGGCAGTCCACATGTCACCGCTGCGTGCACATGGCAGTCCACATGTCACCGCTGCGTGCACATGGCAGTCCACATGTCACCGCTGCGTGCGCAGGGCAGTCCACATGTCACCGCTGCGTGCACATGGCAGTCCACAGGCTACCGCTGCGTGCACATGGCAGTCCACAGGCCACCGCTGCGTGCGCATGGCAGTCCACAGGCCACCGCTGCGTGCGCATGGCAGTCCACAGGCCACCGCTGCGTGCGCATGGCAGTCCACATGTCACCGCTGCGTGCGCATGGCAGTCCACAGGCCACCGCTGCGTGCGCATGGCAGTCCACATGTCACCGCTGCGTGCACATGGCAGTCCACAGGCCACAGCTGCGTGCGCATGGCAGTCCACATGGCAGTCCACATGTCACCGCTGCGTGCACATGGCAGTCCACAGGCCACCGCTGCTTGCACATGGCAGTACACAGGCCACCGCTGCGTGCGCATGGCAGTCCACAGGCCACCGCTGTGTGCGCATGGCAGTCCACATGGCAGTCCAAATGTCACCGCTGCGTGCACATGGCAGTCCACATGTCACCGCTGCGTGCACATGGCAGTCCACAGGCCACTGCTGCGTGCACATGGCAGTCCACAGGCCACCGCTGCGTGCTCATGGCAGTCCACAGGCCACCGCTGCGTGCACATGGCAGTCCACAGGCCACCGCTGCGTGCGCATGGCAGTCCACAGGCCACCGCTGCGTGCACATGGCAGTCCACATGGCAGTCCACAGGCCACCGCTGCGTGCACATGGCAGTCCACATTCACCGCTGCGTGCACATGGCAGTCCACATGTCACCGCTGCGTGCACATGGCAGTCCACAGGCCACTGCTGCGTGCACATGGCAGTCCACAGGCCACTGCTGCGTGCACATGGCAGTCCACAGGCCACTGCTGCGTGCACATGGCAGTACACATGTCACCGCTGCGTGCGCATGGCAGTCCACAGGCCACCGCTGCGTGCGCATGGCAGTCCACAGGCCACCGCTGCATGCACATGGCAGTCCACAGGCCACCACAGCGTGCGCATGGCAGTCCACAGGCCACCGCTGCGTGTGCATGGCAGTCCACATGGCAGTCCACAGGCCCCCGCTGCGTGCACATGGCAGTCCACATGTCACCGCTGCGTGCACATGGCAGTCCACATGTCACCGCTGCGTGCGCAGGGCAGTCCACATGTCACCGCTGCGTGCACATGGCAGTCCACAGGCCACCGCTGCGTGCACATGGCAGTCCACAGGCCACCGCTGCGTGCGCATGGCAGTCCACAGGCCACCGCTGCGTGCGCATGGCAGTCCACAGGCCACCGCTGCGTGCGCATGGCAGTCCACATGTCACCGCTGCGTGCACATGGCAGTCCACATGGCAGTCCACATGTCACCGCTGCGTGGACATGGCAGTCCACAGGCCACCGCTGCTTGCACATGGCAGTACACAGGCCACCGCTGCGTGCGCATGGCAGTCCACATGTCACCGCTGCGTGCACATGGCAGTCCACATGTCACCGCTGCGTGCACATGGCAGTCCACAGGCCACCGCTGTGTGCGCATGGCAGTCCACATGGCAGTCCAAATGTCACCGCTGCGTGCACATGGCAGTCCACATGTCACCGCTGTGTGCACATGGCAGTCCACAGGCCACTGCTGCGTGCACATGGCAGTCCACAGGCCACCGCTGCGTGCTCATGGCAGTCCACAGGCCACTGCTGCGTGCACATGGCAGTCCACAGGCCACTACTGCGTGCGCATGGCAGTCCACAGGCCTCCGCTGCGTGCGCATGGCAGTCCACATGTCAGTCCACAGGCCACCGCTGTGTGCACATGGCAGTCCACATGTCACTGCTGCATGCGCATGGCAGTCCACATGTCACCGCTGCGTGCACATGGCAGTCCACATGTCACCGCTGCATGCGCATGGCAGTCCACAGGCCACCGCTGCGTGCACATGGCAGTCCACATGGCAGTCCACATATCACCGCTGCATGCACATGGCAGTCCACATGTCACCGCTGCGTGCACATGGCAGTCCACAGGCCACCGCTGCGTGCACATGGCAGTCCACAGGCCACTACTGCCTGCGCATGGCAGTCTACAGGCCTCCGCTGCGTGCGCATGGCAGTCCACATGTCAGTCCACAGGCCACCGCTGCATGCACATGGCAGTCCACATGTCACCGCTGCGTGCACATGGCAGTCCACATGTGACCGCTGCATGCGCATGGTAGTCCACTGGCCACCGCTGCGTGCACATGCCAGTCCACATGGCAGTCCACATATCACCGCTGCATGCACATGGCCGTCCACATCTCACCGCTGCGTGCACATGGCATTCCACAGGCCACCACTGCGTGCGCATGGCAGTCCACAGGCCACCGCTGCGTGCGCATGGCAGTCCACATGGCAGTCCACAGGCCACCGCTGCATGCACATGGCAGTCCACAGGCCACCGCTGCGTGCGCATGGCAGTCCACAGGCCACCGCTGCGTGCGCATGGCAGTCCACATGGCAGTCCACAGGCCACCGCTGCGTGCACATGGCAGTCCACATGTCACCGCTGCGTGCGCATGGCAGTCCACAGGCCACCGCTGCGTGCGCATGGCAGTCCACAGGCCACCGCTGCGTGCGCATGGCAGTCCACAGGCCACCGCTGCGTGCGCATGGCAGTCCACAGGCCACCGCTGCGTGCGCATGGCAGTCCACATGTCACCGCTGCGTGCGCATGGCAGTCCACAGGCCACCGCTGCGTGCGCATGGCAGTCCACAGGCCACCGCTGCGTGCACATGGCAGTCCACATGGCAGTCCACAGGCCACCGCTGCGTGCACATGGCTGTCCACATGTCACCGCTGTGTGCGCATGGCAGTCCACATGTCACCGCTGCGTGCACATGGTAGTCCACAAGCCACCGCTGCGTGCACATGGCAGTCCACATGGCAGTCCACATGTCACCGCTGCGTGCACATGGCAGTCCACAGGCCACCGCTGCGTGCACATGGCAGTCCACAGGCCACTGCTGCGTGCTCATGGCAGTCCACCGGCCACCGCTGCGTGCACATGGCAGTCCACAGGCCACCACTGCGTGCGCATGGCAGTCCACAGGCCACCGCTGCGTGCGCATGGCAGTCCACATGGCAGTCCACAGGCCACCGCTGCGTGCACATGGCAGTCCACATGTCACGGCTGCGTGCGCAAGGCAGTCCACAGGCCACCGCTGCGTGCACATGGCAGTCCACATGTCACCGCTGCGTGCGCATGGCAGTCCACAGGCCACCGCTGGGTGCACATGGCAGTCCACATGGCAGTCCACAGGCCACCGCTGCGTGCGCATGGCAGTCCACATGTCACCGCTGCGTGCGCATGGCAGTCCACATGTCACCGCTGCGTGCACATGGCAGTCCACAGGCCACCGCTCCGTGCACATGGCAGTCCACATGACAGTCCACATGTCACCGCTGCGTGAACATGGCAGTCCACAGGTCACCGCTGCGTGCACATGGCAGTCCACAGGCCACCACTGCGTGCGCATGGCAGTCCACAGGCCACCGCTGCGTGCGCATGGCAGTCCACATGGCAGTCCACAGGGCACTGCTGCGTGCACATGGCAGTCCACAGGCCACCGCTGCGTGCGCATGGCAGTCCACAGGCCACCGCTGCGTGCGCATGGCAGTCCACATGGCAGTCCACAGGCCACCGCTGCGTGCACATGGCAGTCCACAGGCCACCGCTGCGTGCACATGGCAGTCCACAGGCCACCGCTCCGTGCACATGGCAGTCCACATGACAGTCCACATGTCACCGCTGCGTGCACATGGCAGTCCACAGGCCACCGCTGCGTGCACATGGCAGTCCACAGGCCACCACTGCGTGCGCATGGCAGTCCACAGGCCACCGCTGCGTGCGCATGGCAGTCCACATGTCACCGCTGCATGCGCATGGCAGTCCACAGGCCACCGCTGCGTGCACATGGCAGTCCACATGGCAGTCCACATATCACCGCTGCATGCACATGGCCGTCCACATGTCACCGCTGCGTGCACATGGCACTCCACAGGCCACCACTGCGTGCGCATGGCAGTCCACAGGCCACCGCTGCGTGCGCATGGCAGTCCACATGGCAGTCCACAGGCCACCGCTGCGTGCGCATGGCAGTCCACATGGCAGTCCACAGGCCACCGCTGCGTGCGCATGGCAGTCCACAGGCCACCGCTGCGTGCGCATGGCAGTCCACAGGCCACCGCTGCGTGCGCATGGCAGTCCACAAGGCCACCGCTGCGTGCGCATGGCAGTCCACAGGCCACCGCTGCGTGCGCATGGCAGTCCACAGGCCACCGCTGCGTGCGCATGGCAGTCCACATGTCACCGCTGCATGCGCATGGCAGTCCACAGGCCACCGCTGCGTGCGCATGGCAGTCCACAGGCCACCGCTGCGTGGACATGGCAGTCCACATGGCAGTCCACAGGCCACCGCTGCGTGCACATGGCTGTCCACATGTCACCGCTATGTGCGCATGGCAGTCCACATGTCACCGCTGCGTGCACATGGTAGTCCACAAGCCACCGCTGCGTGCACATGGCAGTCCACATGGCAGTCCACATGTCACCGCTGCGTGCACATGGCAGTCCACAGGCCACCGCTGCGTGCACATGGCAGTCCACAGGCCACTGCTGCGTGCTCATGGCAGTCCACCGGCCACCGCTGCGTGCACATGGCAGTCCACAGGCCACCACTGCGTGCGCATGGCAGTCCACAGGCCACCGCTGCGTGCGCATGGCAGTCCACATGGCAGTCCACAGGCCACCGCTGGGTGCACATGGCAGTCCACATGGCAGTCCACAGGCCACCGCTGCGTGCGCATGGCAGTCCACATGTCACCGCTGCGTGCGCATGGCAGTCCACATGTCACCGCTGCGTGCACATGGCAGTCCACAGGCCACCGCTCCGTGCACATGGCAGTCCACATGACAGTCCACATGTCACCGCTGTGTGCACATGGCAGTCCACAGGCCACCGCTGCGTGCACATGGCAGTCCACAGGCCACCACTGCGTGCGCATGGCAGTCCACAGGCCACCGCTGCGTGCGGATGGCAGTCCACATGGCAGTCCACAGGGCACTGCTGCGTGCACATGGCAGTCCACAGGCCACCGCTGCGTGCGCATGGCAGTCCACAGGCCACCGCTGCGTGCGCATGGCAGTCCACATGGCAGTCCACAGGCCACCGCTGCGTGCACATGGCAGTCCACATGTCACCGCTGCGTGCGCATGGCAGTCCACATGTCACCGCTGCGTGCGCAGGGCAGTCCACATGTCACCGCTGCGTGCACATGGCAGTCCACAGGCCACCGCTGCGTGCGCATGGCAGTCCACATGGCAGTCCACAGGCCACCGCTGGGTGCACATGGCAGTCCACATGGCAGTCCACAGGCCACCGCTGCGTGCGCATGGCAGTCCACATGTCACCGCTGCGTGCGCATGGCAGTCCACATGTCACCGCTGCGTGCACATGGCAGTCCACAGGCCACCGCTCCGTGCACATGGCAGTCCACATGACAGTCCACATGTCACCGCTGCGTGCACATGGCAGTCCACAGGCCACCGCTGCGTGCACATGGCAGTCCACAGGCCACCACTGCGTGCGCATGGCAGTCCACATGGCAGTCCACAGGCCAGTGCTGCGTGCACATGGCAGTCCACAGGCCACCGCTGCGTGCGCATGGCAGTAGACAGGCCACCGCTGCGTGTGCATGGCAGTCCACATGGCAGTCCACAGGCCACCGCTGCGTGCACATGGCAGTCCACATGTCACCGCTGCGTGCGCATGGCAGTCCACAGGCCACCGCTGGGTGCACATGGCAGTCCACATGGCAGTCCACAGGCCACCGCTGCGTGCGCATGGCAGTCCACATGTCACCGCTGCGTGCGCATGGCAGTCCACATGTCACCGCTGCGTGCACATGGCAGTCCACAGGCCACCGCTCCGTGCACATGGCAGTCCACATGACAGTCCACATGTCACCGCTGTGTGCACATGGCAGTCCACAGGCCACCGCTGCGTGCACATGGCAGTCCACAGGCCACCACTGCGTGCGCATGGCAGTCCACAGGCCACCGCTGCGTGCGGATGGCAGTCCACATGGCAGTCCACAGGGCACTGCTGCGTGCACATGGCAGTCCACAGGCCACCGCTGCGTGCGCATGGCAGTCCACAGGCCACCGCTGCGTGCGCATGGCAGTCCACATGGCAGTCCACAGGCCACCGCTGCGTGCACATGGCAGTCCACATGTCACCGCTGCGTGCGCATGGCAGTCCACATGTCACCGCTGCGTGCGCAGGGCAGTCCACATGTCACCGCTGCGTGCACATGGCAGTCCACAGGCCACCGCTGCGTGCGCATGGCAGTCCACAGGCCACCGCTGCGTGCGCAGGGCAGTCCACAGGCCACCACTGCGTGCGCATGGCAGTCCACAGGCCACCGCTGCGTGCGCATGGCAGTCCACATGTCACCGCTGCATGCGCATGGCAGTCCACAGGCCACCGCTGCGTGCACATGGCAGTCCACATGGCAGTCCACATATCACCGCTGCATGCACATGGCCGTCCACATGTCACCGCTGCGTGCACATGGCACTCCACAGGCCACCACTGCGTGCGCATGGCAGTCCACAGGCCACCGCTGCGTGCGCATGGCAGTCCACATGGCAGTCCACAGGCCACCGCTGCGTGCGCATGGCAGTCCACATGGCAGTCCACAGGCCACCGCTGCGTGCGCATGGCAGTCCACAGGCCACCGCTGCGTGCGCATGGCAGTCCACAGGCCACCGCTGCGTGCGCATGGCAGTCTACAAGGCCACCGCTGCGTGCGCATGGCAGTCCACAGGCCACCGCTGCGTGCGCATGGCAGTCCACAGGCCACCGCTGCGTGCGCATGGCAGTCCACATGTCACCGCTGCATGCGCATGGCAGTCCACAGGCCACCGCTGCGTGCGCATGGCAGTCCACAGGCCACCGCTGCGTGGACATGGCAGTCCACATGGCAGTCCACAGGCCACCGCTGCGTGCACATGGCTGTCCACATGTCACCGCTATGTGCGCATGGCAGTCCACATGTCACCGCTGCGTGCACATGGTAGTCCACAAGCCACCGCTGCGTGCACATGGCAGTCCACATGGCAGTCCACATGTCACCGCTGCGTGCACATGGCAGTCCACAGGCCACCGCTGCGTGCACATGGCAGTCCACAGGCCACTGCTGCGTGCTCATGGCAGTCCACCGGCCACCGCTGCGTGCACATGGCAGTCCACAGGCCACCACTGCGTGCGCATGGCAGTCCACAGGCCACCGCTGCGTGCGCATGGCAGTCCACATGGCAGTCCACAGGCCACCGCTGGGTGCACATGGCAGTCCACATGGCAGTCCACAGGCCACCGCTGCGTGCGCATGGCAGTCCACATGTCACCGCTGCGTGCGCATGGCAGTCCACATGTCACCGCTGCGTGCACATGGCAGTCCACAGGCCACCGCTCCGTGCACATGGCAGTCCACATGACAGTCCACATGTCACCGCTGCGTGCACATGGCAGTCCACAGGCCACCGCTGCGTGCACATGGCAGTCCACAGGCCACCACTGCGTGCGCATGGCAGTCCACATGGCAGTCCACAGGCCAGTGCTGCGTGCACATGGCAGTCCACAGGCCACCGCTGCGTGCGCATGGCAGTAGACAGGCCACCGCTGCGTGTGCATGGCAGTCCACATGGCAGTCCACAGGCCACCGCTGCGTGCACATGGCAGTCCACATGTCACCGCTGCGTGCGCATGGCAGTCCACAGGCCAACGCTGGGTGCACATGGCAGTCCACATGGCAGTCCACAGGCCACCGCTGCGTGCGCATGGCAGTCCACATGTCACCGCTGCGTGCGCATGGCAGTCCACATGTCACCGCTGCGTGCACATGGCAGTCCACAGGCCACCGCTCCGTGCACATGGCAGTCCACATGACAGTCCACATGTCACCGCTGTGTGCACATGGCAGTCCACAGGCCACCGCTGCGTGCACATGGCAGTCCACAGGCCACCACTGCGTGCGCATGGCAGTCCACAGGCCACCGCTGCGTGCGGATGGCAGTCCACATGGCAGTCCACAGGGCACTGCTGCGTGCACATGGCAGTCCACAGGCCACCGCTGCGTGCGCATGGCAGTCCACAGGCCACCGCTGCGTGCGCATGGCAGTCCACATGGCAGTCCACAGGCCACCGCTGCGTGCACATGGCAGTCCACATGTCACCGCTGCGTGCGCATGGCAGTCCACATGTCACCGCTGCGTGCGCAGGGCAGTCCACATGTCACCGCTGCGTGCACATGGCAGTCCACAGGCCACCGCTGCGTGCGCATGGCAGTCCACAGGCCACCGCTGCGTGCGCAGGGCAGTCCACAGGCCACCGCTGCGTGCGCATGGCAGTCCACAGGCCACCGCTGCGTGCGCATGGCAGTCCACAGGCCACCGCTGCGTGCGCATGGCAGTCCACAGGCCACCGCTGCGTGCGCATGGCAGTCCACATGTCACCGCTGCGTGCACATGGCAGTCCACATGGCAGTCCACATGTCACCGCTGCGTGGACATGGCAGTCCACAGGCCACCGCTGCTTGCACATGGCAGTCCACAGGCCACCGCTGCGTGCACATGGCAGTCAACATGGCAGTCCACATATCACCGCTGCATGCACATGGCAGTCCACATGTCACCGCTGCGTGCACATGGCAGTCCACAGGCCACCGCTGCATGCACATGGCAGTCCACAGGCCACTACTGCGTGCGGATGGCAGTCTACAGGCCTCCGCTGCGTGCGCATGGCAGTCCACATGTCAGTCCACAGGCCCCCGCTGCGTGCGCATGGCAGTCCACATGTCACCTCTGCGTGCACATGGCAGTCCACATGTCACCGCTGCGTGCACATGGCAGTCCCCAGGCCACCGCTGTATGCGCATGGCAGTCCACATGGCAGTCCAAATGTCACCGCTGCGTGCACATGGCAGTCCACATGTCACCGCTGCGTGCACATGGCAGTCCACAGGCCACTGCTGCGTGCACATGGCAGTCCACAGGCCACCGCTGCGTGCTCATGGCAGTCCACAGGCCACTGCTGCGTGCACATGGCAGTCCACAGGCCACTACTGCGTGCACATGTCAGTCCACAGGCCCCCGCTGCGTGCGCATGGCAGTCCACATGTCACCTCTGCGTGCACATGGCAGTCCACATGTCACCGCTGCGTGCACATGGCAGTCCCCAGGCCACCGCTGTATGCGCATGGCAGTCCACATGGCAGTCCAAATGTCACCGCTGCGTGCACATGGCAGTCCACAGGCCACTGCTGCGTGCACATGGCAGTCCACATGTCACCGCTGTGTGCACATGGCAGTCCACATGTCACCGCTGCGTGCACATGGCAGTCCACATGTCACCGCTGCATGCGCATGGCAGTCCACAGGCCACCGCTGCGTGCACATGGCAGTCCACATGGCAGTCCACATATCACCGCTGCATGCACATGGCAGTCCACATGTCACCGCTGCGTGCACATGGCAGTCCACAGGCCACCGCTGCGTGCACATGGCATTCCACAGGCCACTACTGCGTGCGCATGGCAGTCTACAGGCCTCCGCTGCGTGCGCATGGCAGTCCACATGGCAGTCCACAGGCCACCGCTGCGTGCACATGGCAGTCCACATGTCACGGCTGCGTGCGCAAGGCAGTCCACAGGCCACCGCTGCGTGCACATGGCAGTCCACATGTCACCGCTGCGTGCGCATGGCAGTCCACAGGCCACCGCTGGGTGCACATGGCAGTCTACATGGCAGTCCACAGGCCACCGCTGCGTGCGCATGGCAGTCCACATGTCACCGCTGCGTGCGCATGGCAGTCCACATGTCACCGCTGCGTGCACATGGCAGTCCACAGGCCACCGCTCCGTGCACATGGCAGTCCACATGACAGTCCACATGTCACCGCTGCGTGCACATGGCAGTCCACAGGCCACCGCTGCGTGCCCATGGCAGTCCACATGTCACCGCTGTGTGCACATGGCAGTCCACATGTCACCGCTGCATGCGCATGGCAGTCCACATGTCACTGCTGCGTGCACATGGCAGTCCACATGTCACCGCTGCATGCGCATGGCAGTCCACAGGCCACCGCTGCGTGCACATGGCAGTCAACATGGCAGTCCACATATTACCGCTGCATGCACATGGCAGTCCACAGGTCACCGCTGCGTGCACATGGCAGTCCACAGGCCACCGCTGCGTGCACATGGCAGTCCACAGGCCACTACTGCGTGCGGATGGCAGTCTACAGGCCTCCGCTGCGTGCGCATGGCAGTCCACATGTCAGTCCACAGGCCACCGCTGCGTGCACATGGCAGTCCACATGTCACCGCTGCGTGCACATGGCAGTCCACATGTCACCGCTGCATGCGCATGGCAGTCCACAGGCCACCGCTGCGTGCACATGGCAGTCCACATGGCAGTCCACATATCACCGCTGCATGCACATGGCCGTCCACATGTCACCGCTGCGTGCACATGGCATTCCACAGGCCACCACTGCGTGCGCATGGCAGTCCACAGGCCACCGCTGCGTGCGCATGGCAGTCCACATGGCAGTCCACAGGCCACCGCTGCATGCACATGGCAGTCCACAGGCCACCGCTGCGTGCGCATGGCAGTCCACATGGCAGTCCACAGGCCACCGCTGCGTGCACATGGCAGTCCACAGGCCACCGCTGCGTGCACATGGCAGTCCACATGGCAGTCCACAGGCCACCGCTGCGTGCACATGGCTGTCCACAAGTCACCGCTGTGTGCGCATGGCAGTCCACATGTCACCGCTGCGTGCACATGGTTGTCCACAAGCCACCGCTGCGTGCACATGGCAGTCCACATGGCAGTCCACATGTCACCGCTGCGTGCACATGGCAGTCCACAGGCCACCGCTGCGTGCACATGGCAGTCCACAGGCCACCGCTGCGTGCGCATGGCAGTCCACATGGCAGTCCACAGGGCACTGCTGCGTGCACATGGCAGTCCACAGGCCACCGCTGCGTGCGCATGGCAGTCCACAGGCCACCGCTGCGTGCGCATGGCAGTCCACATGGCAGTCCACAGGCCACCGCTGCGTGCACATGGCAGTCCACATGTCACCGCTGCGTGCGCATGGCAGTCCACATGTCACCGCTGCGTCCGCAGGGCAGTCCACATGTCACGGCTGCGTGCACATGGCAGTCCACAGGCCACCGCTGCGTGCGCATGGCAGTCCACAGGCCACCGCTGCGTGCGCAGGGCAGTCCACAGGCCACCGCTGCGTGCGCATGGCAGTCCACAGGCCACCGCTGCGTGCGCATGGCAGTCCACATGTCACCGCTGCGTGCGCATGTCAGTCCACATGTCACCGCTGCGTGCACATGGCAGTCCACAGGCCACCGCTGCGTGCACATGGCAGTCCACAGGCCACCGCTCCGTGCACATGGCAGTCCACATGACAGTCCACATGTCACCGCTGCGTGCACATGGCAGTCCACAGGCCACCCCTGCTTGCACATGGCAGTCCACAGGCCACCACTGCGTGCGCATGGCAGTCCACAGGCCACCGCTGCGTGCGCATGGCAGTCCACATGGCAGTCCACAGGCCACTGCTGCGTCCACATGGCAGTCCACAGGCCACCGCTGCGTGCGCATGGCAGTAGACAGGCCACCGCTGCGTGCGCATGGCAGTCCACATGGCAGTCCACAGGCCACCGCTGCGTGCACATGGCAGTCCACATGTCACCGCTGCGTGCGCATGGCAGTCCACATGTCACCGCTGCGTGCACATGGTAGTCCACAAGCCACCGCTGCATGCACATGGCAGTCCACATGGCAGTCCACATGTCACCGCTGCGTGCACATGGCAGTCCACAGGCCACCACTGCGTGCGCATGGCAGTCCACAGGCCACCGCTGCGTGCGGATGGCAGTCCACATGGCAGTCCACAGGGCACTGCTGCGTGCACATGGCAGTCCACAGGCCACCGCTGCGTGCGCATGGCAGTCCACAGGCCACCGCTGCGTGCGCATGGCAGTCCACATGGCAGTCCTCAGGCCACCGCTGAGTGCACATGGCAGTCCACATGTCACCGCTGCGTGCGCAGGGCAGTCCACATGTCACCGCTGCGTGCACATGGCAGTCCACAGGCCACCGCTGCGTGCGCATGGCAGTCCACAGGCCACCGCTGCGTGCGCAGGGCAGTCCACAGGCCACCGCTGCATGCGCATGGCAGTCCACAGGCCACCGCTGCGTGCACATGGCAGTCCACAGGCCACCGCTGCGTGCGCATGGCAGTCCACAGGCCACCGCTGCGTGCGCATGGCAGTCCACAGGCCACCGCTGCGTGCGCATGGCAGTCCACATGTCACCGCTGCGTGCACATGGCAGTCCACATGGCAGTCCACATGTCACCGCTGCGTGGACATGGCAGTCCACAGGCCACCGCTGCTTGCACATGGCAGTACACAGGCCCCCGCTGCGTGCGCATGGCAGTCCACATGTCACCTCTGCGTGCACATGGCAGTCCACATGTCACCGCTGCGTGCACATGGCAGTCCACAGGCCACCGCTGTGTGCGCATGGCAGTCCACATGGCAGTCCAAATGTCACCGCTGCGTGCACATGGCAGTCCACATGTCACCGCTGCGTGCACATGGCAGTCCACAGGCCACTGCTGCATGCACATGGCAGTCCACAGGCCACCGCTGCGTGCTCATGGCAGTCCACAGGCCACTGCTGCGTGCACATGGCAGTCCACAGGCCACTACTGCGTGCGCATGGCAGTCCACAGGCCTCCGCTGCGTGCGCATGGCAGTCCACATGTCAGTCCACAGGCCACCGCTGCGTGCACATGGCAGTCCACATGTCACCGCTGTGTGCACATGGCAGTCCACATGTCACCGCTGCATGCGCATGGCAGTCCACATGTCACCGCTGCGTGCACATGGCAGTCCACATGTCACCGCTGCATGCGCATGGCAGTCCACAGGCCACCGCTGCGTGCACATGGCAGTCCACATGGCAGTCCACATATCACCGCTGCATGCACATGGCAGTCCACATGTCACCGCTGCGTGCACATGGCAGTCCACAGGCCACTACTGCGTGCGCATGGCAGTCTACAGGCCTCCGCTGCGTGCGCATGGCAGTCCACATGGCAGTCCACAGGCCACCGCTGCGTGCACATGGCAGTCCACATGTCACGGCTGCGTGCGCAAGGCAGTCCACAGGCCACCGCTGCGTGCACATGGCAGTCCACATGTCACGGCTGCGTGCGCAAGGCAGTCCACAGGCCACCGCTGCGTGCACATGGCAGTCCACATGTCACCGCTGCGTGCGCATGGCAGTCCACAGGCCACCGCTGGGTGCACATGGCAGTCCACATGGCAGTCCACAGGCCACCGCTGCGTGCGCATGGCAGTCCACATGTCACCGCTGCGTGCGCATGGCAGTCCACATGTCACCGCTGCGTGCACATGGCAGTCCACAGGCCACCGCTCCGTGCACATGGCAGTCCACATGACAGTCCACATGTCACCGCTGCGTGCACATGGCAGTCCACAGGCCACCGCTGCGTGCACATGGCAGTCCACAGGCCACCACTGCGTGCGCATGGCAGTCCACAGGCCACCGCTGCGTGCGCATGGCAGTCCACATGGCAGTCCACAGGGCACTGCTGCCTGCACATGGCAGTCCACAGGCCACCGCTGCGTGCGCATGGCAGTCCACAGGCCACCGCTGCGTGCGCATGGCAGTCCACATGGCAGTCCACAGGCCACCGCTGCGTGCACATGGCAGTCCACATGTCACCGCTGCGTGCGCATGGCAGTCCACATGTCACCGCTGCGTGCGCAGGGCAGTCCACATGTCACCGCTGCGTGCACATGGCAGTCCACAGGCCACCGCTGCATGCGCATGGCAGTCCACAGGCCACCGCTGCGTGCACATGGCAGTCCACATGGCAGTCCACATATCACCGCTGCATGCACATGGCAGTCCACATGTCACCGCTGCGTGCACATGGCAGTCCACAGGCCACCGCTGCGTGCACATGGCAGTCCACAGGCCACTACTGCGTGCGGATGGCAGTCTACAGGCCTCCACAGCGTGCGCATGGCAGTCCACATGTCAGTCCACAGGCCACCGCTGCGTGCACATGGCAGTCCACATGTCACCGCTGCGTGCACATGGCAGTCCACATGTCACCGCTGCATGCGCATGGCAGTCCACAGGCCACCGCTGCGTGCACGTGGCAGTCCACATATCACCGCTGCATGCACATGGCCGTCCACATGTCACCGCTGCGTGCACATGGCAGTCCACATGGCAGTCCACAGGCCACCGCTGCATGCACATGGCAGTCCACAGGCCACCGCTGCGTGCGCATTGCAGTCCACATGGCAGTCCACAGGCCACCGCTGCGTGCACATGGCAGTCCACATGTCACCGCTGCGTGCGCATGGCAGTCCACAGGCCACCGCTGCGTGCGCATGGCAGTCCACAGGCCACCGCTGCGTGCGCATGGCAGTCCACAGGCCACCGCTGCGTGCGCATGGCAGTCCACAGGCCACCGCTGCGTGCGCATGGCAGTCCACATGTCACCGCTGCGTGCGCATGGCAGTCCACAGGCCACCGCTGCGTGCGCATGGCAGTCCACAGGCCACCGCTGCGTGCACATGGCAGTCCACATGGCAGTCCACAGGCCACCGCTGGGTGCACATGGCAGTCCACATGGCAGTCCACAGGCCACCGCTGCGTGCGCATGGCAGTCCACATGTCACCGCTGCGTGCGCATGGCAGTCCACATGTCACCGCTGCGTGCACATGGCAGTCCACAGGCCACCGCTCCGTGCACATGGCAGTCCACATGACAGTCCACATGTCACCGCTGCGTGCACATGGCAGTCCACAGGCCACCGCTGCGTGCACATGGCAGTCCACAGGCCACCACTGCGTGCGCATGGCAGTCCACAGGCCACCGCTGCGTGCGCATGGCAGTCCACATGGCAGTCCACAGGGCACTGCTGCGTGCACATGGCAGTCCACAGGCCACCGCTGCGTGCGCATGGCAGTCCACAGGCCACCGCTGCGTGCGCATGGCAGTCCACATGGCAGTCCACAGGCCACCGCTGCGTGCACATGGCAGTCCACATGTCACCGCTGCGTGCGCATGGCAGTCCACATGTCACCGCTGCGTGCGCAGGGCAGTCCACATGTCACCGCTGCGTGCACATGGCAGTCCACAGGCCACCGCTGCATGCGCATGGCAGTCCACAGGCCACCGCTGCGTGCACATGGCAGTCCACATGGCAGTCCACATATCACCGCTGCATGCACATGGCAGTCCACATGTCACCGCTGCGTGCACATGGCAGTCCACAGGCCACCGCTGCGTGCACATGGCAGTCCACAGGCCACTACTGCGTGCGGATGGCAGTCTACAGGCCTCCACTGCGTGCGCATGGCAGTCCACATGTCAGTCCACAGGCCACCGCTGCGTGCACATGGCAGTCCACATGTCACCGCTGCGTGCACATGGCAGTCCACATGTCACCGCTGCATGCGCATGGCAGTCCACAGGCCACCGCTGCGTGCACGTGGCAGTCCACATATCACCGCTGCATGCACATGGCCGTCCACATGTCACCGCTGCGTGCACATGGCAGTCCACATGGCAGTCCACAGGCCACCGCTGCATGCACATGGCAGTCCACAGGCCACCGCTGCGTGCGCATTGCAGTCCACATGGCAGTCCACAGGCCACCGCTGCGTGCACATGGCAGTCCACATGTCACCGCTGCGTGCGCATGGCAGTCCACAGGCCACCGCTGCGTGCGCATGGCAGTCCACAGGCCACCGCTGCGTGCGCATGGCAGTCCACAGGCCACCGCTGCGTGCGCATGGCAGTCCACAGGCCACCGCTGCGTGCGCATGGCAGTCCACATGTCACCGCTGCGTGCGCATGGCAGTCCACAGGCCACCGCTGCGTGCGCATGGCAGTCCACAGGCCACCGCTGCGTGCACATGGCAGTCCACATGGCAGTCCACAGGCCACCGCTGCGTGCACATGGCTGTCCACAAGTCACCGCTGTGTGCGCATGGCAGTCCACATGTCACCGCTGCGTGCACATGGTAGTCCACATATCACCGCTGCATGCACATGGCCGTCCACATGTCACCGCTGCGTGCACATGGCAGTCCACATGGCAGTCCACAGGCCACCGCTGCATGCACATGGCAGTCCACAGGCCACCGCTGCGTGCGCATTGCAGTCCACATGGCAGTCCACAGGCCACCGCTGCGTGCACATGGCAGTCCACATGTCACCGCTGCGTGCGCATGGCAGTCCACAGGCCACCGCTGCGTGCGCATGGCAGTCCACAGGCCACCGCTGCGTGCGCATGGCAGTCCACAGGCCACCGCTGCGTGCGCATGGCAGTCCACAGGCCACCGCTGCGTGCGCATGGCAGTCCACATGTCACCGCTGCGTGCGCATGGCAGTCCACAGGCCACCGCTGCGTGCGCATGGCAGTCCACAGGCCACCGCTGCGTGCACATGGCAGTCCACATGGCAGTCCACAGGCCACCGCTGCGTGCACATGGCTGTCCACAAGTCACCGCTGTGTGCGCATGGCAGTCCACATGTCACCGCTGCGTGCACATGGTAGTCCACAAGCCACCGCTGCGTGCACATGGCAGTCCACATGGCAGTCCACATGTCACCGCTGCGTGCACATGGCAGTCCACAGGCCACCGCTGCGTGCACATGGCAGTCCACAGGCCACCGCTGCGTGCGCATGGCAGTCCACATGGCAGGCCACAGGGCACTGCTGCGTGCACATGGCAGTCCACAGGCCACCGCTGCGTGCGCATGGCAGTCCACAGGCCACCGCTGCGTGCGCATGGCAGTCCACATGGCAGTCCACAGGCCACCGCTGCGTGCGCATGGCAGTCCACAGGCCACCGCTGCGTGCGCATGGCAGTCCACAGGCCACCGCTGCGTGCGCATGGCAGTCCACATGTCACCGCTGCGTGCGCATGTCAGTCCACATGTCACCGCTGCGTGCACATGGCAGTCCACAGGCCACCGCTGCGTGCACATGGCAGTCCACAGGCCACCGCTCCGTGCACATGGCAGTCCACATGACAGTCCACATGTCACCGCTGCGTGCACATGGCAGTCCACAGGCCACCGCTGCGTGCACATGGCAGTCCACAGGCCAGCACTGCGTGCGCATGGCAGTCCACAGGCCACCGCTGCGTGCGCATGGCAGTCCACATGGCAGTCCACAGGCCACTGCTGCGTGCACATGGCAGTCCACAGGCCACCGCTGCGTGCGCATGGCAGTCCACAGGCCACCGCTGCGTGCGCATGGCAGTCCACAGGCCACCGCTGCGTGCACATGGCAGTCCACATGTCACCGCTGCATGCGCATGGCAGTCCACAGGCCACCGCTGCGTGCGCATGGCAGTCCACAGGCCACCGCTGCGTGCGCATGGCAGTCCACAGGCCACCGCTGCGTGCACATGGCAGTCCACATGTCACCGCTGCATGCGCATGGCAGTCCACAGGCCACCGCTGCGTGCACATGGCAGTCCACATGGCAGTCCACATATCGCCGCTGCATGCACATGGCAGTCCACATGTCACCGCTGCGTGCACATGGCAGTCCACAGGCCACCGCTGCGTGCGCATGGCAGTCCACAGGCCACCGCTGCGTGCACATGGCAGTCCACATGGCAGTCCACAGGCCACCGCTGCGTGCACATGGCTGTCCACAAGTCACCGCTGTGTGCGCATGGCAGTCCACATGTCACCGCTGCGTGCACATGGTAGTCCACAAGCCACCGCTGCGTGCACATGGCAGTCCACATGGCAGTCCACATGTCACCGCTGCGTGCACATGGCAGTCCACAGGCCACCGCTGCGTGCACATGGCAGTCCACAGGCCACCGCTGCGTGCGCATGGCAGTCCACATGGCAGGCCACAGGGCACTGCTGCGTGCACATGGCAGTCCACAGGCCACCGCTGCGTGCGCATGGCAGTCCACAGGCCACCGCTGCGTGCGCATGGCAGTCCACATGGCAGTCCACAGGCCACCGCTGCGTGCGCATGGCAGTCCACAGGCCACCGCTGCGTGCGCATGGCAGTCCACAGGCCACCGCTGCGTGCGCATGGCAGTCCACATGTCACCGCTGCGTGCGCATGTCAGTCCACATGTCACCGCTGCGTGCACATGGCAGTCCACAGGCCACCGCTGCGTGCACATGGCAGTCCACAGGCCACCGCTCCGTGCACATGGCAGTCCACATGACAGTCCACATGTCACCGCTGCGTGCACATGGCAGTCCACAGGCCACCCCTGCTTGCACATGGCAGTCCACAGGCCACCACTGCGTGCGCATGGCAGTCCACAGGCCACCGCTGCGTGCGCATGGCAGTCCACATGGCAGTCCACAGGCCACTGCTGCGTGCACATGGCAGTCCACAGGCCACCGCTGCGTGCGCATGGCAGTAGACAGGCCACCGCTGCGTGCGCATGGCAGTCCACATGGCAGTCCACAGGCCACCGCTGCGTGCACATGGCAGTCCACATGTCACCGCTGCGTGCGCATGGCAGTCCACATGTCACCGCTGCGTGCACATGGTAGTCCACAAGCCACCGCTGCATGCACATGGCAGTCCACATGGCAGTCCACATGTCACCGCTGCGTGCACATGGCAGTCCACAGGCCACCACTGCGTGCGCATGGCAGTCCACAGGCCACCGCTGCGTGCGGATGGCAGTCCACATGGCAGTCCACAGGGCACTGCTGCGTGCACATGGCAGTCCACAGGCCACCGCTGCGTGCGCATGGCAGTCCACAGGCCACCGCTGCGTGCGCATGGCAGTCCACATGGCAGTCCTCAGGCCACCGCTGAGTGCACATGGCAGTCCACATGTCACCGCTGCGTGCGCAGGGCAGTCCACATGTCACCGCTGCGTGCACATGGCAGTCCACAGGCCACCGCTGCGTGCGCATGGCAGTCCACAGGCCACCGCTGCGTGCGCAGGGCAGTCCACAGGCCACCGCTGCATGCGCATGGCAGTCCACAGGCCACCGCTGCGTGCACATGGCAGTCCACAGGCCACTGCTGCATGCACATGGCAGTCCACAGGCCACCGCTGCGTGCTCATGGCAGTCCACAGGCCACTGCTGCGTGCACATGGCAGTCCACAGGCCACTACTGCGTGCGCATGGCAGTCCACAGGCCTCCGCTGCGTGCGCATGGCAGTCCACATGTCAGTCCACAGGCCACCGCTGCGTGCACATGGCAGTCCACATGTCACCGCTGTGTGCACATGGCAGTCCACATGTCACCGCTGCATGCGCATGGCAGTCCACATGTCACCGCTGCGTGCACATGGCAGTCCACATGTCACCGCTGCATGCGCATGGCAGTCCACAGGCCACCGCTGCGTGCACATGGCAGTCCACATGGCAGTCCACATATCACCGCTGCATGCACATGGCAGTCCACATGTCACCTCTGCGTGCACATGGCAGTCCACAGGCCACTACTGCGTGCGCATGGCAGTCTACAGGCCTCCGCTGCGTGCGCATGGCAGTCCACATGGCAGTCCACAGGCCACCGCTGCGTGCACATGGCAGTCCACATGTCACGGCTGCGTGCGCAAGGCAGTCCACAGGCCACCGCTGCGTGCACATGGCAGTCCACATGTCACCGCTGCGTGCGCATGGCAGTCCACAGGCCACCGCTGGGTGCACATGGCAGTCCACATGGCAGTCCACAGGCCACCGCTGCGTGCGCATGGCAGTCCACATGTCACCGCTGCGTGCGCATGGCAGTCCACATGTCACCGCTGCGTGCACATGGCAGTCCACAGGCCACCGCTCCGTGCACATGGCAGTCCACATGACAGTCCACATGTCACCGCTGCGTGCACATGGCAGTCCACAGGCCACCGCTGCGTGCACATGGCAGTCCACAGGCCACCACTGCGTGCGCATGGCAGTCCACAGGCCACCGCTGCGTGCGCATGGCAGTCCACATGGCAGTCCACAGGGCACTGCTGCGTGCACATGGCAGTCCACAGGCCACCGCTGCGTGCGCATGGCAGTCCACAGGCCACCGCTGCGTGCGCATGGCAGTCCACATGGCAGTCCACAGGCCACCGCTGCGTGCACATGGCAGTCCACATGTCACCGCTGCGTGCGCATGGCAGTCCACATGTCACCGCTGCGTGCGCAGGGCAGTCCACATGTCACCGCTGCGTGCACATGGCAGTCCACAGGCCACCGCTGCATGCGCATGGCAGTCCACAGGCCACCGCTGCGTGCACATGGCAGGCCACATGGCAGTCCACATATCACCGCTGCATGCACATGGCAGTCCACATGTCACCGCTGCGTGCACATGGCAGTCCACAGGCCACCGCTGCGTGCACATGGCAGTCCACAGGCCACTACTGCGTGCGGATGGCAGTCTACAGGCCTCCACTGCGTGCGCATGGCAGTCCACATGTCAGTCCACAGGCCACCGCTGCGTGCACATGGCAGTCCACATGTCACCGCTGCGTGCACATGGCAGTCCACATGTCACCGCTGCATGCGCATGGCAGTCCACAGGCCACCGCTGCGTGCACATGGCAGTCCACATATCACCGCTGCATGCACATGGCCGTCCACATGTCACCGCTGCGTGCACATGGCAGTCCACATGGCAGTCCACAGGCCACCGCTGCATGCACATGGCAGTCCACAGGCCACCGCTGCGTGCGCATTGCAGTCCACATGGCAGTCCACAGGCCACCGCTGCGTGCACATGGCAGTCCACATGTCACCGCTGCGTGCGCATGGCAGTCCACAGGCCACCGCTGCGTGCGCATGGCAGTCCACAGGCCACCGCTGCGTGCGCATGGCAGTCCACAGGCCACCGCTGCGTGCGCATGGCAGTCCACAGGCCACCGCTGCGTGCGCATGGCAGTCCACATGTCACCGCTGCGTGCGCATGGCAGTCCACAGGCCACCGCTGCGTGCGCATGGCAGTCCACAGGCCACCGCTGCGTGCACATGGCAGTCCACATGGCAGTCCACAGGCCACCGCTGCGTGCACATGGCTGTCCACAAGTCACCGCTGTGTGCGCATGGCAGTCCACATGTCACCGCTGCGTGCACATGGTAGTCCACAAGCCACCGCTGCGTGCACATGGCAGTCCACATGGCAGTCCACATGTCACCGCTGCGTGCACATGGCAGTCCACAGGCCACCGCTGCGTGCACATGGCAGTCCACAGGCCACCGCTGCGTGCGCATGGCAGTCCACATGGCAGGCCACAGGGCACTGCTGCGTGCACATGGCAGTCCACAGGCCACCGCTGCGTGCGCATGGCAGTCCACAGGCCACCGCTGCGTGCGCATGGCAGTCCACATGGCAGTCCACAGGCCACCGCTGCGTGCGCATGGCAGTCCACAGGCCACCGCTGCGTGCGCATGGCAGTCCACAGGCCACCGCTGCGTGCGCATGGCAGTCCACATGTCACCGCTGCGTGCGCATGTCAGTCCACATGTCACCGCTGCGTGCACATGGCAGTCCACAGGCCACCGCTGCGTGCACATGGCAGTCCACAGGCCACCGCTCCGTGCACATGGCAGTCCACATGACAGTCCACATGTCACCGCTGCGTGCACATGGCAGTCCACAGGCCACCGCTGCGTGCACATGGCAGTCCACAGGCCAGCACTGCGTGCGCATGGCAGTCCACAGGCCACCGCTGCGTGCGCATGGCAGTCCACATGGCAGTCCACAGGCCACTGCTGCGTGCACATGGCAGTCCACAGGCCACCGCTGCGTGCGCATGGCAGTCCACAGGCCACCGCTGCGTGCGCATGGCAGTCCACAGGCCACCGCTGCGTGCACATGGCAGTCCACATGTCACCGCTGCATGCGCATGGCAGTCCACAGGCCACCGCTGCGTGCACATGGCAGTCCACATGGCAGTCCACATATCACCGCTGCATGCACATGGCAGTCCACATGTCACCGCTGCGTGCACATGGCAGTCCACAGGCCACCGCTGCGTGCACATGGCAGTCCACAGGCCACTACTGCGTGCGGATGGCAGTCTACAGGCCTCCACTGCGTGCGCATGGCAGTCCACATGTCAGTCCACAGGCCACCGCTGCGTGCACAAGGCAGTCCACATGTCACCGCTGCGTGCACATGGCAGTCCACATGTCACCGCTGCATGCGCATGGCAGTCCACAGGCCACCGCTGCGTGCACATGGCAGTCCACATATCACCGCTGCATGCACATGGCCGTCCACATGTCACCGCTGCGTGCACATGGCAGTCCACATGGCAGTCCACAGGCCACCGCTGCATGCACATGGCAGTCCACAGGCCACCGCTGCGTGCGCATTGCAGTCCACATGGCAGTCCACAGGCCACCGCTGCGTGCACATGGCAGTCCACATGTCACCGCTGCGTGCGCATGGCAGTCCACAGGCCACCGCTGCGTGCGCATGGCAGTCCACAGGCCACCGCTGCGTGCGCATGGCAGTCCACAGGCCACCGCTGCGTGCGCATGGCAGTCCACAGGCCACCGCTGCGTGCGCATGGCAGTCCACATGTCACCGCTGCGTGCGCATGGCAGTCCACAGGCCACCGCTGCGTGCGCATGGCAGTCCACAGGCCACCGCTGCGTGCACATGGCAGTCCACATGGCAGTCCACAGGCCACCGCTGCGTGCACATGGCTGTCCACAAGTCACCGCTGTGTGCGCATGGCAGTCCACATGTCACCGCTGCGTGCACATGGTAGTCCACAAGCCACCGCTGCGTGCACATGGCAGTCCACATGGCAGTCCACATGTCACCGCTGCGTGCACATGGCAGTCCACAGGCCACCGCTGCGTGCACATGGCAGTCCACAGGCCACCGCTGCGTGCGCATGGCAGTCCACATGGCAGGCCACAGGGCACTGCTGCGTGCACATGGCAGTCCACAGGCCACCGCTGCGTGCGCATGGCAGTCCACAGGCCACCGCTGCGTGCGCATGGCAGTCCACATGGCAGTCCACAGGCCACCGCTGCGTGCGCATGGCAGTCCACAGGCCACCGCTGCGTGCGCATGGCAGTCCACAGGCCACCGCTGCGTGCGCATGGCAGTCCACATGTCACCGCTGCGTGCGCATGTCAGTCCACATGTCACCGCTGCGTGCACATGGCAGTCCACAGGCCACCGCTGCGTGCACATGGCAGTCCACAGGCCACCGCTCCGTGCACATGGCAGTCCACATGACAGTCCACATGTCACCGCTGCGTGCACATGGCAGTCCACAGGCCACCGCTGCGTGCACATGGCAGTCCACAGGCCAGCACTGCGTGCGCATGGCAGTCCACAGGCCACCGCTGCGTGCGCATGGCAGTCCACATGGCAGTCCACAGGCCACTGCTGCGTGCACATGGCAGTCCACAGGCCACCGCTGCGTGCGCATGGCAGTAGACAGGCCACCGCTGCGTGCGCATGGCAGTCCACATGGCAGTCCACAGGCCACCGCTGCGTGCACATGGCAGTCCACATGTCACCGCTGCGTGCACATGGCAGTCCACAGGCCACCGCTGCGTGCTCATGGCAGTCCACAGGCCACCGCTGCGTGCACATGGCAGTCCACAGGCCACCACTGCGTGCGCATGGCAGTCCACAGGCCACCGCTGCGTGCGCATGGCAGTCCACATGGCAGGCCACATGTCACCGCTGCGTGCGCATTGCAGTCCACAGGCCACCGCTGCGTGCACATGGCAGTCCACAGGCCACCGCTGCGTGCGCATGGCAGTCCACAGGCCTCCGCTGCGTGGACAAGGCAGTCCACATGGCAGTCCACAGGCCACTGCTCCGTGCACATGGCAGTCCACATTCACCGCTGCGTGCAAATGGCAGTCCACATGTCACCGCTGCGTGCACGTGGCAGTCCACAGGCCACCGCTGCGTGCTCATGGCAGTCCACATGGCAGTCCACATGGCACGGCTGCATGCACATGGCAGTCCACATGTCACGGCGGCGTGCACATGGCAGTCCACAGGCCACCGCTGCGTGCACATGGCAGTCCACAGGCCACCGCTGCGTGCGCATGGCAGTCCACAGGCCACCGCTGCGTGCACATGGCAGTCCACATGGCAGTCCACAGGCCACCGCTCCGTGCACATGGCAGTCCACATGGCACTCCACATGTCACCGCTGCGTGCACATGGCAGTCCACATGTCACCGCTGCGTGCGCATGGCAGTCCACATGTCACCGCTGCGTGCACATGGTAGTCCACAGGCCACCGCTGCGTGCACATGGCAGTCCACATGTCACCGCTGCGTGCACATGGCAATCCACAGGCCACTGCTGCGTGCTCATGGCAGTCCACAGGCCACCGCTGCGTGCACATGGCAGTCCACAGGCCACCACTGCGTGCGCATGGCAGTCCACAGGCCACCGCGGCGTGCGCATGGCAGTCCACATGGCAGTCCACATGTCACCGCTGCGTGCACATGGCAGTCCACAGGCCACCGCTGCGTGCACATGGCAGTCCACAGGCCACCGCTGCGTGCTCATGGCAGTCCACAGGCCACCGCTGCGTGCACATGGCAGTCCACAGGCCACCGCTGCGTGCACATGGCAGTCCACAGGCCACCGCTGCGTGCACATGGCAGTCCACAGGCCACCGCTGCGTGCGCATGGCAGTCCACAGGCCACCGCTGCGTGCACATGGCAGTCCACATGGCAGTCCACAGGCCACCGCTCCGTGCACATGGCAGTCCACATGGCAGTCCACATGTCACCGCTGCGTGCACATGGCAGTCCACATGTCACCGCTGCGTGCGCATGGCAGTCCACATGTCACCGCTGCGTGCACATGGTAGTCCACAGGCCACCGCTGCGTGCACATGGCAGTCCACATGTCACCGCTGCGTGCACATGGCAATCCACAGGCCACTGCTGCGTGCTCATGGCAGTCCACAGGCCACCGCTGCGTGCACATGGCAGTCCACAGGCCACCACTGCGTGCGCATGGCAGTCCACAGGCCACCGATGCGTGCGCATGGCAGTCCACATGGCAGTCCACATGTCACCGCTGCGTGCGCATTGCAGTCCACAGGCCACCGCTGCGTGCACATGGCAGTCCACAGGCCACCGCTGCGTGCACATGGCAGTCCACAGGCCACCGCTGCGTGGATATGGCAGTCCACATGGCAGTCCACATGTCACCGCTGCGTGCGCATTGCAGTCCACAGGCCACCGCTGCGTGCACATGGCAGTCCACAGGCCACCGCTGCGTGCGCATGGCAGTCCACAGGCCACCGCTGCGTGGACATGGCAGTCCACATGGCAGTCCACAGGCCACTGCTGCGTGCACATGGCAGTCCACATTCATCGCTGCGTGCGCATGGCAGTCCACATGTCACCGCTGCGTGCACATGGCAGTCCACAGGCCACCGCTGCGTGCTCATGGCAGTCCACATGACAGTCCACATGTCACCGCTGCGTGCACATGGCAGTCCACATGTCATGGCTGCGTGCACATGGCAGTCCACATGTCACCGCTGCGTGCGCAGGGCAGTCAACAAGTCACCGCTGCGTGCACATGGCAGTCCACAGGCCACCGCTGCGTGCGCATGGCAGTCCACAGGCCACCGCTGCGTGCGAATGGCAGTCCACAGGCCTCCGCTGCGTGCGCATGGCAGTCCACAGGCCACCGCTGCGTGCGAATGGCAGTCCACAGGCCTCCGCTGCGTGCGCATGGCAGTCCACAGGCCACCGCTGCGTGCACATGGCAGTCCAAATGTCACCGCTGCGTGCACATGGCAGTCCACATGTCACCGCTGCATGCGCATGGCAGTCCACAGGCCACCGCTGCGTGCACATGGCAGTCCACATGGCAGTCCACATATCACCGCTGCATGCACATGGCAGTCCACATGTCACCGCTGCGTGCACATGGCAGTCCACAGGCCACCGCTGCGTGCACATGGCAGTCCACAGGCCACTACTGCGTGCGGATGGCAGTCTACAGGCCTCCACTGCGTGCGCATGGCAGTCCACATGTCAGTCCACAGGCCACCGCTGCGTGCACATGGCAGTCCACATGTCACCGCTGCGTGCACATGGCAGTCCACATGTCACCGCTGCATGCGCATGGCAGTCCACAGGCCACCGCTGCGTGCACATGGCAGTCCACATATCACCGCTGCATGCACATGGCCGTCCACATGTCACCGCTGCGTGCACATGGCAGTCCACATGGCAGTCCACAGGCCACCGCTGCATGCACATGGCAGTCCACAGGCCACCGCTGCGTGCGCATTGCAGTCCACATGGCAGTCCACAGGCCACCGCTGCGTGCACATGGCAGTCCACATGTCACCGCTGCGTGCGCATGGCAGTCCACAGGCCACCGCTGCGTGCGCATGGCAGTCCACAGGCCACCGCTGCGTGCGCATGGCAGTCCACAGGCCACCGCTGCGTGCGCATGGCAGTCCACAGGCCACCGCTGCGTGCGCATGGCAGTCCACATGTCACCGCTGCGTGCGCATGGCAGTCCACAGGCCACCGCTGCGTGCGCATGGCAGTCCACAGGCCACCGCTGCGTGCACATGGCAGTCCACATGGCAGTCCACAGGCCACCGCTGCGTGCACATGGCTGTCCACAAGTCACCGCTGTGTGCGCATGGCAGTCCACATGTCACCGCTGCGTGCACATGGTAGTCCACAAGCCACCGCTGCGTGCACATGGCAGTCCACATGGCAGTCCACATGTCACCGCTGCGTGCACATGGCAGTCCACAGGCCACCGCTGCGTGCACATGGCAGTCCACAGGCCACCGCTGCGTGCGCATGGCAGTCCACATGGCAGGCCACAGGGCACTGCTGCATGCACATGGCAGTCCACAGGCCACCGCTGCGTGCGCATGGCAGTCCACAGGCCACCGCTGCGTGCGCATGGCAGTCCACATGGCAGTCCACAGGCCACCGCTGCGTGCGAATGGCAGTCCACAGGCCTCCGCTGCGTGCGCATGGCAGTCCACAGGCCACCGCTGCGTGCACATGGCAGTCCAAATGTCACCGCTGCGTGCACATGGCAGTCCACATGTCACCGCTGCATGCGCATGGCAGTCCACAGGCCACCGCTGCGTGCACATGGCAGTCCACATGGCAGTCCACATATCACCGCTGCATGCACATGGCAGTCCACATGTCACCGCTGCGTGCACATGGCAGTCCACAGGCCACCGCTGCGTGCACATGGCAGTCCACAGGCCACTACTGCGTGCGGATGGCAGTCTACAGGCCTCCACTGCGTGCGCATGGCAGTCCACATGTCAGTCCACAGGCCACCGCTGCGTGCACATGGCAGTCCACATGTCACCGCTGCGTGCACATGGCAGTCCACATGTCACCGCTGCATGCGCATGGCAGTCCACAGGCCACCGCTGCGTGCACATGGCAGTCCACATATCACCGCTGCATGCACATGGCCGTCCACATGTCACCGCTGCGTGCACATGGCAGTCCACATGGCAGTCCACAGGCCACCGCTGCATGCACATGGCAGTCCACAGGCCACCGCTGCGTGCGCATTGCAGTCCACATGGCAGTCCACAGGCCACCGCTGCGTGCACATGGCAGTCCACATGTCACCGCTGCGTGCGCATGGCAGTCCACAGGCCACCGCTGCGTGCGCATGGCAGTCCACAGGCCACCGCTGCGTGCGCATGGCAGTCCACAGGCCACCGCTGCGTGCGCATGGCAGTCCACAGGCCACCGCTGCGTGCGCATGGCAGTCCACATGTCACCGCTGCGTGCGCATGGCAGTCCACAGGCCACCGCTGCGTGCGCATGGCAGTCCACAGGCCACCGCTGCGTGCACATGGCAGTCCACATGGCAGTCCACAGGCCACCGCTGCGTGCACATGGCTGTCCACAAGTCACCGCTGTGTGCGCATGGCAGTCCACATGTCACCGCTGCGTGCACATGGTAGTCCACAAGCCACCGCTGCGTGCACATGGCAGTCCACATGGCAGTCCACATGTCACCGCTGCGTGCACATGGCAGTCCACAGGCCACCGCTGCGTGCACATGGCAGTCCACAGGCCACCGCTGCGTGCGCATGGCAGTCCACATGGCAGGCCACAGGGCACTGCTGCGTGCACATGGCAGTCCACAGGCCACCGCTGTGTGCGCATGGCAGTCCACAGGCCACCGCTGCGTGCGCATGGCAGTCCACATGGCAGTCCACAGGCCACCGCTGCGTGCGCATGGCAGTCCACAGGCCACCGCTGCGTGCGCATGGCAGTCCACAGGCCACCGCTGCGTGCGCATGGCAGTCCACATGTCACCGCTGCGTGCGCATGTCAGTCCACATGTCACCGCTGCGTGCACATGGCAGTCCACAGGCCACCGCTGCGTGCACATGGCAGTCCACAGGCCACCGCTCCGTGCACATGGCAGTCCACATGACAGTCCACATGTCACCGCTGCGTGCACATGGCAGTCCACAGGCCACCGCTGCGTGCACATGGCAGTCCACAGGCCACCACTGCGTGCGCATGGCAGTCCACAGGCCACCGCTGCGTGCGCATGGCAGTCCACATGGCAGTCCACAGGCCACTGCTGCGTGCACATGGCAGTCCACAGGCCACCGCTGCGTGCGCATGGCAGTAGACAGGCCACCGCTGCGTGCGCATGGCAGTCCACATGGCAGTCCACAGGCCACCGCTGCGTGCACATGGCAGTCCACATGTCACCGCTGCGTGCACATGGCAGTCCACAGGCCACCGCTGCGTGCTCATGGCAGTCCACAGGCCACCGCTGCGTGCACATGGCAGTCCACAGGCCACCACTGCGTGCGCATGGCAGTCCACAGGCCACCGCTGCGTGCGCATGGCAGTCCACATGGCAGGCCACATGTCACCGCTGCGTGCGCATTGCAGTCCACAGGCCACCGCTGCGTGCACATGGCAGTCCACAGGCCACCGCTGCGTGCGCATGGCAGTCCACAGGCCTCCGCTGCGTGGACATGGCAGTCCACATGGCAGTCCACAGGCCACTGCTCCGTGCACATGGCAGTCCACATTCACCGCTGCGTGCGCATGGCAGTCCACATGTCACCGCTGCGTGCACGTGGCAGTCCACAGGCCACCGCTGCGTGCTCATGGCAGTCCACATGGCAGTCCACATGGCACGGCTGCATGCACATGGCAGTCCACATGTCACGGCGGCGTGCACATGGCAGTCCACAGGCCACCGCTGCGTGCACATGGCAGTCCACAGGCCACCGCTGCGTGCGCATGGCAGTCCACAGGCCACCGCTGCGTGCACATGGCAGTCCACATGGCAGTCCACAGGCCACCGCTCCGTGCACATGGCAGTCCACATGGCAGTCCACATGTCACCGCTGCGTGCACATGGCAGTCCACATGTCACCGCTGCGTGCGCATGGCAGTCCACATGTCACCGCTGCGTGCACATGGTAGTCCACAGGCCACCGCTGCGTGCACATGGCAGTCCACATGTCACCGCTGCGTGCACATGGCAATCCACAGGCCACTGCTGCGTGCTCATGGCAGTCCACAGGCCACCGCTGCGTGCACATGGCAGTCCACAGGCCACCACTGCGTGTGCATGGCAGTCCACAGGCCACCGCGGCGTGCGCATGGCAGTCCACATGGCAGTCCACATGTCACCGCTGCGTGCACATGGCAGTCCACAGGCCACCGCTGCGTGCACATGGCAGTCCACAGGCCACCGCTGCGTGCTCATGGCAGTCCACAGGCCACCGCTGCGTGCACATGGCAGTCCACAGGCCACCGCTGCGTGCACATGGCAGTCCACAGGCCACCGCTGCGTGCGCATGGCAGTCCACAGGCCACCGCTGCGTGCACATGGCAGTCCACATGGCAGTCCACAGGCCACCGCTCCGTGCACATGGCAGTCCACATGGCAGTCCACATGTCACCGCTGCGTGCACATGGCAGTCCACATGTCACCGCTGCGTGCGCATGGCAGTCCACATGTCACCGCTGCGTGCACATGGTAGTCCACAGGCCACCGCTGCGTGCACATGGCAGTCCACATGTCACCGCTGCGTGCACATGGCAATCCACAGGCCACTGCTGCGTGCTCATGGCAGTCCACAGGCCACCGCTGCGTGCACATGGCAGTCCACAGGCCACCACTGCGTGCGCATGGCAGTCCACAGGCCACCGATGCGTGCGCATGGCAGTCCACATGGCAGTCCACATGTCACCGCTGCGTGCGCATTGCAGTCCACAGGCCACCGCTGCGTGCACATGGCAGTCCACAGGCCACCGCTGCGTGCACATGGCAGTCCACAGGCCACCGCTGCGTGGATATGGCAGTCCACATGGCAGTCCACATGTCACCGCTGCGTGCGCATTGCAGTCCACAGGCCACCGCTGCGTGCACATGGCAGTCCACAGGCCACCGCTGCGTGCGCATGGCAGTCCACAGGCCACCGCTGCGTGGACATGGCAGTCCACATGGGAGTCCACAGGCCACTGCTGCGTGCACATGGCAGTCCACATTCATCGCTGCGTGCGCATGGCAGTCCACATGTCACCGCTGCGTGCACATGGCAGTCCACAGGCCACCGCTGCGTGCTCATGGCAGTCCACATGACAGTCCACATGTCACCGCTGCGTGCACATGGCAGTCCACATGTCATGGCTGCGTGCACATGGCAGTCCACATGTCACCGCTGCGTGCGCAGGGCAGTCAACAAGTCACCGCTGCGTGCACATGGCAGTCCACAGGCCACCGCTGCGTGCGCATGGCAGTCCACAGGCCACCGCTGCGTGCGAATGGCAGTCCACAGGCCTCCGCTGCGTGCGCATGGCAGTCCACAGGCCACCGCTGCGTGCGAATGGCAGTCCACAGGCCTCCGCTGCGTGCGCATGGCAGTCCACAGGCCACCGCTGCGTGCACATGGCAGTCCAAATGTCACCGCTGCGTGCACATGGCAGTCCACATGTCACCGCTGCGTGCGCAGGGCAGTCAACAAGTCACCGCTGCGTGCACATGGCAGTCCACAGGCCACCGTTGCTTGCACATGGCAGTCCACAGGCCACAACTGCGTGCGCATGGCAGTCCACAGGCCACCGCTGCGTGCACATGGCAGTCCATATGTCACCGCTGCGTGCACATGGCAATCCACATGTCACCGCTGCGTGCGCATGGCAGTCCACAGGCCACCGCTGCGTGCACATGGCAGTCCACAGGCCACCGCTGCGTGCTCATGGCACTCCACAGGCCACCGCTGCGTGCACATGGCAGTCCACAGGCCACTACTGCGTGCGCATGGCAGTCCACAGGCCTCCGCTGCGTGCGCATGGCAGTCCACATGTCAGTCCACAGGCCACCGCTGCGTGCACATGGCAGTCCACATGTCACCGCTGCGTGCACATGGCAGTCCACATGTCAACGCTGCATGCGCATGGCAGTCCACATGTCACCGCTGCGTGCACATGGCCGTCCACAGGCCACCGCTGCGTGCACATGGCAGTCCAAATGGCAATCCACATATCACCGCTGCATGCACATGGCAGTCCACATGTCACCGCTGCGTGCACATGGCAGTCCACAGGCCACCGCTGCGTGCACATGGCAGTCCACAGGCCACCTCTGCGTGCTCATGGCAGTCCACAGGCCACCGCTGCGTGCACATGGCATTCCACAGGCCACCACTGCGTGCGCATGGCAGTCCACAGGCCACCGCTGCGTGCGCATGGCAGTCCACATGGCAGTCCACAGGCCACCGCTGCGTGCGCATGGCAGTCCACAGGCCACCGCTGCGTCCGCATGGAAGTCCACAGGCCACCGCTGCGTGTGCATGGCAGTCCACAGGCCACCGCTGCGTGCGCATGGCAGTCCACATGTCACCGCTGCATGCGCATGGCAGTCCACATGTCACCGCTGCGTGCACATGGCAGTCCACAGGCCACCGCTGCGTGCGCATGGCAGTCCACATGGCAGTCCACATGTCCCCGCAGGGTGCACATGGCAGTCCACATGTCACCGCTGCCTGCACATGGCAGTCCACAGGCCACTGCTGCGTGCACATGGCAGTCCACAGGCCACCGCTGCCTGCTCATGGCAGTCCACAGGCCACCGCTGCGTGCGCATGGCAGTCCACATGGCAGTCCACATGTCACCGCTGCGTGAGCATTGCAGTCCACAGGCCACCGCTGCGTGCACATGGCAGTCCACATGGCAGTCCACATGTCACCGCTGCGTGCACATGGCAGTCCACAGGCCACCACTGCGTGCGCATGGCTGTCCACAGGCCACCGCTGCGTGCGCATGGCAGTCCACATGGCAGTCCACATGTCACCGCTGCGTGCGCATTGCAGTCCACAGGCCACCGCTGCGTGCACATGGCAGTCCACATGTCACCGCTGCGTGCGCATGGCAGTCCACAGGCCACCGCTGGGTGCACATGGCAGTCCACATGTCACCGCTGCGTGCGGATGGCAGTCCACATGTCACCGCTGCGTGCACATGGCAGTCCACAGGCCACCGCTCCGTGCACATGGCAGTCCACATGGCAGTCCACATGTCACCGCTGCGTGCGGATGGCAGTCCACATGTCACCGCTGCGTGCACATGGCAGTCCACAGGCCACCGCTCCGTGCACATGGCAGTCCACATGGCAGTCCACAGGCCACCGCTGCGTGCACATGGCAGTCCACATGTCACTGCTGCGTGCGGATGGCAGTCCACATGTCACCGCTGCGTGCACATGGCAGTCCACAGGCCACCGCTCCGTGCACATGGCAGTCCACATGGCAGTCCACATGTCACCGCTGCGTGCACATGGCAGTCCACATGTCACCGCTGCGTGCACATGGCAGTCCACAGGCTACCGCTGCGTGCACAGGGCAGTCCACAGGCCACCGCTGCGTTCTCATGGCAGTCCACAGGCCACCGCTGCGTGCACATGGCAGTCCACAGGCCACCACTGCGTGCGCATGGCAGTCCACAGGCCACCGCTGCGTGCGCATGGCAGTCCACATGGCAGTCCACAGGCCACCGCTGCGTGCACATGGCAGTCCACATGTCACCGCTGCGTGTAAATGGCAGTCCACATGTCACCGCTGCTTGCGCAGGGCAGTCCACATGTCACCGCTGCGTGCACATGGCAGTCCACAGGCCACCGCTGCGTGCACATGGCAGTCCACAGGCCACCGCTGCATGCGCATGGCAGTCCACAGGCCACCACTGCGTGCGCATGGCAGTCCACAGGCCACCGCTGTGTGCACATGGCAGTCCACAGGCTACCGCTGCGTGCTCATGGCAGTCCACAGGCCACCGCTGCGTGCACATGGCAGTCCACAGGCCACCACTGCGTGCGCATGGCTGTCCACAGGCCACCACTGCGTGCGCATGGCAGTCCACATGGCAGTCCACATGTCACCGCTGCGTGCGCATTGCAGTCCACAGGCCACCGCTGCGTGCACATGGCAGTCCACAGGCCACCACTGCGTGCGCATGGCTGTCCACAGGCCACCACTGCGTGCGCATGGCAGTCCACATGGCAGTCCACATGTCACCGCTGCGTGCGCATGGCAGTCCACTGGCCACCGCTGGGTGCACATGGCAGTCCACATGGCAGTCCACAGGCCACCGCTGCGTGCACATGGCAGTCCACATGTCACCGCTGCGTGCGGATGGCAGTCCACATGTCACCGCTGCGTGCACATGGCAGTCCACATGGCAGTCCACATGTCACCGCTGCGTGCACATGGCAGTCCACATGTCACCGCTGCGTGCACATGGCAGTCCACAGGCCACCGCTGCGTGCACATGGCAGTCCACAGGCCACCACTGCGTGCGCATGGCAGTCCACAGGCCACCGCTGCGTGCGCATGGCAGTCCACATTGCAGTCCACAGGCCACTGCTGCGTGCACATGGCAGTCCACATGTCACCGCTGCGTGCACATGGCAGTCCACAGGCCACCGCTGCGTGCGCATGGCAGTCCACATGGCAGTCCACATGTCACCGCTGCGTGCACATGGCAGTCCACATGTCACCGCTGCGTGCGCATGGCTGTCCACAGGCCACCGCTGCGTGCACATGGCAGTCCACATGGCAGTCCACATGTCACCGCTGCGTGCGCATTGCAGTCCACAGGCCACCGCTGCGTGCACATGGCAGTCCACATGTCACCGCTGCGTGCGCATGGCAGTCCACAGGCCACCGCTGGGTGCACATGGCAGTCCACATGCAAGTCCACAGGCCACCGGTGCGTGCACATGGCAGTCCACATGTCACCGCTGCGTGCGGATGGCAGTCCACATGTCACCGCTGCGTGCACATGGCAGTTCACTGGCCACCGCTCCGTGCACATGGCAGTCCACATGGCAGTCCACATGGCAGTCCACATGTCACCGCTGCGTGCACATGGCAGTCCACATGTCACCGCTGCGTGCACATTGCAGTCCACATGTCACCGCTGCGTGCACATGGCAGTCCACAGGCCACCGCTGCGTGCACATGGCAGTCCACAGGCCACCACTGCGTGCGCATGGCAGTCCACAGGCCACCGCTGCCTGCACATGGCAGTCCACATGGCAGTCCACAGGCCACCGCTGCGTGCACATGCCAGTCCACATGTCACCGCTGCGTGCGCAGGGCAGTCCACATGTCACCGCTGCGTGCACATGGCAGTCCACAGGCCACCGCTGCGTGCACATGGCAGTCCACATGTCACCGCTGCGTGCGCATGGCAGTCCACAGGCCACCGCTGCGTGCGCATGGCAGTCCACATGGCAGTCCACATGTAACCGCTGCGTGCGCTTGGCAGTCCACAGGCCACCGCTGCGTGCACATGGCAGTCCACAGGCCACCGCTGCGTGCGCATGGCAGTCCACATGGCAGTCCACAGGCCACCGCTGCGTGCACATGGCAGTCCACAGGCCACCGCTGCGTGCTCATGGCAGTCCACAGGCCACCGCTGCGTGCACATGGCAGTCCACAGGCCACCACTGCGTGCGCATGGCTGTCCACAGGCCACCACTGCGTGCGCATGGCAGTCCACATGGCAGTCCACAGGCCACCGCTGCGTGCGCATGGCAGTCCACAGGCCACCGCTGCGTGCGCATGGCAGTCCACATGGCAGTCCACAGGCCACCGCTGCGTGCACATGGCAGTCCACAGGCCACCGCTGCGTGCACATGGCAGTCCACAGGCCACCGCTGCATGCGCATGGCAGTCCACAGGCCACCACTGCGTGCGCATGGCAGTCCACAGGCCACCGCTGTGTGCACATGGCAGTCCACAGGCCACCGCTGCGTGCTCATGGCAGTCCACAGGCCACCGCTGCGTGCACATGGCAGTCCACAGGCCACCACTGCGTGCGCATGGCTGTCCACAGGCCACCACTGCGTGCGCATGGCAGTCCACATGGCAGTCCACATGTCACCGCTGCGTGCGCATTGCAGTCCACAGGCCACCGCTGCGTGCACATGGCAGTCCACATGTCACCGCTGCGTGCGCATGGCAGTCCACTGGCCACCGCTGGGTGCACATGGCAGTCCACATGGCAGTCCACAGGCCACCGCTGCGTGCACATGGCAGTCCACATGTCACCGCTGCGTGCGGATGGCAGTCCACATGTCACCGCTGCGTGCACATGGCAGTCCACATGGCAGTCCACATGTCACCGCTGCGTGCACATGGCAGTCCACATGTCACCGCTGCGTGCACATGGCAGTCCACAGGCCACCGCTGCGTGCACATGGCAGTCCACAGGCCACCACTGCGTGCGCATGGCAGTCCACAGGCCACCGCTGCGTGCGCATGGCAGTCCACATGGCAGTCCACAGGCCACTGCTGCGTGCACATGGCAGTCCACATGTCACCGCTGCGTGCACATGGCAGTCCACAGGCCACCGCTGCGTGCGCATGGCAGTCCACATGGCAGTCCACATGTCACCGCTGCGTGCACATGGCAGTCCACATGTCACCGCTGCGTGCGCATGGCTGTCCACAGGCCACCGCTGCGTGCGCATGGCAGTCCACATGGCAGTCCACATGTCACCGCTGCGTGCGCATTGCAGTCCACAGGCCACCGCTGCGTGCACATGGCAGTCCACATGTCACCGCTGCGTGCGCATGGCAGTCCACAGGCCACCGCTGGGTGCACATGGCAGTCCACATGCAAGTCCACAGGCCACCGCTCCGTGCACATGGCAGTCCACATGGCAGTCCACATGGCAGTCCACATGTCACCGCTGCGTGCACATGGCAGTCCACATGTCACCGCTGCGTGCACATGGCAGTCCACAGGCCACCGCTGCGTGCAAATGGCAGTCCACAGGCCACCACTGCGTGCGCATGGCAGTCCACAGGCCACCGCTGCCTGCACATGGCAGTCCACATGGCAGTCCACAGGCCACCGCTGCGTGCACATGCCAGTCCACATGTCACCGCTGCGTGCGCAGGGCAGTCCACATGTCACCGCTGCGTGCACATGGCAGTCCACAGGCCACCGCTGCGTGCACATGGCAGTCCACAGGCCACCGCTGCGTGCGCATGGCAGTCCACAGGCCACCGCTGCGTGCGCATGGCAGTCCACATGTCACCGCTGCGTGCGCATGGCAGTCCACATGTCACCGCTGCGTGCACATGGCAGTCCACAGGCCACCGCTGCGTGCGCATGGCAGTCCACATGGCAGTCCACATGTCACCGCTGCGTGCACATGGCAGTCCACATGTCACCGCTGCGTGCACATGGCAGTCCACAGGCCACCGCTGCGTGCACATGGCTGTCCACATGTCACCGCTGCGTGTACATGGCAGTCCACAGGCCACCGCTGCGTGCAGATGGCAGTCCACAGGCCACCGCTGCGTGCGCATGGCAGTCCACATGGCAGTCCACATGTCACCGCTGCGTGCACATGGCAGTCCACATGTCACCGCTGCGTGCACATGGCAGTCCACAGGCCACCGCTGCGTGCACATGACAGTCCACATGTCACCGCTGCGTGCACATGGCAGTCCACAGGCCACCGCTGCGTGCACATGGCAGTCCACAGGCCACCGCTGCGTGCGCATGGCAGTCCACAGGCCACCGCTGCCTGCACATGGCAGTCCACATGGCAGTCCACAGGCCACCGCTGCGTGCACATGCCAGTCCACATGTCACCGCTGCGTGCGCAGGGCAGTCCACATGTCACCGCTGCGTGCACATGGCAGTCCACAGGCCACCGCTGCGTGCACATGGCAGTCCACATGTCACCGCTGCGTGCGCATGGCAGTCCACAGGCCACCGCTGCGTGCGCATGGCAGTCCACATGGCAGTCCACATGTAACCGCTGCGTGCGCTTGGCAGTCCACAGGCCACCGCTGCGTGCACATGGCAGTCCACAGGCCACCGCTGCGTGCGCATGGCAGTCCACATGGCAGTCCACAGGCCACCGCTGCGTGCACATGGCAGTCCACAGGCCACCGCTGCGTGCTCATGGCAGTCCACAGGCCACCGCTGCGTGCACATGGCAGTCCACAGGCCACCACTGCGTGCGCATGGCTGTCCACAGGCCACCACTGCGTGCGCATGGCAGTCCACATGGCAGTCCACAGGCCACCGCTGCGTGCGCATGGCAGTCCACAGGCCACCGCTGCGTGCGCATGGCAGTCCACATGGCAGTCCACAGGCCACCGCTGCGTGCACATGGCAGTCCACAGGCCACCGCTGCGTGCACATGGCAGTCCACAGGCCACCGCTGCATGCGCATGGCAGTCCACAGGCCACCACTGCGTGCGCATGGCAGTCCACAGGCCACCGCTGTGTGCACATGGCAGTCCACAGGCCACCGCTGCGTGCTCATGGCAGTCCACAGGCCACCGCTGCGTGCGCATGGCAGTCCACATGCCAGTCCACATGTCACCGCTGCGTGCACATGGCAGTCCACATGTCACCGCTGCGTGCACATGGCAGTCCACAGGCCACCGCTGCGTGCACATGGCTGTCCACATGTCACCGCTGCGTGTACATGGCAGTCCACAGGCCACCGCTGCGTGCAGATGGCAGTCCACAGGCCACCGCTGCGTGCGCATGGCAGTCCACATGGCAGTCCACATGTCACCGCTGCGTGCACATGGCAGTCCACATGTCACCGCTGCGTGCACATGGCAGTCCACAGGCCACCGCTGCGTGCACATGACAGTCCACATGTCACCGCTGCGTGCACATGGCAGTCCACAGGCCACCGCTGCGTGCACATGGCAGTCCACAGGCCACCACTGCGTGCGCATGGCAGTCCACAGGCCACCGCTGCCTGCACATGGCAGTCCACATGGCAGTCCACAGGCCACCGCTGCGTGCACATGCCAGTCCACATGTCACCGCTGCGTGCGCAGGGCAGTCCACATGTCACCGCTGCGTGCACATGGCAGTCCACAGGCCACCGCTGCGTGCACATGGCAGTCCACATGTCACCGCTGCGTGCGCATGGCAGTCCACAGGCCACCGCTGCGTGCGCATGGCAGTCCACATGGCAGTCCACATGTAACCGCTGCGTGCGCTTGGCAGTCCACAGGCCACCGCTGCGTGCACATGGCAGTCCACAGGCCACCGCTGCGTGCGCATGGCAGTCCACATGGCAGTCCACAGGCCACCGCTGCGTGCACATGGCAGTCCACAGGCCACCGCTGCGTGCTCATGGCAGTCCACAGGCCACCGCTGCGTGCACATGGCAGTCCACAGGCCACCACTGCGTGCGCATGGCTGTCCACAGGCCACCACTGCGTGCGCATGGCAGTCCACATGGCAGTCCACAGGCCACCGCTGCGTGCGCATGGCAGTCCACAGGCCACCGCTGCGTGCGCATGGCAGTCCACATGGCAGTCCACAGGCCACCGCTGCGTGCACATGGCAGTCCACAGGCCACCGCTGCGTGCACATGGCAGTCCACAGGCCACCGCTGCATGCGCATGGCAGTCCACAGGCCACCACTGCGTGCGCATGGCAGTCCACAGGCCACCGCTGTGTGCACATGGCAGTCCACAGGCCACCGCTGCGTGCTCATGGCAGTCCACAGGCCACCGCTGCGTGCACATGGCAGTCCACAGGCCACCACTGCGTGCGCATGGCTGTCCACAGGCCACCACTGCGTGCGCATGGCAGTCCACATGGCAGTCCACATGTCACCGCTGCGTGCGCATTGCAGTCCACAGGCCACCGCTGCGTGCACATGGCAGTCCACATGTCACCGCTGCGTGCGCATGGCAGTCCACTGGCCACCGCTGGGTGCACATGGCAGTCCACATGGCAGTCCACAGGCCACCGCTGCGTGCACATGGCAGTCCACATGTCACCGCTGCGTGCGGATGGCAGTCCACATGTCACCGCTGCGTGCACATGGCAGTCCACATGGCAGTCCACATGTCACCGCTGCGTGCACATGGCAGTCCACATGTCACCGCTGCGTGCACATGGCAGTCCACAGGCCACCGCTGCGTGCACATGGCAGTCCACAGGCCACCACTGCGTGCGCATGGCAGTCCACAGGCCACCGCTGCGTGCGCATGGCAGTCCACATGGCAGTCCACAGGCCACTGCTGCGTGCACATGGCAGTCCACATGTCACCGCTGCGTGCACATGGCAGTCCACAGGCCACCGCTGCGTGCGCATGGCAGTCCACATGGCAGTCCACATGTCACCGCTGCGTGCACATGGCAGTCCACATGTCACCGCTGCGTGCGCATGGCTGTCCACAGGCCACCGCTGCGTGCGCATGGCAGTCCACATGGCAGTCCACATGTCACCGCTGCGTGCGCATTGCAGTCCACAGGCCACCGCTGCGTGCACATGGCAGTCCACATGTCACCGCTGCGTGCGCATGGCAGTCCACAGGCCACCGCTGGGTGCACATGGCAGTCCACATGCAAGTCCACAGGCCACCGCTCCGTGCACATGGCAGTCCACATGGCAGTCCACATGGCAGTCCACATGTCACCGCTGCGTGCACATGGCAGTCCACATGTCACCGCTGCGTGCACATGGCAGTCCACAGGCCACCGCTGCGTGCAAATGGCAGTCCACAGGCCACCACTGCATGCGCATGGCAGTCCACAGGCCACCGCTGCCTGCACATGGCAGTCCACATGGCAGTCCACAGGCCACCGCTGCGTGCACATGCCAGTCCACATGTCACCGCTGCGTGCGCAGGGCAGTCCACATGTCACCGCTGCGTGCACATGGCAGTCCACAGGCCACCGCTGCGTGCACATGGCAGTCCACAGGCCACCGCTGCGTGCGCATGGCAGTCCACAGGCCACCGCTGCGTGCGCATGGCAGTCCACATGTCACCGCTGCGTGCGCATGGCAGTCCACATGTCACCGCTGCGTGCACATGGCAGTCCACAGGCCACCGCTGCGTGCGCATGGCAGTCCACATGGCAGTCCACATGTCACCGCTGCGTGCACATGGCAGTCCACATGTCACCGCTGCGTGCACATGGCAGTCCACAGGCCACCGCTGCGTGCACATGGCTGTCCACATGTCACCGCTGCGTGTACATGGCAGTCCACAGGCCACCGCTGCGTGCAGATGGCAGTCCACAGGCCACCGCTGCGTGCGCATGGCAGTCCACATGGCAGTCCACATGTCACCGCTGCGTGCACATGGCAGTCCACATGTCACCGCTGCGTGCACATGGCAGTCCACAGGCCACCGCTGCGTGCACATGACAGTCCACATGTCACCCCTGCGTGCACATGGCAGTCCACAGGCCACCGCTGCGTGCACATGGCAGTCCACAGGCCACCACTGCGTGCGCATGGCAGTCCACAGGCCACCGCTGCCTGCACATGGCAGTCCACATGGCAGTCCACAGGCCACCGCTGCGTGCACATGCCAGTCCACATGTCACCGCTGCGTGCGCAGGGCAGTCCACATGTCACCGCTGCGTGCACATGGCAGTCCACAGGCCACCGCTGCGTGCACATGGCAGTCCACATGTCACCGCTGCGTGCGCATGGCAGTCCACAGGCCACCGCTGCGTGCGCATGGCAGTCCACATGGCAGTCCACATGTAACCGCTGCGTGCGCTTGGCAGTCCACAGGCCACCGCTGCGTGCACATGGCAGTCCACAGGCCACCGCTGCGTGCGCATGGCAGTCCACATGGCAGTCCACAGGCCACCGCTGCGTGCACATGGCAGTCCACAGGGCACCGCTGCGTGCACATGGCAGTCCACAGGCCACCGCTGCGTGCACATGGCAGTCCACATGTCACCGCTGCGTGCGCATTGCAGTCCACAGGCCACCGCTGCGTGCACATGGCAGTCCACAGGGCACCGCTGCGTGCACATGGCAGTCCACAGGCCACCGCTGCGTGCACATGGCAGTCCACATGTCACCGCTGCGTGCGCATTGCAGTCCACAGGCCACCGCTGGGTGCACATGGCAGTCCACATGCAAGTCCACAGGCCACCGCTCCGTGCACATGGCAGTCCACATGGCAGTCCACATGGCAGTCCACATGTCACCGCTGCGTGCACATGGCAGTCCACATGTCACCGCTGCGTGCGCATTGCAGTCCACAGGCCACCGCTGCGTGCAAATGGCAGTCCACAGGCCACCACTGCGTGCGCATGGCAGTCCACAGGCCACCGCTGCCTGCACATGGCAGTCCACATGGCAGTCCACAGGCCACCGCTGCGTGCACATGCCAGTCCACATGTCACCGCTGCGTGCGCAGGGCAGTCCACATGTCACCGCTGCGTGCACATGGCAGTCCACAGGCCACCGCTGCGTGCACATGGCAGTCCACAGGCCACCGCTGCGTGCGCATGGCAGTCCACAGGCCACCGCTGCGTGCGCATGGCAGTCCACATGTCACCGCTGCGTGCGCATGGCAGTCCACATGTCACCGCTGCGTGCGCATGGCAGTCCACAGGCCACCGCTGCGTGCGCATGGCAGTCCACATGGCAGTCCACATGTCACCGCTGCGTGCACATGGCAGTCCACATGTCACCGCTGCGTGCACATGGCAGTCCACAGGCCACCGCTGCGTGCACATGGCAGTCCACAGGCCACCGCTGCGTGCAGATGGCAGTCCACAGGCCACCGCTGCGTGCGCATGGCAGTCCACATGGCAGTCCACATGTCACCGCTGCGTGCACATGGCAGTCCACATGTCACCGCTGCGTGCACATGGCAGTCCACAGGCCACCGCTGCGTGCACATGACAGTCCACATGTCACCGCTGCGTGCACATGGCAGTCCACAGGCCACCGCTGCGTGCACATGGCAGTCCACAGGCCACCACTGCGTGCGCATGGCAGTCCACAGGCCACCGCTGCCTGCACATGGCAGTCCACATGGCAGTCCACAGGCCACCGCTGCGTGCACATGCCAGTCCACATGTCACCGCTGCGTGCGCAGGGCAGTCCACATGTCACCGCTGCGTGCACATGGCAGTCCACAGGCCACCGCTGCGTGCACATGGCAGTCCACAGGCCACCGCTGCGTGCGCATGGAAGTCCACAGGCCACCACTGCGTGCGCATGGCAGTCCACAGGCCACCGCTGCGTGCGCATGGCAGTCCACATGTCACCGCTGCGTGCGCATGGCAGTCCACAGGCCACCGCTGCGTGCGCATGGCAGTCCACATGGCAGTGCACATGTCACCGCTGCGTGCGCATGGCAATCCACATGTCACCGCTGCGTGCACATGGCAGTCCACATGTAACCGCTGCGTGCGCTTGGCAGTCCACAGGCCACCGCTGCGTGCTCATGGCAGTCCACAGGCCACCGCTGCGTGCGCATGGCAATCCACATGTCACCGCTGCGTGCACATGGCAGTCCACATGTCACCGCTGCGTGCACATGGCAGTCCACATGTCACCGCTGCGTGCACATGGCAGTCCACAGGCCACCGCTGCGTGCACATGGCAGTCCACAGGCCACCACTGCGTGCGCATGGCAGTCCACAGGCCACCGCTGCGTGCGCATGGCAGTCCACATGGCAGTCCACAGGCCACTGCTGCGTGCACATGGCAGTCCACATGTCACCGCTGCGTGCACATGGCAGTCCACAGGCCACCGCTGCGTGCGCATGGCAGTCCACATGGCAGTCCACATGTCACCGCTGCGTGCACATGGCAGTCCACATGTCACCGCTGCGTGCGCATGGCTGTCCACAGGCCACCGCTGCGTGCGCATGGCAGTCCACATGGCAGTCCACATGTCACCGCTGCGTGCGCATTGCAGTCCACAGGCCACCGCTGCGTGCACATGGCAGTCCACATGTCACCGCTGCGTGCGCATGGCAGTCCACAGGCCACCGCTGGGTGCACATGGCAGTCCACATGCAAGTCCACAGGCCACCGCTCCGTGCACATGGCAGTCCACATGGCAGTCCACATGGCAGTCCACATGTCACCGCTGCGTGCACATGGCAGTCCACATGTCACCGCTGCGTGCACATGGCAGTCCACAGGCCACCGCTGCGTGCAAATGGCAGTCCACAGGCCACCACTGCATGCGCATGGCAGTCCACAGGCCACCGCTGCCTGCACATGGCAGTCCACATGGCAGTCCACAGGCCACCGCTGCGTGCACATGCCAGTCCACATGTCACCGCTGCGTGCGCAGGGCAGTCCACATGTCACCGCTGCGTGCACATGGCAGTCCACAGGCCACCGCTGCGTGCACATGGCAGTCCACAGGCCACCGCTGCGTGCGCATGGCAGTCCACAGGCCACCGCTGCGTGCGCATGGCAGTCCACATGTCACCGCTGCGTGCGCATGGCAGTCCACATGTCACCGCTGCGTGCACATGGCAGTCCACAGGCCACCGCTGCGTGCGCATGGCAGTCCACATGGCAGTCCACATGTCACCGCTGCGTGCACATGGCAGTCCACATGTCACCGCTGCGTGCACATGGCAGTCCACAGGCCACCGCTGCGTGCACATGGCTGTCCACATGTCACCGCTGCGTGTACATGGCAGTCCACAGGCCACCGCTGCGTGCAGATGGCAGTCCACAGGCCACCGCTGCGTGCGCATGGCAGTCCACATGGCAGTCCACATGTCACCGCTGCGTGCACATGGCAGTCCACATGTCACCGCTGCGTGCACATGGCAGTCCACAGGCCACCGCTGCGTGCACATGACAGTCCACATGTCACCCCTGCGTGCACATGGCAGTCCACAGGCCACCGCTGCGTGCACATGGCAGTCCACAGGCCACCACTGCGTGCGCATGGCAGTCCACAGGCCACCGCTGCCTGCACATGGCAGTCCACATGGCAGTCCACAGGCCACCGCTGCGTGCACATGCCAGTCCACATGTCACCGCTGCGTGCGCAGGGCAGTCCACATGTCACCGCTGCGTGCACATGGCAGTCCACAGGCCACCGCTGCGTGCACATGGCAGTCCACATGTCACCGCTGCGTGCGCATGGCAGTCCACAGGCCACCGCTGCGTGCGCATGGCAGTCCACATGGCAGTCCACATGTAACCGCTGCGTGCGCTTGGCAGTCCACAGGCCACCGCTGCGTGCACATGGCAGTCCACAGGCCACCGCTGCGTGCGCATGGCAGTCCACATGGCAGTCCACAGGCCACCGCTGCGTGCACATGGCAGTCCACAGGGCACCGCTGCGTGCACATGGCAGTCCACAGGCCACCGCTGCGTGCACATGGCAGTCCACATGTCACCGCTGCGTGCGCATTGCAGTCCACAGGCCACCGCTGCGTGCACATGGCAGTCCACAGGGCACCGCTGCGTGCACATGGCAGTCCACAGGCCACCGCTGCGTGCACATGGCAGTCCACATGTCACCGCTGCGTGCGCATTGCAGTCCACAGGCCACCGCTGGGTGCACATGGCAGTCCACATGCAAGTCCACAGGCCACCGCTCCGTGCACATGGCAGTCCACATGGCAGTCCACATGGCAGTCCACATGTCACCGCTGCGTGCACATGGCAGTCCACATGTCACCGCTGCGTGCGCATTGCAGTCCACAGGCCACCGCTGCGTGCAAATGGCAGTCCACAGGCCACCACTGCGTGCGCATGGCAGTCCACAGGCCACCGCTGCCTGCACATGGCAGTCCACATGGCAGTCCACAGGCCACCGCTGCGTGCACATGCCAGTCCACATGTCACCGCTGCGTGCGCAGGGCAGTCCACATGTCACCGCTGCGTGCACATGGCAGTCCACAGGCCACCGCTGCGTGCACATGGCAGTCCACAGGCCACCGCTGCGTGCGCATGGCAGTCCACAGGCCACCGCTGCGTGCGCATGGCAGTCCACATGTCACCGCTGCGTGCGCATGGCAGTCCACATGTCACCGCTGCGTGCGCATGGCAGTCCACAGGCCACCGCTGCGTGCGCATGGCAGTCCACATGGCAGTCCACATGTCACCGCTGCGTGCACATGGCAGTCCACATGTCACCGCTGCGTGCACATGGCAGTCCACAGGCCACCGCTGCGTGCACATGGCAGTCCACATGTCACCGCTGCGTGTACATGGCAGTCCACAGGCCACCGCTGCGTGCAGATGGCAGTCCACAGGCCACCGCTGCGTGCGCATGGCAGTCCACATGGCAGTCCACATGTCACCGCTGCGTGCACATGGCAGTCCACATGTCACCGCTGCGTGCACATGGCAGTCCACAGGCCACCGCTGCGTGCACATGACAGTCCACATGTCACCGCTGCGTGCACATGGCAGTCCACAGGCCACCGCTGCGTGCACATGGCAGTCCACAGGCCACCACTGCGTGCGCATGGCAGTCCACAGGCCACCGCTGCCTGCACATGGCAGTCCACATGGCAGTCCACAGGCCACCGCTGCGTGCACATGCCAGTCCACATGTCACCGCTGCGTGCGCAGGGCAGTCCACATGTCACCGCTGCGTGCACATGGCAGTCCACAGGCCACCGCTGCGTGCACATGGCAGTCCACAGGCCACCGCTGCGTGCGCATGGAAGTCCACAGGCCACCACTGCGTGCGCATGGCAGTCCACAGGCCACCGCTGCGTGCGCATGGCAGTCCACATGTCACCGCTGCGTGCGCATGGCAGTCCACAGGCCACCGCTGCGTGCGCATGGCAGTCCACATGGCAGTGCACATGTCACCGCTGCGTGCGCATGGCAATCCACATGTCACCGCTGCGTGCACATGGCAGTCCACATGTAACCGCTGCGTGCGCTTGGCAGTCCACAGGCCACCGCTGCGTGCTCATGGCAGTCCACAGGCCACCGCTGCGTGCGCATGGCAATCCACATGTCACCGCTGCGTGCACATGGCAGTCCACATGTCACCGCTGCGTGCACATGGCAGTCCACAGGCCACCGCTGCGTGCGCATGGCAGTCCACATGGCAGTCCACATGTCACCGCTGCGAGCACATGGCAGTCCACATGTCACCGCTGGGTGCACATGGCAGTCCACAGGCCACCGCTGCGTGCACATGGCAGTCCACAGGCCACCGCTGCGTGCGCATGGCAGTCCACATGGCAGTCCACAGGCCACCGCTGCGTGCACATGGCAGTCCACAGGGCACCGCTGCGTGCACATGGCAGTCCACAGGCCACCGCTGCGTGCACATGGCAGTCCACATGTCACCGCCGCGTGCGCATTGCAGTCCACAGGCCACCGCTGCGTGCACATGGCAGTCCACATGTCACCGCCGCGTGCACATGGCAGTCCACAGGCCACCGCTGCGTGCGCATGGCAGTCCACATGGCAGTCCACATGTCACCGCTGCGAGCACATGGCAGTCCATATGTCACCGCTGGGTGCACATGGCAGTCCACAGGCCACCGCTGCGTGCACATGGCAGTCCACAGGCCACCGCTGCGTGCGCATGGCAGTCCACATGGCAGTCCACAGGCCACCGCTGCATGCACATGGCAGTCCACAGGCCACCGCAGCGTGCACATGGCAGTCCACAGGCCACCACTGCGTGCGCATGGCAGTCCACATGTCACCGCTGCGTGCACATGGCAGTCCACATGTCACCGCTGCGTGCACATGGCAGTCCACATGTCACCGCTGCGTGCGCATGGCAGTCCACATGGCAGTCCACATGTCACCGCTGCGAGCACATGGCAGTCCACATGTCACTGCTGGGTGCACATGGCAGTCCACAGGCCACCGCTGCGTGCACATGGCAGTCCACAGGCCACCGCTGCGTGCGCATGGCAGTCCACATGGCAGTCCACAGGCCACCGCTGCGTGCACATGGCAGTCCACATGTCACCGCTGCGTGTACATGGCAGTCCACAGGCCACCTCTGCGTGCAGATGGCAGTCCACAGGCCACCGCTGCGTGCGCATGGCAGTCCACATGGCAGTCCACAGGCCACCGCTGCGTGCGCATGGCAGTCCACATGGCAGTGCACATGTCACCGCTGCGTGCGCATGGCAATCCACATGTCACCGCTGCGTGCACATGGCAGTCCACATGTCACCGCTGCGTGCACATGGCAGTCCACAGGCCACCGCTGCGTGCGCATGGCAGTCCACATGGCAGTCCACATGTCACCGCTGCGAGCACATGGCAGGCCACATGTCACCGCTGGGTGCACATGGCAGTCCACAGGCCACCGCTGCGTGCACATGGCAGTCCACAGGCCACCGCTGCGTGCACATGTCAGTCCACAGGCCACCGCTGCGTGCGCATGGCAGTCCACATGGCAGTCCACAGGCCACCGCTGCGTGCGCATGGCAGTCCACATGGCAGTGCACAGGCCACCGCTGCGTGCACATGGCAGTCCACATGTCACCGCTGCGTGTACATGGCAGTCCACAGGCCACCTCTGCGTGCAGATGGCAGTCCACAGGCCACCGCTGCGTGCGCATGGCAGTCCACATGGCAGTCCACAGGCCACCGCTGCGTGCGCATGGCAGTCCACATGGCAGTGCACATGTCACCGCTGCGTGCGCATGGCAATCCACATGTCACCGCTGCGTGCACATGGCAGTCCACATGTCACCGCTGCGTGCACATGGCAGTCCACAGGCCACCGCTGCGTGCGCATGGCAGTCCACATGGCAGTCCACATGTCACCGCTGCGAGCACATGGCAGTCCACATGTCACCGCTGGGTGCACATGGCAGTCCACAGGCCACCGCTGCGTGCACATGGCAGTCCACAGGCCACCGCTGCGTGCACATGGCAGTCCACAGGCCACCGCTGCGTCCGCATGGCAGTCCACATGGCAGTCCACAGGCCACCGCTGCGTGCGCATGGCAGTCCACATGGCAGTGCACATGTCACCGCTGCGTGCGCATGGCAATCCACATGTCACCGCTGCGTGCACATGGCAGTCCACATGTAACCGCTGCGTGCACTTGGCAGTCCACAGGCCACCGCTGCGTGCTCATGGCAGTCCACAGGCCACCGCTGCGTGCGCATGGCAGTCCCCATGTCACCGCTGCGTGCACATGGCAGTCCACATGTCACCGCTGCGTGCACATGGCAGTCCACAGGCCACCGCTGCGTGCGCATGGCAGTCCACATGGCAGTCCACAGGCCACCGCTGCGTGCACATGGCAGTCCACATGTCACCGCTGCGTGTACATGGCAGTCCACAGGCCACCGCTGCGTGCAGATGGCAGTCCACAGGCCACCGCTGCGTGCGCATGGCAGTCCACATGGCAGTCCACAGGCCACCGCTGCGTGCGCATGGCAGTCCACATGGCAGTGCACATGTCACTGCTGCGTGCGCATGGCAGTCCACATGTCACCGCTGCGTGCACATGGCAGTCCACAGGCCACCACTGCGTGCGCATGGCAGTCCACATGGCAGTCCACATGTCACCGCTGCAAGCACATGGCAGTCCACATGTCACCGCTGGGTGCACATGGCAGTCCACAGGCCACCGCTGCGTGCACATGGCAGTCCACATGTCACCGCTGCGTGCACATGGCAGTCCACATGTCACCGTTGCGTGCGCATGGCAGTCCACATGTCACCGCTGCGTGCACATGGCAGTCCACAGGCCACCGCTGCGTGCGCATGGGAGTCCACAGGCCACCGCTGCGTGCACATGGCAGTCCACATGGCAGTCCACATGTCACCGCTGCGTGCGCATGGCAATCCACATGGCAGTCCACATGGCAGTCCACATGTCACCGCTGCGTGCGCATGGCAATCCACATGGCAGTCCACATGGCAGTCCACATGTCACCGCTGCGTGCGCATGGCAATCCACAAGTCACCGCTGCGTGCACATGGCAGTGCACATGTCACCGCTGCGTGCACGTGGCAGTCCACATGTCACCGCTGCGTGCACATGGCAGTCCACATGTAACCGCTGCGTCCGCTTGGCAGTCCACAGGCCACCGCTGCGTGCTCATGGCAGTCCACAGCCCACCGCTGCGTGCGCATGGCAATCCACATGTCACCGCTGCGTGCAGATGGCAGTCCACATGTAACCGCTGCGTGCGCTTGGCAGTCCACAGGCCACCGCTGCGTGCTCATGGCAGTCCACAGCCCACTGCTGCGTGCGCATGGCAATCCACATGTCACCGCTGCGTGCAGATGGCAGTCCACATGTCACCGCTGCGTGCACATGGCAGTCCACAGGCCACCGCTGCGTGCGCATGGCAGTCCACATGGCAGTCCACATGTCACCGCTGCGAGCACATGGGAGTCCACATGTCACTGCTGGGTGCACATGGCAGTCCACAGGCCACCGCTGCGTGCACATGGCAGTCCACAGGCCACCGCTGCGTGCGCATGGCAGTCCACATGGCAGTCCACAGGCCACCGCTGCGTGCACATGGCAGTCCACATGTCACCGCTGCGTGTACATGGCAGTCCACAGGCCACCGCTGCGTGCAGATGGCAGTCCACAGGCCACCGCTGCGTGCGCATGGCAGTCCACATGGCAGTCCACAGGCCACCGCTGCGTGCGCATGGCAGTCCACATGGCAGTGCACATGTCACCGCTGCGTGCGCATGGCAGTCCACATGTCACCGCTGCGTGCACATGGCAGTCCACAGGCCACCACTGCGTGCGCATGGCAGTCCACATGGCAGTCCACATGTCACCGCTGCAAGCACATGGCAGTCCACATGTCACCGCTGGGTGCACATGGCAGTCCACAGGCCACCGCTGCGTGCACATGGCAGTCCACATGTCACCGCTGCGTGCACATGGCAGTCCACATGTCACCGTTGCGTGCGCATGGCAGTCCACATGTCACCGCTGCGTGCACATGGCAGTCCACAGGCCACCGCTGCGTGCGCATGGCAATCCACATGGCAGTCCACATGGCAGTCCACATGTCACCGCTGCGTGCGCATGGCAATCCACATGTCACCGCTGCGTGCACTTGGCAGTCCACATGTCACCGCTACGTGCACATGGCAGTCCACATGTCACCGCTGCGTGCACATGGGAGTCCACAGGCCACCGCTCCATGCACATGGCAGTCCACTAGTCACCGCTGCGTGCACATGGCAGTCCACATTTCACCGCTGCGTGCACATGGCAGTCCACAGGCCACCGCTGCGTGCGCATGGCAGTCCACATGGCAGTCCACATGTCACCGCTGCGTGCGCATGGCAATCCACATGGCAGTCCACATGTCACCGCTGCGTGCGCATGGCAGTCCACATGTCACCGCTGCGTGCACATGGCAGTCCACATGTCACCGCTGCATGCACATGGCAGTCCACATGTCACCGCTGCGTGCACATGGCAGTCCACATGTCACCGCTGCGTGCACATGGCAGTCCAAAGGCCACCGCTGCGTTCACATGGCAGTCGACAGGCCACCGCTGCGCGCGCATGGCAGTCCATATGTCACCGCTGCGTGCACATGGCCGTCCACATGTCACCGCTGCGTGCGCATGGCAGTCCACAGGCCACCGCTGCGTGCACATGGCAGTCAACAGGCCACCGCTGCGTGCACATGGCAGTGCACATGTCACCGCTGCGTGCACGTGGCAGTCCACAGGCCACCGCTGCGTGCACATGGCAGTCCACAGGCCACCGCTGCGTGCACATGGCAGTCCACATGTCACCGCTGCGTGCACATGGCAGTCCACATGGCAGTCCACATGTCACCGCTGCGTGCGCATGGCAATCCACATGGCAGTCCACATGGCAGTCCACATGTCACCGCTGCGTGCGCATGGCAATCCACATGTCACCGCTGCGTGCACTTGGCAGTCCACATGTCACCGCTGCGTGCGCATGGCAGTCCACAGGCCACCGCTGCGTGCACATGGCAGTCCACATGTCACCGCTGCGTGCACATGGCAGTCCACAACCCACCGCTGCGTGCGCATGGCAGTCCACATGGCAGTCCACATGTCACCGCTGCGTGCGCATGGCAATCCACATGTCACCGCTGTGTGCACATGGCAGTCCGTAGGCCACCGGTGCGTGCACATGGCAGTCCACAGGCCACCGCTGCGTGCACATGGCAGTCCACATGTCACCGCTGCGTGTACATGGCAGTCCACAGGCCACCGCTGCGTGCAGATGGCAGTCCACAGGCCACCGCTGCGTGCGCATGGCAGTCCACATGGCAGTCCACAGGCCACCGCTGCGTGCGCATGGCAGTCCACATGGGAGTCCACATCTCACTGCTGGGTGCACATGGCAGTCCACAGGCCACCGCTGCGTGCACATGGCAGTCCACAGGCCACCGCTGCGTGCGCATGGCAGTCCACATGGCAGTCCACAGGCCACCGCTGCGTGCACATGGCAGTCCACATGTCACCGCTGCGTATACATGGCAGTCCACAGGCCACCGCTGCGTGCAGATGGCAGTCCACAGGCCACCGCTGCGTGCGCATGGCAGTCCACATGGCAGTCCACAGGCCACCGCTGCGTGCGCATGGCAGTCCACATGGCAGTGCACATGTCACCGCTGCGTGCGCATGGCAGTCCACATGTCACCGCTGCGTGCACATGGCAGTCCACAGGCCACCACTGCGTGCGCATGGCAGTCCACATGGCAGTCCACATGTCACCGCTGCAAGCACATGGCAGTCCACATGTCACCGCTGGGTGCACATGGCAGTCCACAGGCCACCGCTGCGTGCACATGGCAGTCCACATGTCACCGCTGCGTGCACATGGCAGTCCACATGTCACCGTTGCGTGCGCATGGCAGTCCACATGTCACCGCTGCGTGCACATGGCAGTCCACATGTCACCGCTGCGTGCACATGGCAGTCCACATGTCACCGCTGCGTGCACATGGCAGTCCACATGGCAGTCCACATGTCACCGCTGCGTGCGCATGGCAATCCACATGGCAGTCCACATGGCAGTCCACCTGTCACCGCTGCGTGCGCATGGCAATCCACATGTCACCGCTGCGTGCACTTGGCAGTCCACATGTCACCGCTACGTGCACATGGCAGTCCACATGTCACCGCTGCGTGCACATGGGAGTCCACAGGCCACCGCTCCATGCACATGGCAGTCCACTAGTCACCGCTGCGTGCACATGGCAGTCCACATTTCACCGCTGCGTGCACATGGCAGTCCACAGGCCACCGCTGCGTGCGCATGGCAGTCCACATGGCAGTCCACATGTCACCGCTGCGTGCGCATGGCAATCCACATGGCAGTCCACATGTCACCGCTGCGTGCGCAGGGCAGTCCACATGTCACCGCTGCGTGCACATGGCAGTCCACATGTCACCGCTGCGTGCACATGGCAGTCCACATGTCACCGCTGCGTGCACATGGCAGTCCACATGGCAGTCCACATGTCACCGCTGCGTGCGCATGGCAATCCACATGTCACCGCTGCGTGCACATGGCAGTCCACATGTCACCGCTGCGTGCACATGGCAGTCCACATGTCACCGCTGCGTGCACATGGCAGTCCAAAGGCCACCGCTGCGTGCACATGGCAGTCGACAGGCCACCGCTGCGCGCGCATGGCAGTCCATATGTCACCGCTGCGTGCACATGGCCGTCCACATGTCACCGCTGCGTGCGCATGGCAGTCCACAGGCCACCGCTGCGTGCACATGGCAGTCAACAGGCCACCGCTGCGTGCACATGGCAGTGCACATGTCACCGCTGCGTGCACGTGGCAGTCCACAGGCCACCGCTGCGTGCACATGGCAGTCCACATGTCACCGCTGCGTGCACATGGGAGTCCACAGGCCACCGCTGCGTGCGCATGGCAGTCCACAGGCCACCGCTGCGTGCACATGGCAGTCCACATGTCACCGCTGCGTGCACATGGCAGTCCACAACCCACCGCTGCGTGCGCATGGCAGTCCACATGGCAGTCCACATGTCACTGCTGCGTGCGCATGGCAATCCACATGTCACCGCTGTGTGCACATGGCAGTCCGCAGGCCACCGGTGCGTGCACATGGCAGTCCACAGGCCACCGCTGCGTGCACATGGCAGTCCACATGTCACCGCTGCGTGTACATGGCAGTCCACAGGCCACCGCTGCGTGCAGATGGCAGTCCACAGGCCACCGCTGCGTGCGCATGGCAGTCCACATGGCAGTCCACAGGCCACCGCTGCGTGCGCATGGCAGTCCACATGGCAGTGCACATGTCACCGCTGCGTGCGCATGGCAATCCACATGTCACCGCTGCGTGCACATGGCAGTCCACATGTAACCACTGCGTGCGCTTGGCAGTCCACAGGCCACCGCTGCGTGCTCATGGCAGTCCACAGCCCACCGCTGCGTGCGCATGGCAATCCACATGTCACCGCTGCGTGCAGATGGCAGTCCACATGTCACCGCTGCGTGCACATGGCAGTCCACAGGCCACCGCTGCGTGTGCATGGCAGTCCACATGGCAGTCCACATGTCACCGCTGCGAGCACATGGCAGTCCACATGTCACCGCTGGGTGCACATGGCAGTCCACAGGCCACCGCTGCGTGCACATGGCAGTCCACAGGCCACCGCTGCGTGCGCATGGCAGTCCACATGGCAGTCCACAGGCCACCGCTGCGTGCACATGGCAGTCCACATGTCACCGCTGCGTGTACATGGCAGTCCACAGGCCACCGCTGCGTGCACATCGCAGTCCACAGGCCACCGCTGCGTGCGCATGGCAGTCCACATGGCAGTCCACAGGCCACCGCTGCGTGCGCATGGCAGTCCACATGGCAGTGCACATGTCACCGCTGCGTGCGCATGGCAATCCACATGTCACCGCTGCGTGCACATGGCAGTCCACATGTAACCGCTGCGTGCGCTTGGCAGTCCACAGGCCACCGCTGCGTGCTCATGGCAGTCCACAGGCCACCGCTGCGTGCGCATGGCAGTCCACATGTCACCGCTGCGTGCACATGGCAGTCCACATGTCACCACTGCGTGCACATGGCAGTACACAGGCCACCGCTGCGTGCGCATGGCAGTCCACATGGCAGTCCACATATCACCGCTGCGTGCACATGGCCGTCCACATGTCACCGCTGCGTGCGCATGGGAGTCCACAGGCCAACGCTGTGTGCACATGGCAGTCAACAGGCCACCGCTGCGTGCACATGGCAGTCCACATGGCAGTCCACAGGCCACCGCTGCGTGCACATGGCAGTCCACATGTCACCGCTGCGTGTACATGGCAGTCCACAGGCCACCGCTGCGTGCACATGGCAGTCCACAGGCCACCGCTGCGTGCGCATGGCAGTCCACATGGCAGTCCACAGGCCACCTCTGCGTGCGCATGGCAGTCCACATGGCAGTGCACATGTCACCGCTGCGTGCACATGGCAGTCCACATGTAACCGCTGCGTGCGCTTGGCAGTCCACAGGCCACCGCTGCGTGCTCATGGCAGTCCACAGGCCACCGCTGCGTGTGCATGGCAGTCCACATGTCACCGCTGCGTGCACATGGCAGTCCACATGTCACCACTGCGTGCACATGGCAGTCCACAGGCCACCGCTGCGTCCGCATGGCAGTCCACATGGCAGTCCACATGTCACCGCTGCGTGCACATGGCAGTCCACATGTCACCGCTGCGTGCACATGGCAGTCCACATGTCACCGCTGCGTGCACATGGCAGTCCACATGTCACCGCTGCGTGCACATGGCAGTCCAAAGGCCACCGCTGCGTGCACATGGCAGTCGACAGGCCACCGCTGCGCGCGCATGGCAGTCCATATGTCACCGCTGCGTGCACATGGCCGTCCACATGTCACCGCTGCGTGCGCATGGCAGTCCACAGGCCACCGCTGCGTGCACATGGCAGTCAACAGGCCACCGCTGCGTGCACATGGCAGTGCACATGTCACCGCTGCGTGCACGTGGCAGTCCACAGGCCACCGCTGCGTGCACATGGCAGTCCACAGGCCACCGCTGCGTGCACATGGCAGTCCACATGTCACCGCTGCGTGCACATGGCAGTCCACATGGCAGTCCACATGTCACCGCTGCGTGCGCATGGCAATCCACATGGCAGTCCACATGGCAGTCCACATGGCAGTCCACATGTCACCGCTGCGTGCGCATGGCAATCCACATGTCACCGCTGCGTGCACTTGGCAGTCCACATGTCACCGCTGCGTGCGCATGGCAGTCCACAGGCCACCGCTGCGTGCACATGGCAGTCCACATGTCACCGCTGCGTGCACATGGCAGTCCACAACCCACCGCTGCGTGCGCATGGCAGTCCACATGGCAGTCCACATGTCACCGCTGCGTGCGCATGGCAATCCACATGTCACCGCTGTGTGCACATGGCAGTCCGCAGGCCACCGGTGCGTGCACATGGCAGTCCACAGGCCACCGCTGCGTGCACATGGCAGTCCACATGTCACCGCTGCGTGTACATGGCAGTCCACAGGCCACCGCTGCGTGCGCATGGCAGTCCACATGGCAGTCCACAGGCCACCGCTGCGTGCGCATGGCAGTCCACATGGGAGTCCACATGTCACTGCTGGGTGCACATGGCAGTCCACAGGCCACCGCTGCGTGCACATGGCAGTCCACAGGCCACCGCTGCGTGCGCATGGCAGTCCACATGGCAGTCCACAGGCCACCGCTGCGTGCGCATGGCAGTCCACATGGCAGTGCACATGTCACCGCTGCGTGCACATGGCAGTCCACAGGCCACCACTGCGTGCGCATGGCAGTCCACATGGCAGTCCACATGTCACCGCTGCAAGCACATGGCAGTCCACATGTCACCGCTGGGTGCACATGGCAGTCCACAGGCCACCGCTGCGTGCACATGGCAGTCCACATGTCACCGCTGCGTGCACATGGCAGTCCACATGTCACCGTTGCGTGCGCATGGCAGTCCACATGTCACCGCTGCGTGCACATGGCAGTCCACATGTCACCGCTGCGTGCACATGGCAGTCCACATGTCACCGCTGCGTGCACATGGCAGTCCACATGGCAGTCCACATGTCACCGCTGCGTGCGCATGGCAATCCACATGGCAGTCCACATGGCAGTCCACATGTCACCGCTGCGTGCGCATGGCAATCCACATGTCACCGCTGCGTGCACTTGGCAGTCCACATGTCACCGCTACGTGCACATGGCAGTCCACATGTCACCGCTGCGTGCACATGGGAGTCCACAGGCCACCGCTCCATGCACATGGCAGTCCACTAGTCACCGCTGCGTGCACATGGCAGTCCACATTTCACCGCTGCGTGCACATGGCAGTCCACAGGCCACCGCTGCGTGCGCATGGCAGTCCACATGGCAGTCCACATGTCACCGCTGCGTGCGCATGGCAATCCACATGGCAGTCCACATGTCACCGCTGCGTGCGCATGGCAGTCCACATGTCACCGCTGCGTGCACATGGCAGTCCACATGTCACCGCTGCGTGCACATGGCAGTCCACATGTCACCGCTGCGTGCACATGGCAGTCCACATGGCAGTCCACATGTCACCGCTGCGTGCGCATGGCAATCCACATGTCACCGCTGCGTGCACATGGCAGTCCACATGTCACCGCTGCGTGCACATGGCAGTCCACATGTCACCGCTGCGTGCACATGGCAGTCCAAAGGCCACCGCTGCGTGCACATGGCAGTCGACAGGCCACCGCTGCGCGCGCATGGCAGTCCATATGTCACCGCTGCGTGCACATGGCCGTCCACATGTCACCGCTGCGTGCGCATGGCAGTCCACAGGCCACCGCTGCGTGCACATGGCAGTCAACAGGCCACCGCTGCGTGCACATGGCAGTGCACATGTCACCGCTGCGTGCACGTGGCAGTCCACAGGCCACCGCTGCATGCACATGGCAGTCCACAGGCCACCGCTGCGTGCACATGGCAGTCCACATGTCACCGCTGCGTGCACATGGCAGTCCACATGGCAGTCCACACGTCACCGCTGCGTGCGCATGGCAATCCACATGGCAGTCCACATGGCAGTCCACATGTCACCGCTGCGTGCGCATGGCAATCCATATGTCACCGCTGCGTGCACTTGGCAGTCCACATGTCACCGCTGCGTGCACATGGCAGTCCACATGTCACCGCTGCGTGCACATGGGAGTCCACAGGCCACCGCTGCGTGCGCATGGCAGTCCACAGGCCATCGCTGCGTGCACATGGCAGTCCACATGTCACCGCTGCGTGCACATGGCAGTCCACAACCCACCGCTGCGTGCGCATGGCAGTCCACATGGCAGTCCACATGTCACTGCTGCGTGCGCATGGCAATCCACATGTCACCGCTGTGTGCACATGGCAGTCCGCAGGCCACCGGTGCGTGCACATGGCAGTCCACAGGCCACCGCTGCGTGCACATGGCAGTCCACATGTCACCGCTGCGTGTACATGGCAGTCCACAGGCCACCGCTGCGTGCAGATGGCAGTCCACAGGCCACCGCTGCGTGCGTAGGCAGTCCACATGGCAGTCCACAGGCCACCGCTGCGTGCGCATGGCAGTCCACATGGCAGTGCACATGTCACCGCTGCGTGCGCATGGCAATCCACATGTCACCGCTGCGTGCACATGGCAGTCCACATGTAACCACTGCGTGCGCTTGGCAGTCCACAGGCCACCGCTGCGTGCTCATGGCAGTCCACAGCCCACCGCTGCGTGCGCATGGCAATCCACATGTCACCGCTGCGTGCAGATGGCAGTCCACATGTCACCGCTGCGTGCACATGGCAGTCCACAGGCCACCGCTGCGTGCGCATGGCAGTCCACATGGCAGTCCACATGTCACCGCTGCGAGCACATGGCAGTCCACATGTCACCGCTGGGTGCACATGGCAGTCCACAGGCCACCGCTGCGTGCAAATGGCAGTCCACAGGCCACCGCTGCGTGCGCATGGCAGTCCACATGGCAGTCCACAGGCCACCGCTGCGTGCACATGGCAGTCCACATGTCACCGCTGCGTGTACATGGCAGTCCACAGGCCACCGCTGCGTGCACATCGCAGTCCACAGGCCACCGCTGCGTGCGCATGGCAGTCCACATGGCAGTCCACAGGCCACCGCTGCGTGCGCATGGCAGTCCACATGGCAGTGCACATGTCACCGCTGCGTGCGCATGGCAATCCACATGTCACCGCTGCGTGCACATGGCAGTCCACATGTAACCGCTGCGTGCGCTTGGCAGTCCACAGGCCACCGCTGCGTGCTCATGGCAGTCCACAGGCCACCGCTGCGTGCGCATGGCAGTCCACATGTCACCGCTGCGTGCACATGGCAGTCCACATGTCACCACTGCGTGCACATGGCAGTACACAGGCCACCGCTGCGTGCGCATGGCAGTCCACATGGCAGTCCACATATCACCGCTGCGTGCACATGGCCGTCCACATGTCACCGCTGCGTGCGCATGGGAGTCCACAGGCCAACGCTCTGTGCACATGGCAGTCAACAGGCCACCGCTGCGTGCACATGGCAGTCCACATGGCAGTCCACAGGCCACCGCTGCGTGCACATGGCAGTCCACATGTCACCGCTGCGTGTACATGGCAGTCCACAGGCCACCGCTGCGTGCACATGGCAGTCCACAGGCCACCGCTGCGTGCGCATGGCAGTCCACATGGCAGTCCACAGGCCACCTCTGCGTGCGCATGGCAGTCCACATGGCAGTGCACATGTCACCGCTGCGTGCACATGGCAGTCCACATGTCACCGCTGCGTGCACATGGCAGTCCACAGGCCACCGCTGCGTGCGCATGGCAGTCCACATGGCAGTCCACATGTCACCACTGCGTGCGCATGGCAAGCCTCATGTCACCGCTGCGTGCACATGGCAGTTCACATGTCACCGCTGCGTGCACATGGCAGTCCACATGGCAGTGCACATGTCACCGCTGCGTGCACATGGCAGTCCACATGTCACCGCTGCGTGCACATGGCAGTCCACAGGCCACCGCTGCGTGCGCATGGCAGTCCACATGGCAGTCCACATGTCACCACTGCGTGCGCATGGCAAGCCTCATGTCACCGCTGCGTGCACATGGCAGTTCACATGTCACCGCTGCGTGCACATGGCAGTCCACATGTCACCGCTGCGTGCACATGGCAGTCCAAAGGCCACCGCTGCGTGCACATGGCAGTCCACAGGCCACCGCTGCGCGCGCATGGCAGTCCACATGTCACCGCTGCGTGCACATGGCAGTCCACATATCACCGCTGCGTGCACATGGCAGTCCACATGTCACCGCTGCGTGCACATGGCAGTCCACAGGCCACCGCTGCGTGCGCATGGCAGTCCACATGGCAGTCCACATGTCACCACTGCGTGCGCATGGCAATCCTCATGTCACCGCTGCGTGCACATGGCAGTTCACATGTCACCGCTGCGTGCACATGGCAGTCCACATGTCACCGCTGCGTGCACATGGCAGTCCAAAGGCCACCGCTGCGTGCACATGGCAGTCCACAGGCCACCGCTGCGCGCGCATGGCAGTCCACATGTCACCGCTGCGTGCACATGGCCGTCCACATGTCACCGCTGCGTGCGCATGGCAGTACACAGGCCACCGCTGCGTGCACATGGCAGTCAACAGGCCACCGCTGCGTACACATGGCAGTGCACATGTCACCGCTGCGTGCACGTGGCAGTCCACAGGCCACCGCTGCGTGCACATTGCAGTCAACAGGCCACCGCTGCGTGCACATGACAGTCCACAGGCCACCGCTGCGTGCACATGGCAGTCCACATGTCACCGCTGCGTGCACATGGCAGTCCACATGTCACCGTTGCGTGCGCATGGCAGTGTAAGCAAATTTTAATCAACATATATTTATGCAAGTAGAAATATAGAAAAGAACTATAAAAGTACCATTATAGTAAAAATAAAAAAAAGAAGACAAGAGTTGAGGGGGAACTGGAAAAGTCCCTAGAATCCAAGGAGCATGACAGGTCGTAAAACATAGACCAGATAAGGCGCCGGGTGCCGGATTAGCCGGAACTAAGCACACACACTTAAGGTGCCGGACATAGCGAAGAAACTGAACACACACACATAGTGAAGAGTGGGGGGGAAAGATCGGAAGTACATAAAAGGACAACTAGATGAGGTAATGAAAATATGGAAGAACCAGGAACCGGACGTAGCCGGAACCAACAGATGACCAGATAAGATAAGGGAGACATAAGACCAGAAATCAAAAATAATTGGATGAACCTGACAAGGAGATACGAGAAAAACAAAGCTATAAATCAACCATCAAAACCATACATGACAGGATTGCGAGAAAAACAAGGTAATAATTTAAGTTGACCCGAAACCTATATGACAAGGGGAATTTCCAGGCAGGACAGTGTACATGTGCGAGCGCAGACTGGTACGAGCTGATAACAAGAGACACAGAAAAAAAGACACAGAGAAAAAAGACGCAGAAACAGGCTTATGAATAACATAGTTTAATAAGAGTAGACACAAAATAAAATACGTATCTACATGGTAATAACATAAAATACTTACAAACAGTATAAAGGCCCAATGAAAAAAACATACAAGATAGGGGGCCATGGGTAAGCATCTAGAGAAAGTAAATTACATATCAAGCCTTCTCTGGCCTAGGACGACTCCTAGTGGAAGGTCAGTAAGGGGAATGAACACAGAGACCCCACGGTTTAACATAGACACAGAGGCCTGAGGAAAATCTGTTTGAACACCAATGGATTTAGTTCCATTGGTCTGTGTACCAACAGACACGTTTGAATCAGTCTGAGTACTCACACTTACTTTAAATCTAGGCCGTCTGTTGGATGTGGCCCTCACTGGCTGAAAAGAACAGTGAGGGCTCTCAAAATCCAAGCGTCGTCTCTTAGAAGGAGCAGGCTTAGACTCATCCTTTCTAAAATAAGTAAGTCCTTTATTTCGTAGATACTGCATCAAAGATCCAGACAATTCGGAATCAGATCGGACAGGACTCACGGAGGTCGGATCCAACACAGGCTCAGTCGGGTTGTAGTCCTCAGAAGGAACACGATCTGAACTGTCCTGGCTGTCCGAATCATCCAAAGGGATGAAGTCCTCAATGGAGAAGTCGCAATTGGCTATAAAATAGAATACAGTGTTTAAAAACCTTGAAATGGGTAAAATATTTAATGTAAATAAATATAACTGAAGGGAGATGCTTACCCATGGCTGGTCTTTTGAGAAATGAGGAATAAACCAAAAACAAACAAAGAAAAGTCTTGAAAACAAACGCCACCCCCATATTTTTTTATAAAAAAGGTACAAAAAATGTAAAGATAATGGAAACTAATTATTAATGAAAATTAAGTTTAATGGGAAAGATTAATAAGCATAGGAGGAGTCAGATAAGCGCAAGGAGGAGTCAGATACGCGCAGGAAAGGGTTAAATGACAAAAGTATAATTATAATGGAAAACTAATTGATAGAAACTGGAATAAAACAATTGATAGAAATGAATTATAATGGGATAAAAAATTTGATGTGGTCAGCGAAAAAAGTGTATAGAGGAGGGGTCGGGAAATTCCCCGGGGACTTCCCCCTCCTCGGGAGAGTCCCCGGGACCCCCCCCTCCTCCTCATTGAAGTGTATAAAAGGTGTGTGACTTTTGCTGTGAATTCAGTCCGACTTTGGCACTGCTTGTGATTTGATCTAGAGCATTGCTAAGCCTGGCTCACTTGGGTTCTTATTGCTGCAATAATAAACCTGACTTACTTCATCCAGCTCTGAGTGGTTTCTGAAATCTTCTTTGATTATACTTTAAATTGTCTTTGTAAATAATTTGTTAACTATTTGATATTTTAAATTCAGGCAACTTCAACAAGGTGGAAGAATTTTCTCCCACATTTATTGGTGACCCCGACTGCGATTACCGTCGAGGGGCGGCCCCTCTGGGGACCTGGGACCACCGTGGGCTGACAGACCATCAACTTTGGCCAACATAGAGAAGGTAAGCAGAAAACCTGTTTTATCAAATTTCTGCATTAGAGGTTCATGGTCTGTTAGTGTACGTGATTCCAGCTGGAGGGAATAACTCCTTAGGTATATTGAACACATTTTGTTGAATGTTGCTATATTAATAAGAAAAGCACTATTTTTGTGTCAGATATAAAAGACTGGATGAAGTAACAAAACAATAAGAGATCTCCAAAGGTTTTTATTTATATTTGTGGTGCACGCACGTTTGTATCTGAGGTAACGCCACCATGTTGGGGCTAGAGCCCGTACCAGAGGAATCGCCAACAGGTGGGGCCGGACCCAGATGGTTTTATAAGATCTGAGGTAACGCCACTGAGTTGGGGCCAGAGCCCGTACACGAGGAATCGCCAACCAGTGGGGCTGGACCCAGATGAAAAAGTCCTGCCAAATCACTAGGTAGAGGACGAAAGCAAATCCTCAGACGTGGGCAGGTGGAAAAGTCCTGTAATAAGCCGCTAAGTATAGAACTCATTGAAAAGTGAGGTGTTTCTAAGACGCGGAGCTGAGCAGGTGGAAAAAGTCCTGTAGGTGGTTGGTTGTGCTGTGTTCTCAAGGCCTTGAGTCCTAGGGCTAGAACCCACGTGTGTGAGGTATCGCTAGGAACAGTACTGCAATCACGTGCCCTAGGGCTAGAACCCGTATATAAATATACGAGGTATCGCTGGGGTACGAAGGGAGATTGCTGTTTGAAAATTCCTACAGGTGGAATTTGTGTTCTGGGCCCAGGTGTGTGATAAACTTTTTGTATTGTATTTTGGAGTACTCAAATTTGTAAAACTTGTCAAAAGCGCTTGTATTGTGTGTACTGTTGAATTGTATGTTTTCTGTTAACTGTGTACGTGTTATATGTGTGCATTAAAACCTAGGTATAAGAATCTGTGTGCATGGATAAGATATATATATACAGGTAAAACGCATGACATCTGAGTGTGAGGAGATATATTGGGATGAACAAATAAGTGAAGCGGGAATATTAGACAAGAGGGTGCATATATACAGTACAGAAATATATTGGGACGAACAGATAAGTGAAGAGGGAATATTAGTCAAGTGGGTGCATACATACAGGATAACAGAATCGCATCGGAATGATTTATATGAGTGGTTGCTGAATAATTCGGGAAAAGATTTACTTTATAGTATAGAGGACAGCAAGGGAACGTGGACGCTCAGACTATCCGTGGATTGCCATGCGCACGCAGCGGTGACATGTGGACTGCCATGTGGACTGCCATGTGCACGCAGCGGTGACATGTGGACTGCCATGTGCACGCAGCGGTGGCCTGTGGACTCCCATGCGCACGCAGCGGTGGCCTGTGGACTGCCATGTGCACGCAGCGGTGACATGTGGACTGCCATGCGCACGCAACGGTGACATGTGGACTGCCATGTGCACGCAGCGGTGACATGTGGACTGCCATGTGCACGCAGCGGTGGCCTGTGGATTGCCATGTGCACGCAGCGGTGGCCTGTTGACTGCAATGTGCACGCAGCGGTGACATGTGCACTGCCATGTGTACGCAGCGGTGGCCTGTTGACTGCCATGTGCACGCAGCGGAGGCCTGTGGACTGCCATGAGCACGCAGCGGTGGCCTGTGGACTGCCATGTGCACGCAGCGGTGACATGTGGACTGCCATGCGCACGCAACGGTGACATGTGGACTGCCATGTGCACGCAGCGGTGACATGTGGACTGCCATGTGCATGCAGCGGTGGCCTGTGGACTGCCATGTGCACGCAGCGGTGACATGTGGACTGCCATGTGCACGCAGCGGTGGCCTGTTGACTGCCATGTGCACGCAGAGGTGGCCTGTGGACTGCCACGTGCACGCAGCAGTGACATGTGCACTGCCATGTGCACGCAGCGGTGGCCTGTGGACTGCCATGTGCACGCAGCCGTGGCCTGTGGACTGCCATGTGCACGCAGCGGTGACATGTGGACTGCCATGTGCACGCAGCGGTGACATGTGGACTGCCATGCGCACGCAGCGGTGGCCTGGGGACTGCCTTGTGCACACAGCGGTGACATGTGGATTGCCATGCGCACACAGCGGTGACATGTGGACTGCCATGTGGACTGCCATGCGCACGCAGCGGTGGGTTGTGGACTGCCATGTGCACGCAGCGGTGACATGTGGATTGCCATGTGCACGCAGCGGTGGCCTGTGGACTGCCATGCGCACGCAGCGGTGGCCTGTGGACTCCCATGTGCACGCAGCGGTGACATGTGGACTGCCATGTGCACGCAGCGGTGACATGTGGACTGCCAAGTGCATGCAGCGGTGACATGTGGATTGCCATGCGCACGCAGCGGTGACATGTGGACTGCCATGTGGACAGCCATGTGGATTGCCATGCGCACGCAGCGGTGACATGTGGACTGCCATGTGGACTGCCATGTGCACGCAGCGGTGGCCTGTGGACTGCCATGTGCACGCAGCGGTGGCCTGTGGACTGCCACGTGCACGCAGCGGTGGCCTGTGGACTGCCATGCGCACGCAGCGGTGACATGTGGACGGCCATGTGCACGCAGCAGTGACATGTGGACTGCCATGCGCGCGCAGCGGTGGCCTGTGGACTGCCATGTGCACGCAGCGGTGGCCTTTGGACTGCCATGTGCACGCAGCGGTGACATGTGGACTGCCATATGCACGCAGCGGTGACATGTGGACTGCCATGTGCACGCAGCGGTGACATGTGGATTGCCATGCGCACGCAGCGGTGACATGTGGACTGCCATGTGGACTGCCATGTGCACGCAGCGGTGACATGTGGACTGCCATGTGCACGCAGCGGTGGCCTGTGGACTGCCACGTACACGCAGCGGTGGCCTGTGGACTGCCATGCGCACGCAGCGGTGACATGTGGACGGCCATGTGCACGCAGCGGTGACATGTGGACTGCCATGCGCGCGCAGCGGTGGCCTGTGGACTGCCATGTGCACGCAGCGGTGGCCTTTGGACTGCCATGTGCACGCAGCGGTGACATGTGGACTGCCATGTGCACGCAGCGGTGACATGTGGATTGCCATGCGCACGCAGCGGTGACATGTGGACTGCCATGTGGACTGCCATGTGCACGCAGCGGTGACATGTGGACTGCCATGTGCACGCAGCGGTGACATGTGGACTGCCATGCGCACGCAGCGGTGACATGTGGACTGCCATGTGGATTGCCATGCGCACGCAGCGGTGACATGTGGACTGCCATGTGGACTGCCATGCGCACGCAGCGGTGGCCTGTGGACTGCCATGTGCACGCAGCGGTGAAATGTGGACTGCCATGTGCACGCAGCGGTGACTAGTGGACTGCCATGTGCATGGAGCGGTGGCCTGTGGACTCCCATGTGCACGCAGCGGTGACATGTGGACTGCCATGTGCACGTAGCGGTGACATGTGGACTGCCAAGTGCACGCAGCGGTGACATGTGGATTGCCATGCGCACGCAGCGGTGACATGTGGACTGCCATGTGGACTGCCATGTGGATTGCCATGTGCACGCAGCGGTGGCCTGTGGACTCCCATGCGCACGCAGCGGTGGCCTGTGGACTGCCATGTGCACGCAGCGGTGACATGTGGACTGCCATGCGCACGCAACGGTGACATGTGGACTGCCATGTGCATGCAGCGGTGACATGTGGACTGCCATGTGCACGCAGCGGTGGCCTGTGGATTGCCATGTGCACGCAGCGGTGGCCTGTTGACTGCAATGTGCACGCAGCGGTGGCCTGTGGACTGCCACGTGCACGCAGCGGTGACATGTGCACTGCCATGTGTACGCAGCGGTGGCCTGTTGACTGCCATGTGCACGCAGCGGTGACATGTGGACGGCCATGTGCACGCAGCGGTGACATGTGGACGGCCATGTGCACGCAGCGGTGACATGTGGACTGCCATGCGCGCGCAGCGGTGGCCTGTGGACTGCCATGCGCACGCAGCGGTGGCCTTTGGACTGCCATGTGCACGCAGCGGTGACATGTGGACTGCCATGTGCACGCAGCGGTGACATGTGGACTGCCATGTGCACGCAGCGGTGACATGAGGATTGCCATGCGCACGCAGCGGTGACATGTGGACTGCCATGTGGACTGCCATGCGCACGCAGCGGTGGCCTGTGGACTGCCATGTGCACGCAGCGGTGACATGTGGACTGCCATGCGCGCGCAGCGGTGGCCTGTGGACTGCCATGTGCACGCAGCGGTGGCCTTTGGACTGCCATGTGCACGCAGCGGTGACATGTGGACTGCCATGTGCACGCAGCGGTGACATGTGGATTGCCATGCGCACGCAGCGGTGACATGTGGACTGCCATGTGGACTGCCATGTGCACGCAGCGGTGACATGTGGACTGCCATGTGCACGCAGCGGTGACATGTGGACTGCCATGCGCACGCAGCGGTGACATGTGGACTGCCATGTGGATTGCCATGCGCACGCAGCGGTGACATGTGGACTGCCATGTGGACTGCCATGCGCACGCAGCGGTGGCCTGTGGACTGCCATGTGCACGCAGCGGTGAAATGTGGACTGCCATGTGCACGCAGCGGTGACTAGTGGACTGCCATGTGCATGGAGCGGTGGCCTGTGGACTCCCATGTGCACGCAGCGGTGACATGTGGACTGCCATGTGCACGTAGCGGTGACATGTGGACTGCCAAGTGCACGCAGCGGTGACATGTGGATTGCCATGCGCACGCAGCGGTGACATGTGGACTGCCATGTGGACTGCCATGTGGATTGCCATGTGCACGCAGCGGTGGCCTGTGGACTCCCATGCGCACGCAGCGGTGGCCTGTGGACTGCCATGTGCACGCAGCGGTGACATGTGGACTGCCATGCGCACGCAACGGTGACATGTGGACTGCCATGTGCATGCAGCGGTGACATGTGGACTGCCATGTGCACGCAGCGGTGGCCTGTGGATTGCCATGTGCACGCAGCGGTGGCCTGTTGACTGCAATGTGCACGCAGCGGTGGCCTGTGGACTGCCACGTGCACGCAGCGGTGACATGTGCACTGCCATGTGTACGCAGCGGTGGCCTGTTGACTGCCATGTGCACGCAGCGGTGACATGTGGACGGCCATGTGCACGCAGCGGTGACATGTGGACGGCCATGTGCACGCAGCGGTGACATGTGGACTGCCATGCGCGCGCAGCGGTGGCCTGTGGACTGCCATGCGCACGCAGCGGTGGCCTTTGGACTGCCATGTGCACGCAGCGGTGACATGTGGACTGCCATGTGCACGCAGCGGTGACATGTGGACTGCCATGTGCACGCAGCGGTGACATGAGGATTGCCATGCGCACGCAGCGGTGACATGTGGACTGCCATGTGGACTGCCATGCGCACGCAGCGGTGGCCTGTGGACTGCCATGCGCACGCAGCGGTGACATGTGGACTGCCATGTGCACGCAGCGGTGATATGTGGACTGCCATGTTCACGCAGCGGTGGCCTGTGGACTGCCATGTGCACGCAGCGGTGACATGTGGACTGCCATGTGCACGCAGCGGTGACATGTGGACTGCCATGCGCACGCAGCGGTGGCCTGCGGACTGCCATGTGCACGCAGCGGTGACATGTGGATTGCCATGCGCACGCAGCGGTGACATGTGGACTGCCATGTGGACTGCCATGTGGACTGCCATGTGGACTGCCATGCGCACGCAGAGGTGGCCTGTGGAATGCCATGTGCACGCAGCGGTGACATGTGGACTGCCATGTGCACGCAGCGGTGGCCTGTGGACTGCCATGCGCACGCAGCGGTGGCCTGTGGACTGCCATGCGCACGCAGCGGTGAAATGTGGACTGCCATGTGCACGCAGCGGTGACATGTGGACTGCCATGTGCACGCAGCGGTGGCCTGTTGACTGCCATGTGCACGCAGCGGTGGCCTGTGGACTGCCATGCGCACGCAGCGGTGACAGGTGGACGGCCATGTGCACGCAGCGGTGACATGTGGACTGCCATGCGCGCGCAGCGGTGGCCTGTGGACTGCTATGTGCACGCAGCGGTGGCCTTTGGACTGCCATGTGCACGCAGCGGTGACATGTGGACTGCCATGTGCACGCAGCGGTGACATGTGGACTGCCATGTGCACGCAGCGGTGACATGTGGACTGCCATGTGGATTGCCATGCGCACGTAGCGGTGACATGTGGACTGCCATGTGGACTGCCATCCGCACGCAGCGGTGGCCTGTGGACTGCCATGTGCACGCAGCGGTGAAATGTGGACTGCCATGTGCACGCAGCGGTGACTAGTGGACTGCCATGTGCACGGAGCGGTGACCTGTGGACTCCCATGTGCACGCAGCGGTGACATGTGGACTGCCATGTGCACGCAGCGGTGACATGTGGACTGCCAAATGCACGCAGCGGTGACATGTGGATTGCCATGCGCACGCAACGGTGACATGTGGACTGCCATGTGGACTGCCATGTGGATTGCCATGCGCACGCAGCGGTGACATGTGGACTGCCATGTGGACTGCCATGTGCACGCAGCGGTGGCCTGTGGACTCCCATGCGCACGCAGCGGTGGCCTGTGGACAGCCATGTGCACGCAGCGGTGACATGTGGACTGCCATGCGCACGCAACGGTGACATGTGGACTGCCATGTGCACGCAGCGGTGACATGTGGACTGCCATGTGCACGCAGCGGTGACATGTGGACTGCCATGTGCACGCAGCGGTGACATGTGGACTGCCACGTGCACGCAGCGGTGACATGTGGACTGCCATGTGGACTGCCATGCGCACGCAGCGGTGGCCTGTGGACTGCCATGTGCACGCAGCGGTGACATGTGGACTGCCATGCGCACGCAGCGGTGGCCTGTGGACTGCCATGAGCACGCAGCGGTGGCCTGTGGACTGCCAAGCGCACGCAGCGGTTACATGTGGACTGCCATGTGCACGCAGCGGTGACATGTGGATTGCCATGCGCACGCAGCGGTGACATGTGCACTGCCATGTGGACTGCCATGCGCACGCAGCGGTGGCCTGTGGACTGCCATGTGGACTGCCATGCGCACGCAGCGGTGGCCTGTGGACTGCCATGTACACGCAGGGGTGACATGTGGACTGCCATGTGCACGCAGCGGTGGCCTGTGGACTGCCATGTGGACTGCCATGCGCACGCAGCGGTGGCCTGTGGACTGCCATGTGCACGCAGCGGTGGCCTGTGGACTGCCATGTGCACCCAGCGGTGACATGTGGACTGCCATGTGCTCGCAGCGGTGACATGTGGACTGCCATGTGGACTGCCATGCGCACGCAGCGGTGGCCTGTGGACTGCCATGTGCACGCAGCGGTGACACGTGGACTGCCATGTGCACGCAGCGGTGACATGTGGATTGCCATGCGCACGCAGCGGTGGCCTGTGGACTGCCATGAGCACGCAGCGGTGGCCTGTGGACTGCCAAGCGCACGCAGCGGTTACATGTGGACAGCCATGTGCACGCAGCGGTGACATGTGGATTGCCATGCGCACGCAGCGGTGACATGTGCACTGCCATGTGGACTGCCATGCGCACGCAGCGGTGGCCTGTGGACTGCCATGTGGACTGCCATGTGCACGCAGCGGTGACATGTGGACTGCCAAGTGCACGCAGCGGTGACATGTGGATTGCCATGCGCACGCAGCGGTGACATGTGGACTGCCATGTGGACTGCCATGTGGATTGCCATGCGCACGCAGCGGTGGCCTGTGGACTGCCACGTGCACGCAGCGGTGACATGTGCACTGCCATGTGTACGCAGCGGTGGCCTGTTGACTGCCATGTGCACGCAGCGGTGACATGTGGACGGCCATGTGCACGCAGCGGTGACATGTGGACGGCCATGTGCACGCAGCGGTGACATGTGGACTGCCATGCGCGCGCAGCGGTGGCCTGTGGACTGGCATGTGCACGCAGCGGTGGCCTTTGGACTGCCATGTGCACGCAGCGGTGACATGTGGACTGCCATGTGCACGCAGCGGTGACATGTGGACTGCCATGTGCACGCAGCGGTGACATGAGGATTGCCATGCGCACGCAGCGGTGACATGTGGACTGCCATGTGGACTGCCATGCGCACGCAGCGGTGGCCTGTGGACTGCCATGTGCACGCAGCGGTGACATGTGGACTGCCATGTGCACGCAGCGGTGACATGTGGACTGCCATGCGCACGCAGCGGTGGCCTGCGGACTGCCATGTGCACGCAGCGGTGACATGTGGATTGCCATGCGCACGCAGCGGTGACATGTGGACTGCCATGTGGACTGCCATGCGCACGCAGCGGTGGCCTGTGGAATGCCATGTGCACGCAGCGGTGACATGTGGACTGCCATGTGCACGCAGCGGTGGCCTGTGGACTGCCATTTGCACGCAGCGGTGGCCTGTGGACTGCCATGCGCACGCAGCGGTGGCCTGTGGACTGCCATGCGCACGCAGCGGTGAAATGTGGACTGCCATGTGCACGCAGCGGTGACATGTGGACTGCCATGTGCACGCAGCGGTGGCCTGTTGACTGCCATGTGCACGCAGCGGTGGCCTGTGGACTGCCATGCGCACGCAGCGGTGACAGGTGGACGGCCATGTGCACGCAGCGGTGACATGTGGACTGCCATGCGCGCGCAGCGGTGGCCTGTTGACTGCCATGTGCATGCAGCGGTGGCCTTTGGACTGCCATGTGCACGCAGCGGTGACATGTGGACTGCCATGTGCACGCAGCGGTGACATGTGGACTGCCATGTGCACGCAACGGTGACATGTGGACTGCCATGCGCACGCAGTGGTGACATGTGGACTGCCATGTGGATTGCCATGCGCACGTAGCGGTGACATGAGGACTGCCATGTGGACTGCCATGCGCACGCAGCGGTGGCCTGTGGACTGCCATGTGCACGCAGCTGTGAAATGTGGACTGCCATGTGCACGCAGCGGTGACTAGTGGACTGCCATGTGCACGGAGCGGTGACCTGTGGCCTCCCATGTGCACGCAGCGGTGACATGTGGACTGCCATGTGCACGCAGCGGTTACATGTGGACAGCCATGTGCACGCAGCGGTGACATGTGGATTGCCATGCGCACGCAGCGGTGACATGTGCACTGCCATGTGGACTGCCATGCGCACGCAGCGGTGGCCTGTGGACTGCCATGTGGACTGCCATGTGCACGCAGCGGTGACATGTGGACTGCCAAGTGCACGCAGCGGTGACATGTGGATTGCCATGCGCACGCAGCGGTGACATGTGGACTGCCATGTGGACTGCCATGTGGATTGCCATGCGCACGCAGCGGTGGCCTGTGGACTGCCACGTGCACGCAGCGGTGACATGTGCACTGCCATGTGTACGCAGCGGTGGCCTGTTGACTGCCATGTGCACGCAGCGGTGACATGTGGACGGCCATGTGCACGCAGCGGTGACATGTGGACGGCCATGTGCACGCAGCGGTGACATGTGGACTGCCATGCGTGCGCAGCGGTGGCCTGTGGACTGGCATGTGCACGCAGCGGTGGCCTTTGGACTGCCATGTGCACGCAGCGGTGACATGTGGACTGCCATGTGCACGCAGCGGTGACATGTGGACTGCCATGTGCACGCAGCGGTGACATGAGGATTGCCATGCGCACGCAGCGGTGACATGTGGACTGCCATGTGGACTGCCATGCGCACGCAGCGGTGGCCTGTGGACTGCCATGTGCACGCAGCGGTGACATGTGGACTGCCATGTGCACGCAGCGGTGACATGTGGACTGCCATGCGCACGCAGCGGTGGCCTGCGGACTGCCATGTGCACGCAGCGGTGACATGTGGATTGCCATGCGCACGCAGCGGTGACATGTGGACTGCCATGTGGACTGCCATGCGCACGCAGCGGTGGCCTGTGGAATGCCATGTGCACGCAGCGGTGACATGTGGACTGCCATGTGCACGCAGCGGTGGCCTGTGGACTGCCATTTGCACGCAGCGGTGGCCTGTGGACTGCCATGCGCACGCAGCGGTGGCCTGTGGACTGCCATGCGCACGCAGCGGTGAAATGTGGACTGCCATGTGCACGCAGCGGTGACATGTGGACTGCCATGTGCACGCAGCGGTGGCCTGTTGACTGCCATGTGCACGCAGCGGTGGCCTGTGGACTGCCATGCGCACGCAGCGGTGACAGGTGGACGGCCATGTGCACGCAGCGGTGACATGTGGACTGCCATGCGCGCGCAGCGGTGGCCTGTTGACTGCCATGTGCATGCAGCGGTGGCCTTTGGACTGCCATGTGCACGCAGCGGTGACATGTGGACTGCCATGTGCACGCAGCGGTGACATGTGGACTGCCATGTGCACGCAACGGTGACATGTGGACTGCCATGCGCACGCAGTGGTGACATGTGGACTGCCATGTGGATTGCCATGCGCACGTAGCGGTGACATGAGGACTGCCATGTGGACTGCCATGCGCACGCAGCGGTGGCCTGTGGACTGCCATGTGCACGCAGCGGTGAAATGTGGACTGCCATGTGCACGCAGCGGTGACTAGTGGACTGCCATGTGCACGGAGCGGTGACCTGTGGACTCCCATGTGCACGCAGCGGTGACATGTGGACTGCCATGTGCACGCAGCGGTGACATGTGGACTGCCAAGTGCACGCAGCGGTGACATGTGGATTGCCATGCGCACGCAGCGGTGACATGTGGACTGCCATGTGGACTGCCATGTGGATTGCCATGCGCACGCAGCGGTGACATGTGGACTGCCATGAGGACTGCCATGTGCACGCAGCGGTGGCCTGTGGACTCCCATGCGCACGCAGCGGTGGCCTGTGGACAGCCATGTGCACGCAGCGGTGACATGTGGACTGCCATGCGCACGCAACTGTGACATGTGGACTGCCATGTGCACGCAGCTGTGGCCTGTGGACTGCCATGTGCACGCAGCGGTGACATGTGGACTGCCATGTGCATGCAGCGGTGACATGTGGACTGCCATGTGCACGCAGCGGTGGCCTGTTGACTGCCATGTGCACGCAGCGGTGGCCTGTGGACTGCCATGCGCACGCAGCGGTGACAGGTGGACGGCCATGTGCACGCAGCGGTGACATGTGGACTGCCATGTGCGCGCAGCGGTGGCCTGTGGACTGCCATGTGCACGCAGCGGTGGCCTTTGGACTGCCATGTGCACGCAGCGGTGACATGTGGACTGCCATGTGCACGCAGCAGTGACATGTGGACTGCCATGTGCACGCAGCGGTGACATGTGGACTGCCATGCGCACGCAGCGGTGACATGTGGACTGCCATGTGGATTGCCATGCGCACGTAGCGGTGACATGAGGACTGCCATGTGGACTGCCATGCGCACGCAGCGGTGGCCTGTGGACTGCCATGTGCACGCAGCTGTGAAATGTGGACTGCCATGTGCACGCAGCGGTGACTAGTGGACTGCCATGTGCACGGAGCGGTGACCTGTGGACTCCCATGTGCACGCAGCGGTGACATGTGGACTGCCATGTGCACGCAGCGGTGACATGTGGACTGCCAAGTGCACGCAGCGGTGACATGTGGATTGCCATGCGCACGCAGCGGTGACATGTGGACTGCCATGTGGACTGCCATGTGGATTGCCATGCGCACGCAGCGGTGACATGTGGACTGCCATGTGGACTGCCATGTGCACGCAGCGGTGGCCTGTGGACTCCCATGCGCACGCAGCGGTGGCCTGTGGACAGCCATGTGCACGCAGCGGTGACATGTGGACTGCCATGCGCACGCAACTGTGACATGTGGACTGCCATGTGCACGCAGCGGTGGCCTGTGGACTGCCATGTGCACGCAGCGGTGACATGTGGACTGCCATGTGCACGCAGCGGTGACATGTGGACTGCCACGTGCACGCAGCGGTGACATGTGGACTGCCATGTGGACTGCCATGCGCACGCAGCGGTGGCCTGTGGACTGCCATGTGCACGCAGCGGTGACATGTGGACTGTAATGCGCACCCAGCGGTGGCCTGTGGACTGCCATGAGCACGCAGCGGTGGCCTGTGGACTGCCAAGCGCACGCAGCGGTTACATGTGGACTGCCATGTGCACGCAGCGGTGACATGTGGATTGCCATGTGGACTGCCATGCGCACGCAGCGGTGGCCTGTGGACTGCCATGTGGACTGCCATGCGCACGCAGCGGTGGCCTGGGGACTGCCATGTGCACGCAGCGGTGGCCTGTGGACTGCCATGTGCACCCAGCGGTGACATGTGGACTGCCATGTGATCGCAGCGGTGACATGTGGACTGCCATGTGGACTGCCATGCGCACGCAGCGGTGGCCTGTGGACTGCCATGTGCACGCAGCGGTGACATGTGGACTGCCATGTGCACGCAGCGGTGACATGTGGATTGCCATGCGCACGCAGCGGTGGCATGTGGACTGCCATGAGCACGCAGCGGTGGCCTGTGGACTGCCAAGCGCACGCAGCGGTTACATGTGGACTGCCATATGCACGCACCGGTGACATGTGGATTGCCATGCACACGCAGCGGTGACATGTGCACTGCCATGTGGACTGCCATGCGCACGCAGCGGTGGCCTGTGGACTGCCATGTGGACTGCCATGTGCACGCAGCGGTGACATGTGGACTGCCAAGTGCACGCAGCGGTGACATATGGATTGCCATGCGCACGCAGCGGTGACATGTGTACTGCCATGTGGACTGCCATGTGGATTGCCATGCGCACGCAGCGGTGACATGTGGACTGCCATGTGGACTGCCATGTGCACGCAGCGGTGGCCTGTGGACTCCCATGCGCACGCAGCGGTGGCCTGTGGACAGCCATGTGCACGCAGCGGTGACATGTGGACTGCCATGCGCACGCAACGGTGACATGTGGACTGCCATGTGCACGCAGCGGTGACATGTCGACTGCCATGTGCACGCAGCGGTGGCCTGTGGAATGCCATGTGCACGCAGCGGTGACATGTGGACTGCCATGTGCACGCAGCGGTGACATGTGGACTGCCACGTGCACGCAGCGGTGACATGTGGACTGCCATGTGGACTGCCATGCGCACGCAGCGGTGGCCTGTGGACTGCCATGTGCACGCAGCGGTGACATGTGGACTGCCATGCGCACGCAGCGGTGGCCTGTGGACTGCCATGAGCACGCAGCGGTGGCCTGTGGACTGCCAAGCGCACGCAGCGGTTACATGTGGACTTTCATGTGCACGCTGCGGTGACATGTGGATTGCCATGCGCACGCAGCGGTGGCCTGTGGACTGCCATGTGCACGCAGCGGTGGCCTGTGGACTGCCATGTGCACCCAGCGGTGACATGTGGACTGCCATGTGCTCGCAGCGGTGACATGTGGACTGCCATGTGGACTGCCATGCGCACGCAGCGGTGGCCTGTGGACTGCCATGTGCACGCAGCGGTGACATGTGGACTGCCATGTGCACGCAGCGGTGGCCTGTGGACTGCCATGAGCATGCAACGGTGGCCTGTGGACTGCCAAGCGCACGCAGCGGTTACATGTGGACTGCCATGTGCACGCAGCGGTGACATGTGGATTGCCATGCGCACGCAGCGGTGACATGTGCACTGCCATGTGGACTGCCATGCGCACGCACCGGTGGCCTGTGGACTGCCATCTGCATGCAGCGGTGGCCTGTGGACTGCCATGTACACGCAGCGGTGACATGTGGACTGCCATGTGCACGCAGCGGTGGCCTGTGGACTGCCATGTGGACTGCCATGCGCACGCAGCGGTGGCCTGTGGACTGCCATGTGCACGCAGCGGTGGCCTGTGGACTGCCATGTGCACCCAGCGGTGACATGTGGACTGCCATGTGGACTGCCATGCGCACGCAGCGGTGGCCTGTGGACTGCCATGTGCACGCAGCGGTGACATGTGGACTGCCATGTGCACGCAGCGGTGACATTTGGACTGCCATGCGCACGCAGCCGTGGCCTGTGGACTGCCATGCGCACGCAGCGGTGGCCTGTGGACTGCCATGCGCACGCAGCGGTGGCCTGTGTACTGCAATGCGCATGCAGCGGTGACATGTGGACTGCCATGTGCACGCAGCGGTGACATGTGGACTGCCATGCGCACGCAGCGGGGGCCTGTGGACTGCCATGTGCACGCAGCGGTGGCCTGTGGACTGCCATGTGCACGCAGCGGTGACATGTGGACTGCCATGCGCACGCAGCGGTGACATGTGGACTGCCATGCGCACGCAGCGGTGACATGTGGACTGCCATGTGGACTGCCATGCGCACGCAGCGGTGGCCTGTGGAATGCCATGTGCACGCAGCGGTGACATGTGGACTGCCATGTGCACGCAGCGGTGATATGTGGACTGCCATGTGCACGCAGCGGTGACATGTGGACTGCCATGTGCACGCAGCGGTGGCCTGTGGACTGCCATGTGGACTGCCATGCGCACGCAGCGGTGACATGTGGACTGCCATGCGCACGCAGCGGTGGCCTGTGGACTGCCATGCGCATGCAGCGTTGGCCTGTGGACTGCCATGCGCACGCAGCGGTGGCCTGTGGACTGCCATGCGCACACAGCGGTGACATGTGGACTGCCATGTGCACGCAGCGGTGACATGTGGAATGCCATGTGCACGCAGCGGTGACATGTGGACTGCCATGTGCACGCAGCGGTGATATGTGGACTGCCATGTGCACGCAGCGGTGACATGTGGACTGCCATGTGCACGCAGCGGTGGCCTGTGGACTGCCATGTGGACTGCCATGCGCACGCAGCGGTGACATGTGGACTGCCATGCGCACGCAGCGGTGGCCTGTGGACTGCCATGCGCATGCAGCGTTGGCCTGTGGACTGCCATGCGCACGCAGCGGTGGCCTGTGGACTGCCATGCGCACACAGCGGTGACATGTGGACTGCCATGTGCACGCAGCGGTGACATGTGGACTGCCATGTGCATGCAGCGGTGACATGTGGATTGCCATGCGCACGCAGCGGTGGCATGTGGACTGCCATGTGGACTGCCATGCGCACGCAGCGGTGGCCTGTGGACTGCCATGCTCACGCAGCGGTGACATGTGGACTGCCATGCGCACGCAGCGGTGGCCTGTAGACTGCCATGCACACGCAGCGGTGGCCTGTGGACTGCAATGCGCACGCAGCGGTGACATGTGGACTGCCATGTGCACGCAGCGGTGATATGTGGACTGGCATGTGCACGCAGCGGTGACATGTGGACTGCCATGTGGATTGCGATGCGCACGTAGCGGTGACATGAGGACTGCCATGTGGACTGCCATGTGCACGCAGCGGTGGCCTGTGGACTGCCATGTGCACGCAGCGGTGAAATGTGGACTGCCATGTGCACGCAGCGGTGACTAGTGGACTGCCATGTGCACGGAGCGGTGACCTGTGGACTCCCATGTGCACGCAGCGGTGACATGTGGACTGCCATGTGCACGCAGCGGTGACATGTGGACTGCCAAGTGCACGCAGCGGTGACATGTGGATTGCCATGCGCACGCAGCGGTGACATGTGGACTGCCATGTGGACTGCCATGTGGATTGCCATGCGCACGCAGCGGTGACATGTGGACTGCCATGTGGACTGCCATGTGCACGCAGCGGTGGCCTGTGGACTCCCATGCGCACGCAGCGGTGGCCTGTGGACAGCCATGTGCACGCAGCGGTGACATGTGGACTGCCATGCGCATGCAACTGTGACATGTGGACTGCCATGTGCACGCAGCGGTGGCCTGTGGACTGCCATGTGCACGCAGCGGTGACATGTGGACTGCCATGTGCACGCAGCGGTGACATGTGGACTGCCACGTGCACGCAGCGGTGACATGTGGACTGCCATGTGGACTGCCATGCGCACGCAGCGGTGGCCTGTGGACTGCCATGTGCACGCAGCGGTGACATGTGGACAGCCATGCGCACGCAGCGGTGGCCTGTGGACTGCCATGAGCACGCAGCGGTGGCCTGTGGACTGCCAAGCGCACGCAGCGGTTACATGTGGACTGCCATGTGCACGCAGCGGTGACATGTGGATTGCCATGTGGACTGCCATGCGCACGCAGCGGTGGCCTGTGGACTGTCATGTGGACTGCCATGCGCACGCAGCGGTGGCCTGTGGACTGCCATGTGCACGCAGCGGTGGCCTGTGGACTGCCATGTGCACCCAGCGGTGACATGTGGACTGCCATGTGATCGCAGCGGTGACATGTGGACTGCCATGTGGACTGCCATGCACACGCAGCGGTGGCCTGTGGACTGCCATGTGCACGCAGCGGTGACATGTGGACTGCCATGTGCACGCAGCGGTGACATGTGGATTGCCATGCGCACGCAGCGGTGGCCTGTGGACTGCCATGAGCACGCAGCGGTGGCCTGTGGACTGCCAAGCGCACGCAGCGGTTACATGTGGACTGCCATGTGCACACAGCGGTGACATGTGGATTGCCATGCGCACGCAGCGGTGCCATGTGCACTGCCATGTGGACTGCCATACGCATGCAGCGGTGGCCTGTGGACTGCCATGTGGACTGCCATGCGCACGCAGCGGTGGCCTGTGGACTGCCATCTGCAGGCAGCGGTGGCCTGTGGACTGCCATGTACACGCAGCGGTGACATGTGGACTGCCATGTGCACGCAGCGGTGGCCTGTGGACTGCCATGTGGACTGCCATGCGCACGCAGCGGTGGCCTGTGGACTGCCATGTGCACGCAGCGGTGGCCTGTGGACTGCCATGTGCACCCAGCAGTGACATGTGGACTGCCATGTGCTCGCAGCGGTGACATGTGGACTGCCATGTGGACTGCCATGCGCACGCAGCGGTGGCCTGTGGACTGCCATGTGCACGCAGCGGTGACATGTGGATTGCCATGCGCACGCAGCGGTGCCATTTGCACTGCCATGTGGACTGCCATACGCATGCAGCGGTGGCCTGTGGACTGCCATGTGGACTGCCATGCGCACGCAGCGGTGGCCTGTGGACTGCCATCTGCACGCAGCGGTGGCCTGTGGACTGCCATGTACACGCAGCGGTGACATGTGGACTGCCATGTGCACGCAGCGGTGGCCTGTGGACTGCCATGTGGACTGCCATGCGCACGCAGCGGTGGCCTGTGGACTGCCATGTGCACGCAGCGGTGGCCTGTGGACTGCCATGTGCACCCAGCAGTGACATGTGGACTGCCATGTGCTCGCAGCGGTGACATGTGGACTGCCATGTGGACTGCCATGCGCACGCAGCGGTGGCCTGTGGACTGCCATGTGCACGCAGCGGTGACATGTGGACTGCCATGTGCACGCAGCGGTGACATGTGGACTGCCATGCGCACGCAGCAGTGGCCTGTAGACTGCCATGCGCACGCAGCGGGGGCCTGTGGACTGCCATGCGCACGCAGCGGTGGCCTGTGTACTGCAATGCGCACGCAGCGGTGACATGTGGACTGCCATGTGCACGCAGCGGTGACATGTGGACTGCCATGCGCATGCAGTGGGGGCCTGTGGACTGCCATGTGCACGCAGCGGTGGCCTGTGGACTGCCATGCGCACGCAGCGGTGACATGTGGACTGCCATGCGCACGCAGCGGTGACATGTGGACTGCCATGCGCACGCAGCGGTGACATGTGGACTGCCATGTGGACTGCCATGCGCACGCAGCGGTGGCCTGTGGAATGCCATGTGCACGCAGCGGTGACATGTGGACTGCCATGTGCACGCAGCGGTGACATGTGAACTGCCATGTGCACGCAGCGGTGATATGTGGACTGCCATGTGCACGCAGCGGTGACATGTGGACTGCCATGTGCACGCAGCGGTGGCCTGTGGACTGCCATGTGGACTGCCATGCGCACGCAGCGGTGACATGTGGACTGCCATGCGCACGCAGCGGTGGCCTGTGGACTGCCATGCGCATGCAGCGGTGGCCTGTGGACTGCCATGCGCACGCAGCGGTGGCCTGTGGACTGCCATGCGCACACAGCGGTGACATGTGGACTGCCATGTGCACGCAGCGGTGACATGTGGATTGCCATGCGCACGCAGCGGTGGCATGTGGACTGCCATGTGCTCGCAGCGGTGACATGTGGACTGCCATGTGGACTGCCATGCGCACGCAGCGGTGGCCTGTGTACTGCAATGCGCACGCAGCGGTGACATGTGGACTGCCATGTGCACGCAGCGGTGACATGTGGACTGCCATGCGCACGCAGCGGGGGCCTGTGGACTGCCATGTGCACGCAGCGGTGGCCTGTGGACTGCCATGTGCACGCAGCGGTGACATGTGGACTGCCATGCGCACGCAGCGGTGACATGTGGACTGCCATGCGCACGCAGCGGTGACATGTGGACTGCCATGTGGACTGCCATGCGCACGCAGCGGTGACATGTGGACTGCCATGTGCACGCAGCGGTGACATGTGAACTGCCATGTGCACGCAGCGGTGATATGTGGACTGCCATGTGCACGCAGCGGTGACATGTGGACTGCCATGTGCACGCAGCGGTGGCCTGTGGACTGCCATGTGGACTGCCATGCGCACGCAGCGGTGACATGTGGACTGCCATGCGCACGCAGCGGTGGCCTGTGGACTGCCATGCGCATGCAGCGGTGGCCTGTGGACTGCCATGCGCACGCAGCGGTGGCCTGTGGACTGCCATGCGCACACAGCGGTGACATGTGGACTGCCATGTGCACGCAGCGGTGACATGTGGACTGCCATGTGCACGCAGCGGTGACATGTGGATTGCCATGCGCACGCAGCGGTGGCATGTGGACTGCCATGTGGACTGCCATGCGCACGCAGCGGTGGCCTGTGGACTGCCATGCTCACGCAGCGGTGACATGTGGACTGCCATGCGCACGCAGCGGTGGCCTGTAGACTGCCATGAGCACGCAGCGGTGACCTGTGGACTGCAATGCGCACGCAGCGGTGACATGTGGACTGCCATGTGCACGCAGCGGTGATATGTGGACTGGCATGTGCACGCAGCGGTGACATGTGGACTGCCATGTGGATTGCCATGCGCACGTAGCGGTGACATGAGGACTGCCATGTGGACAGCCATGCGCACGCAGCGGTGGCCTGTGGACTGCCATGTGCACGCAGCGGTGAAATGTGGACTGCCATGTGCACGCAGCGGTGACTAGTGGACTGCCATGTGCACGGAGCGGTGACCTGTGGACTCCCATGTGCACGCAGCGGTGACATGTGGACTGCCATGTGCACGCAGCGGTGACATGTGGAGTGCCAAGTGCACGCAGCGGTGACATGTGGATTGCCATGCGCACGCAGCGGTGACATGTGGACTGCCATGCGCACGCAGTGGGGGCCTGTGGACTGCCATGTGCACGCAGCGGTGGCCTGTGGACTGCCATGTGCACGCAGCGGTGACATGTGGACTGCCATGCGCACGCAGCGGTGACATGTGGACTGCCATGCGCACGCAGCGGTGACATGTGGACTGCCATGTGGACTGCCATGCGCACGCAGCGGTTGCCTGTGGAATGCCATGTGCACGCAGCGGTGACATGTGGACTGCCATGTGCACGCAGCGGTGACATGTGAACTGCCATGTGCATGCAGCGGTGATATGTGGACTGCCATGTGCACGCAGCGGTGACATGTGGACTGCCATGTGCACGCAGCGGTGGCCTGTGGACTGCCATGTGGACTGCCATGCGCACGGAGCGGTGACAGGTGGACTGCCATGTGGACTGCCATGTGGATTGGTGACATGTCGGTGACATGTGGACTGCCATGTGCACGCAGCGGTGACATGTGAACTGCCATGTGCACGCACCGGTGATATGTGGACTGCCATGTGGACTGCCATGTGGATTGCCATGCGCACGCAGCGGTGACATGTGGACTGCCATGTGGACTGCCATGTGCACTCAGCGGTGGCCTGTGGACTCCCATGCGCACGCAGGGGTGGCCTGTGGACAGCCATGTGCACGCAGCGGTGACATGTGGACTGTCATGCGCACGCAACTGTGACATGTGGACTGCCATGTGCACGCAGCGGTGGCCTGTGGACTGCCATGTGCACGCAGCGGTGACATGTGGACTGCCATGTGCACGCAGCGGTGACATGTGGACTGCCACGTGCACGCAGCGGTGACATGTGGACTGCCATGTGGACTGCCATGCGCACGCAGCGGTGGCCTGTGGACTGCCATGTGCACGCAGCGGTGACATGTGGACTGCCATGCGCACGCAGCGGTGGCCTGTGGACTGCCATGAGCACGCAGCGGTGGCCTGTGGACTGCTAAGCGCACGCAGCGGTTACATGTGGACTGCCATGTGCACGCAGCGGTGACATGTGGATTGCCATGTGGACTGCCATGCGCACGCAGCGGTGGCCTGTGGACTGCCATGTGGACTGCCATGCGCACGCAGCGGTGGCCTGTGGACTGCCATGTGCACGCAGCGGTGGCCTGTGGACTGCCATGTGCACCCAGCGGTGACATGTGGACTGCCATGTGATCACAGCGGTGACATGTGGACTGCCATGTGGACTGCCATGCGCACGCAGCGGTGGCCTGTGGACTGCCATGTGCACGCAGCGGTGACATGTGGACTGCCATGTGCACGCAGCGGTGACATGTGGATTGCCATGCGCACGCAGCGGTGGCCTGTGGACTGCCATGAGCACGCAGCGGTGGCCTGTGGACTGCCAAGCGCACGCAGCGGTTACATGTGGACTGCCATGTGCACGCAGCGGTGACATGTGGATTGCCATGCGCACGCAGCGGTGACATGTGCACTGCCATGTGGACTGCCATGCGCACGCAGCGGTGGCCTGTGGACTGCCATGTGGACTGCCATGTGCACGCAGCGGTGACATGTGGACTGCCAAGTGCACGCAGCGGTGACATGTGGATTGCCATGCGCACGCAGCGGTGACATGTGGACTGCCATGTGGACTGCCATGTGGATTGCCATGCGCACGCAGCGGTGACATGTGGACTGCCATGTGGACTGCCATGTGCACGCAGCGGTGGCCTGTGGACTCCCATGCGCACGCAACGGTGGCCTGTGGACAGCCATGTGCACGCAGCGGTGACATGTGGACTGCCATGCGCACGCAACGGTGACATGTGGACTGCCATGTGCACGCAGCGGTGACATGTGGAGTGCCATGTGCACGCAGCGGTGGCCTGTGGAATGCCATGTGCACGCAGCGGTGACATGTGGACTGCCATGTGCACGCAGCGGTGACATGTGGACTGCCACGTGCACGCAGCGGTGACATGTGGACTGCCATGTGGACTGCCATGCGCACGCAGCGGTGGCCTGTGGACTGCCATGTGCATGCAGCGGTGACATGTGGACTGCCATGCGCACGCAGCGGTGGCCTGTGGACTGCCATGAGCACGCAGCGGTGGCCTGTGGACTGCCAAGCGCACGCAGCGGTTACATGTGGACTGCCATGTGCACGCAGCGGTGACATGTGGATTGCCATGCGCACGCAGCGGTGGCCTGTGGACTGCCATGTGCACGCAGCGGTGGACTGTGGACTGCCATGTGCACCCAGCGGTGACATGTGGACTGCCATGTGCTCGCAGCGGTGACATGTGGACTGCCATGTGGACTGCCATGCACACGCAGCGGTGGCCTGTGGACTGCCATGTGCACGCAGCGGTGACATGTGGACTGCCATGTGCACGCAGCGGTGGCCTGTGGACTGCCATGAGCATGCAGCGGTGGCCTGTGGACTGCCAAGCGCACGCAGCGGTTACATGTGGACTGCCATGTGCACGCAGCGGTGACATGTGGATTGCCATGCGCACGCAGCGGTGACATGTGCACTGCCATGTGGACTGCCATGCGCACGCAGCGGTGGCCTGTGGACTGCCATGTGGACTGCCATGCGCACGCAGCGGTGGCCTGTGGACTGCCATCTGCACGCAGCGGTGGCCTGTGGACTGCCATGTACACGCAGCGGTGACATGTGGACTGCCATGTGCACGCAGCGGTGGCCTGTGGACTGCCATGTGGACTGCCATGCGCACGCAGCGGTGGCCTGTGGACTGCCATGTGCACGCAGCGGTGGCCTGTGGACTGCCATGTGCACCCAGCAGTGACATGTGGACTGCCATGTGCTCGCAGCGGTGACATGTGGACTGCCATGTGGACTACCATGCGCACGCAGCGGTGGCCTGTGGACTGCCATGTGCACGCAGCGGTGACATGTGGACTGCCATGTGCACGCAGCGGTGACATGTGGACTGCCATGCGCACGCAGCCGTGGCCTGTGGACTGCCATGCGCACGCAGCGGTGGCCTGTGGACTGCCATGTGCACGCAGCGGTGGCCTGTGTACTGCAATGCGCACGCAGCGGTGACATGTGGACTGCCATGTGCACGCAGCGGTGACATGTGGACTGCCATGCGCACGCAGCGGGGGCCTGTGGACTGCCATGTGCACGCAGCGGTGGCCTGTGGACTGCCATGTGCACGCAGCGGTGACATGTGGACTGCCATGCGCACGCAGCGGTGACATGTGGACTGCCATGCGCACGCAGCGGTGACATGTGGACTGCCATGTGGACTGCCATGCGCACGCAGCGGTGGCCTGTGGAATGCCATGTGCACGCAGCGGTGACATGTGGACTGCCATGTGCATGCAGCGGTGACATGTGAACTGCCATGTGCACGCAGCGGTGATATGTGGACTGCCATGTGCACGCAGCGGTGACATGTGGACTGCCATGTGCACGCAGCGGTGACATGTGGATTGCCATGCGCACGCAGCGGTGACATGTGCACTGCCATGTGGACTGCCATGCGCACGCAGCGGTGGCCTGTGGACTGCCATGTGGACTGCCATGCGCACGCAGCGGTGGCCTGTGGACTGCCATCTGCACGCAGCGGTGGCCTGTGGACTGCCATGTACACGCAGCGGTGACATGTGGACTGCCATGTGCACGCAACGGTGGCCTGTGGACTGCCATGTGGACTGCCATGCGCACGCAGCGGTGGCCTGTGGACTGCCATGTGCACGCAGCGGTGGCCTGTGGACTGCCATGTGCACCCAGCAGTGACATGTGGACTGCCATGTGCTCGCAGCGGTAACATGTGGACTGCCATGTGGACTACCATGCGCACGCAGCGGTGGCCTGTGGACTGCCATGTGCAGGCAGCGGTGACATGTGGACTGCCATGTGCACGCAGCGGTGACATGTGGACTGCCATGCGCACGCAGCCGTGGCCTGTGGACTGCCATGCGCACGCAGCGGTGGCCTGTGGACTGCCATGCGCACGCAGAGGTGGCCTGTGTACTGCAATGCGCACGCAGCGGTGACATGTGGACTGCCATGTGCACGCAGCGGTGACATGTGGACTGCCATGCGCACGCAGCGGGGGCCTGTGGACTGCCATGTGCACGCAGCGGTGGCCTGTGGACTGCCATGTGCACGCAGCGGTGACATGTGGACTGCCATGCGCACGCAGCGGTGACATGTGGACTGCCATGCGCACGCAGCGGTGACATGTGGACTGCCATGTGGACTGCCATGCGCACGCAGCGGTGGCCTGTGGAATGCCATGTGCACGCAGCGGTGACATGTGGACTGCCATGTGCATGCAGCGGTGACATGTGAACTGCCATGTGCACGCAGCGGTGATATGTGGACTGCCATGTGCACGCAGCGGTGACATGTGGACTGCCATGTGCACGCAGCGGTGGCCTGTGGACTGCCATGTGGACAGCCATGCGCACGCAGCGGTGACATGTGGACTGCCATGCGCACGCAGCGGTGGCCTGTGGACTGCCATGTGGACTGCCATGCGCACGCAGCGGTGACATGTGGACTGCCATGCGCACGCAGCGGTGGCCTGTGGACTGCCATGCGCATGCAGCGGTGGCCTGTGGACTGCCATGTGGACTGCCATGCGCACGCAGCGGTGACATGTGGACTGCCATGCGCACGCAGCGGTGGCCTGTGGACTGCCATGCGCATGCAGCGGTGGCCTGTGGACTGCCATGCGCACACAGCGGTGACATGTGGACTGCCATGTGGATTGCCATGCGCACGCAGCGGTGGCATGTGGACTGCCATGTGGACTGCCATGCGCACGCAGCGGTGGCCTGTGGACTGCCATGCTCACGCAGCGGTGACATGTGGACTGCCATGCGCACGCAGCGGTGGCCTGTAGACTGCCATGCGCACGCAGCGGTGGCCTGTGGACTGCCATGCGCACGCAGCGGTGACATGTGGATTGCCATGCGCACGCAGCGGTGACATGTGGACTGCCATGTGGACTGCCATGCGCACGCAGCGGTGGCCTGTGGACTGCCATGTGCACGCAGGGGTGACATGTGGACTGCCATGCGCACGCAGCGGTGGCCTGTGGACTGCCATGCGCACGCAGCGGTGGCCTGTGTACTGCAATGCGCACGCAGCGGTGACATGTGGACTGCCATGTGCACGCAGCGGTGACATGTGGACTGCCATGCGCACGCAGCGGGGGCCTGTGGACTGCCATGTGCACGCAGCGGTGGCCTGTGGACTGCCATGTGCACGCAGCGGTGACATGTGGACTGCCATGCGCACGCAGCGGTGACATGTGGACTGCCATGTGGACTGCCATGCGCACGCAGCGGTGGCCTGTGGAATGCCATGTGCACGCAGCGGTGACATGTGGACTGCCATGTGCATGCAGCGGTGACATGTGAACTGCCATGTGCACGCAGCGGTGATATGTGGACTGCCATGTGCACGCAGCGGTGACATGTGGACTGCCATGTGCACGCAGCGGTGACATGTGGATTGCCATGCGCACGCAGCGGTGACATGTGCACTGCCATGTGGACTGCCATGCGCACGCAGCGGTGGCCTGTGGACTGCCATGTGGACTGCCATGCGCACGCAGCGGTGGCCTGTGGACTGCCATCTGCACGCAGCGGTGGCCTGTGGACTGCCATGTACACGCAGCGGTGACATGTGGACTGCCATGTGCACGCAGCGGTGACATGTGGACTGCCATGTGGACTGCCATGCGCACGCAGCGGTGGCCTGTGGAATGCCATGTGCACGCAGCGGTGACATGTGGACTGCCATGTGCATGCAGCGGTGACATGTGAACTGCCATGTGCACGCAGCGGTGATATGTGGACTGCCATGTGCACGCAGCGGTGACATGTGGACTGCCATGTGCACGCAGCGGTGACATGTGGATTGCCATGCGCACGCAGCGGTGACATGTGCACTGCCATGTGGACTGCCATGCGCACGCAGCGGTGGCCTGTGGACTGCCATGTGGACTGCCATGCGCACGCAGCGGTGGCCTGTGGACTGCCATCTGCACGCAGCGGTGGCCTGTGGACTGCCATGTACACGCAGCGGTGACATGTGGACTGCCATGTGCACGCAACGGTGGCCTGTGGACTGCCATGTGGACTGCCATGCGCACGCAGCGGTGGCCTGTGGACTGCCATGTGCACGCAGCGGTGGCCTGTGGACTGCCATGTGCACCCAGCAGTGACATGTGGACTGCCATGTGCTCGCAGCGGTAACATGTGGACTGCCATGTGGACTACCATGCGCACGCAGCGGTGGCCTGTGGACTGCCATGTGCACGCAGCGGTGACATGTGGACTGCCATGTGCACGCAGCGGTGACATGTGGACTGCCATGCGCACGCAGCCGTGGCCTGTGGACTGCCATGCGCACGCAGCGGTGGCCTGTGGACTGCCATGCGCACGCAGAGGTGGCCTGTGTACTGCAATGCGCACGCAGCGGTGACATGTGGACTGCCATGTGCACGCAGCGGTGACATGTGGACTGCCATGCGCACGCAGCGGGGGCCTGTGGACTGCCATGTGCACGCAGCGGTGGCCTGTGGACTGCCATGTGCACGCAGCGGTGACATGTGGACTGCCATGCGCACGCAGCGGTGACATGTGGACTGCCATGCGCACGCAGCGGTGACATGTGGACTGCCATGTGGACTGCCATGCGCACGCAGCGGTGGCCTGTGGAATGCCATGTGCACGCAGCGGTGACATGTGGACTGCCATGTGCATGCAGCGGTGACATGTGAACTGCCATGTGCACGCAGCGGTGATATGTGGACTGCCATGTGCACGCAGCGGTGACATGTGGACTGCCATGTGCACGCAGCGGTGGCCTGTGGACTGCCATGTGGACTGCCATGCGCACGCAGCGGTGACATGTGGACTGCCATGCGCACGCAGCGGTGGCCTGTGGACTGCCATGTGGACTGCCATGCGCACGCAGCGGTGACATGTGGACTGCCATGCGCACGCAGCGGTGGCCTGTGGACTGCCATGCGCATGCAGCGGTGGCCTGTGGACTGCCATGCGCACACAGCGGTGACATGTGGACTGCCATGTGCACGCAGCGGTGACATGTGGATTGCCATGCGCACGCAGCGGTGGCATGTGGACTGCCATGTGGACTGCCATGCGCACGCAGCGGTGGCCTGTGGACTGCCATGCTCACGCAGCGGTGACATGTGGACTGCCATGCGCACGCAGCGGTGGCCTGTAGACTGCCATGCGCACGCAGCGGTGGCCTGTGGACTGCCATGCGCACGCAGCGGTGACATGTGGATTGCCATGCGCACGCAGCGGTGACATGTGGACTGCCATGTGGACTGCCATGCGCACGCAGCGGTGGCCTGTGGACTGCCATGTGCACGCAGGGGTGACATGTGGACTGCCATGCGCACGCAGCGGTGGCCTGTGGACTGCCATGCGCACGCAGCGGTGGCCTGTGTACTGCAATGCGCACGCAGCGGTGACATGTGGACTGCCATGTGCACGCAGCGGTGACATGTGGACTGCCATGCGCACGCAGCGGGGGCCTGTGGACTGCCATGTGCACGCAGCGGTGGCCTGTGGACTGCCATGTGCACGCAGCGGTGACATGTGGACTGCCATGCGCACGCAGCGGTGACATGTGGACTGCCATGTGGACTGCCATGCGCACGCAGCGGTGGCCTGTGGAATGCCATGTGCACGCAGCGGTGACATGTGGACTGCCATGTGCATGCAGCGGTGACATGTGAACTGCCATGTGCACGCAGCGGTGATATGTGGACTGCCATGTGCACGCAGCGGTGACATGTGGACTGCCATGTGCACGCAGCGGTGACATGTGGATTGCCATGCGCACGCAGCGGTGACATGTGCACTGCCATGTGGACTGCCATGCGCACGCAGCGGTGGCCTGTGGACTGCCATGTGGACTGCCATGCGCACGCAGCGGTGGCCTGTGGACTGCCATCTGCACGCAGCGGTGGCCTGTGGACTGCCATGTACACGCAGCGGTGACATGTGGACTGCCATGTGCACGCAGCGGTGGCCTGTGGACTGCCATGTGGACTGCCATGCGCACGCAGCGGTGGCCTGTGGACTGCCATGTGCACGCAGCGGTGGCCTGTGGACTGCCATGTGCACCCAGCAGTGACATGTGGACTGCCATGTGCTCGCAGCGGTGACATGTGGACTGCCATGTGGACTACCATGCGCACGCAGCGGTGGCCTGTGGACTGCCATGTGCACGCAGCGGTGACATGTGGACTGCCATGTGCACGCAGCGGTGACATGTGGACTGCCATGCGCACGCAGCCGTGGCCTGTGGACTGCCATGCGCACGCAGCGGTGGCCTGTGGACTGCCATGCGCACGCAGCGGTGGCCTGTGTACTGCAATGCGCACGCAGCGGTGACATGTGGACTGCCATGTGCACGCAGCGGTGACATGTGGACTGCCATGCGCACGCAGCGGGGGCCTGTGGACTGCCATGTGCACGCAGCGGTGGCCTGTGGACTGCCATGTGCACGCAGCGGTGACATGTGGACTGCCATGCGCACGCAGCGGTGACATGTGGACTGCCATGCGCACGCAGCGGTGACATGTGGACTGCCATGTGGACTGCCATGCGCACGCAGCGGTGGCCTGTGGAATGCCATGTGCACGCAGCGGTGACATGTGGACTGCCATGTGCATGCAGCGGTGACATGTGAACTGCCATGTGCACGCAGCGGTGATATGTGGACTGCCATGTGCACGCAGCGGTGACATGTGGACTGCCATGTGCACGCAGCGGTGGCCTGTGGACTGCCATGTGGACTGCCATGCGCACGCAGCGGTGACATGTGGACTGCCATGCGCACGCAGCGGTGGCCTGTGGACTGCCATGCGCATGCAGCGGTGGCCTGTGGACTGCCATGCGCACACAGCGGTGACATGTGGACTGCCATGTGCACGCAGCGGTGACATGTGGATTGCCATGCGCACGCAGCGGTGGCATGTGGACTGCCATGTGGACTGCCATGCGCACGCAGCGGTGGCCTGTGGACTGCCATGCTCACGCAGCGGTGACATGTGGACTGCCATGCGCACGCAGCGGTGGCCTGTAGACTGCCATGCGCATGCAGCGGTGGCCTGTGGACTGCCATGCGCACGCAGCGGTGACATGTGGATTGCCATGCGCACGCAGCGGTGACATGTGGACTGCCATGTGGACTGCCATGCGCACGCAGCGGTGGCCTGTGGACTGCCATGTGCACGCAGGGGTGACATGTGGACTGCCATGTGCACGCAGCGGTGGCCTGTGGACTGCAATGCGCACGCAGCGGTGACATGTGGACTGCCATGTGCACGCAGCGGTGATATGTGGACTGGCATGTGCACGCAGCGGTGACATGTGGACTGCCATGTGCACGCAGCGGTGGCCTGTGGACTGCCATGTGCACGCAGCGGTGACATGTAGACTGTCATGTGCACGCAGCGGTGGCCTGTGGACTGCCATGCGCACGCAGCGGTGGCCTGTGGACTGCAATGTGCACGCAGCGGTGGCCTGTGGACTGCCATGTGCACGCAGCGGTGACATGTGGACTGCCATGCGCACGCAGCGGTGGCCTGTGGACTGCCATGTGGACTGCCATGCGCACGCAGCGGTGACATGTGGACTGCCATGTGGACCTAATATTCTGTCAGGATTTTGAGTGCCGGGTTTTAATTTTGATGTTGTTTACCCAGTCAAGATGTATCCTTCGTTTTCCATCAGCTGCCAAAGGTATGTTCTTTTCATTTGGCTCACATACCCTCCCATCGTGTGGCTGGAAAAATTTTTGCTTTGTGCGATTATTTAGAGGTCTGGCAACACGTCCAGCAACATCACAAATGTACACGGTGGGGGGGGGGGTGTTTAAAACTGAGCAGGTCATCTCCATGATCCCGAGCAGACTCCTGCCACCATAATGGTGATGCATAATACACCACTCCATGTGTGCACCCCATGTGTAAGACTCCACCTGTGTTAGAACAAATATGATTATAATGAAATTAAATCTATTTAAATTCCAATTAATTGTTTGTTTTCTTTCCCCTTTTTATCTTTGCACGCAGAACCAAATAACTTCCAGCTCCATATTTTTCTTTTTTCTTTTCGTTTTCTCTCAATGCCCAACGTCTAGCCTTTCTTATGCGTGTAAAACTGGCTTGGAGTCGGGGAGGGACTGGGTGGGTGTTATAGGGTTTATAAGGGGATTATAAAACCTGTATTGAAACATTATATGTTTACCCTGTTATATCCCTGTTTAAAATCAATAAAAATATTGTGGAGTAAATTCCAATTAATGATTCAGTACTGTAAGTAATATACATGCCATCTTACCTCCAGCTTTTTTGAGTTTTACAAACATCTTAGGATAAACATTCTTATACAGGAGAAGCTCCTCAAGCCTGTCTATAATGTCGGAAATGGATCCACTGGCAGACACTCCCAGAATATTGCAGGCTTTAGTCAGGTCTTCTTTTTTAGGCTGATGAAAAGATGATTAACATTCAAAATATTTAGGAAAAAATTTTATACTACTATGTTGCATATTAAAATGAATGTAAAAAAAGTCATGTTTTCTGTAATGTACCGATTTTGAATCAAGCACGTGCAAAATCTGGTCCTCGTCAATGTCCTTTCCATCTGTCCTTTCTTTACTGGTGCTGGCCCTGTCCCTTTGGGATAGCCCTTTGAAAATCTGTGTTTTGGGCAGGGTTTCACTCCTTCTCGTTTGTTGCCCCATCCATGGAGCAAAGCCAGAGTAGGATAAAGTGCTACTAAATGGATTGCTGGATGCATCTAAAGTATGGAATTTGTAAGGTTAAAATTTAAAGTACTGTAAATGCATGGCTGACTGCAATTAATACATTTACTACATTAATACAATTAATATTAATTTATATTAACATTACTGAATACTAATGTTGCTAAATATCAACAAAAATTTCCCCAATATCATTTGTCAGATTTTACAGTATATTATGCTTACCATCACAGAATCCAGTGGCTATAATTTCCTTCTCCAAATTCTCCCACCTTGCAGCCACGTTGATCTCTGTTTCCTGGGATGTGTCATTATGTTGTTCTGGGCATTTCAAAAGATGAGCTGATAGTTGTGTGGCAAAAAAAGGGGAAATGACATAATAGCATGTTAATGCTGGATAAATTATGCTAGAACTCTTGAAATACATTTTTTGTCAATTCTCACCTGGAAATTCAAATGCAACCTTCCAGTTTGTATCAGCAATGACAACAGATGGGTGGTGTCCACAGCGGTAACAGAAGTAGCTGTAAGAATACCTCCTGAGAGCTGAAAAGTGATAAAATGCTTTTCTGATTGAGTTATGGGGCACAGTAGTTGCTGAATGTGACTCAATTGTGCGCAGCATCCGCCCAACAGCAATGTGATTCTGAAAAAATTTAAAAGGAGGATGTTTTCAAACATGTTTTTCAAGTTTTTGTATGTGCTTTAGTAATTTACTACAAATAAACATCCCAGTTATAACAATCAGCTACTCACCGAAAGGCCGGTTGTCAGAAACGAACATAAGGGTATGGAAAGGAAGATCCTGTTGTTATAATTATGAAATCCTGAATTGTAGTCCTGAAAACTCACTACAAGTCGGCACACTGGGCAGTCCTTTCCATAAACTGTAATTCCTACATGAAAAAGCACACATTTAACACACTTTTTTGGAATTTCACCTCATATATATAATATTGATAAGTGACTTATATTTCAAAATAGTATGGAATATCCTACCTTTACTCTGGGAAAAAATCCCATAAGCTGTTGCTTGTGTCGTTATTACAAAAGCATTGCTCAGTTCAGGAGGACATGGCCCTGGACAGTAAGGACAGTTTACTTCTGTGGGCTCAATGTTGTGTGGAACGAGCTTTTCTGTTTTAGTTAAATCCAGTGGAAGGTCCTCTGGGATTCTTTTGGACGTCCACAAGTAGTTGGTCATTGCAATCACACTACTATTTGTGTATCCTTGATGATTATGCATACCCAGATTTCCACTGAAATTCTCCTCTATGTCCTCAAGGTCTTCATTTGCTGTATCCACAGCATTTTTGGCCAAATGAGGATGCTCTTGAAAGAGCCACCACATAGACATGTATCTATGTATACAACTGATCCTGTTTCTTGAGCCTATACACTGGCAGTGCCATTTACCTGATTTTGTGTCAAATGTTGAAATGGTCCTCCCAAACTTACACCAGTTGTCCTTCTCACCAGTGTACACGGAGAAGAATATATATATCTGTCAGAGAGACTGTGTTCCCCCCAGAAAACTGGAAACACACTGTCAGCTTCACCTCCGTTAGCGCGTTGGTATAGTGCCATACATTCTTCTTGTCTAGATGTCGATATTATTCCTTTTTTCACCATGTCGTTCAAAGACTCAGTGTTCAGTGCTGGAGGTGGAATATACACATGGGCTCTTCTGGTCCTCTCTAGGTGGTAGCATTCTTTCCCAGGGTTTCCACTTTGAGCAGCTATGCTCATGAAGTCTCTACATTCATCTACTTCACAATCATACAGCTGTGCTGGCAAACACTTTTGCACATGTACAGGAAGTCTCACTCCATGAGAATGCTTTGTTGTCACATAGGGTCCATTTTTGGGGTCAATGCACATCATTGGTTCTTCTCCATCAAGCTGCTCCTTTTCATGCCTTCTTAAGTTTGAGGTGGTGGTGAAATTAATCCCACAAATACGACAAACCCTGGTTCCTTGTTGGACTTGGTCAGTTGCAACAGTCAACAGAGAATGTTGTTCCCCATCTGATAATAAAAGATCCATTCAATATTAGACATGACTATTTCATTAATAAACCATTATTGAATATTTAAAGAGTTTAACGTGATTGAAGAACATGCTATTTTCATTGGAACTTAAGTAAAATTACTGAGCGTAAACATAGGAGCTTTAAGTTTGTGTTTTGCTTTTAAATGTGTATAAAAAAAATAAATAATATTTCAGGTGGCAGTTTAAATTTGTCAGTGTACTCACCAGAAGGGCTTGCTGTCACCGTCAGACCTGTTGTGGCAAAAATAAAAAAAGAACAATAAATGACATTAATTATACAATACTTACAAATTGGTCAGAGCTACAAATTGTATAATTTTAAATGCACCTACCATGGTTTTTTAAGTGGGATTTGAAGTTGTCTGATCTGTTTATTATTTTGGTACATTTCGGGCAATGCCAATGGCTCCTTTGACCACATTTCCGATCTGGACAGTAGCATGGTATGGAGAACTTGTCTACAAATACAACAGAATGTTTTGTTAACAGTTTGTTACTAATATATCTTCTTTATTTACATTTAATAGATTTCTAGGATTTGCAAGACTCAGTGTTCATGACATTACTTACCTGTGACACCCTCTTTAAAGTGTATGGCAAATCTCAGATGCTTTACTGAATAATGATTTTTCGAGGCTGTAACTGAAGAAGAGCAGTAACAACAATCATGATCACCTCCAAGATCCAAAAAATCCTCTTTGCTGAGAAACTCAAATAATCTTCCTGTAAAATAACAACAGAAGATAGATGGATTGATTGGCACATTGCAATCAATTAATGACATTAAGTCAGTATGGCATATATTAATTATCTGAATGGTTCACGGAGATCGCCCCCCCTCCTCCCTCCCCTCCTAAAAGAACCTTGACCATTCGATGTACTAGTGTCGTTATACTTACAAACCACAAAGATTTTGCGGTACACTCAAAAGTAATGGTCAATTATATAATGGTTACTGTTTTGTACGTTTATGGCCAACAGATGCGACCTCCGGTAGACGCTGTTGAACTACTGCATTAAATCGTGTAGGCCAAAAATGTTTTCAGAAATCACTGAACAAAACATTTAAGTCTTTAACAAATAAGGAGCTGTGGATACACTGTGAAATAATTTTCAGAATAAAATATTCATCAAATAATAATGTTGAATATCTTACCTTCCATTGTTGCGTCAAACAAGTGTCACCTATTCCAAAAAAAAAAGACGAAACCAAAGCATAAGCTACTTGTTATATCCATTAAACTTTGCACGTATAAAATTTAATTTTACATATTAAAGTGTCAAATCCTGAAATTACAAATGATCAAATGATCTGATTACATCAGATAAAAAAGGGTAATGTACTTACGCTGACAGAGATACTCCTGAAATGATCTTTGAAGTTCATTGTCGCTGCCTCCAATGTTCTTGATGTCGATGTTAGACCAATCAAATCGCACTGGTCAATACACTTACACCAATCAAATAACTAGCTTACAGGGTACTGGAGGTCACGAAAGGTGACAATTTTGGGGGAGGGTGTCGGCACCTGACGACTGGTGACTTAAGAAGATATTTGGGGGTTGAAAGGCCGACTTTTTAACCCAAGACTGTTTAAGTATTTACAGTACTTAGATAAGGGGGAATCAAAAACTGCCCCCCAAATTTTTTTACTGCAAGTTTGAAAAACCCACTCTCACACCACCTAACACACACACAAATTCTCTTCAAACCACACTCCCCCAATCCCCCCAAACCAACATCTTTCCACCTCATCCACGATGACAAATACATCTGATCTGCTTGAACATGGCTCATGAACTTAAAGCAATTGTGTACTGTATTGTGATTAGTGCAGTGGATATAACATCTGTATCCTCCATTAACCAAAGACCACCATCACATTCCCTTAGTCTGAATATACATTTTCTCCCCGTGAGGTTAATTAAAAAATAAGAACAATCCACTGATGTACGCGGAAAGTATAGTCTACACCCGTTATAAATGTGTGTGTGCGCGTGTAGCATACCTTTGTACCCCGTTCGTAAATTCCCCAAGCCTCACAAAGATGAATTAATTAGCCTACTGTGTTGTATTTTTCTTGTCATATGAACATGTATGGATGTATGGATTTATTCAACCTTTTATGTCTTCATGCAGCCTTTTTGAATCATTGATTGCACGTTCAAGTTTTATTTTAATTTTGTTCAGTATACCAGGGCCGGTTCTAGACCAGACCATATGGGGGGGGGCAGTGAGAAATGTGAAGGGGGCATCATGTGTATACGTCATGTTCGAGCAATGACATAACATTTATCTTAGCTACGTCTTGACTCATCTGCATACGGACTCTGATTAGATGTTTACCGAGGGCTCAGGGGAGGTGTGTGTGTGTGTGTGTGTGTGTGTGTGTGTGTGTGCGTGCGTGCGTGTGCTGCAGTGTGAATGAATACACACAGCAGAGGGACAGAGATATGTACAGTGTGATAAGTATTGTGTAGTGTCCCTTTTTCGGCGGATTTTTCCGCTACCGAAGATCATTTTTTCAACTTCTAATATATTCATTTTGTGAGTATATTAACATGTGCTTTCTCAACATTTCAAAATGTTTATTTGAGGGGGCAAGACAAACAAACCGGCCTTGCAGCATACTATGAAAAAACAGCAAACAAACAAACAAAAAAATGTCAAATTACAATGATTGAAGACATAACAGAACATTTATTATTCAGAGCACGATATACAACCTGTTAGAATTATTTTATATATAAAGGAGTTGATTCTACTCTCTTGTTCTCTCCCTCATAGATCTGATATTAACGTGTTAAATCTTTCCTGCTGCTTATCTTCCTGTCTCCTCTTGCATCTGCTCTTAAAGGTGTGAACGCTCCCACGCTCACCTTCCCAGACTCTCTTTATGTCTCTCTCTCTCTCTCCCTCTGTCTCCTTCCCCCTCTTGTGATCTTCCTCTCCTTTGATTCTTCAGGATCTCACCAGGACATTTACAAAGGTTCATGTTCTTAGTAACATATGTCTATGGCACAGGCGTTTGGTCAAACATAGAAAAACCCCATCTTTTGCTGTTAATAAACAGAGACCTTTCTGACAGACATGTGTGTGTTTGACTGACTCTCTCCTGGCACCAGAAAAGCTTACCGAAGCACAGCGGATAGACCGAGCAACTCGCCTCTTCTACTACGCAACTTTAGAAAAACTTTACACAGAATTAGTTGTTATGCGCTAAAATGCCCGCCTGCCATGGATCCCCCCCCCCCCCTACATAATCGCTAGCAAAGATTATTTTAGAACATAAATTCATAGGTTTGTTATTATCAAATATGATATTACAATTATAATAAAGGCACGTGACAGCCATCAAGACCATTAATACAAATTCTAGCATAATGTTTATTTTGTGGCACATTTATTTTTCAGGGCTTTGAACATGAATATGCAAAAAATGCGAAATAAACATTTATATATGGAAAAATATATATTGTTCATGATGAAAAATTAGATGAAACTAAGTTTATTATAAAATAAAGAATATAAAAGTATATTGAAAGTATATTTATATTTTTCATGTACAACATTTATTTTCATATTGCTTATTTTATTGTATTGTCTCATGCAATTCTTAATTTGTAAACCATCTTTGATAGCGATTATGTAGGGGGGGCAATCCCTGGCAGGGGGGCATTTTAGCGCGGGTCGGTTGCCAAGCGCATATAACAGTGAAAGATCGAGTGCCATGCTCATGTGGAGTGGCAGCTGCCAGTGCCATGTGCACGCAGCGGTGGCCTGTGGACTGCCATGTGGACTGCCATGTGCACGCAGCGGTGGCCTGTGGACTGCCATGTGGACTGCCATGTGCACGCAGCGGTGACATGTGGACTGACATGTGCACGCAGCGGTGACATGTGGACTGACATGTGGACTGCCATGCGCACGCAGCGGTGACATGTGGACTGACATGTGGACTGCCATGCGCACGCAGCGGTGACATGTGGACTGCCATGTGCACGCAGCGGTGGCCTGTGGACTGCCATGTGGACTGCCATGCGCACGCAGCGGTGACATGTGGACTGACATGTGGACTGCCATGCGCACGCAGCGGTGACATGTGGAGTGGCGTATGCCCGTGGCACGGAAAGATTTTACTCCCTCTCGAAACCTGTCAATCAGCGTCAGGGGCGGGTCTATACTGTGGGGCGGGATTGTATGGGGAGTGACGTCACTCGCAGTCGCCGACCAAGAGGGGGATATTTGAGCACTGGAGGTGAACCGAGATTATCTCATTTGTTTATCAAGAAATAAACACAGAAAAATGACAAATCGCATATTTTCTTGCTCCGGAGTGGACAGAGAAGTTTTTACAAATAAAAATATTTGTAGATCTTCTCCTGTTACAGCCTGCTGGAGCTAAATCTTTCAGAAACGCTGCGTACCGGTGTTATGCGCTAAAATGCCTCCCTGCCACTGATTGCACCCCCACAAAATCTCTGTCAAATATATGAGGACATCACAATCAAATATTCATATTATTATTATCAAATATAATATATGAGTATTATCAAATATATTATTACTATTATAATTAACCATAAGCACGTCACATGGAAATTAAGACACATAATACAAATTCTCATATAATGTTTATTTTGTGGCACATTTATTTTGCAGGGGTTTGTCATGTAATACAAAAATGTTTACACTAAACAAATATTGTTTATGATGAAAAATTACACGAAGCGATTTTTATTATGAATAAGAAATATAAAAATATACATGTACAACCCCTGGCAAAAATTCTGGAATCACCCTCTCAGAAGATGTTCATTCAAATGTTTAATTGTGTAGAAAAAAAACAAGCACATACATGCCACAAAACTATTTTCACTCAACAATCCACACTTCTGGCTGTATAAAACACTTAAAAAAAAACAAAGAAAGATAACTATAGTCAATGACAACTGTTTTAACAACTCAAACAGAGGAAAAAAATATGGAATCACCAAATAAAAACACGCGGCGCAGAGAAAGTGAAAAAGCAAACGTGGTGATTGATTTTGCTGTTTAAATATGACAGGTTCATGACGTGTAAGACCTGGGAAATACAAATGCAAATGGACTTTTCTTTTTCATTTGAAATTTGGCAGTCAGTGTGCGCTCGCGAAGGCGAAACAGCAAACGGTAATGCAAAGTTTGCAATTGCATTTGAATTATGGCACACTTTGTGCGTCCACATATGGGGAACGCAATTGCATTTGAATATTGTCCGCGATATCGTTCCATATGTTCCTTCTCCACACTTCAATGCAAACACTAAACCTGCGCAAATCCCTCAGTCTAACGTTATTCCCGTGATGCCACACGGGCCCGCCCCGTTTCCGCAATTTCAACCAATCATATTGCAGCTCAGTGAACTGCCGCACACTTATTGGCTGACTGTAGCTAGGGCGCAACATTAAAAGTGAGCCAGCTGGCCGCCGGAGCCTGTTGCTGTTCAGTGCTGTGAGCGTTTGTCGAGTCTGGAGTTAACCGTGTGCGCTAAAGATAAAGATTTAATTCTATCATTAATTCTCCCCGTGTGGCGACACCAGCGCGGACACGTTGTTGGGTAAGTTTTCAGAGTTAACATTAGTTTTAATAGCAAACTTGTAGTCGGGGTATTTAAATAGAAGCTGTTGTCTCTTTACAGGCGCCATAACATTACTGAACCGGTCAGATTTAAACATATAACGGGTTATTTGTGTCACATTGGTTGTTTAATTGGTTTTCTTTATACACAGAATATTGATTAAGTGGAATTATTTGTACAGTAGTCAGGCTTTAACTTTAACGAGCGTAAAAATGTCACGAGCCTCGACTTGCTAACAGCAGCAGCTCGCGCACGTTGACTAACAGAAGACTTGATTATTTTTCTAGTTGGGTTTAATCAGTGAAGATCAAACTGGATAAGTCCAGGAGAGGCTCTCTGACCATGTCTAGTCTCATACCTGTCACCAAGAAAGATGAAAAGGGCCGAAACATCCAAGTAGTGGTGAGATGCAGGTGAGCATTTTTACTTAATTCTTCTTTTCTTCCTGTAACTTCCTGTTTGTTGACCCTGTGTCTAATGGCTGCTGTTGAGGTTTATCAGGACCATCTGCTGTGTGTGTTAGTGTTTCAAATGAGTTGTCCAGGATTTATAATCAGGAACATTATTCATTCTAGTGGATTATTGGGTATGTTATTAAAAATGCTTATTGTAGATATTTGTTAAGGATAATTGGGAATATTTGAGATTTATTATGATGTGCATTAGTGAGGGATTATGGTGAATGTTTGTTTCATTAAGAAGATTTATGGCAGAGCTTCACAACTAATCACGTAAATTTAAATCGCGATGCGTGCAAAAAGATCTTATCACATTGTGTCTTAGTGAACTTGGTGAAAATAATTATTGTAGATGTTTGTTAAAAAGGATTATTGGGAATACTTGAGAAGGCTTATTATGGTTATTTTGAGGTATTATTGAGAATGTATTTATTGCCAATTTATTATTATATTTATTTATAAGGTTTATGCTGAATATTTATTGATTTTGAAATATTATTGAGAAGGATTGTGACAGCGCCACAGAATTAATGGCATAAGTAAAATTGTAATCTGCCTCAAAATAAGTGTGGTTTATTTAATATTATTAAATTATAAGTAACTCGTGTTATAAAAGCATTTACTTAATAATTAAATTGTGCAGCTCAAATTTATAGTGAATATTTATTGAGGATTTGTTGTGAATCAACAAATTTACTAATGAATCTATTTTCACAATGTTTATTTAGAACTGTAGACTTGTATATTTATTGAGTAAATCATTGGTATAGGTGTTTATTGCAAATGTTTACTGTAAATATTGTTTTTATTGACATTTATTGGCAAGGCTTACTCTGCTGTCAGTCTTTTGTCCCTGTTTATTATTATTTATGATGGTCTTTTGTAGATATTTATTGAGAATAATCTGTGTATTATGGTAATTATTCTAAAATCTAAATTACTATATATTTTTGTGGATCTTGATTGTGAATTATTCTTTAGAATTTCTATCGCCTGTTTTTTGTAATGGTTGGCCTGATCATGTTGTGGTTAGCATTGTGGCCTTGAACCTCCAGGATTGTGGATTCTAGTCCCACAGTCCGAAAACATGCACGTTAGGTTATTTTTTTTATTTCCAAGTTGCCCGTTTTGTGTGTGCGTTTGTGGCCTTTGGTGGATTCTTGTCGTCCAAGGTGCTACCTATATAGATTAAATGTGTTTTATAACCAATATTTATTGTAAATGATTTCCAGGCCTTTCAATGCAGTGGAGCGCAAGTCGAAAACACATGGAGTGGTGCAGTGTGGCTCAAGTCGAAAAGAGGTGACGATCCGTACTGGAAATGTCACTGACAAAACCGCCAGGAAGAAGTACACTTTCGACATGGTGTGTATTTCTGATGTATTTCTTTAACCTGATCGTTGTTGGTTTAACTCAATTAAGATTCTCATTGAAAACGTACTACATGAAGTGAAACTATTTCACTGTGTCAAATAAAAGGAAACCATTTAACGCTTCTGCTTAATCATTTAGGTGTTTAAATACATCTGCATATATTTACTGTAATGTGGTGGGTTTATGTTTTCACCCCCCCCCCCCCATATACAGGTATTTGGTTCATCTGCAAAGCAGATAGACGTGTACAGGAGTGTAGTGTGCCCCATACTGGATGAAGTAATTATGGGTTATAACTGCACCATCTTTGCGTGAGTGAACCTCCAAACTGCAACATCAGTCTCAGAAAATGCACTTCATATTTAAGCACTGTTTATACTTGTTAAGCGACGTTTCTACTCTTAATTTAAGATACGGACAAACGGGCACAGGGAAAACCTTCACGATGGAGGGTGAAAGTAGATTCACCTGGAAGGAGGTACAATTCCGATTTATTATTTTTATTTACATTTTAAAGGACCTGTAAAAATTAAGTAATTTTGGTGTAATTAGATAAAGGTTTTTTTTTTTTTTTGTGGTAAATATTTGTGATCTTCGTAATGTCACCGTTTGTGCCATTACATGTTGTAACCACTAAATATTTATACATTTTTCTAGCGTCTAACAGTTACTTATCGCACTTTATAATAGCACCCATAATATCCGTCAGAATAATCACAATGGTGTTGTTTTCTTGTAATCAAATCATGCAGTCGTGGTGAAGACGTTGATGCATTATGATTTATTTTTTTTTCCCCCTTTTCCTTCAGGATCCTCTAGCTGGTATCATCCCTCGTTCTCTCGACCAGATCTTTGAGAAGCTAACGACTAACAGCACAGAGTTCTCCGTGAAGGTTTACCTGTTGGAGATCTATAACGAAGAGCTGTTCGATCTCCTCAGTCCTTCACCAGACGTCACAGAGAGGTTACAGATGTTTGATGACCCCAGGAACAAGGTCTGGGACTGTACCATGACTTCTGAATATATTGGGTTATGAATAGCTTATTGCATATGTTTAAGTCTGGACAAAAAAAAAAAAAATTTCTTGTCAGACTGCCTTCTTTCTCACTTTTTAAAAAAAAAATTTTTTTTTTTACTTGAATCAGGGAGGAGTTATTATTAAGGGCCTTGAGGAGATAACCGTACATAACAAAAACGAGGTCTATCAGATTCTTGAAAGAGGTGCAGCCAAGAGGAAGACTGTGTTCACACTGATGAACGCTTACTCCAGGTAGGAACTTGAATGAATGCCCATGGTTATTTAGTTTTTCCAAATGGGGAGAATAATTTTTTTTAAAGCAGTTTAATAGAGATGGATTTGTTAAAAGGAAGCATTGTATGTATAAATTATTAGGGAGTAGTCAATCATTGAGCCTGTTTACCTTTTCATTCAGTCGTTCCCACTCCGTGTTCTCCATCACCATACACATGAAGGAAATTACACAGGAGAGAGAGGAGCTGCTGAAGATTGGGAAACTAAACCTGGTAAGATTTGCTAGCTTTTGTTTGATTATCCAACTTCACTGTTACTTCAAGGGGGAAGCGCACGCGTGTTGGCGTATGCCTTGCATCTCTACTAATACAGACTTTCATCTCTGCGTGTAGGTGGATCTCGCAGGCAGTGAAAACATCGGCCGCTCCGGAGCAGTGGACGAGCCTGCATTTGAGGCAGGAAACATTAACCAGTCACTGTTGACACTCGGCCGTGTGATCACAGCTCTGGTAGAACGCCGCCCCCACGTGCCCTACCGTGAGTCTAAACTCACCCGTATCCTCCAGGATTCACTGGGAGGACGCACCAAGACCTCCATCATTGCCACCGTCTCTCCAGCTTCCATCAACTTGGAGGTGAGGTTCATTGCTAGTGATCAGACATGCTGCTTAAAAACACACTGACGGCCTCCGAGTGGTGAAGTGCTCGCCCTATCATCCGGAGATCGCTGGTTCGATTCCCGGGTGATGCTGTAACCTCTCGCAGCCGGCGGTCTAGAGAGAGCTGATTGGCCGAGCTCTCTCAGAGGGGAAGGATGAGATGTACTTTGTGCTCCCACACTAATCACGGCTCTACAGCCAATCGGGCGTCCGTGAGCTCACGCAAGCGAAAGGAGCGGATAGCGCTGTCCTCAGTGTGTTATGCCGCCCCTAACTGTGTTTGAGTGAGCAGTTCGAAAAGATGCGATGTGTGATGGTCTTCGGCCCTCCCGACTGAGTGGTAGTAGTAGCCTTAATGTGGGAGCCCCCTAGTGTCGGGAAGGAATTGGACACCACTAAATTGGGGGGGGGAATCAGGAAAATACCCCCCCCCCTCACTGACGGATGTTCAAATTTGTATTTATTTTAGGAGACTTAAAATCATAGAATAATTGTTCTGCTGTACAAGAAATAAGACGCTGGTTGACATGGTTAAGTCAATACAGCGTTTAATGTTTTAAATACTGTAACAATATGGTGATTGTTTCTAACCTTCAATGTTAATAAAAGGTGTCCTAAGCATTTCAGTCCGCCTGTACTTGTAACTGATCTTTATTAATGTTTTCTTGGTCACTGAATACAGGAGACTCTCAGTACACTGGATTATGCTAACAGGGCCAAGAACATCATGAACAAGCCTGAAGTGAACCAGAAACTTACCAAGAGAACCCTGATCAAGGCAAGTCCTGTCACAATTGTGTGCACTTTCTCTAAAACTGAACACAACCATGCTGAACAGCTTGTGTTTATCTTCTGCTTAGGAGGTTTTAATTTAAAGGATTACACAATCGAGATTAAATAACAGTATTTTAAATGTTGCTTTTATGATTTAATCTGGGTTTAAGTCGATGTGCTCACGGTTAAATTATTATTATTATTTTTAAATTCAGGAATACACAGAGGAGATCGAGCGTCTGAAGAGGGATTTGGCTGCCACCCGGGAGAAGCATGGTGTCTATCCCTCAGCTGAGAACTACGAGTGAGTTCAGTTTTCTGACATTCTGAATGTACTAGAGCAGGAAATCTATGCTTTTGTCTCAAATTATGGTCATAATTTTTTATACAAGTATTATAGAATCTTTTAGTAATTTGCATAATGATTGAAGTCACTCTGAAGGTTTTTCAAGTCCGTCTGCTCTTGAAACAACTAACATAAAAGCAACTGATTCTCGTTTAATGCATCTCTTTACCAAAATATTACATGAAATTGTGTGCTGGTGGTTTGAATGGGTTAAATGGCAAGTGTAGAAGTACTTTTAAGATTCAGTTCCACATGGATGTGTAATTATTTAAAATTCTGTCACACACAGCCCCTGCAAAGGTGGTGTGTAATGAATTTGAAGGCTATTTAATTGTAAATTGTGGTCTTGTTTTGGTATCACATTTTATTTTAATCCAAACGTTCTCTGCTAATAAAAATACCAGAGTATTAGATAAGTGTTGCTGATTTGCGTATGTATTTTGTAGGAGTATGAACAGTAAACTGGTGAGTCTAGAACAGATCACAGAGAGGATTACAGCGGTGGAGGAGGAACTCAAGAGGGTGAGTCTATTTAAAATTTCTGTCACCCACCAAAAAATTTATATTTTTTAAATTAACACTTAAAATGTAGAGTAGATTTATAAAGTGTGTGTATATATATATATATATATATATATATATATATAAACTATTAACCTAATTATTTACTTATTTACAACCTAAAATCTACCAGGCTGCTTTCACTGTCGGTACAGTTTTTGTTTTTGCTTTCATGTTAATTACAGTTAAACCTTGGATTGTGAGCATAATACATTCCAGAAGTGTGCTTGTATATCAGAGCGAATTTCCTCATAAGGAATAATGGGAACTCTGAGTCATTCTATAGGCCCAAAATATTTATATTTAAAGTGCCCCTCTTATGCTTTCTCAAATATGATCTTTCATGCAGTGTCATGTAGCTGTATGTGAACATAAACTATCTGCTTCACACAAGTCGTTTACGAGTCATTTAGAAATGGGGTAAAATTAAATCTATTTTTGGAGAAAACGAAAGTGTTTTTTGACCTTGCATACATGTAAACCTGTTTTAACCCTGGAGAACCCATGGGGTCATATTTGACCCAGACTTTTATTTCATCGTCATATTCAACCCACACACCAAAGTAAAGATTTCTTTTTGCATTACAACCCAGTGTGCCCTATGTGAACCCATAACACTGACATTTAGTGGTAACTGACTGAACTAACCTGATTTTTTTTCACATCAAACATGGCTGCTACTGTGCTTTTTATTTGGTGATATAAAAGCTGATGCCAGTGTTTTTAGTTCCTGCCTTAGAATAAAACTTTATGTGCATAGTCATTGATGAAAAGTTAAAATCAATAAATATATTTTGAAATGAGAATCTGGTCTTTCCTTACTAAGAAAGAACTCCTGCCTTTATGTCATGAGTGAAAGTTACCAGTTGGTCAAACATACTGGATATCCCAAGGGGTCATATATGACCCATGTCATTACATGTAGTAGGAAAGGGTTAATTTTTTAAAAAAAACACCTGTTTTAGGGTTCACTGGGTCTGTATCATCATTTCAGCCAAAGGAGATAGATTTCCTATTAGGATAAGGTGGTCTGGGTTTTCCAGGGTTAAGACTCATTAAGCAATATTAGCAACCTTTAAAATGGCATAATAGGGGCACTTAAAAAGATTTACACGAAATATAAAGTAAAAAAAATAAAAAATTAACCTGCACTGTACCTTTTGAAAAGAATCATGACCGGTGTTAGACGAAAGGGGGGGGGGGGGCTACTGTGTGGGACGACTTTCTCTCTGGTTACTGAAATTTATTTTTTTATTTTTTTGCGCGAGTTAAACAAAAGGATGACTCTAATGATGCTTTGCTTTTGCCTCATTTTGAGGATTTTGTGTAAATGTGACACTGCATTGTCATTAAACAGATTCATCTCCTTCGCTACAGCCTTTTAAATACATTTTTGCAGACCACGTTACTTGCAATCCATGGTTCCACTGTAAATTTTTATTTATTTTTTCGTACCCGAGAACACCTACTTATTCACACTGTATGCTTGGTTTGTGCTAAATACCGACAATTTTCTGCAGGAACAGAAGGTGAATGACCTGTGTTCAGAGTGATGCCTGTAGGTTAAAAATGACTATATAATAACGCACCGAAATCTTTAATCTAGATGATGGAGCTGTTCACGGACAATACTCAGAAGCTGGATGAGGACCTGCAGGAGGCTCACGAGGACCTGCAGGAGGCTCACAAGGACCTGAAGGAGACCAGGCAGAGACTCGCACAGGAGGAGTTCATTACCACTCAGCTGCAGACCACCGAGAACCAGCTGTACAACACTGCTGGCCAGGTGTGATGCCATGGAAAGCATCAATTCTAGCAAATGGTGGATTTAGTTGTTCATGTCTTGTAACATTTATCATTACATGCATGTTGTATAGCTGCTGAGCGCGGCGGACGTGAGCGCGGCGGACGTGAGCGCGGCGGACGTGAGCGCGGCGGACGTGAGCGCGGCGGACGTGAGCGCGGCGGACGTGAGCGCGGCGGACGTGAGCGCGGCGGACGTGAGCGCGGCGGACGTGAGCGCGGCGGACGTGAGCGCGGCGGACGTGAGCGCGGCGGACGTGAGCGCGGCGGACGTGAGCGCGGCGGACGTGAGCGCGGCGGACGTGAGCGCGGCGGACGTGAGCGCGGCGGACGTGAGCGCGGCGGACGTGAGCGCGGCGGACGTGAGCGCGGCGGACGTGGGAGGTCTGCATGCTAAGCTGCAGCGGGTGAAGGCTGTGGATCAGCACAACACCACAGCTCAGAGCAACTTTGCCCAGAGCATGGAGCAGAGCTGCGGCAGCATACAAAGATCGCTGCAGGAGCACAGTCGTAAACATGCTGCCATGCTCGATTATTACCGCCATGCCATTGGTAAGTGTCTCAATCCTGGGGCTGAATAATTATTTATAATGAACAAAGTGCACACAAGGTACTTAAGACTCTTTTCAGTTTAAGTTCTGTGTTTACACATGCTACAATTCAGTTTGGAACTGATAATTAGGTCTCCTCAACTAAAATTTTTTTTTTTTTTTTTTTTTTTTTTTTTAAAAAGGAGAATCCTATTTTAAACATGCCTGATGCTTCTAAATAAAGTCATATTTGATAAGGATTAGGTTGTTGAATTGCTGAGGACAGGCTGTGGTGTTTGTAGGGCAACTCCTTGGAGGAACTGACCGTGCGTTTGAGGAGGCCACGGGCTACATAGTGCGTCCCTACAACACCGTCCGAGAGGCGGTGAAGAAAGGAGTGGACTATTGTAAGGCCAAGCTTCTGCAACAGGAGGGGCTCCCAGTCGGAAGCAGAGACACCGTGCTGGAAATGCTGGTGAGGGGATTTTACAAGAAATGTTCTTGAAATACAAATTTACCATGTGTAAGCATACTTCAAATTCCAAAAAATGTGCTTGTGTGGATCTTGTAATAAGTTGTGCTTATCAACTAAAATAAGCACTGTTCCGTTTTTCACCACATCAGCCTTCTGTGATGTTAACTGTCCCTTTTTACAGGACAGTAACTCATCTTACCTCTGTTGTTCTCCCAAGTTTTTTTAGGGTTTTTTTTTTTTAGGGTTTTTTTCAGTGTTATTTGTAACGAGGATTGAAAGTTGACTTTGACTAATTAGTGAACTTTCCTTTGCCCCACAGGACAAGCTTAAATTTTATCTAGATGAGGTTGTAGTTGGAGAAGCGATCAGCTCACTTATGGATGTGAACGATTGCTTGAAACAGACCCAGAAGAGATGCAACGTGTTGGCTGGACAGGTGTGTTCAAAACTGGGGTTATGTCATCACCTGAGAAATGGGATAAAAGCTATACTGAAACAAATCATGAGTGTTAAATGTACACATGATTTCGTTTCTTTCCTCCTTCTTGTGTCGTGTTGCTCAGTTTGTGCATTTTTGCGTGCGCTTTGGTGTCTTTTGCTGTCTTGTATAATACTTGGATAGTCTTTATTTTGTCATTTTTTTTTATTTAGCTAGTTAGTTTTAATATATGCATGTAGCACCATGGTCCTTGGGGAAGATTTTCTAGTTTCAGTGTGTACTAAACTCCATGTATGGTTAAATGAATGACACAAGCCTACTTCTTTCAGATGGAGGAAATGAAGACGGAGATGGCGATCTGTCTCAGTGGCCACGTGGAGGCGCTGACGATTATGCGGGAAACCGCTGTGCAGGGCTTCGCTTCCCTCCAGGCTGAGCAGATCAACCAGGCCAGCAACCGACATGAAACAGTTCGTCTGTTTACATTATTCTTTTTCATTAATTTATCTCTTTTAATGAAATAATTCAATAAAATGCACACTAGTTTTTAGCAGAAGTTTAATAAACTTTCTTCAGACTGATGTGGACTAGGAGATTTTTATATATATATTTCTCCTCTCTTCTTTCTGATTTACTTATTTAATTTAAAGTGGTTCACACAACGTGCACACTGTAAATATACACATGTTTTGTGCAAACCACTTTGAGGCTGTGATGTCGGGTTAACGAAAGGAGTACAAGCCAACGAACGGTGTCTTGTCCATAACCGATTGTGATAACATTGTTTTCCACATTGTCTTCCAGCGTGTAGCGCAGCTCCAGGACCAGATAAACCTCCTGGCACTAGACACACAGTCTGACTTTAAGGGGCTGCAGGAGGCAGCAGTTGCACAGCGAACTCCCATGGAGACTCTGAAAACCACAATACAGAGGTGAGCAGAGAGAGCGCTAGGGTTAACCGTTAACTGTAAAATCCTAATATTCTGAATGTAAACTTGGACAAAGCACAGCAATCATTCAATTCACAATGACTCTTGACCATTTCATCATGCTACCCCGCTCCTGTTTAAATGTACCTTTAGTTACTTTAATTTAAAGTGTTGTACAAAAAAAATCTCTTTTTATTTAGCAAATGCACCGAGGCTGAACAGGAGAGCTCGTCAGTCGGCGCTCGATTAAGTTCCTGTGTAGATGGAGTGATAAAGGAGATAAGCGAAGTTGCAGAGGAGGGACGCACAGCATTGGATGAAGGTGCTGGTTCCTATGGCCTCCTGCGCTCTCTGGAGTCGGTGACCACCTCGAGCATTCAATGGTGTCAACAGGCCACAGACCTGACTGAGAGACTTGAAGAACAGCTGAACCTTTTTTGAGGAGAACAAAGCTGCAGCACACGAGCTTCTGAAGGTAAGATGGGCCATCACTGACGTTATGCGTCACCTGTAGGGGTGTTACTGTACAAGCGCTGTGTAGTGATGGTTTGGAATTGGCTAGTTTGAGCATTTCTTTTTTTTTTTTTTTTTTTTTTTTTTACAAGTAGTTGAACTCGAACTACAATCTTGCACATTATCTTACCAATAACTGGACTCGGCTCTACACTGCACTACATCACATTCCTATATTTCATTTTACTATATATATTTTTAATATATATTCTTTAACTTTATATTTCCATCTTATTCTACTATTTTATTTTGATTTTTTAAATTATTATTCCTTTAGCTGTAGATTATGTAAATTTAAAAGTTGTTTTTAATTCTTATTTGTAATATTTTGGTCAACAGCAGTCGTATAAGCATTTCACTTAATATCATACTTTGTATGTGACGAATAAAATTTTAATTTAGTAGAACAAACTGCTGTTAAATTCTCAAGACTGAGTGAAAGTTTTTGCTTTTGGTAGAGCTGCCATGGGTGTAACTTGGATTTCACATGCGGTGTAAATAATACGCCTAAGTGTTTAAATTCTGTTAATTGGGAAATTGTTGTTGAGCTGTTTTATTGATTTCCATTTTTTTTTTTTTAACCTTACAATCTTCATGGAGTTCAGTCATTAAAACAATTCCATAGCTCTTGTAGAAAATATGAATTGATTACATTTTTCACAATTGAGTTAATGCTCATTTGGTACAATACCGTTACCTACAGGATTGGAGTGTGGTGCTGAAGATTGGCAGGAAATAAAGATTATCACTTTGTACAAGACATAACAGTTAAACAATATTCCAATGATAGTTTTTTTTATTTATTTTTAATGCTGTAAGACAATTACCTGCTTGAGGCACATTAGCACAGTTAAATCAACTGGAAAACTCACAATGCCCAACAATGAAATGGACAGGCTACCTATGATTCACAGCTCATTTTTCTTTGGATTGCCTACAACTCACCACTGAGTTAATGTGTATGGTGTCCATCTGATCTCATGCTTTGTGTACACACGGGGCGTAGAGGAGCACGGTCAGGCCTCAGTAGGGGAGTGCCGAACTCGCCTCGCTCCAGTAAAGCAGGAAATGGAAATGCTCTTGAAAGGAGTGGAAGGGCAGACGGGTGAGGATCGGGCAATCCTGCAGCAGCACAGAGAAGAGCTCTCGACTCTCGCCACACAAGCACTTGATACAGTCAACCGCTTCCGTAATGATGAACTCCACTTACCAGCCATGAAAGCCAAAGAAAATTTAGAGGGTAATGACTTTTCCTCCCAGTGTAGTCATATACAGTTATGTAGTCCATATTATTGGGCTTTCGGAGGGTCCTCGGTTTGAGCCCCAGTACTGCCGGGCTCCCGATGTTGGGTCTGTTAGCAAGATCCTTCATTCTCAACTGCTCAGATGTAATCAGGCATTGAGGTGGCAACCTGTCTCTGTAAGGAACTGCCAGAGAAACAAACCACAGATGTGTCTCTAGGAAGTATTTATGCTCAAATACGGAGAGAGATCGTAGGGAGGGATGCATACACAGATCAATGGAGACCAAGACACCATGGAGGGACAGATGCTCTCTTTTGAAGGGTAACTGGGGATCTTGCTATAGTCCATAAGAACATTATTCAACTCAGGAAAAATCCACATATGCAAGGTCAGGTGTCCACAAACATGAATCATCTAGTGTGTTTTCAGTACTTAATGACGTATGTTTTGCTGCATTCTTTAACCACCCTGATTAGTCTATTTATTTTTATTCATGTCCTGTTTTAAATCGAAATTGAGTACAAGTATGGTACAATAGGTCTTGGCCATGGTGTGAAAAGCAGGAAAATTTTATAAACAGAACACAAGTACAATGTAATCCTGGCTAAATTCCATAATCTGTGGAAATATGCGTTCCAAACTATACGTTTTAACATGTTTTGCACTTGTGCAACCCATTAGTAAAATAGAAAACTATAATAGTAATTGTATTTTAAGGCTCAGTCTAGGTTCTGTTACATTTTAGAACTTTACATGAATCGTTTTAATCGCCATTTTTATTTCATTCTTGCTTTCCATTTCCTTTCTACAGAAAAAGTCTAAAAAAGAAAACCCCAGCAGCAAGTCCCTGAACCGCTCAAAGGTAGCTGAAAGCAAGACCACGGTGACCCCTCCTCGATCCAGATTACCCCTCAGGTCCCAAAATCAGTGATGACTCCATTTTCCTTTTTTTTTTTTTTTTTTTTTTTAACACCGTTACCTGTAGAGACTTGAGCTACTTATTATACTTATATATACTGCACCTTTATTGTAACTTTATTTAAATTCATGTTAAAAAAAAATTCATTTATATGTTCGCATCTTCATTTTCTGTCACTGTTTTTAATGTTGGGTCTGTTCAGGATGTTGTGTAACTTTTTTTTTTTTTTTTTTTTCTTGAATGAAATGTATTGGTGGTTTTTTTTTTTTCTTGAATGAAATGTATTGGTGGGTTTTTTTTTTTTTTATGTTTAAAAATTAAGAATGATTGCTGATTAAGCAGTTGCAAAACATTTAAGCAATTTTTTTTTTTGGGGGGGGGGGGGGGAGACAAACTAATAAAGATTTAGATTCTCTACTTTTTTGTGAATTTATTTTTAGTGTAAAGGGTTTTTTTTTTTTTTTTTTTTAAATATTTAATAAATATTTTAGTTTCAATTTATTTTTGGATAAGGATTAAAATCCAGTAAACAAAGGGTTAAAAATCAGTCTCGTCACCACTTTCTTGAGCGGGGTTTCGCTCCAATAGTTTCCACCAATCATATTTGCGCACCAAGTCACATGACTCGGTTCCACGTCTACGCGTTTCTCAGCTGCCCGGTTATACACACTCGTTCACTTCCTCTTGTGCACTCTCTCAGCGGGCGGAATGGGAAACGTGTGCGCTCTTCGAAGTGCACTAGATAGCGAAATGAATGCTGACGTGCATCAGGAAGAGACCTGAGTGTTGATTTGTTTTAAACAGATGTTTAGTTTTTAAAACCCTGTGACATGTTATGTGGGGAGAGATTTATCAGAAATGGATTTGGAAGAAGCTTTTCAACTGGTTGGAGAGTTTGGCAGATACCAGAAGCGCATGGTTATAGTGCTGATATTGCTGCAGGTAATGTCGAGGCTAGCTAGCTCTATGGTTAGCTGTGTGTGTGCGCGCGCGTGCGTATGTGTGCATGTGCTGTAATTTATTATATTCATAAATCTAACACTTGCTTTTGGCTGAAGCTTGTGTGCAATATGTGATTTTATGTATACGTGGATAATAATGTGTGTGTGTGTACTGTAGGTTGGAGCCAAAGCAGGTCTTTTAGTTTATTAATGTAATCTTGTTTATTTTTGCTACTGTGTGTGACGAGGTGAAATGTAATGCAGTCCAAATGTCCACAGCAAGTGCCGTGATTTGCAGGTGATTGTTTTAGGTTCAAGCTTGTAACACATGCTTCCCTTACTGTGTATTTGTTCCTCCAGTGTTCATCCATTGAACTAGATGATACATCATGATGTACTTCAGCAATACCAGACAAGGTGAAGTGCTGTTGTAAGGAATATCAGCACTAGTCTCAGTTAGTTCTTTTGGCCAATTGTGGAAATATATTTGCTGGCAAAGTAAAATATTTGGTTAAAAAAAAAAAACCCGAATGGATGTGATTTCTACAGTACTTGAGATGTGCCCTCTTGCCTACAGCTACATCACCATTTTGATATGTTTCTTTATATAAAGCAATTATTTTGCTTCGCCAACATGTATGCATTCCCGACTGTTGGACTTAACTGTGACTGTTACAGCTGCTCGATCAAGAGTTAGTGTAGTTAACAGGAGTGAAAGTTGTTTTAAGTTATTACCGGTGCTGTGGAGCCAAAATGAGAGGGGAATAAACCATGGAAGTGGTGGACAGTCCTGTAAACCTTGTAAGATTCTCTGTTTCCTCTTATTCTGCTTTAGAATACCAGCTTTGCTGAGTCCGAAATAACACTAAATGGAAAGCAATTGCGCTATGTAGGGTGTGCAATCACCTGTCTCTCTCTCTCTCTCTCACACACACACACCAGGTAATGCCCTTGATCAGGGGTTAGGTATAGGAGATGTAGACATAGGAACGTCTCTTTCGAAATGACTGGACCGAACATCTGCATTGATTTCCTAAAGACTTTTAGCTTGAGCACACTGTAGATTATGGAGCGATATCGCGGACAATATGCAATCAGTGGCAGGGGGGCATTTTAGCGCATAACACCGGTACGCAGCGTTTCTGAAAGATTTAGCTCCAGCAGGCTGTAACAGGAGAAGATCTACAAATATTTTTATTTGTAAAAACTTCTCTGTCCACTCCGGAGCAAGAAATTATGCGATTTGTCATTTTTCTGTGTTTATTTCTTGATAAACAAATGAGATAATCTCGGTTCACCTTCATTCATTCATTCATTCATCTTCTATACCGCTTTATCCTTCTATTCAGGGTCGCGGGGGACCAGGGGTCTCATTTATCAAGCGTGCGTAAAAAAAGTTCTAAACTAGTGCGTATACCAACAGCCGTAAGCACAAGAAAGTTGGGAGTTATCAAACGTGAGTACGCACAGCTGTACGAAATGACTGATGATGAATCGCACTCCTTCTAAATTGTGTGCGTGTGCATAGTAATTTAAATTTGCATACAGAAACGCCCTCAAATGACCTTATTTGGCAAACAACCTTCCTTATAAAAACCCAATGCCGCCAGGGCACTATAGAACCGTTATCATGGATCCCGTGAAGAGAGGAAAGGAAAAAAAACTTCAAAGAAATGGAAGTGCTTTTAAATGAGCTACAATGTTATAAGACAGTTTTGTCTGCTGCTTTTTCAGGCGGAATGTCAAAGATAAAAAAAAGTCTTGGCGTGGGGACAGGTTACTAATGCGGAAAATGCATCTCACCTTTATGTAGAACTACTGCAGAGGTCAAGAAAAAGTGGTTTGATTTGAAAGTGTCCTCTAAAAAAAGAATTGCAGCCCACAGAAGAGACCTCGGTGCCACGGGAGGAGGCCAGAGTCTTATTTCAGTGTCACCCCGATGGTGACACTGATGGTGCAATCCCATCAACTGCAGGAGAGGCCGAGCCATCCGAAAATGGTTAGTAGGTTTTCAAATGTTTGTGTTGCGATATATTATTCATAGATAAATAACACTCGCATTGCAAATGATTTGGATTGTTCATTTAACATTTATTTTATAGATCTGCCAGTTTGGCCAGGTCCTGCTCCGCCTGCCACTTCAGCGCGTCCGATGCGTTTCGAGCCACGAGTCCTGACTGATGCGGTTCTGAAAACACAGGAGGAATTAGTGAGCGGCATTGCAAGCATAAAAGAGGAACTGCACCAAATCAATGTGGACTTGAGGAACATTAGTGATTCACTAAATGCATCATGCAAGTTCAATGAAAGCTCCAAGTGATCTCCCCATTTTCTCACAATTACTCCTTATTGTGAAACAGATTTAGAACCGTTCGATTATCCCTGCTCTTAGCTGCACGGCCACAGCATTTGGCATCGGGTCGAAACCTTCTGCCATGTGGCGATCTTCTTGTATCGGCATCTCATCCAGTGGTATACCGTTTTTAATGGCAATATTATGCAGCACACTGCATGCTTTAACTATATAGCACACCTAAAGCACATTTATATTGTATAATGAATCAAATAATTATGTATACAGTATATTATAAATATTGTAGTTATAAAATATAATTAAAACTTAATTTAAATATTTAAACATTCAAAACCTTGTTGGGTTTGTATTGCAATGTGCCTCCTCTGCCTGACAGACACAGCCATCGAGCCTTCAGCAAGCCTGTTGCACGTTCTACTGTGCTTCTTGTGCGCTCATGTGCTCGGTTGTAATTCAGCTCCTTTTGGGATAGAAGGTTTACCACTGGGGTCATCAGCCAGGATTTAAGGGCATATCCTCGATCCCCTGCAATGATGTAGATTAAAATACAGTACATTATATGGTGTTGAGAAGTCATCTAATTTTACAATTATTTTTAAATCCTGATTAATCGTTACACACTTACCAATAAGCCAGCCTTCTCCAGCAGCGCTTTGCTGAAGACGAAGTCCCAATGAAGGAATCATGTGTACCTCCCGGGCTGTTCGCAACGACATTTAGCAGGTTCAAGTGTGCATCACAGATTACCTGCACGATAGCCTTTTCTATTTACTGTACAAATGCATATTCATCAGCAGTAGGAGCTTTCAGGGCAACATGTGTGCAGTCAACTGCCCCTATTACACTTGGAAATCCTGTGATGTTATAGAAGTCGGTCATAATTTTTGTCCTTTGCGCTGCGGTGTTTGGAAACGTAATGTACTGTGATATAATTGCATGTAAAATGTGTGGCATAATTCGCCTCATGGTGGGTTGAGAAATACCAGACCTGTCACCAATTTCCCTTTGAAATGTGCCTGTGGCTAAAAAGCCAATAGTAGAAAGAACATGAGTGTGCACGGGGACTGCACATCACTCTCAGCGAGTAAGTCTGTGCGGTCCCTGAAAACGCGATCTCTGTGCAAAAGTGCTTGTTGCAAATCTTCAAGAAGCGCAAGGTCTGCCATTGTAAGCAATGTATTTCCAAAATTTTATGGATTAAAATAGATTTTATATTATTCACAGTTCCAGATAACTAAGAATCACCTGTTGTATTCAATTATTCAATGTGTCAATTTATTAACACTGACATTTTAATGGTGAAGTTTATGGGCACTGGGTTTATATGTGATTACAGTTCTCTACCACTAGGGGATTCTGCTTACACACAGTCAGGAGTTCTTCTAAATGTGCGCACATTTTCACGCACACGTACAAATTAATGAATCGCATTCTATTAGTAGAATTGTGCGTACGCATGATGTACACATAAAACCGTGCGTACGCACGCTTGATAAATGAGACCCCTGGAGCCTATCCCAGGAGACTTCGGGCACAAGGCAGGGTACACCCTGGACAGGGTGCCAATCCATCGCAGGGCACACACACACACTCACACACTACGGGCAATTTAGGAACGCCAATTAGCCTAACCTGCATATCTTTGGACTGTGGGAGGAAACCGGAGTACCCGGAGGAAACCCACCAAGTACGGGGAGAACATGCAAACTCCATGCACACAGAGACGGGAATCGAGCCTGGCCGGGGAATCGAACCCAGACCCTGGAGGTGCAAGGCGACAGTGCTAACCACTACACCACCGTGTCGCCTCTCGGTTCACAGGTTGACAGGTTTCTGTGTAACGTGTTGGAAATGCAATTGCAAATGGATTAGCGATTGTGTTTGAATTTTGGCCGGCTTGACGCGCGGCGCAGAGAAAGTGAAAAAGCAAACGTGGTGATTGATTTTGCTGTTTAAATATGACAGGTTCATGACGTGTAAGACCTGGGAAATACAAATGGACTTTGCCAAATTTCAAATGAAAAAGCAGTCAGTGTGCGCTCGCAAAGGCGAATCAGCAAACGGTAATGCAAAGTTTGCAATTGCATTTGAATATTGTCCGCGATATCGCTCCATAGTAGATATTCAGTACTGTGGAAAAATCTGGAGTCACCCCCTTTCTTCATATTAAATTAAATGAAAGATGTGTGAACAAATGTCTGCAAAGAACCTAATTATACAATAAAAAAATTAGTTGTTTATGCAGCAACCTCATTTTCCCTCTCGGTTTCCAGCATTACCAATATACTATACATCTATACTATACTATACTATACAATACTATACTATACATACCAGTATACATCACCGGCCTGATCATCTGTGCCTATTTCTCACTGGTTCATGCCTTAAGTTAGATGCTTTTTATGCTTAAATGATTCATAGGTCACTGTGGGGCTTCACAAACAAAAATCATTCCTGTGAATCTGCTCAGCAACTGGATTGAAAATGACAGACAAAACAAGTCCTTCAGGAAAAAAAAACCCAAGAAATTCTACTTCTTTAGAAGCAAATCAAGAAAAGGGTGGCTCATGACTTTTGTACAAATGTATCAGTAGCACCTGAAGAATGTTTGTAATGCAAATGATCAGCTGCAGGCTTTACATGCCGACACTTCCACTCTCCTGAGAGGGTGAGGTACTTATTACCACAACATTCATTATTTTTCTCTACCAGCATTCCTTGTCTTCCTATTTTTCATATCATACATCAGTTTGCAAAAAATATATATACTACATCTGATTTTATTAAAAGATATATAATACAGAGCGTACACATTTTATTTGTTTATATTTAGTACATTCAATCTTGATGACTGCAGAACAGGTTAGTTTCTGTTACCACTATGATACAAGTCCTCAACTCATCAAGGTTTTCCACTCAAGACTTCTTCCATAAATGTTCTATGTATATATAAATGTTTTCATTTATTAAAATTAAACTATTGTTCAATAATACTTATTATTAGCCTTAAATCCCTGTGAAAGAGCAGTTTCTATAGAAATAGTACATACTGCTGATATAAAGCATAACAGCACTGGGACGTTTAACTATGTGTCAATCTGCATCAGAACAACTTAACAATTGTTAATTACACTAACTATCAGTCGCAGCATGGGTGAAAGTAGGTCTGTACAGTCCGCATACTGAGGAGAGAGCAGATGTCTGCCAACACCCACATTCAAAAACAATCACAGAAGCAATTTCAGCAAGAAAACACATCTGATAACGTTGTGATCTTAAGCGACACTTTGTCTTGCTGGCAATAAGTCATTACGAATGACCTCCTTGTTGTTTTATTTAACAAGTACTCCCTACAGAGCACTTTAACTTTCTGTTTAATGCTATTGGGGATTCACCCTGGAACCCAGGAGTAGAAATATAAAGAGAAACTTATGAGATTTACAGAACTGTCCACCACCTCCATGGTTTATTCTTCTCACATTTTGGCTATTTAGCACTGGTAAGAATGAAAAATAAATAAAACAGTGTTTGTGCAACTGTTGTATAAAAGCAATATCACACTCGAGGTTGTGACATTCTAACTATCAGCACGCAATATATAATAAATGCAAAAATTAAATCTATGAATATAAGACGACCCTTCATTTTTATATTTTTTTTATGAATTTAGTCGTGTCCAATTATTTCCCCCCAATTTTCTCCCTAATTTAGTCGTGTCCAATTCCTTCCCGTCACTAGGGGGGGCACCCACATTAAGTCTACTTACTACAGTACTTGTACCACTCAGCCAGGTGGGCCATGGGCTGTCACGTTTCCTCTGAACCATGTGACACCAGCCGACTTCTTCTTTTCGAACAGCTCGCTCACGCACCGTTGGGGGCGGCGTAACACAGTCGGAGGCCAGTGCTATCCGCTCCCTCCACGTGTGCGAGCTCACAGACGCCCAGAATGGCGTAGAGCCGTGATTAATGTGGGAGCACTAAGTACCTCTCATCCCTCTCCGCTGAGAGAGCTCGGGCAATTTAGCTCTCTCAAGGCCTCTGGCTGTGAGAGGTTACAGCATCACCCGGGAAGCGAACCAGCGATCTCCGGATAATAGGGCGAGCACTTTACCACTGTGCCACTCGGAGGCCGACCCTTAGATGGAAATTTTAGGGGAAAAAAGATTGGACTGACAGTCGCTTGGTATATCCCTCTCCATATTTCTCTCTTTCTCACACACACAGGTTCGTTTGTCAATTGCAGCTCTTTGGCTCTTTTGGGGAAGCTGATGGTCAGTGCTGCATTCAACATTGTGTATGTGTACACATCAGAACTTTACCCCACTGTCATCAGGTATACACACACACACACACACACACACACACACTAGCCCGCTCATTCCTACAGGGGAATGTTAGATTAGATACTGCACTGCAAGCGCTCAAAGTCTGCGATATTGTCTAGATGTTTGTGTAGATTTGTGTGTATGTCTGTGTGTGTGTGTCATTCAGGAACGCAGGGCTGGGTGTCTGCTCCATGTCTTGTAGGGTCGGAGGAATTTTGGCCCCATTTATTCCTAGTATGGTAAGTATTGTGCAGTATATACATCACAAGCATTTGCATATAGTGTTTAAAGGAATGCTTTTAAAAATGATGTACTATATGTAATTCTTTCATACATTCATGGCCACTTTAACAGCGTTAAACATGCTCGTTTATGCATTTATCATTTGGCAGGAACGCAGGGCGTAAAATCCTGAAGATATAGATTTAGATAAATACATCTTTTTTCATCTTTTTTTTTACAATGTCCAGTTTTGATGATTCTGCCCCCATTACAGCATCAGACTCCATCAATGTGCTTTGGCGCCCTTGTTGAACCCAAATCCCAAAGTTATTCATCCAACATGTGCAATTTTAACCACCTACAGTATGTCGGTTAATAAAAACATTATGCATACTTTTGCATTACTTTCGGTACATCCCTCACATTAATGATGACATAACATTTGTGTTTTGTTGATCATTCAGAAAGTGCTGCATGCGTCCATGCCGTTCATTGTGTTCTGTCTGACTGGTGTGTCAGCCGGAGCCACAGGACTTCTCCTCCCAGAAACACACAACAAGCCAGTGGCCGAGACGCTGGAGGAACTCTCTTCTCCTGCTTATCAGCGGATCCTAGACACACAGGTAGCATTGGCTCCGCCCATACCAGGTTGTATTGTCACTCAGCATTGTGGACGCTCTAATGTGGGTTGTTTTTTGCAGGTTCATCTGCTGGCGGATGAGCACTTGTCGAGTCGGAGAGGATCTGATAGTGAATGATACGCTCACACTCACGCACAGAAGACTCTTATTTGTGAATATCATGCCATATCGACTTGTTCTGTGCCAACCTGATTCGCAGAAAGTGTGTGTGCACTTAGTGCCTTCTGTGAACACTGAAGGGATCAAGAAAAAAAGTGAAAAATGCATTTCAACATAAGAGGACGTGACCAAATGCTGACTAAATAATCTCTCATTCCGTTTCACAATCATGCTGTTAATGCTCCTGCTAATGAACCAATTCTGACTGATACCTGTGCATTGCAAATACATTATTTCCAATTACCAATTTACATAATGAATGTGTTTCAGAAAGCACTACAACATTAACACTACACTCTACCTGTATCACAGAATTGTGGAATATTTATAAATGCCTCTCTTGTCAGTTATGACAGATGGAGACGTATGTACATATATATCTGTATATGTTGCATATATCTTGGGGTTGTTTCTGAATTGGGAGGAGAATAATTTAATAATAAAAATTATAATAATAATAAAAATTCATTGAGAAATGAAAAGAGAAATACCACTAAGCTATACTCATTCATGAATGTGCTTAAAAGAGTTAAATATTACATTAAATGCTAAATATACAGTATGCATTTATGTATGTAACCAATCATAATGCAGAAATCTGGATTTGTCGGAAAAAGTGGTTAACCTAACCTAACCACAAAGTTGGGGGAAGAAATACTATTGTGTTTCTGCAGATTGAGCAGGACCAATCTGCAAATGTCAAAATGGTATATTCCGTTTAAATGCTTTGAGGACGTAAACACACATCTTATTAGATCAGACTAAATACTTCTAGTTAACTGTGATATCCTTTTATAACATGCAAATTTGACCTCTGCCAAGATATGGGAATGACGTGGCAAAAATCTAGATCTGAGCAACTGAAGCAACCGCACATCATAACACCGCCTCCAGAGGCTTGTACAGTGGGCGCTATGCATGATGGGTGCACCGCTTCATGCACTTCCCGTCTTACCCTGATGCATCTATCACTCTGGTATAGGGTCAATCTCATCAGACCATATCATCTTTTGTATTTATGTTACTAAGTATAAATATCGGACTTTGGAGTAATGAAAAAGGTCATGTGGTATTCAACTCATTTCACAGTACTGGTTTTGCTTGGGTGACATACCAAGCATGCCTTGGCTTTCTTACAAAGATCTTGCTAATAAGCATGGTGGTCAAAACAGTCTGTCTGTATAAAGGGTAAATATTTCTAGTTAACTCTGCAGAAGATATCCTCGGGAAAGTGGTGTCATGCTTATCATTAACAGTTGATGATTAGCAGTAGAACTACAGATAAGCTCTATCAGTTCAGTCTGCAATCAGAAACCTGCTGTAGAAATGCCAGTTCTGCACCTCCAGCTGAGAGAAAGATTTAAATGTAATTTTTACACTTTTCATTTGGGGTTAACGTATGTAATTTCAAGAACTATGTGAAGTAAATAGCAAAACTGTGCAACATAATGTTTTGCGGACTGCTGCACAATAATTCTACATATTCAAAATATTTTTTTTCCAATTAAAAAACAAAAAAGAAAGCCGCCAAATTATTAATTTGCATAAAAATAGCAAAACTCTTTTGTCAAAATTCTAGATTAGTGACATGCCATGTGAACTGGACTTCATCTTCCTCTTACTGTAGTTCTACTAAAATATGACAATATGAAAACCTCACCTGGATGGCAGAGACATTAGTGATGTTCGTTAATGCATTAATATTGACAGCCCTATTTTAAACCAAACTCTAATTCTGTTAATGGTAGAAAGGGTAATGGTAATTTGGAATTTTTATTTTGTGGTTGCTTAAAGGCACAGTGGTGTAGTGGTTAGCACTGTCGCCTTGCACCTCCAGGGTCCGGGGTCGATTCCCAGCCAGACTCAATTCCCGTCTCTTTGTGCATGGAGTTTTCATGTTCTCCCTGTGTTTGGTGGGTTTCCTCTGGTTACCCCCGGTTTCCTCCCACAGACCAAAGATATGCAGGTTAGTATGCTCTGGTCCCATCCCAATGAGACGTGGCGACATAGCTTACAGCAGGTTATGGTCGCTGAACCGCTGGATGTCCAGGTGGTGCTCCGAAAATAATGTTGGCTACATACTGTAGATAATTGGAAGACCTTTGAGGGCAAAGCTGGCCTGTTAGGGCGGGACGGTGTCCATCCCACTCGGGAAGGTGCTGCTCTCATTTCCTGTAGCATAGCTCATAGTCTCAGTAGAGGTCTAGTTAATCGGTGACAATCCAGAGCCCAGGCCAGGGAGCAGACAGACAGGCTAAACCAACCGTCTGCTAGCTGCATAGAGTCGTCACTCAGGGTTCACCTTATTGAGACTGTGTCTGTTCCCCGATCTAAGCAAAAATGTAGAAAGACTCAGAAAGTCTGTTTCAATAATCTAATTAACATAAAGACCACAAACTCGGATCACACTGAATGCGCAGCCGGGACCTCTGATCTGAAGCTAGGATTGTTAAATATTAGATCTCTCGCATCAAAAGCAGTTATTGTTAATGAAATTATCACAGATCAGGCGTTTGATATACTCTGTTTAACTGAAACATGGGTTAAACAGGACGAGTATGTAGCTCTAAATGAAGCTAGTCCTCCTGGATACAGCTACATACACCAGCCTCGGTTAACTGGTAGAGGAGGAGGCGTCGCAGTTATTCATAATGATAATCTGTCTATCGTACAAAAACACCGACACAAATTTAACTCATTTGAAATTCTCTATAGTAACATAAGTGTATTTAAGTATATTAAATCAGCTCAGTCGATTCCACTAATTATAATTTACAGACCTCCAGGACCGTATTCTGAATTTCTTAGTGAATTTGCGGATTTCATCTCAGACCTGGTCGTTTCTGTAGACAAAGTGTTAATTGCTGGAGATTTTAACATTCATTTTGAGAATCCAGAAGACCCTCTGAGAACAGCATTTATATCCATACTGGACTCCGTAGGCGTAAATCAGTGTGTAGTAGGACTCACTCATAAAGCAGGTCACACTTTAGATTTAGTAATATTCTTCGGATTAATTATAAGAAATGTATTCACAATTCCACTGTCTGAAATTATCTCAGATCACTATCTTGTCTCCATTCAAGTGTGTCACAGTGATAATGTACGCACAGCACCGCGCTACCGTATTAAACGTATATTCACATCAACTACCACACAGAGTTTTATCAGTAATCTCCCAGAGTTACCAACTTCGATTAGGCCACCGTCTGACCCCACAGAACTCGATCAGGCGACTGAATATTTAGAGTCGACACTTCGTTGTACCTTAGATAATGTAGCTCCAGCTTAAAGAAAGATTATTAGAGATAAGAAACTCGCTCCCTGGTATAACAATCACACGCACACTTTAAAACAGACCGCTCTTATAGAAGAAAATTAAAATAATCCTAGATTTTTATTTAATACCGTAGCCAAATTAACCAGAAATAAGACGACTCTCTTATCAAAAATCTCCACAACATCATGCAATAGTGAGGACTTCATGAACTTTTTTAACAATAAAATTGTAAATATCAGGCATAAAATTGAGGCTTTGAAACCGAACAATGTAATTGATACAGATGTTAACCTAGCCATGTCAGATTCAAACCTAGAATACTTTACTCCTCTTGAAGAGAATGAACTAATTTCACTCATCTCTTCTGCAAATTCATCAACCTGTATATTAGATCCTATACCGACACATTTTCTTAAACAGATAGTACCAGTAATAACAGAACCGCTGTTGAGAATAATTAATTCCTCACTCAGCATTGGTTATTTTTCAAAATCTTTTAAATTAGCAGTTATCAAACCAATAATTAAGAAACCTGACCTCGACCCCTGTCAGCTGTCCAATTACAGGCCAATATCAAACCTCCCCTTTATTTCTAAGATTCTGGAAAAGATAGTAGCGGAGCAGCTATGCGCATATCTACATAGAAATGGCATACATGAACTGTATCAGTCAGGATTTAGGCCTCATCACAGCACAGAAACAGCACTCGTTAAAGTAGTAAATGACCTCCTATTGGCCTCTGATCAGGGTTGTGTAACTATGCTTGTATTACTCGACCTCAGTGCAGCTTTTGACACCATTGATCATGCTATTCTTCTTCACAGATTAGAAAATGTAGTAGGAATTAAGGGTACAGCCCTCTCCTGGCTCAGATCCTATTTGACCGATCGTTATCAGTATGTAGACTTAAATGGTGATTATTCTGCGTGTTCTCTAGTGGAGTTTGGCGTTCCGCAGGGTTCAATTTTAGGCCCACTGGTTTTTTCCATTTACATGCTTCCTCTGGGCAACATAATCCGTAAGCATGGTATTAGTTTTCATTGTTATGCTGACGACACACAGCTATACGTCTCAACAAAACCTGATGAGAAAAACCATCTTACTAAAGTTGAGCAATGTGTGCAGGACATAAGAAATTAGATGCTAATTAACTTCCTTCTGCTTAATCCGGATAAGACAGAAGTTCTAGTCATAGGACCGCATACAGCTAGGAGTAAAATCTCAGATAACACTGTAACTTTAGATGGCCTTTCTGTTCCATCAAGTGCAACAGTAAAAGACCTCGGCGTGATTATAGATTCCAGTCTTTCATTTGAAGCTCATGTAGATAATATCACCAGGATAGCATTCTTTCACCTCAGAAATATCACCAAAATAAGTAATATATTGTCGCTAAACGATGCAGAAAAACAAGTTCATGCTTTTATCACTTCTAGGTTGGACTATTGTAATGCCTTACTGTCTGGTTGTTCAGCTAGGTGCATAAATAAGCTTCAGCTAGTTCAGGCTGCTTGTCAGTACCGCGTATTATGAAAACTACAGCTGGGGGCAGAGCTTTTTCTTACAAAGCCCCAAAATTATGGAATAGTCTTCCAAATAGTGTTCGGGACTCAAACACAGTCTCAGTGTTTAAGTCTAGGCTAAAACCCTATTTATTTAGCCAAGCATTTTTATAAATATATTTGCCTTGGAGCAGATCTGGGGGACTCATGGACGTAGAGTATTACGGTGAACTGGTATGTTTAGATGCTGTCTTCCTCAGTCTCATTTGATCACTCAGGTTTGTTGACGGTGAGGTGATTGTTTGCTTTACATCTCAGTTCCCCCTCATGTTTGTGTTTCCTTCTGGCTCCTCCCTTTTAGTTATGCTGTCATAGTTAGTCGTGCCGGAGTCCCTGCTTGCACTCTACAGTAAATATACGTTCACATTATACATTATGTGACTGTGACCATACCTAACTGCCATCTCTCCTCTTCCTCTCTTTCTTCCCCTCTTTCTCTTTCCTCTCTCCCCCTGTCTCCCCCTTTCACTCTTTCTCTCTCTCTCTTTGTCGAGCTACACATGTCATCCCTGAGCTGCCAGTGATCCAGACTCCCTCTGCCCTCCGGACCTGTCTGATCCATCCTGGTGCCCCGCTTCTGGTTGGAGATCTGGTTGGTGTCTGGGGATGATTCTCTCTACTCTTCCACTGCATAGTACGGCACGACACAGTTCAGTTCTACTCACTTTTGGGGGGTTTTCCACTGGGAACAGTACATGGTACCTGGTCCTTTTTTTAGTACCACCTCAGCCGAGGTTCCAAGCGCGCCGAACCGTTACCAAAACGTGACGTGTAAACTCTGCTGGTCACTGATTAGACGGAGAAAATCGTCATCACTGCGTCACCGAACTTGCGACACGAGACACAACAGAACCGCTATATTTAAAACAGCCAGAGAAGGATCGCATGCACCTTTTTGTATTAACCGTCGGCCTCTTTTGAAACAAACTCCTTCGTCTTGCTGTTAAAAACATCCACATGCCGAGAATGAAGAACACCATGCCGTCGATATGCTCCATTGTTGTGTGTTCGTTTGTGGCGCGTTTACGGTGACATCACGGCAGTAGCGGCGCCGCGACTAAACGACACGTGAGTAATCCCGCCCATGCTAAAGCGTTACTACACTGCAGTGGAAGCGCAAACCGAGCCAAACTGCGCCGAACCGAAGTGAGTTGAACTGAACCGTGTCGTGCCGTACTATGCAGTGGAAAAGAGGCATTAGAAGACGGTTCTGGCCTCGACTGGTGTTAGCAGCTGTTTCTCTGAGGACTTGACAATTCGATAGTTCAGGACTAGAACTTTCTACAAGTCTCCAATAACTACCTGGACTCCATTTTAACAACAATTAACATCAACTATTATAGCTGAACTGCCTGCCACCTAACACACTGTATAAATGCAGATCATTTCCTGCTATCTGTTTCACCCAGATGAGGATGGGTTCCCTGTTGAGTCTGGTTCCTCTCAAGGTTTCTTCCTATTACCATCTCAGGGAGTTTTTCCTTGCCACTGTCGCCCTCGGGCTTGCTCACCAGGGACTATCTGACCATTTTGATTCATACACATTCACATTCCATACAAACTGAAATAATTCTTTTGATTGTGTAAAGCTGTTTTGAGACAATGACAATTGTTAAAAGCGCTATACAAATAAAATTTTAAAATTTAATTGAATAAGTCGCTCTGGATACGAGCGTCTGCCAAATGCCTAAATGTAAATGTTAAAATGTAGAACTCTCAAAATGAGCATATTATTATTATTTTGCAATAAAAACATCTTATCATGTGTATCTGTATATTCTTTTGCCTATTTGACCCATTTTTGTTTATTTATTTTTGCTCAGTCATGGTTGTATAGTTGGTTAAAATGAACAATATGGATATGTCAAGTTCAAGTAGGCTTTATTGTCACTCCAACCGTATACAGTTAGTACACAGTGAAACGAAACAGCGTTCTTCCAGGACCAAGGTGCTACATACGACATAATTTTATAACATAAATTAACAGAAAAACTAAACTAGCTAACTAAGAGGCCTAGTTAGCTGGATAGCAGAGACAAGACAGATAGACTATCATAAATTACAACATAAATTTACAAAAACTAACTAGCTAAGGAAGACTATGTACAGGTTTTACAGACAACATAAAGTGCATGTGCAAATGGGCAAACAAAAGCAACAAAGTGACAGAGCGACAAACACGACATAACAGAATAATATGGTGTTGAGGTAGGGGAGAAACCGTAAACATTCACAGTAAGAATTGAGGAATTAGTGCAAAAAGTAATCCAGTGATGATTATTGTGCAGATAAAGAGATAAAGAGTGAAGCATTTACAGGTTGGTGTGTACGATAGTTTGGTGGTGTAGGTCAGTGTGTCTGCGCTTGTGTTGATTAGTCAGTCCAGTCTCAATGTTTTTGAGGTAGTTGAGTTAAGCTGAGTGATAATGTTTGTGTGTGTGTGTGTGTGTGTGTGTGTTTATCAGTCCAGTCCCTTTTTGTTGAGGAATCGGATGGCTTGTGGAAAGAGCTGTTGCACAGTCTGGATGTGTGTGCCCGAATGCTTCTGTACTTTTTTCCAGATGGCAGGAATGTGAAGTGTCCGATCAGCCACAATGCTTGTGGCTTTGCGGATGCAGCGTGTGGTGTAGATGTCTTCAATAGAGGGGAGAGAGACCCCGATGATCTTCTCTGCTGTCCTCACTATCCACTGTAGGGTCTTGCGGTCCGATATGGCACAATTCCCAAACCAGACAGTGATGCAGTCGCTCAGGATGCTCTCGATAGTTCCTCTATAGAAGGTGGTCTGGATCGGTGGTGGAAGCTGGGCCTTCCTCAGTCTTCTCAGAAAGAAGAGATGCTGTTGGGCTTTCTTGTGTAGGGAGCTGGTGTTGAGGGACCAGCTTAGGTCCTTCTCTAGGTGGACACCCAGGAATTTGGTGCTTTCGACGATTCCCACAGAGGAGCCGTTGATGCTCAGCGGAGAATGGTTGCCTCGTCTCCTCCTAAAGTCAACAATCATCTCCTTTGTCTTGTCAACATTCAGAGACAGGTTGTTGTCCTTACACCAGTCCGTTAGCCTCTGCACTTCCTCTCTGTACGCTGTCTCCTCGTTCTTGCTAATGAGAACTTAATGATGTGATTTGAACTGTGTGTTGCTACACAGTTGTGAGTCAGCAGTGTGAACAGCAGGGGACTGAGCACACAGACTTGTCATTCTATAATAAAAAAAACAACAACAGGAAAACAAATTATGGCCAAAATGCTTTGAGCTGTAACAAATGTTAAATTGAAATCTCTCGAATGGTAAAGAGATTTGCTCCTATAGTGGTGCCATGTTTGTTATCTCCTTTTCAACATGGCTAATGCAACTGGCTTAACGCGTTCATATTGACAGCCCTACTTTAAACTGAACGTTAATACTGTTAATGGTAGAAAGGGGGATTTCAAGATTTTTACCTATTTGTCTCTGGGACACAATCATACTGAACCTCAATCCAATCTCTTTGAAAGTCTGTATTTAATTTGGAATTCCCACCACTGTGCTTGCTTAAAAATGGGTCTATTCCAATCTAACAAGAAGAAAACAGATAGCCACAATGATTCTTAGCCTATACCTGAGCAACTGAAGCAACCGCAGATCATAACACTTGTACAGTGGGCACTATGCATGATGGGTGCATCACTTTATGTGCTTCCCTTCTTACTCCGGAATAGACGTAATCTGAACTCATCAGACCACGTGACCTTTTCCAATGCTACAAAGTCCAATATTTTTGCTAGGAAATATAAAGATTGGACTTTGGAGTAATGAAAAAAGTCATGTGTGTTATTCCAAGCATGCCTTGGCTTTCTTATAAAGATCTTGCAACCGTCTTGTTGTGAAAGAAGACAGTTTAACAAGTATGGTGGTCAAAACAGTCTTATCTTTTCCAAACATGCGGAATGGCTTGGAGTGAGGTCAGGATTGTTCGGAGCTGCAAGATAATGAATCACAGATGAGAAATAGAAAAAGCAGACCAGTTAAAGATGAAGTTTTGTCTTTAAATGACTCCAGGGTGCTAAAACTCACTTGTGCCAGGTCAGCGCTGTTATTTCAGCTGTAAAAATATTATGTTTAGTTACTCTAATTAATATCTATTGGTGCAGGTTCAACGTCAGGCAAATACCAAAGTACTACAAAAGTTTAATAAGATTTTTGCATGATGCTGTGACAAAATCTTGCTGGACAGACATACATACAGACAAAACAAAAAAAATTAGCTAAAACTGGTTTTGGGGCCATACAGACAAAACCTCTTTTATATTTATATAACATACAGTGAACCTCGGGTTCACAAATGCCCCAAGTACTGTACAAACAAATCAGTAACGATCCAAAAATTTGCCTACAATTTTAACTCTTTCTCGGAACACAACGTAGAAACTACCATCCCTAGCTGCTGCTATCAGCTGAACAATGGCATCAATGTGTCGCCCAGCATCAGTTTTGCTCAGTCCGCGGTGGCCGATTGAACACATGAACTTTGTGCAAAGTGGAGTGCTACACCTTATGAGCAATAACACGGTGTCTCTTTTGTGCAGCGCAGAACAAACAAATCTCTCTGGATAGCAACAAAGCCATGGTTATTTGACAGCAGACATCTCAAGCCACTGAGGCCCACTGTCATGCCATTGCAGAGATGGCCATAATGCTCCTCAATGGTACCATAGAGGAGTCAACCTCCTGGTACAACCTCATCATCACAGTACCCCAAGCCAGTTGGAACAATCCGCCTGTTTAATGACTTCTGGCACCTCAATCAGGTCCCTGAATTTGATACATACTCATTGCCTCACTATGGCCTCATAGAGTGCATCATTAAAATGATGGACCTAGCAAATGGATATTGGCTCTCACAACTGATATCAATGCCGTTCCGGCATCTAATGAATATTGCTTTCTGATGTCATTACCTTTACGTGCTTGTCTACACGACACTCCCCCCACATTTATATATAAATAAATATAAATATAAATATTTAAAAAAATCTATTTCCATTTGTGTTTGACTGATGGCACTTAGTTAGTTACCTAGTAACCCAGTGTAAGTATCTATCCAATGACGGAAACAAAATCAAACGGAAATCAAAGCACTTTTTGTAAGTCGCTCTGGATGAAAGGGTCTGCCAAATGCCTAAATTTAAAATGTAGTATTTGTAATTCGCCAAAAGTATAACAGCATGCTACTGCTGCAATAAGAATCTATTCTTGGTACTGTAAATATTATATTAGGATCTGGGTTTGAGCTCTGCTTTTGCTGGTGACCTGTTCCAAGCCTGGGTAAAAAAAAAAAGTTGTGTCTGAAAGGGCATCAGGTGTAAAACCTGTGCAAAGTTGTGTGTGGACTGGTTAGTCTGCTGTGGTGATGCCTTGACCACAACGTTTTTTGGACTTGGCCAGAAGCATGCTACAGCTACAATATAATTAGCTGTAATGTGCTTATAATACATTAAATATATACTGTACTTTTACTATATACTGTATTAGTATTACTATTATTGTCAGATATGTACATTAGTACAATCAAACAGTCATATACAGTAAGTGTACTAAGTATACTTATAGGTCTTCCACTTTAGCATATAAAAGTATACTTAATACACTCTTTTTTGTGTTTTTGTACAATTTAATTACAACTTAAATGCAGTACAAAATTAGTTGTTCCAAAATAGCAAACTTCAAGTACAGTAGTCATTAGTCTGGCTGCACGTACACTTGAATATACGTACTTGTCATACTTTTTTTCACTTGGGTGAGCTCTTGGCTGGCAGGATGTGCTCAATGTGCACCAAAAGAAGGGGTTTGATATTTTCCTCAGCTGGCAGTGCATTTTGCCTCACTACTCTACAGACAATGCCTGGCTATAAAGAGGTTCTGCGCATGCTCGAGCGTGCAGCAGCTTGGTGCAGTTGCTCTCGGAATTCTCGTGTGTTTTTTACTTTTTATTATACTTTCCTTCTATTATTTATTTATAACTTTATTCTGTATTTAACAAGTAAGGTCGCCCTTTCAAACCATGCGTTTTGAAAGTGTTCTTGTTCTTAGTTACGCAATTTTAATTACACTTTCGGCGCTCCGGGTGATCAGCGCACAACAGCAAGGAGGCTGCTCCTTTGTTTACACCAGGGAACAACTGATCACACTGAAGCCGGCCGGCATCAGAGATCCGATTCTGTATAGGACTTTAAACATTCTGGATGAGATACGGAGGAGGACGATAAGGGGATGCAGAGGTGGAAGGAAGCGGCGCAGAGGAGCCAAAGAGGAAGAGAAACGCGCGGCGCATAAGGAAAGGATGAGAAAGTACAAGCCGTATGTCCCGTCTCTTATCATGGGCAACGTGAGCTCTCTGGACAATAAGATGGACGAGTTGACAGCTTTGTTAAAGACTGAAAACATCTTCCGCGAGTGCAGTCTGATGTGTTTTACAGAGACTTGGTTACATAGTGATGTGCCTGACTCTAATATTACACTGGACGGCTTCAGCGCGATACGGAGCGACAGGACGAGGAGAGAGAGCGGGAAGAGGAAAGGAGGGGGGCTGGCTGTTTACATCAACAACATGTGGTGTAACCCCGGTCATGTGACTGTTAAGGAGCGTGTTTGTAGTCCAGATATTGAACTGTTGGCTGTCGGACTTCGCCCATATTATTTACCAAGAGAATTCTCACATGTGATAATAACTGCTGTGTACATTCCTCCATCCGCGAATGCCGCTGCCGCGTGTGACGTCATTCACTCTGTAACTGCCAAACTCGACACCCTGATGCCTTTCTCCTGATCTCCGGTGATTTCAATCACACATCACTGAACAAGACTATTCCCACTTTCACTGGACTACCTGACCTGTCGCCCCCAGTATGTCCGACTACAGAACTGTGTGTCAGAGACTTTGATCTGCAGCACTGGAGCTCCCCAGGGGACTGTACTGTCTCCGTTTCTTTTCACCCTCTATACATCCGACTTTAGATATAACTCAGAGTCATGCCACCTGCAGAAGTTCTCTGACGACTCTGAGCGTAATCACCTACAACTCAACATCAGGAAAACAAAGGAGATGGTGGTAGACTTTAGGAGAAGCAAGACCCCTGTGACTCCTATACCTGTCAAGGGGGAGATAGTGGACATTGTGTACGATTACAAATATCTGGGAGTTTATCTGGACAACAAACTTGACTGGTCACTCAACACAACGGCACTCTACAAGAAAGGTCAGAGTCGATTGTACTTTCTTCGAAGGCTCAGGTCTTTTAACGTCTGTAATACCATTCTACGGATGTTCTATGAGACCGTTGTGGCGAGTGTCATTTTCTACGCTGTGGTCTGTTGGGGTGGTAACATTAAGGTGTCTGATAAGAACAAACTGGACAAGTCAATTAAAAAGGCCGGATCTGTGCTAGGCATGGAGCTCGACTCGGTGGATGTAGTAGCAAAGAGGAGGATTCTGTCCAAAGTACAATCCATTGTGAACAATCCTTCTCACCCGCTATACAGTGTTTTGGCTGAACAGAGGAGCAGTTTCAGCCAGAGACTGATTACTATCAAGTGTTCCACCGAGCGTCACAGGAGGTCCTTTCTCCCAACGGCCATAAAACTTTACAATTCTTCTCTGTAACTCATACACACATGTATGTGGATTTTTTCACTGACTGTTACACAACAGGACAAATTTCCCATATTAATAATATGATAACTGCAATACTACCTCCCAATAGAATGTGTAATACACGATTGCATATAATAATACAATATTACATACATACTAGATTACTGTGCAATACTTACAAGTGGTCTTGAGTCATATTTTGTTGGTACTTAACGTTTTAGGAACTTAAAATTTATTTTTATTTTTATATTATTAGTATTATTTATTACCTTTATTACCTTCCTTAGTTAACAACTGTGAGCACCTGTAACCGAGCATAAGCAATTTCCCTTTGGGATTAATAAAGTTCTTTGAATCTTGAATCTTGAAGGCCACCAGAACATCAGGCGGGTGAGTAGATTATGTTTTGTATGCAAGACACATTGTATTCTGTCTCTACGATGTCTCTACCCCTTCCTCTCACCAAATGTCACTCTGTCACACCTTATTCTGATCTGTCCTGCCATCAGCTCTTACAGCTGTAATTCTCAAATGATTAATTCACAGTGGTGTCAAAAGTATTCACATTCATTACTTGAGTAGAAGTATAGATACTAGGGTTTAAAAAGACTTCTTTAGAAGTTGAAGTATCAACTCAAGCTTTTTACTCAAGTAAAAGTGTAAAAGTACTGGTTTCAAAACTACTTAAAGTATAAAAGTAAAAGTATCGTGAGGGGGAAAAAGCATTAAGGATAAATGTCTACAATAAACATTAGTGCTGTCAGAATGAATGATTAATCAAAAAATAATATAATTCCTGTTACCTTCTGGTGCTGTTACCTTCCTCGCTGATGCTTGGTTGTGACATCGAATCTTGAGTCTCTATCACGGACATCTTCGTCTACTTATTACAACCGTATCAACCGAAAATGCTAATTTATTCAAACGTCCTTGCTGGAGTGTGTGACGTAACGTCATGTGCAGGTGCGATGGATTGCGTACCAACCAACAGGGTGTCGGAATGGTATGTTTATACTTCTCATCTGTAACGTCCTTCGGTATAGAAGAAAATAAAGATCACATAGACAAACGGAGTTGTTAGCGAATGTGCCGTTTACTTTTTTGTTCTCTCATGCGCATGCCCAGTGACAGATTACACACGCTTAGTTACCTCGTCCCGCTCGACGTGCTTACGTCAGAGTCAGGATGCTGAACCGAAAACTTGGAACAGATCTACATGCAAACACTACATCATCCAACCACAATCCAGATGGCGCAATTTATCCAGATGTTTTTTTTGTTTTGTTTTTTGAATGACAAGCTGAAATAGAATAGGATTAACGAGGTTATTTTTAAAAAGTAAGTAGAAAGTACAGATAATTGCGTGAAAATGTAAGGAGTAGAAGTAAAAGCCTTTTAAAAAAAGTCGGCTGAAAAATAATTATTCTAGTAAAGTATAGATACCCCAAATTTCTACTTAAGTAAGGTAACGAAATATTTGTACTTCGTTACTTGACACCTCTGTTAATTCAATATTTTTGTTAAATTCTATGAACTAAAGCTGAATTAAAATAACATTTTAATCACATACTGTGATTGCTTTATTGTTGGTGTGCAGAGTTGGTGTTTATTATTCCGTTGATCTAGGTCGTGACTTGAAAATATGAATATGAAAATTTTTTTGGCAGTCATGAACCAGCAGAGAGGTAGACTCCCCAATAATACAACCCAGAAATAACAAAAACAGAGCAAACAACGACAGATGGCATGGCACACACACTGGTGCCATCTTGGTCATCCTTGGACTTTTTATTGTTGTATTTTATTTGGATTTGGATGTTTTTAATAAGTATTGTCTGTTTTTATTGCTTTTTTCTGTTTGCAGCTATATTAGGATTGTACAGCACTTTGATCAACTATGTTGTGTTAAATGTGCTTTAAAAATAAAATTGACTTTGATAGAAAACATTTCAAACATTTAGGAATACCCCCTCCTCCGGGTACTCCGGTTTCCTCCCACAGTCCGAAGATATGCAGGTTAGGCTAATTGGCGTTCCTAAATTGCCCGTGGTGTGTGAGTGTGCCCTGCGATGGATTGGCACCCTGTCCAGGGTGTACCCCGCCTAGTGCCCGAAGTCTCCTGGGATAGGCTCCAGGTCCCCTGCAACCCTGAACACAGGATTAAGCGGTATAGAAGATAGAAGGAATACCCCCTGGAGGGCACTTAGCACCTGTAGACTATTGTGTATGTGAACTTTAGCTGGAACTTCGTTTCCCAGGGTGCACCTGTTTCACCTTTTTTTTTTAAAATTGAGATCACTTGTGGCTTGTTTGGCCATAGGTGTATAAATAGACTTCGGGTTATGTGTTTAGTTTTTCTACAATTTGGACTAATAATGTGTGTTTGTGTCACGTTCTGCTATGGTGTTGGACTGTGGGCTTGGTGTTGAGGCATAAATGCAGAGGGGATGCAGTGAAACAGAAAGAAAGAGTCTTTAATAATAAAACAAACAAGCAAAACATGAACAAAATATGAACTAAGGAAGTTGGCTAAAGTCATGGAGCATAAGAAACAGAACTCAAACACTTAGACATAAGACTAGGGATTACATACATTGATACACAATACAGACATGGGATACAAAATGGACAAGACAAGACACACGAAACAGCCTAACGGACTAAACATTAGGGACTATGCATGCAAGGGATAAACATACACAAGACAGGCTTGGCTAGGTCTACTGGCTGAGCTGCACATTAGCTGCTAAGCTAGCTCATAGCTAATCAGACTAATGGCTACACAGGCTAGTAGCCTGAGACCCAAGGGAATGAACAGACAAGGTACACAGCAGACTAGGTATGAAACAGACTAAGAACTCTAAAGGTTAGTGGCTAAAGATGTTAGTACCTAAACAGACTAAGAGCTAAGCAGACAAGGAGACTAGACATAAACGGAGACTAGACAGGCTAAGATCTAAACATGTTAGTATCACCCTCATTAGTATTTAAACAGACTAATAACTAAACAGGCAATGGGGGTTACGTACACAAAAGGGTAAACACAAAGGGTTAATTCTCCTAGAGGCTAATCCTGCTAGGAGACACAAAGACATTTCAATACAAACAAACTTAACTTAAAGTGCTCCTGAAACCAAAAGGCCAACCATACTGTTAAACTAAAACAGAACAAAACAAAACCCACATAACAGAAATTAATGCTCGACCCAGTTTCCCAGAACAAACAGGTATTTATAACAGTGCTAATGAGCCTCCTCAGTTCAGCTGAGCATCCACGTCACCTGACTGAGGAGGCTTCTGGGAAACTGAGTCTAGAAACAAAACTACAGACTAAAAACACTGCCCTCTAGTGGGCAACCCTCACAGTTTTTTTGGTTCTGGTTTGTTAATGTTGTTCTGTTGCCATCATTTTGAATCGTTGTTCATGGAAATATTCTTGTTAAAGCTTCCTGGTTTATTTATATTTTGCAATCATGTTCTGGCCTGAACACTAGCAATCAGCTAATAAAAATGTTCAGAAATACCTGCAGATAGGTCAACAATGCATTAAATGTTTTGACTTAGTTTTATGATCTAAATGTAATAGAACTGTTGCACAACAGCTATAAAAATATACCTAAAGGAAAAGGAAACATGACCAGGGCCTATATTTACTAAGCGTATCAGAATCGCTTGTAGGAATCGTGCTCAAATTTCATTAAGGACTGAAAATAGTCCTACCTCAGTGTAGGACATAAAAGTTATTTAGAAAGCTTCCTATTCTTACTTTTTAACGAGGAGTAGGACTGCGCTGAGAAAAGCATGTGATGTCACTTTTTATGACACTGAGAGCCATAAAGTAGATTTTTGTAGTTTTAAGCAGTGAAATGCTGAAATCAGCGGCAGTTGTGTGAAACACAGACGAAACTTATAGATGCGTGACTCGGCTGCATGACGTTATCCTAATCAGACTGCTATAATCACAACTTTTTAAAGGCCCTATAATAGAGTTGTGTAGGATCGTCATAATCTGAACAAAATGTTTTCGAAAAGAAAGCAAAACTCAAAAAGAATTTTGGCCACTTAGGAGCGATTTTCTATTCTGAGATGCTTAGAAAAATAAGGGCCCAGATCTTACCCCAGACCTTAGTTTTACTTGTAAAACCGGCTCTGCACATTTCCAGATAGTAAATCAAAGAAACTGATGTCATCTCAGGGTGTAGAACAGTCTACTGAGTATGAATACTGACCACAAGCAGAAGTAACAACAGAACTGACACCAACATCAGCATGAGAGCTCATCCTTTAATTGAATAAATCAGGTAAGCAATGATAAAACTTTATGATTTCTTGTACGTACATGACACAAGGTTTGTTTTACCAAAGTGTTATTAAGCTATTCACAAGACAGATCAGAGCCAAATGCTTCTAAAGACATTCAGGATCATAATCTAACTAGCATTATAACATTATAACATTTTATTCAATTCAATTCAATTTTATTTGTATAGCACTTTTAACAATTGACATTGTCTCAAAACAGCTTTACACAATCAAAAGAATTATTTAAGTTTGTATGTGAATGTGTATGAATCAAAATGTTCAGATAGTCCCTGCTGAGCAAGCCGCGGGTGACAGTGGCAAGGAAAAACTCCCTGAGATGGTAATAGGAAGAAACCTTGAGAGGAACCAGACTCAACAGGGAACCAATCCTCATCTGGGTGAAACAGATAGCAGGAAATGATCTGCATTTATACAGTGTGTTAGGTGGCAGCAGTTCAGCTATAATAGCTGATGTTAATTGATGTTAAAATGGAGTCCAGGTAGTTATTGGAGACTCAGATAGACTTGTAGAAAGTTCCAGTACTGAACTATCGAATTGTCAAGTCCTCAGAGAAACAGCTGCCAACACCAGTCGAGGCTAGAACCATCTTCTAAGTAGATAGAATCATCCCCAGACACCAGGCGCATCCTAAAGAGACACACGGGGCATCCATGTGACGAGACCTCCAACCAGAAACGGGGCACCAAGATAGATCAGACAGGTCCGGAGGGCAGAGGGAGTCTGGATCACTGGCAGCTCAGGAACCACATGTGTAGCTCGACAGAGAGAGAGAGAGAGAAAGAGTGAAAGGGGGAGACAGGGGGAGAGAGGAAAGAGAAAGAGGGGGAGAAAGAGAAGAGGAGGAGAGATGGCAGTTAGGTATGTTCACAGTCACTGTACTCACAGTAGTCACAGTACTGTAGAGTGCAAGCAGGGACTCCGGCAGGACTAACTATGACATCATAACTAAAAGGGAGGAGCCAGAAGGAAACACAAACATGAGGGGGAACTGAGATGTAAAGCAAACAATCACTTCACCGTCAACAAACCTGAGTGATCAAATGAGAGTGAGGAAGACAGCATCTAAACATACCAGTTCACCATAATACTCTACGTCCATGAGTCCCCCAGATCTGCTCCTTTACCTTATGGCAAATCTATTTATAAAAATGCTTGGCTAAATAAATAGGGTTTTAGCCTAGACTTAAACACTGAGACTGTGTCTGAGTCCCGAACACTATTTGGAAGACTATTCCATAATTTTGGGGCTTTGTAAGAAAAAGCTCCGCCCCCAGCTGTAGTTTTCATAATACGCGGTACTGACAAGCAGCCTGCATCCTTTGATCGAAGTAGGCATGGCGGATCGTAAGACACTAGCAGTTCGCTCAGATACTGCGGCGCGAGACCATTTAATGCCTTATATGTCAAGAGTAGTATTTTAAAATCAATGCGAAATTTCACAGGGAGCCAATGCAGTGAAGATAGGATAGGGGTGATGTGCTCATATCTTCTGGTTCTAGTGAGGACTCTCGCTGCTGCATTCTGGACTAGCTGAAGCTTGTTTATGCACCTAACTGAACAACCAGACAGTAAGGCATTACAATAGTCCAACCTAGAAGTGATAAAAGCATGAACTAGTTTTTCTGCATCGTTTAGCGACAATATATTTCTTATATATTTCTTATATATAGTAGCTGCTCCGCTACTATCTTTTCCAGAATCTTAGAGATAAAGGGGAGGTTTGATATTGGCCTGTAATTGGACAGCTGACGGGTCGAGGTCAGGTTTCTTAATTATTGGTTTGATAACTGCTAATTTAAAAGATTTTGGAACATAACCAGTGCTGAGTGAGGAATTAATTATTCTCAACAGCGGTTCTGTTATTACTGGTACTATCTGTTTAAGAAAATGTGTCGGTATAGGATCTAATATACAGGTTGATGAATTTGCAGAAGAGATGAGTGAAATTAGTTCATTCTCTTCAAGAGGAGTAAAGTATTCTAGGTTTGAATCTGACATGGCTAGGTTAACATCTGTATCAATTACATTGTTCGGTTTCAAAGCCTCAATTTTATGCCTGATATTTACAATTTTATTATTAAAAAAGTTCATGAAGTCCTCACTATTGCATGATGTTGGTGTGGAGATTTCTGTAGTGGTCTTATTTCTGGTTCATTTGGCTACGGTATTAAATAAAAATCTAGGATTATTTTTATTTTCTTCTTTAAGAGTGGAGAGATACGTTGATCTAGCTACACTAAGAGCTTTCCTATAGTTCAGGATGCTCTCTTTCCATGCTATTTGAATGTGATGAGTCCTAAATCCTGACTGATACAGTTCATGCATCTATTTCTATGTAGATATGAGCATTTTATGACAGTGATGGTGCAGTGTAAGATGTTATACTAGAAATCTAGTAATGTGGGTTATTTTAAGAGAAAGTATACTAAAAAGTAGACTATTTGTCATTTAAATTGCATTACAAAATGAAAATGTAAGAACTATATATTCTTAATTACTAAATTTAATAACAAAAAATAGTCTTATACTGTAAATAAAAAGTGTTTCATGTGGCTTTGTAACTTGTACGGTGGCATTTATTGTAGCCATACCTGGTTAGGCGTTTTATTAGGCCAGGTGAATGCAAGGAGTTGAAGAAACAAAATTTTCTTCTGTTTGCGGCTTAGATGCTCCTGGCACAGCTTTGATAATGCTTTGCTTTTTACATAACTTTTTACAATACTAGACTGTACTGTAGGCGGTAGACATTGATCTTAATTGTAGTGCAGTTACTGTTAATCATCAGTTCACGTCTAACAAAATAACATAAAACCAATGTGCTAGAACTACTCTTTTAAACAATATGCTGTACTAGTGTCTATAAAATCTATGAGGAGGGATAAAAGATGCTCCTTTAGTTTCTCTCCTGCGGGTCAAAGATCGTCATAGCATTAGATCTCAGAGGGTATGCTGTGGTGTCTGACAACAGGGCATTAGAGATAAATCACTTGGATGCTGTGGGTTGTGGGGTGGGGCCTACATGTATCAACACATTCCATACATTCCCCTGGGCCTGTATTGACTAAGCATCTCATTGTAAAAAATCGCTCCTTAGTGGCCAAAGATTTTCAGAGTGATGCCATTTTGGTCCTACTTTTATGAGTAGGAATAAGAGCAATTAATCAACATTCTTAAAATATGAGGTCACTCCCATCTCCAACAGAATGTAGGAGAACAGCAGATGTGTATGAAGCTCATACATAGCTTATAAAAGACATGTTTGGACAAAAATGGAATACTTTTTTTTTTTAAACCCATCGTGTGCTGTACTGTATGTAACTGTTGATTAATGAACATTACATATGCTGTCTGATACTGTACTTTTTTTTTTTAAAGATAGTGAAGATGCTGCTTTGAAACAGTGACAGTCAACAGTGTCAGAAATATTAAATCAAGCCTAGCTCTTACAGCACCACAGATTATACATTTACCCAGCATACAGTGTGAAATCAACTGCAGTCAAGGAGTTGTGGGCATCATTCATCATGTGGCACGGCACACACATTAAAGTAACTGTATCAGATTACGAGTAACACAGTTTACAAGTGTTCCGCAAGAAGATTTTTAATACATTTTGACTTGAAAAATGAGCATTGTCTTGGTTTACGAGTATCATGTATCACGCATGCGCTTCTTGTTTTGACGCAGAGTGTCACATGATAACAACTGAGGATGATTAGGATAACATCATGCAGCGCAGTCACCCATCTATAAGTTTTGGCTGTTTGCATCAAAGCTTCCACAAAACTGGCACTGATTTCACCATTTCGCTTTTCCACTTACTAAAAAGAACATTGTCTGTACTGAAACTCTGTAGAAGTTGGGTGATGCAACAGAACAATGGCCCAAAACACCGGATGTCTACATTCGAATAGCTTCAGAAAAACAAAATTTGCCTTTCTTAGTGGCCAAGTCAGAGCAAAGACCTCATACCATAGATAACCTGCTATTCAATGACTCGAAGAGAGTCCTGTTATTAATTCCAATTACTTTTTGAAAAAGTTCAATTACTTTTTCCACTACCATTTTGAACATTGAATGAGTGTGTTGTGAAAAAAATTGTGTGGGGGAAAAAAGGGATTTTTTGTTATGATATTATTATATTTGTAAATTCCCTTGGCCTTGAGATAAAGATTAGATCACATTTAATGAAAAATTTATGTAGAAATCCATGAAATTCCATAAGGTTCACATACTTATTCTTGCCACTGTATATGAAATATTTTAATGTAGCTGTGTAAATTATGTGACTGAATAGTAGATCATTTGTAGATAGCCAGAAAATAGTCTATGCATTCATGAATGTGAAAGTGTAAGGAGCATCTCTCTATAACAAAAAGGTAGGAACATATTGAAGGCCTATTTGAAACAATTGCTTGAAAACCTAGCTGAAATCTTGGATCAATTTCTAAATCAAATCTGGTGTAAACAATGATGACAAAATGGTTCCAGCTAAATCCTAAACATTTAACCACTCATTCTTTAAATATTACACTAAAACATTTTTGGATTAACAGACTTAATTGTGTTCTTAAATTTTTTTCCTCAAAAGGTATTTTGAAAATTTGTATGGGCAGCTTGAAAAAGTAACTTAATGCTGAAGAAAGATGGCTTCCAAGCGAGATGTTATGAAAAGTAGGAACTATCTGTTAGCATTCTTAACAATATTTTACATTAATTCATATATTTATGCATATGAAGCGATATGAATGTATCTCACATCACTTGATTTTACTACTAATAAACTGCAAAACTGTTGAGTCTTTAATTTAAAATGTCTTCATATTATGCATAGCAAGAGACAGTGGATCAGGATCAAGATCAACACCGAGGGGCTCAAGCCAACTTAGACGTGAGTTTAAGTTATCAACACTTAATCACAACAGTCATCATGATACTTATGAGTTTTTCCTAACAAGTCTTTCCATATTTGCTATCAGACCCCTTAATCTGATTCACAATGCAAGTTTAAACTGTGTGCTTTGTAGGAGCCAGTTAGTGTTATAAATGACAATCCTCCTTTCCTCCTGCCCCCCTTCGCTCCTCTCCATCCACTGTCTTTTCTCCTTCCCTACCCCCCCTGTCCCCCTCCTTCTCTCCTTTAATAACGTTTAGGGCAATGATTCATTTGTTTCATATCTTTATCATTAATCTGCATTTATACATAAAATCCTATTAACTACTGTGAAGCTAAACATAAGAATCAGTATGAAACATGAAAAAGTTTCTAAAAGTTGGCAATACATTAATATTGTGATGTGAAATAATGTTTCAGGTTGAAGTTATAAAGGGCTCTGGGGTGTTTGAAAAACAACATGTTCCTAATCTCTTCTGTCCCTGAAAATAAACAAGTCCATCATATTCTGTGGAATAAATGATGTTTGTGTGCGGGCATACCATCTCTTTTTTACTTGGCATTTTTGTATTTCCTTTCACCTCAAGAAAACGTCATGTGTCTATAAAAAACCTCTTGCTTTCTCCTCCTTCATTTTACCCCCCTTTCATAAAATATTACTTTAAGGTGGGAAGCCAAACAAACCTGAGTCTGGAGACATTTCAGGACTTATGGTTCACTTTGGAGACAATTTAAAAAGATAAAGTTTTACCCAATATAAAAAACAACAATGCTGTGAACTTTTAAAATGATTTCTTGGGTTTAATTTTAAATAAATGCAGAGACACAACCAGTTATTTTAGTGAAAATTGCTTGTTGAATAAGATTTAAAGTAAAGTGCTACTAAAACCGCTGTGTTCCACATACCAGCACATTATGTCAGTTGTTAAACGTCTTAACAACTTAAAATAAATGAGCAAATAATAACCAGGTATTTAAAGTCATTTTAATATACAGTAACTGAGGGCAAGAATTTGCCACGGTAGAGGAGATCTAAAACACTCGTTAGTGCTGATATAGGACAATAATCTATTTTAGAGCAGTATCAGTAATTCCACCTGGGAATGGGTCATATCACACTACTACAATTATTATTTTACCATAAAAACATGCCACAAAGGTTTTTATGAATTAAATGTCTGGTGGAATCGTTCTAAGGCACCTTGTGACTCTGGATGATAAGCACTAGATACCTGATGATCTATTTGGAGTTCTCTGACTACCTGAGAAAACAACTGCGACATGAAGTTAGAGCCACGATCAGTCTGGATACATTTGGGAAGACCAAAGGTAGTACAAAATTTAATCAAAGCTTTAATCACTGTCTTGGACTTCAGAGTGCGCATGGGGATAGCTTCTGGATAACGCGTAGCAGCACACATTAGCGTTAACAAATAGCAATTTCCGGAGCACGTTTTTGGCAGAGGGCCAACACAATCAACGATAACCCTCTCAAAGGGTTCAGTTTCAATTGAAATGGGCTTCAAGGGTGCAGGAGGAATGGTTTGATTGGGCTTACCTAAAAATCCCTGTTACCTTCCTGGTGCTGTTACCTTCCTCGCTGGTGCTTGGTTGTGACATTTCGCTCGAATCTCTATCACATCTTCGTCTACTCATCACAACCTTATCAACCGAAAATGCTATTTTATTCAAACGTCCTTGCTGGAGTGTGTGACGTGACATCATGTGCAGGTGTGATGGATCGCGTACCAACCAATAGGGTGTCGGAATGTTATGTTTATACTTCTCATCCAACCATAATCATATTCGCTCCATCCGGATGGCGCGATTTATCCGGATGAGTTTTTTTGTTTGTTTGTTTTTTTGAATGACAAGCTGAAATAAAATAGGAGTAACGAAGCTATTTTTAAAATGTAAGGAGTAGAAAGTACAGATAATTGTGTGAAAATGTAAGGAGTAGAAGTAAAAAGTCGGCTGAAAAATAATTACTCCAGTAAAGTATAGATACCCAAAATTTCTACTTAAGTTGATTGGGCTTACCCACGAGTTGACATGTATGACAAGATCTACAGTATTGAGCTAGATGTCTTTTCATTACAGGCCATACAAAATACTTTAAAATCCTCGAGTAGATTTTCCGTATGCCTACATGACCAGAACAAGGATGGTCATGAGCCAACATGAGAACTTGGTTGCGAAGTTCTTGAGGGACTACAACCTGATATACATCACTCAAACCATTATAAGGATTTCGCATTAAAACTCCATTTTCTAAGAAGTAAGCAATTGGGTGCTTCTCCAGCTCCCCTTTCTCCACTGCAGTCTGAAAACAATGGTTTAGCGAAGGGTCGGCCTTCTGAGCTATCGCCAACTTTGCACGAGTTATGCGAAGTTCGGGATCTGGTTTAGATGTAGCCTTTGAAACATCAGTAGATTTCATACTGGGGTTAAGCTGAGGCATGCTTTCCTCAATGGTTTCCTCCTGACATAAGAAAGAGTCAGACAAATCTACTACGTCACCTAATTTCTTTTGCTGAGCACGCGTTAACACGCAGGCAGGAAATACTGAAGGAATCTGAGCTTCTAACCCCGGACAATCAGTAATAGGCTCAGATACAACCTCTGGAAGTGAAAAAATTTGGTTTCCTGCAATATCATTTCCCAGAATGAATGAGACACCACTAACTGGCAACGCTGTACGAACGGCAACTTTAACAAAACCAGAAAAGCTTTTGGTTTCTAGATACAACTTATGCAAAGGTGCCCGAATTACAGTCATACCGATGTCTTGAATCAACACATCACTCCCTAAATAAGAAACTTCTGTAGAGGGCAATGCATTTTCCAAAATAAACGATTGAGCAAAATTTTAATGGGGTTTCTTGTTTGACCAGCCCCTAAAGATACATAACCCGAAGATATGAAAGACTTAAACACCGATTCACCAGTAGGCTGAGAAACGGACTTGGCCAGCAGCCCTGCAGCATTCACCTTTTTGCTACCTGACTGTTGACGAGCCACCTTACGCTTTAACAATGGACAGGAGGCAATTAAGTGACCTTTTTCGTGGCAATAATAACAGTTACGAGTTTCAGACGAAGGACTAACCGGAGAGCGAGACTGAGCAGTTGTGTTACGTAACTTCGATTGGCATAAGGAAGAGTTACTATGAGACATGGGCATATTAAACACAGTCTTGTGAGTCAACACAAATTCATCAGCTAAGACAGCAACTCTAGACAATACATCAATCTTCTGTTCATTTAGATACACCACTAGCTCCTGTGGGAGACAAGACTTAAACACTTCTAGTAAAATCAATTCTTTAAGTTCCTCAAAACTTCTTACATTGCTTGCAGAACACCATTTTTCAAACAGCAGGCATTTCTCACGAGCAAACTCAACAAATGTTTGGCTATTTGGTTTGACCAGATCTCTGAAACATTGCCTGTATGCTTCAGGCACACGCTCATAAGCACGCAGAACTGCAGCTTTAACCACATCGTAATCAAGGCTCTCATCCAAAGAAAGAGCAGAGCACACCTCTTGTGCTTTCCCAGTTAGTTTACACTGCAGTAACAGTGTCCACAAACTTTTTGGCCATCTTAACGTGGTTGCTATTCTTTCAAACACAGCAAAATAAGAATCAACCTCCTCCTCTCTAAATATAGGCACTAGACCCACATGTCGGCTGACATCAAAAACAAGCTGGCTTACCGGTGAGGACTGGAGTGGAGCAAGTGGTGACGCCAGTGCACTGGAGACATCAGCTCCAACGGGCCTAGGAGAGACTGCTGCAGGAGAACCAAACTTTCTTGGCAGCGGCACAGGCTTCCGACTCTGAGCAGCCAGTTCAAGCTTTTTCCCCTCAGCGTCCAGCTCCCTTTCCCAAATGTACAGCAATTGCGTCTCATACTCCTGTCGTTTAATTTTTAACTCCAGCTCCTTCAGTGCCAGCTGCAAGACTGGGTCCACTGAATCGGTCGGGCAATCAAGTCAAACAGCCCCCAATTCCTCCCCATGCTCTACTACTGTTCTTGTGTCACCGGCCCTTGGGAGAGGTTGAGTACCATCTCCCTCAGAAATGTCACGCTCAGGGAAGACCTGATCAGCCACAAGTGCTTCATAGATGATGGCCTTAACCACCTTTTTACTAGCTGATTTGGGAACCGAAATGTTAAAGAAATCACCAATCAGGAGAAGATCATCCTTTCTACATTTATCAAATTCCTGTAAAGTAGGACAAAGAGTGAACATGGTCAAATCAAATACAGCCATATTGGGAAAATTACTCACACCAGCTGAAACTAGACTGCTATAATTGAAAGTCTTGTTTAATAATCCCGGACGAGCCCCCACTTCTGTTACGTCCCAGTCTAGGGTTGCGCCGTAAAGAAAATGATTGGTTCGGGTTATATTTTAAACTGTGGGAAAACGTGGAATATAATTGGGTAATATACCAGAAAGGAATAGACAGATACTTCAGCTGGCCAAACGATGGTTTGTACAGATGTCGCCTTTAAGACTGCGCGTGTTTTCCCGCGGGATGCCGCAATTTAGCGCGCGGCGTGCCGCGACTTGCCGGAGGCAACATTCAGGAATTTAAAATAAATGTGTTGTGCTTCACTGAATATCCGCCAGATGGCGCATGGAAGGACTTTATCTAAAAGCCGGACCAAGTACAACAATGAATGTAACGACGTGGATGAACAGTGATGAAGCGAACATGAATTTTATTTTGTTTTATAATAGATCTTTCATGATGAATGAGTGTATATGTGCTTCACATTATCAAACACAGGCAAAGGAGACAGAAATTATTGAGGGATCCACTGAAAAAAGTAAACCTAGCTATCGTTCATTTAATGTGTTTTTTTTTCTCATTCCATTAGTAAAAAAAATTATTTGCTCTTTTAAACTAAAGTGTCTAATTTATGCTTATGGGTGAATCTTTTTTTTTTTTTTTTTTTTACTTTAGTATAATGCTGTTTACAGCAGGAAACCAAAGTGAAATATTTCATTTTGATCAAGGTACTCTTATTAGGTTGAGTGTGATTTGCGCATGCGCAGTCTTTAGACCATAGTTTTGCCGGTATAATTTTATTTCCGCCTCAAACCGGAGCATGCCGTTGAAACAAGTAAGGAAGGATATCAGAACCTGTATTTCAGTTACTGTTAGTTAAAGCCCCTGATTAAACTTAAATGTAATCCATTCACTCAAAGGACATTTCTGCTTCAAACCAAAGTTCGCCGTGTCACATGACCTCATGTGTCACATGACCTCATGACGCAGCATTATCACGGACCGAATTACGTTCTCCTGGCGGCCGGAGTTTCTCAAAGAAAACTCCTTTAAACCAGGTAAGAAAGCAAACTCATGTCATTTCTATGTTAAATGTATCTCTTCTATGAGCAAATTCAGGATTTATGTCAGGAACAACTACTTTGTAGATTGAGTTTTGTGTCCGTGTTTGCTACTGTAGCTAAAAACACCTATATTACCTGCGTTAGCATTAGCTAACTAACGTGGTGATTTTCAAAAACACCTGAGGTTCTACAGTCAGCGGTGCCGAATAACATGAAATAATTATATTTAAGTACCGTTGGTTAACGATGTAAAAATTAATAGGAAAGTGACGTAAACATAGCACAAGCTAATTTAGAGTGAGTGCAGTTTGTACCGTGTATTTATAGTTATTCTTAAAACCTTCTGGACTTGCTAATGTGTAAGTAATGTAATATCACTAAAACTATATTCCCTCGTATGAAACGGGGCTTTAGCACATGTTCCTGACATACTGGTCACACTTTATCACACGTTTTTAACCGTATCAGTATATAAATATTGGCATAAATTTGACATGTTGATTTAACGTTACTTCAAGTACATTTTAGCCATTACGATGTCATGAAATAACTTTAAAAGTAAACATAATCTTTATGCACTTTCGTGTTTACAGGTCTTTTAGCTTTTCTGAAAGGGCATTATTTTACCCATACTGCTTTCTATACTTTATACACACTGTAATTAAGATTTGCTAACATAAGAACTTGAGCCAGTCCAATTTTTGTTTTTACCTTTTTTATTTATTTATTTATTTATTTAAGATCAGTAATGAGTTTCTGAGAATTATATCTGCTCCACTTCAAGCAAGATTACTGGTTTCCTTGGACAAGCAACACTACAAACTAATTGAGATCATCAGAAACTGGGGAGGAACCCGTCAGAGAGAAGACCAGAGATATAATCTTCATCTTCAAATTCTTGATCTGGTATGTACTCGCTCAAAAAAGCAGAAATTAGCTTGGTGTCAAATGTAATCTTGTGAATGGAAGCCACAGGACCTGCATCCAGATCAAGTTGGCTGTGATGCACTAAATTAAAACATAATTAGCAGAATAAAACTCTTTAGTTTAACTTGTTCACAGGTTAGTGTATGCTGTCTGAATACAGGTTTTTTCACGCTTTACAAGCCTAACATAACCAACAATACTATGTTTGTTTTTATGTCCCTAGAGCCTGGAGGTGATTACCTCCTGAAATTAATACTTAAAATGATAAACTTTATCATTAATACATAATGTATGTATATGTATGTATATATATGTCAGTTATTTTGGCGTATTCATTGAGCTAATTACATTTATCATGCTGCACCATAATCCTAGGTGTAGGGATTATGTAGGGAGCATTAAGTGATTTTACATGCATACATCAGACACTGTTTTGCCAAATAGAGAAACTTGTCTAACAAATGTCCTTTCTTTTATTAGGTTGTTCAGAAAGATGAAGCTCAGGCAGAACTTGTGAGGTGCACGATGGCCCTGTTTGTCCTCAGGTAGGAAGAGGACTGTCTTCAGCCTCCACAGGAAATCGGGATTGTGTGAGTTTCCATCAGTCGCACATGAATGTTCCATGCTTTACCTCTGCTGATTTTGTTTCGGGAACATTTTCAAATTTTCTTTTCAGTCCAATTAATAAATGTATGTTGCAAAGCTGAGTGTTACTATTTGTAATTTTATTCATTCATTAATTTTCTATATCGCTTAATCCTGTGTTCAGGGTCGCGGGGGACCTGGAGCCTATCCCAGGAGACTTCGGGCACTAGGCGGGGTACACCCTGGACAGGGTGCCAATACATCGCAGGGCACACACATACATTCATTCATTCATTCATTCATTTTCTGTACCGCTTTATCCTTATATACAGGGTCGCGGGGGACCTGGAGCCTATCCCAGGAGACTTCGGGCACTAGGCGGGGTACACCCTGGACAGGGTGCCAATACATCGCAGGGCACACACATACATTTATGGAGTAATTTATTTTAGTCGCAGAGTATTTAGTTTGGTTCTTCTTCAGCAGGTTTGACAAGGACAAAATGTACCCATTGCAAAATTAAATTTGTTTCTTTTTTTCCCTCTCAATTTCAAATTCAGTTAGCAGTGTTGAATGACTGTTGGTGTTTATACATTTTGAAAAAAAAAATCTTATTGTTAACATTTTGGATGAAAATATGTTCATTCCACAATAAATGTTTATATAAAGAAATGTGTTTTGAGTGTAAATCAATATGTAATTAAGTTTTTTATGCTTTTATATTTAAATTATGAATGCCTTAAATATTTTTGATGCAACTTAAAAAAAGGTAATTTGCTCAACCATTCAAAAGTGGTTTATATCAAGTTTATAATTTCAGGTTAGATTTAGTAGAATATTTACATTAAGTAATATAGCCAACTCATTTACAGTGGTGTGAAAAACTATTTGCCCCCCTCCTGATTTCTTATTCTTTTGCATGTTTGTCACACAAAATGTTTCTGATCATCAAACACATTTAACTATTAGTAAAAGATAACACAAGTAAACACAAAATGCAGTTTTTAAATGAGGGGTTTTATTATTTAGGGAGAAAAAAAAATCCAAACCTACATGGCCCTGTGTGAAAAAGTAATTGCCCCCTGAACCTAATAACTGGTTGGGCCACCCTTAGCAGCAATAACTGCAATCAAGCGTTTGTGATAACTTGCAACGAGTCTTTTACAGCGCTCTGGAGGAATTTTGGCCCACTCATCTTTGCAGAATTGTTGTAATTCAGCTTTATTTGAGGGTTTTCTAGCATGAACAGCCTTTTTAAGGTCATGCCACAACATCTCAATAGGATTCAGGTCAGGACTTTGACTAGGCCACTCCAAAGTCTTCATTTTGTTTTTCTTCAGCCATTCAGAGGTGGATTTGCTGGTGTGTTTTGGGTCATTGTCCTGCTGCAGCACCCAAGATCGCTTCAGCTTGAGTTGACGAACAGATGGCCGGACATTCTCCTTCAGGATTTTTTGGTAGACAGTAGAATTCATGGTTCCATCTATCACAGCAAGCCTTCCAGGTCCTGAAGCAGCAAAACAACCCCAGACCATCACACTACCACCACCATATTTTACTGTTGGTATGATGTTCTTTTTCTGAAATGCTGTGTGACTTTTACGCCAGATGTAACGGGACACGCACCTTCCAAAAAGTAAGGATGAGGATGGGTTCCCTGTCGAGTCTGGTTCCTCTCAAGGTTTCTTCCTATTACCGTCTCAGGGAGTTTTTCCTTGCCACTGTCGCCCTCGGGCTTGCTCGCCAGGGAATATCTGAACATTTTGATTCATACATATTCACATTCCATACAAACTTAAATAATTCTTTTGATTGTGTAAAGCTGTTTTGAGACAATGTCAATTGTTAAAAGCGCTATACAAATAAAACTGAATTGAATTGAATATTTCTGGAATTGATGCACGGGCTTCATCTTAGGCTTTTTTTTCTTTCGGTTCTTTCGTTTCTCAGCGCCGGACTGTTGATGTCTCTTTCCAGGACCAGGCATATCATTCAATTATTATAATTCTTTTGGCCAAATACTGTAGGCAGCCGTAACAGAGGTGAGGGCGCGCGCGTCATCACGTCTGCTTAGCAGACTCTGCGTTCACCGTAAACTTCAATATAGACGTTTATATTTTTGTTTATTTGTATATGTATGTTATTAATATAAATTTTTTAGAGATTGTGTGTGCGTGCACGGAGAGTTTGTGTTGATAAGTTTATGTGGATAAGTTGATAAGTGTATGTTGTCAAAGTATTTGTGGACATAATTAGGGAAATTTTTTTTAAATTAAGGATGTCTTGAAACATAATGCAGTAACTCTACAGTATTTATTTGAACACGGTAAAGGTGTTAATGTTTCGTACATTCCTTAATTTGTCCTTTCGGTTTGTGTTTTATGTTTCACTGTTTTCAATATACTGTACATACTGTAAAACGTATGGACAACAATGTTCCGGAAGCATTATTAAATATTCAATAAGGCACTCACACAATTTAGTTGCAATAAAGTTTCATTAAATTTATAATAAAGCAGGCAGTACTGTATATGGAAAATGGTCACTCAAAATCTTTACAAAAGTAAGAGTATTCATTAATTAATTTTTTTAGAAGAGAGGAAAACTCAATCTTTTCTTTCTAAGAAGTTCGTTAATTATGTCTCTTATTTGCTTGTTGTTGTGGGCTGTGGGGTGGAATTTCCTAGCAACAGCATCGGAAAGTGCTTGAAGCAGAATTACCCCATCAGCGAAACCGGTTTGATAACTTCACACCAAGGATAGGTGAGAAGGGGGATTACAGTAACGGTTTCTGTGGGTCTTCACCAAGAGGTGATGTGGGTCGCGTTGTATTCAGCGAATAAACTAAAATAAAATCATGTTTGCTTCGGCATTGGAAACAATATTGAATTAGGCCAACTTTATTTAAGATTAAAATAATAGTGGGTTAGGAACGTTATTCTTCATATAACTTAAATGGCTGAATGAAGTTAAATATACACAATAAATTAATAATTGCGTTTGCTTTACATTTGAGCACTCGTGTAAATAGCTTTTTCATTGTATATACTACCATATCGTATATCTGTGTCTAATACTGGTTTATTCATATTTTACATTACATTCAGTTTGTAATTTACTTGCGATTGTACTTTTAAAATGTGACCATACGTATCTACAGTATAAGCATATTTAACTACTTCAGCAGTGAATTAGAAACTTGGTCAGTCTGGCTTTTAGATAAAGTCCTTCAGAGCAAGCATTGTGTAAATATAATATATAAAAAATAATGTAAAATAAATAAATATATAAGATAAATGGTTAATGATAGCAATAAAATCAGACTTAATAGTTGGATTTGATACTTTTCTTTTTATTTACTGTATAGACATCTTATTATGCTTTCTCTGTTATTAATCTCTCTATTCTCTAATTATGACTTGAATAAATCGGCTCGCGCACGGAGCGAGTACTGTAGTCTATATATTTGTGTTTGTTGTTTTCCTGGGGGGGTGGTGGCATGTTTATGTCTGCATTTTATCTATAAATCGTGTGTGTGTGTGTGCACGGAGAGTTTATTTGTGCACGGAGAGTTTATGAGTGTGCCCCTTTGATGTGCTGGGTACGGTGGGGCGTCGATTGCTGATCAGTGTGTAGTATGTAACGGTCACTACAACGTAAATACCATTGCATGTATGCAGGTATGTCTGTTGCCCTTTTTAGGTGTGTTGCCCCGCCCCGGGTGCGTGCGCTGGAGAGGTGTGTGAGAAGACGTAGACGAAATAGGAGTATGTGTGCTGCTCTCCTCCCGACGCGTTTCCTACACTTACATTTTCCCTTTTTCTAACTCATGCTTTTGTATTGTGTTTTTGTGACGTCAAGAGAAAAGGATAAAAGTTTGTTTTTAACATTTTTTGATAAAAAAGCGGTGTTTGTCTCTGAGCTCCTTTTTTTCTCTGGCTATCCGGCACAAGACGTCACAAGTAGCGTACTTTACACACTGATCAGCAATCGATGCCCCGCCGTACCCAGCAGATCAAAGGGGCAGTTATCGGCTATGACACGTTGAAGGAGAACTTTTTTTTCTTTTTTTTTTAAAGAAATTGTCTGCAACAATCACTAACCATTAAAATGTTTTTTTTTTTGTAATTAAACACGAAAATATTCATTATATTTCCATTATATATATATATATATATATATATATATATATATATATATATATATATATATATACAGTGGTGTGAAAAACTATTTGCCCCCTTCCTGATTTCTTATTCTTTTGCATGTTTGTCACACTTAAATGTTTCTGCTCATCAAAAACCGTTAACTATTAGTCAAAGATAACATAATTGAACACAAAATGCAGTTTTTAAATGAAGGTTTACGTTATTAAGGGAGAAAAAAAAACTCCAAATCTACATGGCCCTGTGTGAAAAAGTGATTGCCCCCCTTGTTAAAAAATAGCTTAACTGTGGTTTATCACACCTGAGTTCAATTTCTGTAGTCACCCCCAGGCCTGATTACTGCCACACCTGTTTCAATCAAGAAATCACTTAAATAGGAGCTACCTGACACAGAGAAGTAGACCAAAAGCACCTCAAAAGCTAGACATCATGCCAAGATCCAAAGAAATTCAGGAACAAATGAGAACAAAAGTAATTGAGATCTATCAGTCTGGTAAAGGTTATAAAGCCATTTCTAAAGCTTTGGGACTCCAGCGAACCACAGTGAGAGCCATTATCCACAAATGGCAAAAACATGGAACAGTGGTGAACCTTCCCAGGAGTGGCCGGCCGACCAAAATTACCCCAAGAGCGCAGAGACAACTCATCCGAGAGGCCACAAAAGACCCCAGGACAACATCTAAAGAACTGCAGGCCTCACTTGCCTCAATTAAGGTCAGTGTTCACGACTCCACCATAAGAAAGAGACTGGGCAAAAACGGCCTGCATGGCAGATTTCCAAGGCGCAAACCACTTTTAAGCAAAAAGAACATTAAGGCTCGTCTCAATTTTGCTAAAAAACATCTCAATGATTGCCAAGACTTTTGGAAAAATACCTTGTGGACCGACGAGACAAAAGTTGAACTTTTTGGAAGGTGCGTGTCCCGTTACATCTGGTGTAAAAGTAACACAGCATTTCAGAAAAAGAACATCATACCAACAGTAAAATATGGTGGTGGTAGTGTGATGGTCTGGGGTTGTTTTGCTGCTTCAGGACCTGGAAGGCTTGCTGTGATAGATGGAACCATGAATTCTACTGTCTACCAAAAAATCCTGAAGGAGAATGTCCGGCCATCTGTTCGTCAACTCAAGCTGAAGCGATCTTGGGTGCTGCAGCAGGACAATGACCCAAAACACACCAGCAAATCCACCTCTGAATGGCTGAAGAAAAACAAAATGAAGACTTTGGAGTGGCCTAGTCAAAGTCCTGACCTGAATCTTATTGAGATGTTGTGGCATGACCTTAAAAAGGCGGTTCATGCTAGAAAACCCTCAAATAAAGCTGAATTACAACAATTCTGCAAAGAAGAGTGGGCCAAAATTCCTCCAGAGCGCTGTAAAAGACTCGTTGCAAGTTATCGCAAACGCTTGATTGCAGTTATTGCTGCTAAGGGTGGCCCAACCAGTTATTAGGTTCAGGGGGCAATTACTTTTTCACACAGGGCCATGTAGGTTTGGATTTTTTTTCTCCATAAATAATAAAACCCCTCATTTAAAAACTGCATTTTGTATTTACTTGTGTTATCTTTGACTAATAGTTAAATGTGTTTGATGATCAGAAACATTTTGTGTGATAAACATGCAAAAGAATAAGAAATCAGGAGGGGGGCAAATAGTTTTTCACACCACTGTATATATATATATATATATATATATATATATATATATATATATATATATATATATATATATATATATATATATACACACACAAGGGCGTAGGTTTGCTCTGGACATTGGTGGGGACCTATGACTCCAACTAATACCCCACCCCCCAATCCCCTTTTCCACCCACCAACCACCAACCCCCTGCCCCACCTACCAACCTCCCACCCCAACTATGTCCACTGAATACATGTTTTTCTTAATATGGTGCGAAATCACTTTACATTAATACTAGCAATGCTTCGACTGATATTAATCCACTCGAAATGCAATTCATTAAGTTAAATTAAGGAATAGTGTAAAGTTAAAGGAATGTTTCATAACTGACAAAAAGATAGTCTTTAATAAAATAACAACTATTCTTTATTGAGCCCTAGTGCAAATGAAACATCTCAATCATCTGTATATATATAAAAGTAGATTACATCTAAACATGAACTACTAGGTAGAGTACCACACAACAGCTCAATGCCTATTGCTCCTTTATGAAGGAGACAAAAACATGCCTTCGCCTCTCGTTAACAGAAATAAACTGCTGGCATATTTGTTTGACATCAATATTGTCCAGGCTGTTCTTTTTTTCTTCTGATACACAATGATTACAGGTTTTCAGCATTCTACAAAATATCTTCTTTAGTGTTTAAGTGCCATATCGCACTTGTTATGAATTTGTTGTTGTGTTTATTTTATTTTATTTGCTGTTATTTCATTTATTCTACCTTGTTCTATTCATTAGTAAAGCATTAAGCATTAAGTTTGTTACATAAGCCATAAGCTTTATATTTCTTAGTCATGCATCATAAGTTGACAATCGTAAGTTGGTCTGTGATGTCATTCTACTATTACACGCATTGGTGTGACTGTCATATGTTAGAGAGTTCAGTATAGATGTGAAAGGCTACGGAAACACAAGCTTTTGACCGTCAGCTAATGAGAGCTCCCGGTAAGCTAGAAATGTAAAATACAGCAACTAGGTTGTTGTAACCGTAAGCTAACGTGAGCTGGGAATGTAAGAAACAACAAGAGTGTTGTTATATACCCAAGCCAAGATTGTAATCTACAAGATACAGCAAACAGGTTGTTGTAAAAGTCAGAGATTTGCAAGATGCAGCAACTGGTGTCTGTAATCACAGTGGATTTACTCAAGACGACTGTATGAAGTGTTGATTCTTTGATGCTGACAAATAAACGACAAAAGACAAAGAGATCGGACTTCTGTCATGTGAGTGAAACTTTAAGACATTAGCTACGCGTCAAAACTGGTGAAATAATATGACCGCATCTACACATTGATTTACATAGTATTTGTTTTTCCTGCTACGGAAGTCAATGTTTTCAGCTTTTTTCCCCAATATCTTATTTTGTATTCAACAAAATAAAGAAAATCATTAAAGTTTGGAACCACTTAAGGAGTAAATAGTGAGTAAAGTTTTTTTGGGGGTGAACAATGGCTTTGACCCTAACTCTTCCCCTCTGACTGCACTAGGACCGGACAGCATTGCCACCTGATGAAATAGCGTGACAAAAAAGTGAAATGTCAGTTCAAAACTTTTGCCAAAAACACTAATGAATCACTTACATCCTCAGCCTATCACTCCTCATAATGCTAAATATTAGTATAATCAACATGTATAATACACGCACACATATTATATGTTATATACTGTATAATCAACATTCAGATTGACCTCCTGTGACCTCGCCTCTTCACCTGAACTACAACATGGCTGATCTGCTTCTGTCCCCTAATTGAAAAACATTGAGGGATTCCTTATGAGCATGGACAGAGAATGCCTCAGCCTATTATTGGTAACAATGTTAAATCTCAGGACAACTACAGTGGCTTGCAAAAGTATTCGCCCCCCCATGAACTTTTCCACATTTTGTCACATTACAGCCACAAACATGAATCAATTTTATTGGAATTCCAGGTGAAAGACCAATACAAAGTGGTGTACACGCGAGAAGTGGAACGAAAATCATACATGATTTCAAACATTTTTTTTTACAAATAAATAACTGAAAAGTGGGGTGTGTGTAATTATTCAGCCCCCTTTGGTCTGAGTGCAGTCAGTTGGCCATAGACATTGCCTGATGAGTGCTAATGACTAGAGAGCACCTGTGTGTAATCTACACTCTCTCCATCGCTGTCTGATATACAGCACAGGTGTTTAGGTTCTGTTACCTGACAAAACAGGATAAACACATGCCATTTAAACAGCAATCATTTTATTTCACTTTTTCTGAGTCTTAGTGTGCAAACCTCGAATCAAATCATTAATGTTCGCCAGTTAAGTGAATGCATTTTAAAAACTATTTTTCTGAAGTGGATTGTCTATTGTTGTCAACAAAATTCTAGCCATATGGCAATATTAGTATATTCATTCATTCATTCATTTTCTATACCGCTTCATCCTGTGTTCAGGGTCGCGGGGGGCCTGGAGCCTATCCCAGGAGACTTCGGGCACTGGGCGGGGTACACCCTGGACAGGGTGCCAATCCATCGCAGGGCACACACACATACACACACCCAATCAATATTAGTATATTAGCTTATCAATTTCTTTCACAATACTGATTTCTGACAAACAGTCACTAGATTAGGAGACTGACAGGTATCATATTTATACTTTTACATTTAGCTGTTTAATCTGCTGTTAGTTTTAAGTCCGTATTCACAGACTATATCCTGGCCTGCTGTACTGAATGTGAGTCCACTGCATTTGGCGCTGCTTGTATCTGAATGCAGCCATAGTCTATCACATGATAGCAGGGAAAGGCACAGCCAATCAAAATGTTCATATTTGTTTTGGGGGCGGGAGGACTCAAGGAGAGAACGTGATTTACTTTCTACGGTGGCCCAGAAGGGCAAATCATCTTTCCCATATATGTGTGTTTTTTCCCTTGTAAAAGTTTTTTTTCCCTTGAAAGAAATCTTTTTTTCCTTGAAAAAAAAATGTTTCCCTTGAAAATGTGTGCTTTTTCTCTTGAAATTGTGTTCTTTCCTTGGAAATAAAAAGTATTTTTTTCCCCCGTGTGAAAAACTATCTTTCTCCCGTATTTTGCCAGAGGTGGAAAGAGTAATAAAATTTTGTACTCAAGTAAAAGTACTGTTACTTCAGTGAAATTTTACTTAAGTACAAGTAAAGTTACAATTATAAAAATCTACTCAAATAAAAGCAAAAAGTAGCTCATTAAAAAATGTACTCAGAGTAAAAGTTACCGAGTTACTTTTTAATTTTTTTTAACAGCGGGGGTGGGATGAGGCATTCTAGCATAGTTCAAAAAAGATGAGCAGATATAAATCTCAAACTAGTTGTTTTTAACTGAAGGAACACCTTTGCATAATAAAGCTGTTGTCTTTGTTGTGCTTGAAAATCAAAGTGGTCACTTAAATATGGTGTTACGTCCCAATCTAGGGTCATACAGCAAAAGAATGGTTCAGGGTTCTATTTATAATATATATAACTGTATGGAAATGGTGGTATATGGCAGAAAGAACTAGATCCAATCATTAACTGATGAAATAATGAGGTTTGTACACACACACACACACACACACACCAGGAGGAGGATCAGATTCAGGTTGGACCCAGGCCAAAATAATTTAAACAAAATGGTATTTATATTTAGTAGCTAGATTACCTGCAAAAAAAAAAAAAAAAAAAAAAAAACCCACACACACACACACACACACACACACACAAACAAAAATACAGGTACCTTCCCGGACTCCCTAAACCAAAAACAATGAAATTATCTACAAATATATACAAAGACCAACCAAACCAAAGGGACAAAGCAATAATCAAAGTCAATTGGAGGCAAAAAGTCAAAACCAGAATACACAACCAAATATCAAACGTCAAAATCACAACCTCTTTCATCTTTCCCGCGTCTCTCTCCGGTTTATACATGGTCGCGCTAGTCGATGACGTCACTCTCAGGGCGGAAGCGACCGTGTGGAAGGTCAGGTGATGCCGATGTCAGAAAACCTGGAGTGGAGTCTGGAGCGGCGCGCGACCAGGACATGATACACACACGCGAGCGCAATGAAGCATTTATACAAAGCATAATATTTTTATTATTTTCGCATTTTTCATTTATTTTTTACTCAGTAGCGAATATGATTTAAAATGTAGCGAATTACAATACTTCAAACAAAACGTACTTAAGTAAAAGTAAAATTACAGATTTTTAAAACTACTTTAAAAAGTAGAAATACACAAAAAAGCTACTCAATTACAGTAACGCGAGTAAATGTAATTCGTTACTTTCCACCTCTGTATTTTGCAAGCTAAATGCTAAAGCTAACGCGCAAAGGACTATGGGAGTTGTGGTCAAAACGCAACTAAACACGGAAGCTTTCCGGATATCAGCTCCACAACACCACCATGGAATGTACAGTGAATTATAGCGCGATAACGTTATAATTTTCACTAATTTTTCAACTGGACACATTTACCAGGTAATGTTTAATATATAAAATTAATTAGATGTTACTGTTTTAGGCACTAATGATAACTTTGTAGCAGTGTTAATACTTTTGGAGTGTTTGGGGGAAATGCCGAGCCGAGTGTAAATGTCAGTGATTAAAAGGAAGATAATCTCATTTAGACCATTAAACACTGATATAAACCATCAGCTCCATGCCATCTCTGTAATATACATCCACATATGGATTTATAAGCAAGCTAATATCACTATGCTAACCGCTAGCACTTAGCATGGGGAAACTAGCATGTTCATTAACATATATTAATTTAATAGTGTATTTGGACACATATACGTGATGTAAACAGTTAGCTCCATTGTTTCTGTAAAACACCTGTACAAATATGGATCCATAAGCAAGTTAATATCATTATGCTAAGCGCTAGTTTACTAAAAGAGCTAAGATAGCAGAATGTCAGCTGTTGTCTATCAACTATTGCTAATTATCCCTGAGCTAATTCTTAGCTGCTCCTGTTATGGGTTAAATGTTACAGATGGTTAATGAATTGTTGTATGCAGTTTATTGGAGCTCATGAGTTCCATATAGTGTATAATACTGCAGTGTAATGTAGTGGTATTATCATAGCTAGAGATCTTCTGAGTAGTTAGCTATGTGTTTACACAATGTATATAACAGTCAAGAAAAGGGGCTTTTGATCAGGTTCTATCTATTCTATTATAAAGTCATTAAATATGTGTTTATACTCCTTATAACATGTATGCTTGTGTGTTTTCCTTTTCACAGTGAACTGTATGTAAATCATCAACTGCCTGTGTATCAGCTGATTTCTACACCAGGTGTACATCCTGAGCAGAAGGTGAGTGTTCAGAAGTATTCACCCCTCTTTTCAAGAACACCACTGAGCACATCTTAATCTGGGGACAGGGGCAAATTTCTCTTCATTATGTGTGTTAACGAATGGTGTAGATGGGGCCAAATTCTGCAGCAATCCTTAATAACAAACCCCAATAATTGTACACAGCATTACTAAAAGCTTGCGTTCTATGAAATATATAAAATGTTGTGTGCGTGCGTGCCTGCCTGCATGCGTGTGTGTCAACCTGCACACTTTATAATAGAATAGACAGAACCTGATTAAAAATTAATCATCAGATTAGTTGGCAACGAGGTAATTGTCGATTTGTTCATGACATCATCGTGCTTCTTGCACAAACTGCGAATGCTTTGACCTATAGGTTTGAGGCTTGCTGGCACGAAGTGACAATCGCACAATGGAAAACACCTTCATGGGCAGGAAGTGTGGGAACATTTCTCTCTTAACTTGAACAAAACAACTGCTAGAATCAGAGGGAAAGACTTTGTGCTGGCAGAGGGCGTGTTTTGCTTTGTTTTATTTGAATTTAAGGTTGACCTAAGGTTGCTGATCTATGTATGTGCTTTGTTGCAACAAAAGAAATACATTTATGTTAAATAATGAAATATCCGCCAAACTCCTTCAATGAAAAACCTGCTTGTTTCAGGATAAACCTCCAAAAGCTAAATATGAGATTGAGGCAGAAAACAGAGAGTTCTCCCGCTTGCTCGAGAAGAAATCACGAGAGATGGAAAATCTCACAGGTAATGCGTTTATTTTGCTGTATGTGCTTTAACTTTGTATGTAATCATTTTCTTCTGGTGTATATAAAATGGTTTTATATTAATTAAGCATATAAGTTGCTTTATCTGCAGAGGACCTTAAACGTGTCCGTGAGAAACTGGAGGAAACCAGCACAGTGAAGATGGAGCTTCAGTTGAAACTGGATGAGCTTCAGTCATCTGAACTCTCTATTCAGGTAAACATGATCAGTTCTCTCATGTATAATGCACTACACATGTATCGTTATAGATTTTTTTTTTTAAGCATATGTGCTGTTGGTGCTTGAGCAGGCTTAACATTTTATAAAAGTGAAAAGGTAAAATTTCTCTGGCACAAAGGTTGCAGAGATTAATAATTATTCTATACCACAATGTGCTGCTCACTTCAGAGGTTGTTTAGCTTTTCAGTTTCTCTTTGACGAATGTACAGGTGGGGATGGTGTTTGTTTGAGATGAGTGTTTAATATGTTGAGCTCTGTTTTTGTCACAATGCAGCACATGGGGAAGCGAATGGAGCAAGAAAAGGAGCTTCTTCAGAACCAGAATACATGGCTGAACTCCGAGTTGAAAAGCAAAACGGACGAACTTCTCACAGTGACTAAAGAGAAGGGCAAAGAGATCCTCCAACTTAGATGCTCTTTAGAGAGCAAGACTGATGAGGTAAACTGTCTTTGCCTGACCCATCACACTTCTGCGTCATATTTTATCGAATCAGTGATCGTCTGACTGTGACTCATGCTAATGCCATTTCATTCAGGTAACCAGGCTTCAGGAAGAAGTCAAGACGCTCAAGAAAACAAGTGAAAATCTGCAGAAGACCATGGAGGATTTGATGAGCAAACTGAAGGAGGTCGGTCGATGTAGCTGAAAACAAGAGTTTTGGTCACACAAGACTTCAGTCATAAAAGTGTGGAATAAAAGTAAATTCTACGACAAATATATCTCAAATCTGATTGAAGGTCTTCTTCTATGGTGGCTCTGACAATAGAGTCAGTGTTCTGTTGAAATGTACCACAAAGCTGCTCTAGACATGTGTCGAAACATCCTCTCCCTCATAATACAACTCACCCTAAAAACAACAAAAATAAAAAGCATGCTGTTTGAAAAACTGTTTTATATATACATTTTCTGCTTCCCCTCAAGCCATGATGCTTGAATATTGTGTTCTTGTCGTCTCCCTGCGAGGTTTGGTGTTACTGTTTTATTTATTTATTTATTTTTTATACTTGATCCTCTCCCCCTTTTTCCTCTCGACTCAGGAGAAAGATCAGCGCATTGCCATGGAGGAAAAATATCGCAATGGGTTGAATGCCAACACAAGACTCTGCAATTTATACAAGGTGAGATCGTCTAAAAACAGCTAGTTGTTCATGGAAGTGTTTCATATTTAATGGATAAATCATTGATGTGAATCAGTGTTTATTTTCATGTAAACACTAACGTGCAACATGTAGCAGGTTCATAGCTCAGGTTATATTCCGAGGCTGGGTGTTGTGTGTTGGAGCGTACAGTGCTTTTTGTTCTGAAACTTTCTTCTACAGAGCGCAGCGGGCGACGCTGAAACTAAGAACGCAGAACTTAACAGAGGTGTGGAGGAGCTTACCAAACTGCTAAAGCAGGCACAGGAATGTATGAGAATTTTGATTGCAGTTGCCAATGTGACAGCTTTTAATGTTTAAAAATGCTGGTCGTAAGCAGTATGTATAGATTGAAGTGTTTTACCTTTCCACAGCTAACAAAATTTCGGAGAAGAAACTATCGGAGTTGGAGAACTCCCAGGGTAAAGTCGAAACTGAGCTGCAGGAGAAGATCAAAAATTTGGAGAAAGAGGTGGAGAACGCCAACACACACCTTGCAGACTTCAAGCGGAGAGGTATGCAGTGTTGCTGAATCTGAGACAGACGGAGAAATACTTTTGCTTAACATTTGCCCAGTAGCTAAGATGCAAATGTTCAGTTAATCAACGCCCTTTTATATGTCAGCATTTTTACTTGTAGTTGGGTAGGTTTTAATAAAACAATTATGGAAATATAATTGAAATTTATAATTATGAACCATTTGCTGATAAATCGGTTACAGCCTCAAGATGGCTGCTACTGCTGGGTTTTTTTTGGTTGTTTGTTTTTTTGTAGTGTAGTGTCAGGAACCCTGTAGGCCTGTGTCATTAACTGAAATTAAACAGTGGTTTGAGGCATTTTTGGTCTTGAAATTAGTTTTTGTTTTTGCACAGGAGTTCCAGCTCTCACTGAAGAGGACCTGACCAAAATGTCTCCAACTGCAGCTGTAGTGGCCAAGATTGTGAAACCTGGCATGAAGCTTATGGAGGTATGAAAAAAGTTTTTATATTTAGGAGCTGCTCTTAAAATTCTCCACTGTTGCCATTGAAAACATCAATTAAGTGATGCACTTTGTAAAATAAAAATAAGCCAGCCAGAATCAAATGTCGTCATCTTTTCATTCTATAGGCACTCGAAAATATCGGCTGTTCTGGTCAGAGAACATGCCTGGATGATTATTTAACTAACTGTTGTTTGCTCCCTGCTAGCTGTATAATGCGTTCGTGGAGGCTCAGGACCACCTGCAACTGGAGAAGTCGGAGACCCGACGTATTAACAAGGCACTAAATGAGGTCAAATCGGAGGTGGAGCGCAAGACATCTGCATTGAAGAGGCAAAGGGAGGACCACGAGAACACACACAAGTCCATGAACAGCCTCAGCCTAAAACTAGAGCAAAGCATGAAGGTACCGTATGTGTGTGTCTGCGGCTAGCCTTAAGAAAAAGTATATTATATTTACAGTGGAACCTCGGATTACGAGTAACGCAGTTTACGAGTGTTTCGCAAGACGAGCGAAGATTTTTAATAAATTTGAAAGTTTTTTCTCTCGCGTGCTGTGGAATTGTGGGTAATCGGGTGTGTAGCACCACCTCTCAGCTTCACACACACACACACACACACACAAATTCTCTGGTCTACAACGAAACTCTGCTCTGTCGCGATTCTTTTCAAAGGTAAATTGAAGGTTTGTTTGTTTTACCTTACAGCAGTGATTCCGTAGGTTTACACGAGTGTCATTAGCGATGTTCTTTGCTAAATCTCCCAACAAAACAGTGTTGCAGGAGAGAGAGGTTGATTTTATGACGGCTGTTTACGGAAGTGTAGTCCAGTGCAGGAAATGCATTGTGGGTAATGCAGTCCGGTGTGTTTGTGTGTGTGTGAACGCGAATGCGGGATATAGAGTTTTATTTTCTCTTCAGTAGATTTTTTTTTTTTTTGGATTTAAGTGCAGGATCCACCCGAAAATTTTTACTATAGCCCGACAATGCAGCAAATAAAAGAACGGGCATCGATTTGTTTGTCCATCTCATCATTACACACTTGTACGTCTTATATATATTGTAAGGATTTCTTGAATTTGGTAGACCCCCTTTGGTCTACTCAGTGCTCCGCCTGTATTCTGCTGTCCCGCCTGAGCTCAGGGAACCCCTCAATGGATCACACAAGTCAGTGCTCAGTGAGACGTTCAAAGTTTATTGTGGAAGACAGAAGTGTATATATGCGCACACACACACAAAGCACCAAAAGGAGGGTGCAAAAGCGGTTACATCTGATCCGGAATGTTTATAAAATTTATATATATTGACTGACTACATAAATCGTTAATTGGAGTACTTCTGTCATGTCAAGTATCACTGTTAACTTAATGTGTAATAAGCGTGAGGTGTTTCGAGGTAAAAAGGATTTACTGTGGGTCTCTAAAATTTGTCTTGGTGCCAGATGGTAACATTGTGAAGTTCAGTTTTGGTGATATTTTCTGTCTTCATATAAGTAAACCTGACTCTTTCTTTCTTGAAGCTGAACGAAGACTTTGCGACCTATAAGAAGGAGAAGGCGGAAAATGACCGGCTTCTAAATGAGCAGAATGAACGACTGGAGAGTCAGGTGTCTGAGCTCATCTCCCAGAAGGCTAAAGTCTCCTCTCAGCTTGAATTTGCCTCTAAGAGGTGAGTGTGGCTGCTCTTTCTGCGATCAGAAAATCACTGAATGTTTGTATTTAATGCCTCAGGCCTAGTCTGCAACAACACAGGCAACCTTGATGAGAAATTTGTTTGCCTTTCTGTCCATCCTAAAACAACAATTTTGAAAACCTGCTGTTTTTTTGTTGTGTTTTGAGGAATAACAGATGTTTATTGTAAATTCTGAATTATTCTGTTTTTAATTTCATAAAAGTTTGCTTTGTGTAGTATAGAATTATTTCTCAGGCATGTTAATACATTTGCAATAGATCTAAGAGGGTCTTTTTATTATTTTATTTTTTTCATTCTCCCCCCCCCCCCTTCTTTTGTTTTCAGCTTTTATTTGTAGAGTTAACTTAATGTATTAAATGCCATTACTAACTGTTCTGACAGGTATGAGATGCTACAGGAAAATCTCAACAGCTACAGGAGAGAGATCAGCTCCCAGCGGGAGAAGATTCAGAAGCTCTCTGCTACATCTCAGAAATATGAGCAGATCATCCACACCATGACACTGGATCTGCGTGCAGCCAATGAGAAACTAGCTGTAGCTGAGGTACTTCAGAGAGACGATTTTAGCTTTTGTAACAACTGTTATTCCTGTGCATGATCATAAAAAAAAGGCAACTAATATAACAACTTCACCCCCCCCCCCCTTTTTTTGGATAAATATTTCTTCCCTTTCGCTCGTTAGGTGCGTTGTGAAAACCTGCGTAAAGAGCGTGACATTTCGAAGCAGGTGGAGAACACAGGGATTAAAGTTCTCAATCACACTGTTCCGCCTGTCCTTAATGTTTAAAATTCACTTTTCATAATGTTAATGCTGTGTATATATAGGCTTACATGGGTGTTAAATTAAGGAAAGACAGTGTATTCAGCCTGCTGAGGAGGATGTGATCAAAGCCTGGAGTGGAGCGACTGCACGTTCCTCTCTCCACTCTAAGCGTTTTGTTATCACTCCGGTATGGATCCACTCCGGGTTTTGGTTTAGTTTTGAAGAACTACATGTCAGGCTACGGTATAACTATATTTAAGATAGCATGGACACACTTAATGCAGGAAGGCTCCGATGTTTCGGAGATTGATAAAAGTGTAAATAAATAAATAAATAAATAAATGGAGATGGGCTTGGCTTAGCGAAATTGGGGAGAATGGCAAGCCTTTTAGTTCGTGGACTAAAAAAATCAAACATCCAGGTAGGTGTCTCTGCACAGTATGCCACAGGAAACTTCAATATGGCAATAATGGCAAAACAAAGTGCGAGTTCGCCATCAGTCAGCAGCTCGTCACAATGCTGCGGTTCGTGCTCTAACAGTACACATGCTCCCTGTCTGCTGCGACAAGAACCACAACGGAGATTCACACATCTGTGGCCGACCGTGTGCGCGATGTAAAAGTGCGTCTATGTTCTTTCATAGCGGAGCATGACCTGTCGCTCACAGTCTCAAAACCACTAGTTAATTTAATGCAATCGGTTGTCAAAGACAAGATTGTCTATGTCTACGTTTACACTGCAGGTCTCGATGCTTAATTCGGATTTGTTGCCTATATCTGATATTTTTGACCGTCTGTTTACACGTTCTTTTAACTATGACTCATATCCGATTCACGTGTTTACACTCGCCATACCATCTGAAACATCGCGCATACTTAAAGGGAGGTTCTTACGCTACACACTAGCCAAGAAAGATGAAGGTGAAATATACTTAACACTATGCTATATACAGTATGCAAACTTCACGAACCGTCACCATGGTTTTAAAACGGAGGAGGGAACAAAAACAGCATAATTGCAGCCTGTGCATATGCTTAATTCATCAAATACTGATTTAATGGGGGGGGGGGGGGTGTGTTCTTTTCCTTTACCATGTCACCTGCGATGTTGTAATTCCACACGCGCTTCCACCGGAGAATAACGTATATAATAATATAGTAATATAATAATGTTATTCTCCGGTGGAAGCGCGTGTGGAATTACAACATCGCAGGTGACATGGTAAAGGAAAAGAACACCCCCCCCCGTGTTAATGCTTATTTGGGCTAAATAACATAAAATCAGTGTTTGATGAATAAAGCATATGTGCAGGCTGCAATTATGCCGTTTTTTTCTCCTCCTCCGTTTTAAAACCATGGTGCGCGAACTTTGCATATATAGCAGAGATAGTGTTAAGCATATTTCACCTTCATCTTTCTTGGCTAGTGTGTAGCGCAATAACCTCCCTTTAAGTATGCGCGATGTTTCAGATGGTATGGCGAGTGTAAACACGTGAATCGGATATGAGTCATAGTGGAAATAACGTGTAAACAGACGGTCAAAAATATCAGATATAGGCAACAAATCAGAAATAAGCATCGAGACCTGCAGTGTAAACGTAGCCAAGGAGGCCTGAAACCGATCTCGAAATATCGGAATGCATGTGTTTTTTTCCCTGTTTACGCGGACATAGAATATATCCGATATGTGTCACATATGAGCAAAAAATCGGAATTGGGTCACATTTACCTGGTAGTGTAAACGTAGCCGCTTACTGGAAATCCGAATTGTCATCTAAGCTGAAAACGAAGATGTTTTCTTTGGCTACGTTTACACTGTGGTATATGGTTGATTATTTGTCAAGGTATATTTTCTTTCAAAGATTACAAATAGCTTTTAAAATATGCAAACTGGCAATATTAAAGCAGTTTAATCTCCCCTAACGCTATTGGTCTTGACTATTTAAATAAAGTGTTTGTTAAAGTAATATGGCTTGGCCTGAAAAAAGTTCAGTCAGAAGATTTTTTTTCACTTTAATCCCTGTAATTTCCTACCGCACTTTGCGAAGCAAACTTGACACCAGGACGACAAAAAAGAGTGGAAGCAGCGACGAAAGTGAATCTAACCTCGAGTTATTATCCAAAGATGTTGAAATTGTCGACAAATAAAGGCAGCACAAACTCCATTATGAACGCATCACCCACACGACCACACCGAGCACCATCGGGCCGCATGTTCATGCTCTCAGTCAACTAGCAGCGCTAGCAGTGGGGCTGTACCAAAGCAGATATCGCTCGTGTTGTCTCTCGTGGCCATTACACCTTATGAAAGGTGTCCAAAAGGAGCAAGAATATAACCAGGGCCGTTTCTAACCTTCTAGCGAAAGATATGATGCCCCTAAGCACACGAGGCTGAAGTTTAGCTCCTTATTCGCCTCGTTACTAACGGGAGTGTTCACGCTGGCCAAAGCTGCGCAGTTTATCAATAACACGTTATTTTGGTGGCTTAAACCATTCTGGCCGAGCAAATATGAACTATACAACACCTAGCAGGTACCAACTATATAGTAAAGTGAAATTGTCCTGGTCCAGATTGATAGCTGCATAATTCATTCCATGTTTAATCTCTGCATGTTTAAGCCATTATGTCAGTTTATTGGTGCCGTGTGAAATAGCCTTCATTTAACTCTGAATTGTGGGATAAAGACGGCCCTAGTGTGTGTGTGGTCTAAATGTTGTCTCTCATTATTGTTTAAAAATCTCAAAACATTGTAATTTATCACAGACTATTTTTTTTTATATAAAACTCTTTGCCTTGTAAAGATTCTGAGCATGTGCTTATAGTATCTTAATTTTTAAGGCCAAATCTGTCATCTGTTTTTGTTAAACTATAAAGGGTTCATTAAATTACATTTTAAAGTATAGTTTGTGGCTTCAGTCATTGTTGTGATTCTCTTTTAAAGTTGGCAGCATTAACAGCTTGTATCGAAATGTATATCGTTATCATTCAATATGGACCAAAAATGATCGCAATTACTTTTTGCCATATCGCCCAGCACTAATAAAGTACTTGTTCTTCCTGGTTGGTTTGGTGTCTCCAGCAGCATTAAGGACTCTGCAGTCAGCATCAGTCTGGTCATTTCACAGGTCGCGAGCTCCGATGGTAAAACCAGCCTGCAGGGTTTAGCTAAGGTACAGTACAGCGTCTAATCCTGTATTCATGAACTCAACCGCGCAAATGTTCTAGTGCGCATGATCAGCTGATCTGATTAAACTGAGTTGTGTGTGTGTGTGGGGGGGGGGTTTTCCCTCCCTCTTCCTTCCTTTTCAGATAGCGGAGATTTTGAGTAAGGAGAGTGAGTGGACGCTGATGTCCAGTCACGTGGACGAGTTCATCGTCGCAGCACTGATGCAGCTCGGCTTGCAGGCCAGCAGGCGCCTGGGGAACGAAGTGACGCAGCACATGGGGAAACTCTACTCCTCCGTCATCGGCACTCTGAGCTCGGTGAGGACATTGTGACCCCCTTCATGACACCATCATAGGACCGGTTTAGAAACACGGCACAAGCTGTGAACTGAAGTGTAAAATTGGTTATTAGGATCAGTTGAAGTACCATGAATGTGTGAAATGATCTATACATGTATAATGAATTCCACGTCTTCTGGTAGACTTGTATGAGTTTACTCTGGGTTTGTGTGTAGCTGGTTTTGGCAGGAAAGCTGTCTCAGGAAGCCTCACCAGGTGTGCTGAAGAACCTGGTTCAGGTTCTGCTCTCACTCACGCTGGATCCCCAGCACCAGCAGAACCCGCAGTCTCAGGAGCTCGTGCGCTCTGTACACATCCTCCTCCTGACTTTATTTAAGACCGCAGATCCCACCAACATGTTCAGGTACGCCTGCTTACGATGCAGTAGGATACCACGGACACGGGCAAACTTTATTATTTAATAAGATCCTCATGATAAACTCAGACAACGTGTGTGTTTTTGTTTTAATAAAAGAGCCTTTAAGTGCCCAAAGGCATAACTACATAGATTTAAAATCTGTCTTTTGTTATTGAATTGGTCTTGTATTCAGTTAATGCACTTTTTTATAAAGCTGTGCTCGTTATCTGCATGTCTGTAGTAATCACCAATTCTTCACTTTTTATTTTTTCCCCTCTCCTTACTTCCTCCATTCCAGTGCTTTACTGGTGCTGTTACAGGAGACCAGTTACTCCGCTGCATCCACCGAGTTTTCTGAAATGGTCTTGAAGGTAACACGATCTGCGCTACCTATGAAATAATTTCTCCATTAAGAGCTTTGACTGATTTTGAGGACATTTCTTTAAAAACTTCAAGGTTTTAAAGTTGGACTGCAGCGTTGCACCTTGTAGCTAAATTATGCCTCTTGTTGCGACAGCTGTCTTGGACACACAGGATAGAGTAGAATGCAATAGAATACAATGTGGGTCTGGAGTATATATTAAACTGAGTGCCAATCATTTGCCACTTCACAGTCGATGCACAGTGACATCAGTGAGACTAACAGCTTATCAGAACAACGTTGAACCGTTTGTGTTTTTGTCTCCTTCAGTGTCACTGGCGTATGATCAAACTGCTTCCGGAGAAGATCGAATCCCTCTACCTGGACCGAATTCTCCTGGACATCCACAACTTCATGAAGGCTTTTCCAAAAGAGCTGCTCAAACAGAATCCCAATGACATGGCCTTCCGCACCGTCAAAGCACTGCTGCACACACTGTCCCGGCTGGTCGGCCCCAGGGTACGGCACCCTAACCCTTCAATTCTCCAGTGTTTCCACATGAGCACGAGTTCTTTTTCCCATTTTGTTTGTCTCTAATTTTTAAAAAATGTGATCTGTGGCATGTTTGTCAGATTATGGATCACCTGAGCCTGATCGAGAACAGCAGTGAGTCAGAAGTTGAAGCTCGTCTGAAGAGAGCGATGAAGCACTCCGTCTCGGCACCGTCTCAAATGGTGAACTTCTTCTCTCTCGTGTTAAATGAGCAGCGCTTAAGCTGGAAGCTCGGTCGAGTGGGAAATATTTAATCCTCATGATGTAAAGGTCCTGTTCTCTCTCTCTCTCTCTCTCTCTCTCTCTCTCTCTCTCCTCCAGTCTCAGAACAGCGAACATGGTGCTAAACAGAATGTCCAGACCACTTCTGCTGGTCAGTAATCTTCAATTTTGCTTGTATATTCATTACTAATGTTTGTGGAATAGGTGGCCATTAATAAAGTTATTTGATTTAATAAATACACAGATGCTCAGGAAGGCATTAAACCTGCGGCAGCAGCGACACTAGGCTCCGGCACTGAACCTTTCGACGTCGCTCACTTTCAGGAGAAACTGAGGGCTCTGAAACAGATCTATGGCCTTCAAAACACCACGAAGGTACCGTTTAATTCCTCTTCATGAGAAGTTATTAGATTCTTCACTGTCCTGAAAAACATTTAAAGCTTTATCCGCTGTAAATCTACAGCTTCATGGCTCCCGTGTAGTCGGCTCAGCAGGATGATTGGCGCTCCTGGTACAAGGGGAGAAGATTATGAAATGCCTGGTGATTTTAGTTTAAATAAAGCTCCTTTCCAGCTGAAAGGTTCAGATGGTTTATTTATAATCCTTAAATATTTCAAAAAAGTTTTGAACTCATCTCAAGTTCCAGCAAACTGCAGGCACTTCCTTTTGAAGTTCAGGGGAAGACGAGGCTCAACCAGGCGTAAACAGTTTGGTGTTGAGGCAGTGAGGCGGCATGATGGAGCTTTACGCAGAGAGAATTTATTCACCAAATATTTATTTCTCAGTCAAATCAAAAATGACCACACAAACTGAACTGGAATGTTTAGGGTGCCAATTTTTTCTTTTTTTTAAAGACTGAGCCATGATAAATCTTTGTCTCTCATATGGGGGTGACCAACAAACATTTTACTAATAGTAAATATATGAGACACTATCGTTTTTTTTTTTTAGTAGTATCATAAACACGTGTCAGTTTGAGTTAAATGTTTCTCACTATTTTTTTTTCCCCCCCCCCTCAGGTGAATGAGGACAAGCCCAGCCTCCCTGTAGCGAGTGCTGTAGAATTATGTTCTACAGCACAAAAAATAAATACATAAAAATAAAACATTTTAACCTGCACTTTAAAAAAAAAAAAAAAAAAAGTAAAAATAAATCCTGACATAAGTGTTTCCATTTGTGTTACTTTTTACACACATGCACAACAAACACTATTTTATCGGAAAAATAGACAAGAAATCTATAATCGATTGAGCGACACACTGACGGAGTCACTGCTGTAAAGTAAAAATCAAACAAATTAACCTGCACTTTACCTTTTGAAAAGAATCGCGACCGAGCAGTGTTTGTGTAGAGCAGAGACTGTGTGTGGTGCACACAGACAAAGAGCAGTCTGAGCCTTGAGCAGAGGGAGAAAATGGATCTTTAACCTCTCTAATGAGACTTTATTTTGCTTAACACGCGCTGTACACGCACATAAAATGTTTTACGCGCACACACGTGGTCACAGTACACACGTGCACGGATGTTGATTATATTATTATAAGAGACGAGCACTAAGACCCAGCAGGGGAGAGGATTACCCACAATTCCGCAGCGCAAGAGAGAAAAACCACTGGCTCAGTTGTGATCACGTGACACTCGGCATCAAAACAAGAAGCACATGCATGATACTCTAATGAACTAATTTCACTCATCTCTTCTGCAAATTCATCAACCTGTATATTAGATCCTATACCGACACATTTTCTTAAACAGATAGTACCAGTAATAACAGAACCGATGTTGAGAATAATTAATTCCTCACTCAGCATTGGTTATGTTCCAAAATCTTTTAAAGTAGCAGTTATTAAACCAATAATTAAGAAACCTGACCTCGACCCCTGTCAGCTGTCCAATTACAGGCCAATATCAAACCTCCCCTTTATCTCTAAGATTCTGGAAAAGATAGTAGCGGAGCAGCTATGCTCATATACATAGAAATGGCATACATGAACTGTATCAGTCAGGATTTAGGCCTCATCACAGCACAGAAACAGCACTCGTTAAAGTAGTAAATGACCTCCTATTGGCCTCTGATCAGGGTTGTGTAACTATGCTTGTATTACTCGACCTCAGTGCAGCTTTTGACACTATTGATCATGCTATTCTTCTTCACAGATTAGAAAATTTAGTAGGAATTAAGGGTACAACCCTCTCCTGGCTCAGATCCTATTTGACCGATCGTTATCAGTATGTAGACTTAAATGGTGATTATTCTGCATGTTCTCTAGTGGAGTTTGGCGTTCCGCAGGGTTCAGTTTTAGGCCCACTGCTTTTTTCCCTTTACATGCTTCCTCTGGGCAACATAATCCGTAAGCATGGTATTAGTTTTCATTGTTATGCTGACGACACACAGCTATACGTCTCAACAAAACCTGATGAGAAAAACCATCTTACTAAAGTTGAGCAATGTGTTCATGACATAAGAAATTGGATGCTAATTAACTTCCTTCTGCTTAATCCGGATAAGACAGAAGTTCTAGTCATAGGACCGCATACAGCTAGAAGTAAAATCTTAGATCACACCGTAACTTTAGATGGCCTTTCTGTTCCGTCAAGTGCAACAGTAAAAGACCTCGGCGTGATTATAGATTCCAGCCTTTCATTTGAAGCTCATGTAGATAATATCACCAGGATAGCATTCTTTCACCTCAGAAATATCGCCAAAATAAGAAATATATTGTCGCTAAATGATGCAGAAAAACTAGTTCATGCTTTTATCACTTCTAGGTTGGACTATTGTAATGCCTTACTGTCTGGTTGTTCAGTTAGGTGCATAAACAAGCTTCAGCTAGTCCAGAATGCAGCAGCGAGAGTCCTCACTAGAACCAGAAGATATGAGCACATCACCCCTATCCTATCTTCACTGCATTGGCTCCCTGTGAAATTTCGCATTGATTTTAAAATACTACTCTTGACATATAAGGCATTAAATGGTCTCGCGCAGCAGTATCTGAGCGAACTGCTAGTGTCTTACGATCCGCCACGCCTACTTCGGTCAAAGGATGCAGGCTGCTTATCAGTACCGCGTATTATGAAAACTACAGCTGGGGGCGGAGCTTTTTCTTACAAAGCCCTAAAATTATGGAATAGTCTTCCAAATAGTGTTCGGGACTCAGACACAGTCTCAGTGTTTAAGTCTAGGCTAAAAACCTATTTATTTAACCAAGCATTTTATAAATAGATTTGCCATAAGGTAAAGGAGCAGATCTGGGGGACTCATGGACGTAGAGTATTATGGTGAACTGGTATGTTTAGATGCTGTCTTCCTCAGTCTCATTTGATCACTCAGGTTTGTTGACGGTGAGGTGATTGTTTGCTTTACATCTCAGGGAGCCCTCATGTTTGTGTTTCCTTCTGGCTCTCCCTTTTAGTTATGCTGTCATAGTTAGTCCTGCCGGAGTCCCTGCTTGCACTCTACAGTAAATATACATTCACATTAGACATTGTGACTGTGACCATACCTAATTGCAATCTCTCCTCCTCTTCCTCCCCCTCTTTCCTCTCTCCCCCTGTCTCCCTCTTTCACTCTTTCTCTCTCTCTGTCGAGCTACACATGTGGTTCCTGAGCTGCCAGTGATCCAGACTCCCTCTGCCCTCCGGACCTGTCTGATCCATCCTGGTGCCCGGTTTCTGGTTGGAGGTCTCATCGCATGGATGCCCCGTGTGTCTCTTTAGGATGCGTCTGGTGTCTGGGGATGATTCTATCTACTTAGAAGATGGTTCTGGCCTCGACTGGTGTGGTCAGCTGTTTCTCTGAGGACTTGACAATTCGATAGTTCAGGACTGGAACTTTCTACAAGTCTATCTGAGTCTCGAATAACTACTGGACTCCATTTTACATCAACTATTATAGCTGAACCTAACACTTAACACTGTATAAATGCAGATCATTTCCTGCTGTCTGTTTCACCCAGATGAGGATGGGTTCCCTGTCGAGTCTGGTTCCTCTCAAGGTTTCTTCCTATTACCATCTCAGGGAGTTTTTCCTTGCCACTGTCGCCCTCGGCTTGCTCACCAGGGACTATCTGAACATTTTGATTCATACACATTCACATTCCATACAAACTCTTTTGATTGTGTAAAGCTGTTTTGAGACAATGTCAATTGTTAAAAGCGCTATACAAATAAAACTGAATTGAATTGAATAATGTGACCTGAAAGTTAATCATAAGATCTTGAATTATGAGCGATTACATTATTATTTAATTCGTCAGTATTTGGTGGTTTGGCTCACGTTGGTGCGTAAGATTAGTTGCGTGTCCTCAAAACTAAATCAGTAAAATCAGTAACCGGGATTCTACTAACTGTGTTATCCTGCAGGCGCAGGCATGTTCTCCCTTAATCAATTTGACAATAAAGTCCTTGTGAATAATGCTGTGACTCAGTGTGGAGCGGAGAGCTATTATTCGCTTGTGAGCCTGGCTTTTCCTTTCTTCCTCTGTTTCCTCTCTTCTCCTGTAATGTCAGCAGATTGCTGGATGTCACAGCTTCAAAAGGATGTTCTTCTGCCTAAGCTGTTGTCTACCTCGACCCGATTCTTCATCCGCCTTTCCTCCACGCACTCCCCCCCCCCCCTCCAGACTGAAGAACATGATCATATGAGGGTGGGGTTATTAAATAGCGCTCGGGGAAGGAACAGTGGCAACCACACAGCACATACTCGCCAACATGTGTGTGTGTGTGTTGAGCACAAGACACAGTCAGCATCCTGTTCACACACCAGCCTTCTGAGGATATAGTAATAAAGCGCCAATGCAGCAAAGCAAAAAATCCAAAAACGCCAAACAGAAACGTCTTTACGCACCACGTCTTTCGGCTCCCCCATCTGAAACGGAGGAGTGCACAGGAGATGTTTTTACATTTCTCTCATGCTGCTCATCAAACCCGCCTGTAATATCTTAAATATTCATCAAGTGAAAGAAGAGATGCGACAGCCAATCAGGGGGATTCATGAGCTCGCGTATGCAGGAGACGACAGACAGCAGTTTGAAGGAATCTACCTTGAGGATGAGGTAAGGGATGAAGAGCGTGGCTTCGTGCTCGGTCAGATGGTAGTCCTGGTTACTGAGCGCGACAAACAGGAGCCTGAGATACTCCAGAGCCTTCATCAGGACGCTGGTGTTGGTATCGAAGAAGCGCAGGGTGAACCACTTCAGGATCAGATCCAGACAGCTGACTGTGGCCTCAGACTCCGCCTCCAGGTGCTAAAGAACGTTATAGCACGTTATAGCAGCTGTAGTCTGTATAAAAGTGTGTGTGTACTTTTTTTTTTTTTAAGGAAAAGTTTCACACTCACCTCCATCATGGTGCTGATGGCCTTGATGTGTTTTTGGAAATCTGCATGAAAGAGATCCTCCATCAGCCATTTTGCCACACATGGGATCATCTGGCTCTTCAACTGATCAACAAACTCCTCACGAGGGGTCATAAAGTACCACTTCAACACCTGCAAACATCACACACACACAGGAACCTGCACGTTAACGCTGGGGTGAAGGTCCATAGGAGCGCTCAAACTGCAGAAGATCAACAACTACACAGAACAGGAGCGAAGAAACCTGAAAATCATCGGGTCGAGTCTACAGTCACTTTACCGGGGTGACGTGGATCGACTCAGATGTTCCCTTTTATTTATTTATTATTTTTAAAAACCCCAACATGACAGATCTGACGTTTTTAGGGCTTCCTGAATACGTCCTGTCCAAGTCACATGATCAATTATCCGATCACGAGTAACTCTGATCAGAGAACCTGCAGATCGGAATTCACAAGACGTACCTTTGGACTTTTCTCCTCTTTGATCCGTTGCTGTTTCCCATTGGGAACGAGGATGAAGATGGGGCCGCTACGATCTTCCTCAGCTTTGCCAGGAGGTTTCTTCACAACAGGCTGGAAACATGAAGACAACAAAAACCCCGGTGAAGACGAGTTTACTCATTTCTGCTCAACATCACATTAGAGTTCAGCTGCCACTGTGACTTCTGCTTAATTACGGAAAGAACAGGGACAGAACCTCGTCTCCATGTAGAAGCTCTGTGTGTCCGACTCGCTCACCTTAGCTTTGGGTGCAGCTGCCGGTTTGGGTTTTTTGGGTTCTGCTGGAGGCTGTTCACTCACCGCCACAGGTTTTTCTGGAACTGTAACGTTGTGTCAGTCGTACAAGTCAGTAACTGATGCTGATCAAGTGTGTATGGTTTATACTGTAGATGATGTGTGTGTGTTTTTGTGTGTGACGGAGGGGTCGCTCACCAGGGGGAGCTGCAGCAGGCTTCAGAGGCGGCTTTACAGCGCTGGCTGCAGCAGGTGCTGCGGGTTTGGCAGGCATGGCTGATCGAGCCTTCTCCAACAAACCAACAAGCTGATCTTTACACGCCGGCTGCGGAAGAGACATTTCACACAGTGATGATAAATGACCAAGCTGCATAAAGTTATCAAAACCTCCTCCGTGTGTGTATGTGTGTGTGTGTGTGTGAGATGCTTGTGCTTGGAGAAAACTCTTTGTGCCCTTTGATCACCTTCAGCTCAGCCGAGGCCTTGTTCATCTCGTCATAACCCAGGTGCATCATGAAGACTGGAAGCGCGTCCTGGGCTTTCTTCCTCACGTCAGCGTTACGATCCTCCAGGCAGGAGTAGAGATGAGGAACACACAGCGCAAAGTCCGAGGGGACCGAGCGCAAGGTGGCCAATTTCTCAGCCAGCCACCCCAACAGCTAGACATAAACAGGAAGGTATGAGATCATGTCCCAGAATCTTAAGCATGCAAGTCACTTTAAAATAAATAAACATCCCCTCTATTGTGACCTCATACAAGCAAAGCGCCTCCCCAGTCTGGTCACTCAGCTTGTTTTCGTTTGGCGGGGGTGTCAAGCTGTAAGAATTTGCACCATGTGGGGTAACTATTTACCCAGAAGTCTGTTTGGTTAGAGGTGTAAAGCACCAACCTCCTGTCTGAGGAACGGATTCTCCTTCTTCAGCTCCTCAGCCAAGTCCTCACCATCCAGCCACTCCTTCATCCCCGTCTGCTCCACCCAGACGTTCAGGGTAGCCAAACCTGCCGCACGCACAGCATTCTGGGAAGGATGCGAGACATCACGTCAATACAGAGAGCTCGGCGAAATGCTAGAACGTTTAAAAATCTAATCTGATCTGACCTTCTTCCTGTTCGCTAGAAGACTTGCATCATGAAATACACCACATATGTGGTGATGTATAAAGGAACGGAAACATTCAATAAACGTTTAAAATGTCCATCACGTCTCCAGCTCACCTTGCTGTCAGTGAGCACCGTGATGATGGGAAAGCCCAGGCCCTTAACGTGCTGCCTCAGTGCTGGACCCATCGCTGTGGCCATCTGCTGCAGGATGGAGAGGGTCTGCTGGACCTAAACATAAACACACGCCTACTGTCAATCATCTGTGAAGAAACAAACTGAGTCATACTACACTGTAGAGGAGGGAAACAGCACACACACACCAGTATTTTATTGGAGTCTGTAAGGCGAGCCTCGAGTGCCACAGGAAGCTGCCCGATGCTGGGTTTAATGAACTTGGCCTCGGAGAGGACGGCGGTGACCTCCTCCAGTCCCTCCTTCCTCAACTTCCAGTTCTTGTCACTGATTTTTGACACAATGTCGGAGGTGATTGTCGCTGCAAGTACAAAACATCTCCTGTGTGTGTACGAACAAACGATCATCAAACTCCTCATAAACATGTGTTTACAATCATCTCTACTAAATAGTTGTTTTATTTACCCAGACTGTGCGGTCCATTAGAGAGTATACAATAAGACTCAGACACTCGGCTTAAGAACTGCAACCTGCCTCGGAATACAAGCGACCGAACCGGACACTGGCTTGGTTACGTCAGTGGAAAGACAAGTAAAGAAAGTAAAATGTGTTGTGTTTTTTCCGCTTCCTCTGTATTTTGTGTAAGATTTAGTGAGACGCAGCACCGCAGGGTCCCAAAAATGTTATCGGTAGCAAGAAGAAAAGGGAGACGCTTTCAGTTTTAAAGTAGCCGGTGCCGAGAGGAATCTAATTAATATTAAGTGAGATTTAATGTCTCATATTTAATTTGCAAGTTTTTTTTAAACACACTAAATTTACAAATGTATATTTTTCCTCTACATTTTGCACGTCCTTATTTGTACAGTACATTTCTATTTTTATCCTAGTTAAATTTGTTTATGGTATTTCTCTTTAGTCATATTTATTTATCTATAAGCTTTAATTTTCTTTAAGGTCACTGCCGGTCGTATAAGCATTTCACTGCACATCGTACTGTGTATGGGACAACGATAATGTGAATTTCTAAACGGTTTGATTGTTTTTATATGGAAAAGAAAATATGATTATAGTGTTGGAAATTGGGAATTGTTTTGGATGGCAGGAACAGATTCTCCGCATTTACATTTTCCTTTCCTACACTTCACCTTAAGAACTCACCTCTGGAACGGATTACATTTATATGCATAAACTCGTATTACGAATTTTTTTTTATTAATGTTATCTTTAAAAATGTTGTAGCAACAAATAGCAGAATACAGAAACAGGGGGGCAAGTTTAAAAAAAACCCTCTGCAGAGGACAGGGTGTCACCTGATGTCTGTTCGAGGTAGAAGATCCACAACGTCTGCACCTCCTTCGTTTTCTTCCTCCTTCTCACCTTCCTCCTCTCCTTCTGCCCCGCTGGCGTTTGAGACGCCCCTTATAGGAGGCGGAGGAGTTTGACCCTTCTCATCTGAGAACAAAGTAAGAAAGTCATGAATAGAACAAAAATCCTAAACCCATGATTCGCCTGAAAACTCTCGTTAAACCACAACGAGACGGTTATGTTAACTGTACACGTGAACCTCCGGCTGCTGCAACAGGATTAAATTAATTAAAACCAGCCTCTCGTACCTTCTCAAACTCTGCGTCTATCTGTGAAAGCAGCGCAGCCTTCTCGTCCTCAAAAAACATGCGGAGGGGAGCGCCCATGTACAGGTACATCACGGCCAGGAGAGAGACGGCAGCGCTTCTCACAGCCTCACACACACACGTTAACTCACACACACACCGTTTCATTAGCACAGATTACACACAAGTCTAACGTCTCTGGTAACTTCAACAACGATTCACTTAAATCACTTTCCTACACGCTTTAACGGACTAAACATTTAAAAATCCACGTGTGACTAAACCAAGTGTGTAAAGTGATGAAGAGTTAGACGAGACGCACTCACTGGATTAGTAGCAGCTAAAGCCGCCTTCACGTTGCTAATGAAAGCCTTGACATTTATTCTGTGGAGGAAAAACAGACCAATTAACAGCAGTGATAATCACAGAGATGACCATCAGGCTGTCCGGATCCAGAATCGGACCTACCCGGCAAATCCAAACTCCTTTATCGCACCGCAGAGCCAGTTCAGAGCCTCAGCCTGGTTCTTGGGGTTCTTCTGAGCGAAGGCCATGGACACCACCTGACATTTACAACAATACAGAACGTTTAACACGACGTCTCAAACAACTCCATGAATCAACCTGTCGACTAATTATATTACATCACACACACACACACACACACACACACACACACACACACACACACACACACACACACACACACACACACACACACACCTGTTCAGCGGTCCAGGGAAGTGTGCAGGCTTCAGCGATGGCGGTCAGAGCCTCTCGAGCCCTCACGCCACACTTCACATCTCCAGCTTTATCCACCACGGCTTCCAGCACCGCCAGGGCCGACGTCCTGGAGAAAAACGAGCCCTTCTGAGCCACGGCAGAAACCACCTGCAGCTTCAGCTGCATCACCTGGAAACAGGAGAAATACAGAAATGGGTTCAAACACAATCAAATATAACTTACTAACTTCACAATAATAAACTGGAACTAGAGCACTGTGCAAACGTCTTAGGCACCATATGCTGGACCAATTGTGTTATGTCTTTATCATGTCTGCATAATCATGCACAAAGTCGCTCAGTATTTCCATATATAACCTAATTCATAAATAAATAACATTACAGAATATATGCATGGCTGTAAAGCAAAAACATTTAGTACAAGACAGACCAGTTTTCAGATGGAAACAAAACCTAATGTACACTCCTGGGATTTGCATAAAAATAGAAAGAAGCGAGTGTGAAAGTTAGCAGAAGAACCCATTCTCCAGCAAGCTCAGTAAAAGCTAACAAATGTTTTACTTAAACTGCACAGATCTGTGTCTAACTTTTAAGCAATGAGTCTTTACTCCAAATATTGACTATTTTATTACTCTTCATTGGTTTCTTTCATGCAGAAATGTTTTCAAAAGCTTATGCCATATTTTTGTATGTGCTGAAGACTTTTGCACAGTACTATATGTAAAACAGCCGTTAGGTTTTACTGAGCTTGCTGGAGAATGAGTTCTTCTGCTAACTTGGTCAAACTCACTCCTTTATATTTTTCTATACAGAAAAATAAATTCTCACAAATTCTCCTGTAATATTTATTTATACATTCAAGTTATATATGGAAATGCTGAATGATTTTGTACAATGATGGGCACCATATTATATGATCTACTAATTTTGTTTAAGACTTTTGTACGGTACACGTTATGCCACTTGACGGGAACAGAAGGTGATGTACCTGGAAGTTGGTCTCTTTCCAGCCAGGTTTCTTGGCCAGCATCCGGACGAGGGCCTGGCAGGGCATCTCTTTACTGTCCATGAGCTCTATGGCCTGGAAAATAAACCAACTCTTTAAAAGTACTTTTGCTTAAAAGTAAATGTGAAGTTTCAAACACCCCTGAAGCCGGGGTATCCACTTCTCCACAAAGATGGCCAAGACTCAGGAACTCAAGAGAATTGATCTGGGGTGCGTTTCCCAAAAGCATTGTTAGCCAACTATGGTCGCAAGTTCCGTCGTTACCAACATAGTTCAACAACTAGGTGTTTCCCGAAACCATGGTTCAAACGAACATCCGCAAACAGCGTCGCAAACTTACGTGGTTAGAACTACAGCCTTCGACCTGTGGTTAGAAGCAGAGTTCCTCACCGCGGCTGGGTGTGTTCTATTCACAGTTAACGACCCTACGCCATATTAGTTTCTAAAAAAATTCCCAACCACTTTGAGCGATTTGGAAAACTTAACGTTTTGGTGCTCAGATATTAGGTTATTAATTTTTCGGTTATTTTTATTACAAATTCACTTTAATTGCGATGGTACCGCTGTTATATCGTTTATTCTCCCTTCGAAGTGCCCTACAGAAGCAGTATTTATGCCGGTTGGAACACCCCTTTTCTTTCGCACAAACGAAACCAAGGCTGAGTTTTTAACTGAGTATCTTTAAACAGACCCAAAGAGAAATGTCTCATAACAATATTTGTAGTATTATGTTAGAGGTTTTCACTTATAATGAAAGTTATCTGAATGTTATACAGTGCACAAAGTGTTAAGCACTAAGAAATTGTAAAATTTATGCACTACCATAGTGTAAGCCTATTTAAAATATTACTCAATATATATTCAATGAATGTACCCAAATAAATCAACAAACTGGGGTTTGTGCACTGGCTCGGAATCGAACCCGGGCCGTCCACACGGTAAGCAGAACAGCTACCGCTGAGCCACAAGTTGGTCACACCTGTAAAGTCCCTCCACTTGTTTCTGACTTCCTCTGGGCTTCCCTCATACCCATTCCCAGAAGCATACATGTTTTGTGCGATTTCATTCAAATTTGTTGTCCGAATTTGTAACTGCGAGCTCTTTTTTTTTTTTTTAGTAAATTGTGGTTTTCGTGTCATTTTTTTCACGTCAACTCTCATTAAACCATGGCTGTATGTAAAGGCACTCGTATAGGAAATATTGAGCAAAATGGGTAACAGGTGTTCACAACACAATCCCAGCGTTTTCAAAACCCATCATTTCTTTTTATTTTAATTGTACTGATGTATCAATACCAAATAAAAAATGAGTTCAAATGAAATATTGAAAAATGAAAAATGTTGCGTTTGTGACATTATTACACCACTTCTACGTTACGTCACTGCGAAAGCGCATTGAATGCGAGCCGAAGAGAGAGAGAGAAAAAATAAACACTATACAGTAGGGGGCGATATGTGCCTATTGCACTACTCCGCCATTGTATCGAAGAAGAACGACGGTTCAAACCAACAAAGTTCTAACCATGGAAGTGCGACACAGGTACTATGGTTTTGGGAAACACTTGTGACTAGTTAGTTATTTTCTCCAACGTTGCATCGTACCTTGGTGGTTAAGCAAAGAGCTACATAGTTGTACGGGAAACGCACCCCTGATCGGTTCCTGGATTAAAAATGTACTATTAAAAAAAAAAAAAAAAAAAAAAGTTTTAAATGTCATTAAAAAAATAATTTTTTTAAGTAATAATTCTCCCAATACAGATGTGAGTGGTTTATATTTTTGGCAAAAGCTGGAGCACATTTTAATATATACATTTTAAACGCTTTAAAAATTATGTGTTTCCTTACAATCTTATCAGTCCATCCATTAAACTGTATAATAGGTTGAATCTCACAGCTCTAATCATGAGAAGTTTTCCCCAGATCCTGGTCCGAACCGCTTTACCTTCAGAAACTCCTCCATGGCCGCCACCCTCTCCTTCCAGTTCGCGCTCTCCAACATCTGCATGCAGGACGCTGGAAGAACCGCAGCAGCTCTCTCCTCACACGCCTCCATCTGAGCAAAATTAAGAAAACGTGTCACGCCACCCGACCGCACTTGATGACGTGAAGGTCTCACAAACCTGAGGTTTACTCACCGAGAGCTCGGCTTCGGTCACGTCCCTGCTCTCGGAGCCCTTAGCTTTGGCAGGGGCAGAAGCTCCTTTGGGTGCAGAGGGTTTGCCCTTCTTGCTGGGAGCGGATGGCTAATTTAAAATAAATAAATAAATTCATGACATTAAATAAAACGAATAACGAGCATTACAATCAGATACAGAATCAGTAGAGGGTTTTTTTATTTTATTTATTCTCCATTAAGCTGCTGTGTTTTTATACCTCACCTTAATCTAAAGACTCCCCCAGTCCGATTTAACTGCCAAGAGATTCAACTGCCCAACAGCTTCATGTCCTGACTGTCCTTGTAAAGTAACACAGAATCACCTCTTACCTTAGCAGCGGAGGCTGCAGGTGTTCTCTTGCCAGGGGCAGATGGGGCAGCTGGAGCCGCCGGTGCAGCCTGGGCTTTTGGAGCGGTTTTCTCCTTCACCTGACCTGCTGTCTTCTTCCCCCCGGGCAGCTCCACTTTCTCAGCACACTCCTTAATCTAAAACAGACATGATATTTGCGGAAATTGTTCAAACATGAGGAATCTTGCAATTTCCAAAGTATTCAATAAGTAATGGAAAGCGCTTTAAAAATAATGTATTAAAAAAAAAGGGAAAGTGTATTAACTTTCAGTCGTACCTTATCGACTTTGAGTTTGTCCACATCAGCCAGGAAAGGGTTAACGGCCCTCTCGCCCACCACCTTGAGGGCCACGCCCAAAGCCTCGAACGCTGCGTCTCGAACCTCTGGAGTAGAATCGTTGACTTGCTACGGGACAGAGGAGAACATTCAGTATACACAATGTTTATCTTCATCATCATCACTGAAGTAATCTTACTGAAGCACGGGTTTCTTTCTGTATCGGAGTTTGTATTTCGTCTGACTTGGGGTTTTACCTTCAGCAGAGCCACACAGAACGGTTTGACGAGGTTTTTAGGCAGCGTGCTGGGAGTGCACTTCCGGAAACTTCTGCCGAGGAACAGCGAAGCCTGCTGCTTGATCGATGGGTTTTTGTTGTCCATCACGGCCAGCACGTCCTCGCTTAGTTTTTCAAGCGTCGTCTGAAAGAAATCGTTTAGCGATGAGAAATTAGAGCGTTCCAACCGAACAGCTACAAACACCATATCATTTTATATTATACAGAAACAAACGTGTTGAGATCAAGTTTTATTTCAAGTTCAAACGATTTTCCTTTTAGACACGCAGCAGATCCTTCATCGAGTATGTTTACCAGATACTCACAGACAGGAACGCTGCATCTATCGCTTCCTGTAGTGCCTGGACCGCCTGAGCTTTCTTCTCCTTGAACTTCTCCAAAATGGTTGGCACCAACTACACACGCAATCAATACATACAAGATAAATAAACAGCAGCCAATGAGATGTAGAGAGAAACCACACCTACATGGTATTCTAAAGAACTTACATGACCAGCATAGGGGCCAAATTTCTTCCGGAGGCCAGAGGAAAGTCCGGCTACACACTTAGCGGCGAGCGTCACCAACATGACGTTTGTGTCTTTTCCAATGACCTTGAAGAAAAACCACGGGTTGATTTGAAAACAATAAAATAAAGGAACGAGAGAGGCGGAACACACAAGGAAATCTGTAAAAGCTTTAAAATCACACAATCACAGACGCTATACAACTTAACTACATACAGAGGCACAGCTTAACTACGAGCTTCATGTAGAAACTCAGTACAGAATGATGATGATCTCGGCACTGGTAGAAATTAGGTGATCACCAGTCACCCAGGAGGAGTCTCCACCATCTCATATTAGGATACGACATCACAGTAGACCAACCACGATTCAATTCGAACAACTAAAACAACTCGGGATTTAATGACTATCCTTATTCGCCATTAAATCCCCTCATTTCTCTCAATTTTAAACCTATAAAAAAGTTTAAATAATTAAGTGTAGCCCATCCCTTAGAATATTGTTTATTTTAAGTGAGAAAACTGATGTTTAAATGTTAAACTCTAGTTTAAGTTAGTTTGTAACACTAGTCAATTAAAATACGAGTTTAACACTTAAATTAACAATAAACTAAAAGCGACACTAGGACCGATAAGGAGGATACGCCCCGCTCAGTAACAATTATTTTATTTAAATACTTAAAAAAACAAAACCCTTAGCAAAAAACTGATTCCTACTACACAGAATGCGAGTGTGTGACCAGTAGAGAGCGCGCCACCTGTAAGATTATGAAGAGGAAACGTTTTGGCCTCCAAAGTCTCAAAACTCAGCTGGACTAATTAGAGCTGCTGGTGTTAGTGTGTGTAATAAGTGTGTGTGTGACTAATCCACTCAAGAGTTTGGAGTAAAAGGCAGATCTGAGGCTTTTAAACACATGATTTTTGATGTAACGCCATAAAGTTGTGTTTCAGTTGCTCCACTCTGACACTTCAGCGTTACAGAATCGTTTATATCTGAGGCTGATCAGACAATCACCGGTCAAAAACAGAAGACCAGACAATTCTGGCCACCGGTCCATCAACCGCTTCATCTCTATTATAAAATAGTACATTTATTTATCTTTATTTACTAATTTGAGTCATTACTGAAAAGACTCCCCCCACCCCAGTATAAATATTAGAACTCGGCTTCAATACGTCCAAGAACATCCCTGCAGATTGTCCACGACGTTTATAAACACTGTTCAGCGTGTGATTAGAAGTCCATCAGATCGAGTGGAGGCTTCACCTTGTTTAGAGCTTTAACAACGTCTCCGTAAGCCCCGCCCTCCAGTTTGGGGTTTCTGGTTAAAGCTTCCAGAGCTTCCAGCGCCTCCTTCCTCTCCTGCCATTTCTTCGCCTCCTACATAAACAAAAAGAAAAAACATTATTTCTTCCTGTAATCATCTCCACACCAACAAATGAGGAAGAGAAAGTGCTGGGTTTAAGTGTGGGCCTGTGATTAAAGATCTCCTTACGATCTTCTCGAAGAAGTCTTTAGGGAGTTTCGAGAGGATCTCCACCGCTTCCAGGAGCTCGTAAGCGGCGACGGCGGGGGTGGCTTCCTCCACGTCACCTACACCTGCGTCTCCTCCGTTCTGCTGCTGCTCGAACTTGGCCCGGAGGTCCTGCTGCGAGCGCAGGAAGCGGCTCTGTCGAGGCGCCGACGCCTTCGCCCACTCGTCCTCCAGCTCCTTCAGCTGCACACGGGCAAAACACCATCACTCGCTGGGAATCACACAAAACTGTACAGTCTTCACGGACAGAAAGTCTCTCCCTTACTAGGACGGAGTTAATGTTCTGAAGAGGAGGACGCAGAGAGTCTCGGATCCATCTGTAAACCTCCACGGCGAGGAGCTTGGCCTCGTCCCGAATCGCCTTCTCTCTGGACTCGAAGAGCTTCGGCAGGACCTTCACCACCGGCTTCAAGGTGATGATCTTCGCTCCAAACTCACTGAAGACAAATTAAGAACCAAAGAACAGCTGATGACTTCTTTTATTTTAACCAATAGTTAATTTATTAATGATAATTACAGCTCAGACCTCCGACACCGGCTGCATGACTCACCTCACCGCCCGTCTCAACACCTCCACACAGGCGAGTGAGATTTTCGGGTTCTTATTATCCAAGCCTTTGAGAATCTCTTCCTGAACCGCATCCCCCTTCTCGATCTCGATGTACATCAGACAGATGTCCGAGCCAAGCTCTTGAGCAAGGCCCTTAACCCTATCTGCTCCAGGGGCGCTGTAAGCTGGCTGACCCTGCGCTCTGACCCCAGTTTCCTAATTGGGATATGCGAAGAAGAAATTTCGTTGTGCTGTAAAAAGTACATGTGACAATAATTGAATATTCTTCTTCTTCTTCTTTAGCACGTGCTTTCGGGCTGGTTAAAGACTTTACACACCACACCGGACACAACCTCGCCCACGGTCCTAAAAACAGGACACACATTGTGGAGCTTCACCAGGACATCACACACACACACACACACTTAGAGATTACATACAAGTCCTTTGTTTCTGCCTCCTAGCATTCTCAGACACGGAAATGTTAGATACTTTCACTGAAGTGAAATATTTATTTATATAAAATTACTTACAGGGTTCTCTTTTCCCCCTCCTCACAAAATACATAACTTTTAATTACCTGGATGCCACATGTGCATTTTCAACATAAACCAGAGCCGCCTCTAGTCCTTTAAGTTGAGCCACTGCGTTCGAATCGGTCACGAATTTTTTGATCAGTCCTTGGTATTTGCCCCAGTCTGGACTCTTCTCATCTGTAATCCTCTGGAACTGCTGCAGAGCCTCTGTGTAGCCGCTTAACCTCGCTCTCCAAACCTGCCATTTATTCATACGGGGGTTTTTTGTTTTTTTTTTAAAGAAGAGAAAATTAATTCGAGGCACGCTTTATGAATGTGAAAGTATGAAACACCACATGGTGCATTGCAGAAAAGAAACTATTAGGATTGATTAAATCGTTTACCTTATGTTCACATTTCTGGTCTGTGGGAAGTTTCATCCACTCGCTGTCATCCCCCATGATGATCCGAGTTTCACCTAATCGGAGTGTGGAAGTCTGTGGGGTCTGTGACGAGCACAGTGTAAAAGACTTCAAGATTATAAAGAGCTCAGTGCATTTAGACTTCGATATCGTCATCCATTAATCACAAATGACAATCATATGATAGTGTCTGTTACAGCAAAGAGGCCAGAAAAACCACATCGCTCCATCATTCACTCGGGTTTTTCAAGCAGCAAAGAAGAATAAAAAGTAATAAAAGTGTGTAACTTAGATGCACAACATTACACTAAACACTACAGATCATAGTATAAACATGAGGACTGTGGAGGAGCTGCTGAAAGACAAAGAGCAACACATGGCACCTACAGTGGTTACACAATCGGAATAACCATCCCGCCGAGCATACCGCCGTTTAAAGGCAACAGCGGCCAAAATAAATCAGTTGCATTTCAAAGTCATTCGTAAAATGGCCACCAGGTGGCGCAAAGTGACATTTTCATTCATCGCAGTAAATACAACAGTGATGGTAATTTCCACAACAAACATGAAAAATCTGAACCAGAGCTATTGATGTGTACTGTACAATAATGAGTAAAAAAAAAAAATTAGTAGATTTATTAACTGAAATAAATGACCATATTTTTCAAGAGAATTTAAGCCCCAGTCAAACAAAATTATAACGAAATCGGCCAAGTTTACTATTTATTTAAATATAAATTTCTAAACCAATAAGATCAAATAACACCAAGGTATTATTATAACAGGCTTACTTCGTCACTTACCTAGACCTTGCTTTCAAAGAAGTCGAGTGGCTTATTAAGGTCTCTGGGGTGCATTGTCCCCAAGTGCCCACTTGGTGTAGCGGTTAGAGCGCTCGGCCAGAGATCTACAAAGTGCCGGTTTGAATCCCGAGTGATGTTTTAAAATTGTTTGATTTTAATTATAGCAAAATAAAAACAAAACAAAATAAAATGTTTTATTTTGATTTTGCTTCAGCATACTATAGGAAAAACAGCAAACTCGCAACCAGTTTGCATTCTTTAAATTTAGGGGAGTGACGACTCTGTGTGTGTGTGTGTGTGTGTGTGTCATTATACTGATTGTGTGTGGTGGATTATTCAGTGAAACGAGGCTCAGCTGAAAGATGTTAGGCACATCAGTCACTTAACCCCAAATAAAAGGTATTTCTTTTCTATTATGAAACCATAATATTGCATCTCTTTCCTAATCATATGTAGGAGTGCGCGGGCGCCGCCGACAAAGAGCGTGTTGTTGCAGGAGAGAGAGGTTGATTTTACGACAGCTGTTTACGGGAGTGTAGTCCAGTGCGGGAGATGCATTGTGGGTAATGTGGTCTGGTGTGTGTGTGAAGTTGGACACGAGATGGGTATCTGGGATATAGAGTCTGAGTTTTGTATTCTTTTCACTCGTTTTTAGTTTGATTTAATAGCAGGATCTACCCGAAAGTTTTTACTATAACCTGACAATATGCAGCAAAATAAAGAATGGACATCGACAAGTTTGTCCATCTTATCATTACCTGAATTAACGGGCTGTTACACTCCCACGAGCAACATCAAAAACAAAGCGGAGAAGCTAACTGTGTTTGTTACTGCGCATGCGCATGTTTCGCTCCCTCTATATATCCCTCCATGCAGCGAAATTGTTTGAGCAAATTAATAATTTCAATGAATGAAATGGAGGAAGAAGAAGAAAAGGTGGAGCTGAAAAGTACACGAAAATAAGAAAAAGCTTTAGAGGTAAATGCAGTGAAATGCTTCAAATGAACAGATTCTGCCTTTTAAAAAGAGGAAGAAGAATACACTGGCTCATTAAAGTGGAGATTATTTTTTTTAAAACCACATACTAGTATAGAAATATAACAAACAAAAATGTAAATAAAAAGTATCACTGAACATATATTGGGTCATATTTGTAAAAACAAAAAAAAGGAAAGAACAATAAGTTCATTATTCAAAGTGATTCAGATCAGTGTAAAGTTAGTGTGATTTTAAAAGTGCTTTAACTCCACCTGGCACAGTTTCATCCTAGTGGAACAATCTGACTACATGTGCAGTGCCATGCAAAAGTATTTGCCCCTTCCTGATTTTCCTGTTTTCTTTGCATATTTGTCACACTTGTATGGGTGGAATTTGACCTGAACACTTTATGAGGAAAAGACAGATTGTCCTTTTTGTTTGTGAGATATCCTGAACATTTGGCAGGGGGTATCATCGTGATGCAGTGTAAGATCTACCAGTCATCAGTGTAAACTGTAAGTGCAGCAGGTCAGTGATGATGAACCAGTGCCTGCTGATGATAACCAACACATTTATGTTTAAATAGCATTGCTTTCCGACCACATCCATCTGGCAGACAATCCTTCAACAGATCAAAAACACCACAGACATACAGGTCACATCATATGCCTACAGAACTGAAGCCTGCGATGCTACAGAAAGAAAAATAGTCGGCGGAGCAAAATTATCCGCCCCTGCATTCATCTCCCGCCGTGCACGCGCACAACCTGTGCAGCGCTTTTACACAAAGGGGAAATATATATATATGTGTGTGTGTGTGTGTGTGTGTGTGTGTGTGTGTGTGTGGACGGCAACAAGCTGCTTCTCCACTGCCTCGGACACAATAAAGATCGGAAAAATCACCATTAGCTAGATAATAACATTTACAAATAACCAAAAGTCCAGCATGCCAAACAAACCTCTCGCGCACACCGGAACCAGCCGCCACACTTCCGGAAGCGCAGCCTGGGGGTGAATTAGCGCCACACCTGGCTTCTTCTTCTTTTTGGTTTTTAACGGCGGCTGACACCAACTTTAATAGGTGCATTACCGCCACCTTCTGCTCCGGAGTGTGGAACAGTGATACACATTCTATTTATCAGGCCCGTTTCTTTAATAAAATCAAAGAAGATTTTACTATTTTTTTGGCTCGCCCATTTTATAATAACCTTTAAATCTATCTCCTGATTTATATTCTTTCCTATTTCTTTCATCATTTTTTCTCTTTCTTGCTCATACTTCCTACAGACAAGAATAACATGAGTTATTGTTTCTTCAGCATTACAGTGATCACATAATCCATTTGGGTGTTTTCCTATTATTTTAAGTGTGCTATTTAAATTTGAGTGCCCTAATACTATTCTGTTGAATATTACCTCTTCTTTCCTTGATTTACCTATACACTTTATGTTTTGATTTACCTTGTTTATTAAATTGTACAGGAATCTTCCCTTCATTTCATTATTCCACTTTACTTGCCATTCTTCAACCACTTTACTCCATATTAAAACCTTCATTTCTGATTTGCTTAATGGCACTTGTATCTCTATTGTTTCTTTCTTTAAAGCTTGTTTTGCTAGTTTGTCCACTTCTTCATTTCCCCTTATTCCTACGTGTGCTGGGACCCACATGAAGTTGATTGTCGTGCCATTTTGAACAATTCTTGAATGTATATGTATGATATTAAAAAGAATGTCTTGATGACTAGATTTAAAAGATTTCAAGCTCATTAAAGCTGAAGCGGAGTCTGAGCAAATTAAAACCGTGTCTAGGTTTTTTCCCTCTACCCACTGTAATGCCAGAAGCATTCCTATCATTTCTACAGTGTAAACTGCCAAATGGTTTGACATTCTCTTTACTCCACTGATCCACTTATTGTCAGTATCTTGGGCTAAAAAAGCAACCCCAGTTGTTTGATTTTCAGGATCTTTTGATCCATCTGTATATATCAGTCTATGTCGAGGGTATCGGTTTATGGTATGCTCTGAGAACGCAGATATCAAGTCAACTTCCCTTTTTTTCCTTTTAACCTCCAACAGATGCAGATCTACTTGAGGTGTTACATATACCCATGGTTCACATTCCTGGACAACAACTGTAGGACTCATTTTGATATTATTGACCAGCAGCTCTTCTGCATATATGTTACTACACCACCCAAAACTTGTTCTACATCTTACATTTTGTTCCCAACATTTCTTTAAAACCATTTTCGTAGGGTGTTCATCTTTATGTCCCTGGAGGTTAGCCCAGTAATTTACCATTAATTGTTTTCTTCTGATATCTAGTGGCATTTCTCCTACCAGGACTTGTAAAGCTGATATGGGTGTAGTCTTAACTGCTCCACAACACTGTCTCAATGCTTGGGCTTGGATTTTATTAAGTTTTTCTAACAGGTTTTTTGAGGCAGAACCATATACCACACATCCATAATCAAAAACAGACCGAATCATTGCTACATAAATAGTTTTTAATGAAGAAAGACTTACCCCCATTCCACTCCACTCACACATCTCATGATATTTAAAACCTTCTGACATTTCTCACCTATTTTATTAATATGTTCACGCCATATAAGTTTTACATCGAAGTATATACCTAAGAACTTAAATACCTTTACCCTTTCCAATGATTTCCCATACATCTTCATTCTCAATTCTGGAACTTTCTTCTTCCTAGAAAAAATTATTGTTTTAGTTTTTTCCACTGAAAATTTAAAACCCCAATCATATGCCCACTCTTCTACTTTCCTAATTGCCTCTTGTATTTTCCTATTAATAAATAGTAGATTTCTTCCTTTTTTCCAAAGTGCCCCATCATCTGCGAACAGAGACCTACCAATATCTGGCTCTACTTGGTTTAACATGTCATTTATCATAATGGAAAATAATAATGGACTAATTACACTCCCTTGTGGAGTTCCATTTTCTATCTGATATGTACTCGACACTTCACTCCCTATTCTTACCTGTATACTCCTGTTCTCCAGAAAATCTTTTATCCAGTTATATATTCTTCCACCTATATTCATCTTTCTTAATTTAATCACAAGCCCCTCCCTCCACATCATATCATAAGCCTTCTCAATATCTAAAAATACTGCTATTACCGATTCTTTATTTATCTGTGCCTTTCTAATATCATTTTCTAAACATACAATAGGATCCATTGTCCCTCTTCCTTTTCTAAAACCACTTTGATATTTCGTTATGAGTCCTCTTTTTTCCGCTATATATGACAACCTTTCTGTAACCATCCTTTCCATTATTTTACAAATATTAGACGTAAGAGCTATTGGTCTATAGTTAGAGGGATCTGAAGGACCTTTGCCTGGCTTTCTGATAGGTATTATTATTGCTTCTTTCCACGCTTTTGGTAGCTTTCCTTCCTCCCATACTTTATTATATAGTTCTAAAATTTTCCCCAGAGCCCTATCCTTCAAATGTTTCAGCATTATATATACTATCTGGTCCTTCCCTGGAGATGATAGTTTTTTATTTGCTTTACAAATAGCTCTCCTCAGTTCATCTCTGTTGAACAGGAAGTTAATTGGCTGGTTTTCCATTCCCCCACTCCGTACCATCACATCCATATTTTGTTTTTTTGTTATTTCTCTTCTCCTTTTACCTTCCTCACTTAAGTTCCCTGCTCCATGAATTTGTGCTAGTGTTTTTCCTAACATTTCTGCCTTATCCTTGTCCATTACTGCCAATTTTCCTTCCGATTCTAATACTGGGTATTCCCACTCTTTCTTATTACCTTTCATTCTCTTGATCATATTCCACACCTAACCTACTGGAGTTGTTCTTCCAATTCCACTTTTTCTTTTGGCTTGCTTTATAGTTCTTCTCACAAGTGCTTGAGCTTTCTTGTATAGAATTAAATTATTATAGTTATGTGTTCTTTTAAGAAGTTTAAAAGCCTTATTTCTATCTCTCACAACTTTACTACACTTATCTGACCACCAAGGTACAGCTCTTCTTTTCATTTTCCCTTTACTTTTCGGGATTGATTCTAATGCTGCTTCTAGTATTGCTGTACACACTTTTTCATTAAAGATGTCGATATCTTCCTTTGGATCAATTTCTCCCACTTTTTCCTCGCACTTTTCCTCAAATTTATCCCAATTTGCTTTTTCAAATATCCATTTTCCTCCTCTTTGATTTTCTGACCTAACTGTTTCCACATCCAATGTTATAATTATTGGGTACTGATCGCTTCCAATACTAGATTCCCCCCACACTTCCCAGTTACACTTACTAGCCAAGTTATTTGACACTAGTGTCAAGTCCAGAACAGACTCTATTCCTGTATGTACGTCTATCCTTGTTCCCTTCCCGTCGTTTAAACACACCAGTTCTCTCTCCTCTATTAATTCCTCAACTACTTGTCCATTGGCATTTATGTATCTTCCTCCCCATAGTGTATTATGAGCGTTTAAGTCACCACACCATATCACTCTATGTTTTTCTTGCCCATGTGCTTCCTTTAATTTCTCTAATATCAACCTTTTACACGGGTTGTAATAATTTATAATAACTACCTCCTGACCTCTACCCCATATCCCCACAGCAATATATTCTTGATCCCTTCCTTTTCTAATTACTCTACATGGACTTCCTTGTTTAATGAATGTTGCACACCCACCACCATTCCCTTGTTCCCTGTCATGCCTTATCATACTGTATCCTAATAAAACAAAATCTAAGCCACTTTTCAACCAAGTTTCTTGAATACATATTACATCCGGTTTTATAATTAACTCTTCGATAAAATGCTTGAACTCCTGACCATGTGCTATCAGAGATCTTGCATTCCACTGAATTATTATCATCTATATACTGTATTATCCACAAGTCTCTTGGCTTGATCTTATCTGCAGTTCATCTCTAACTTCTTCCCAAGTCAAACCTGTCATTCCCAGATGATGTATCGCTGCTATTACAACTAACTGCGTCTTTTGTGTTTTTGATTCAATCCCAGCTGTACTATTTATTACTCCAGCAATAAATGTCACTATTTTTTTCTTTTCAACCAACAAATGTTCTTTTGGAGCTCCATTGTTTCCTTCAGCTAAAACCCCCGACTGATCTCTCTGATCTTTAGTTTGCCCTTTAACCTGTTTTGCGGCCTCTGCATATGTAAGCTTCTTCTCCACCCTCCTTTTCTGAATCTGCATTTCCATTTTCTGTACTTCACACCCTCTGAATGCTGCACTATGTGCCCCTCCACAATTGCAACACTTGATTGTACTCCATCCTCACACTTTCCATATTCATGCTTTTCCACAACGAGCACATCTACACTGTTCCCTACATCTTGTAGCTACGTGCCCAAATCTTTGACAATTAAAACATCTCATTGGCCTTGGTATATATTCTCTTACAATGTAACTCATTACCCCAATCATTACTCTTTTTGGGATTTCTTCCCCTTGAAATTCTATTACTACTGTTTCTGTGTCTTTTCTGGTTCCATCTGTAACTGATTTTAGCCTTAGTGCATTTATTATCTTCCCTCCTTTTAAGTTACCTTTGAACTCTTCCATACTTATATTAAGAGGAACACCAGAAATGATCCCTTTTCGACCACCACTTTTAGTATTTGCTCCAACTCTGTTTGTGCTGACAACTTTAGTTCCTCCTATATCCTTCAGTTTGAGTGCTTTATTTGCTTGCTCCTCCTTATTACATCCAACAAGCAAATTTCCATCAGGGAGGACTTTAGCGAAAACGATATTTCCAATATCTCGATTTATGATCTTAGTTAGTTTAATTGGATTAATTTTGCTTACCCCAAACTGATCACCAAACCTTACAATGCATTTTATACTATCTCTACTCTTTTCATCAGACTCCTCTACATCGCTCCTTTTCTTCCGTTTTTCTCCCCGATTTTCCCCCCTTCTTACTAATTCACAGATTAGAAAATTTAGTAGGAATTAAGGGTACAACCCTCTCCTGGCTCAGATCCTATTTGACCGATCGTTATCAGTATGTAGACTTAAATGGTGATTATTCTGCATGTTCTCTAGTGGAGTTTGGCGTTCCGCAGGGTTCAGTTTTAGGCCCACTGCTTTTTTCCCTTTACATGCTTCCTCTGGGCAACATAATCCGTAAGCATGGTATTAGTTTTCATTGTTATGCTGACGACACACAGCTATACGTCTCAACAAAACCTGATGAGAAAAACCATCTTACTAAAGTTGAGCAATGTGTTCAGGACATAAGAAATTGGATGCTAATTAACTTCCTTCTGCTTAATCCGGATAAGACAGAAGTTCTAGTCATAGGACCGCATACAGCTAGAAGTAAAATCTTAGATCACACCGTAACTTTAGATGGCCTTTCTGTTCCGTCAAGTGCAACAGTAAAAGACCTCGGCGTGATTATAGATTCCAGCCTTTCATTTGAAGCTCATGTAGATAATATCACCAGGATAGCATTCTTTCACCTTAGAAATATCGCCAAAATAAGAAATATATTGTCGCTAAATGATGCAGAAAAACTAGTTCATGCTTTTATCACTTCTAGGTTGGACTATTGTAATGCCTTACTGTCTGGTTGTTCAGTTAGGTGCATAAACAAGCTTCAGCTAGTCCAAAATGCAGCAGCGAGAGTCCTCACTAGAACCAGAAGATATGAGCACATCACCCCTATCCTATCTTCACTGCATTGGCTCCCTGTGAAATTTCGCATTGATTTTAAAATACTACTCTTGACATATAAGGCATTAAATGGTCTCGCGCCGCAGTATCTGAGCGAACTGCTAGTGTCTTACGATCCGCCACGCCTACTTCGGTCAAAGGATGCAGGCTGCTTATCAGTACCGCGTATTATGAAAACTACAGCTGGGGGCAGAGCTTTTTCTTACAAAGCCCCAAAATTATGGAATAGTCTTCCAAATAGTGTTCGGGACTCAGACACAGTCTCAGTGTTTAAGTCTAGGCTCAAAACCTATTTATTTAGCCAAGCATTTTCATAAATAGATTTGCCATAAGGTAAAGGAGCAGATCTGGGGGACTCATGGACATAGAGTATTATGGTGAACTGGTATGTTTAGATGCTGTCTTCCTCAGTCTCATTTGATCACTCAGGTTTGTTGACGGTGAGGTGATTGTTTGCTTTACATCTCAGGGAGCCCTCATGTTTGTGTTTCCTTCTGGCTCTCCCTTTTAGTTATGCTGTCATAGTTAGTCCTGCCGGAGTCCCTGCTTGCACTCTACAGTAAATATACTGTGGCGTGGGCGGGCCGGCGGCTGACGACCGTCATGCTTTGCGGGGGTTTTCTCTGTCTCTACCATGAGAGAGAAGGGTGTTTGGGTTAGTGGCTTCGGCCAAGTTGGGTGCGTGTATGTGTGTGTGCTTGACCTGTGTATGTGTGCTTGTGCTGAGAGTTAATAAACTACTCCCCAGCCATTTGCATTGGGGAGCAAGTAAGCTCACTCGTCCTCCAAGATCCCTGCTAGCGTTGAAAAACGCTACAATACATTCACATTAGACATTGTGACTGTGACCATACCTAATTGCAATCTCTCCTCCTCTTCTCTTCCTCCCCCTCTTTCTCTTTCCTCTCTCCCCCTGTCTACCCCTTTCACTCTTTCTCTCTCTGTCGAGCTACACATGTCGTTCCTGAGCTGCCAGTGATCCAGACTTCCTCCCTGTCTGATCCATCCTGGTGCCCGGTTTCTGGTTGGAGGTCTCATCGCATGGATGCCCCGTGTGTCTCTTTAGGATGCGTCTGGTGTCTGGGGATGATTCTCTATACTTAGAAGATGGTTCTGGCCTTGACTGGTGTGGTCAGCTGTTTCTCTGAGGACTTGACAATTCGATAGTTCAGGACTGGAACTTTCTACAAGTCTATCTGAGTCTCGAATAACTACTGGACTCCATTTTACATCAAGTATTATAACATCAATTAACATCAACTATTATAGCTGAACCTAACACTTAACACTGTATAAATGCAGATCATTTCCTGCTATCTGTTTCACCCAGATGAGGATGGGTTCCCTGTTGAGTCTGGTTCCTCTCAAGGTTTCTTCCTATTACCGTCTCAGGGAGTTTTTCCTTGCCACTGTCGCCCTCGGGCTTGCTCGCCAGGGAATATCTGAACATTTTGATTCATACACATTCACATTCCATACAAACTTAAATAATTCTTTTGATTGTGTAAAGCTGTTTTGAGACAATGTCAATTGTTAAAAGCGCTATACAAATAAACTGAATTGAAACTGAAATTACTTCATTCCAGCAATTTCCTGATGACTTTTCACTCTCCACTTCACTTGCTACATCCATACTCCCTTCACTACTCACGCCTCTCTGTTCCATTCACGGAGCAGTTGTGTCTTGCCGCAGTTGCTTTCCGGGTTCTCGCTGTGGCTTCCGCCATTTCCTCCTCAGCCTCCATCCCTCCAAAACCTTTAGACACTTTATTAATCTAATCTAATCTAATCTAATCTAATCTAATCTAATCTAATTTAATCTAATCTAATGTAAGGGAGGAACAATTAGCTCCTTGGTTAATTTACTGCCTCAAATTATATGCTTTGTCACGAAACTGTAAGGGTTAACCCCTAAATGGTGCCAGAACGCCCGTTTGTTTTTGGTTTGTAGTTTGTTTTGTTTATAGTCGTACTTCAGGGGGGTGTTCTAATTACGCTCCGGCTAAGTTGGTTCTTCGAGCACACCTGTTGTTGATGATTAGTCTGGCCGGATTGAGTTGTCTAGGATTATTGCGCGTGCGTGTGTTGGTTTAAAAGGCGATATGCATCGACAGTAGAAACACTGATCACAAGCCCTTTGATTGGTTGATGAAATGACAAAAGAACAAGCTCAATTTTTTTGTAACACCTGTTATGCGCTGAAAGGCTTCCCTGCCATGGATTCCCCCTCCTCCCCCCCCCCCCCCCCCCCACACACATAATCGCTATCAAATATTGTATTAGAACATAATATGCGCATATGTTTTACAAATTCCATGAGACAATAAAATAAAATAAGAAATATGAAAATAAATATGGTGTATATGAAAATATAATATAAATATTATATATATATATATATATATATATATATATATATATATATATATATATATATATATATATATTTGCATATTCATAACGAACCCGTGAAAAATAAATGTGTTCCAAAATAAACATTATACAAGAATTTTAATTAATGGTCTTAAGGGCTGTCTCGTGCCTAGAGTTTATTATAATAATAAAAAACCTATGAATTTATGTTCTAATATAATATTTGAGATATATATATATATATATAAATGGTAAGCCGTATATATGCATGCAAGATACTTTTCTTTCCCCACGTGAGTCAGTCCACGTCAGCGCTCTTTAACCAATCAGATGTGACCTTACCATTTCAACCAATCATAACCCGGCAGGAGCGCAGCCTTAATCCTGTTTACATGAAATAAAGCTGCTACCGAGCAGGTTCAAGCTTACGGACATGTTGCTATGACAACAAGTGCGAGATGAGCATCGAAGAACGAAACAATCCAAGATCAGGACAAATCCACAACAATCAAATTCAGCTACCGTAACTGAGTTAGCGACGTACGAAGAACACCCCCCAGGCGTCTAGCTTTTGTTGTTGTTGAAGTGATGTTTGTGTTGGTTTTATTTTAACCATTAAACTAAAAGCCCTTACTGAACCGTCAGCTCGCCTCTGCGTTCATGCCGTGCACAAACAGATACCGGAGGAAACGTGACAGTAACAGAGTTATAGCAAATGGAAAATGTCTTTTAAACTATCTACACATATGTACATTAAACTGGCAATTTACAGTATACTGTAAATATATTGTAAATATATTGGCTATAGCCAGCATTAACATAATAAACAATGGAAATAAATAACTGTACTTGCTGCAGTCTTGCTGCAAAGCATCATTTTGTGGTTACATTTTGTGGTATTTAATAGAAACCATTAGAATTTCTTTAATGGTTTGTAAATTAGGCTTTTATTGTGTGTGTGTTTTTAACAAGGTAAGCATAGCAAGCATCATCAGCAAGAAGTCTAACAAACCTAAGAGTTAACGTTATACCACTAATTAACATGATGACATGAATAACTTAATCATACAGAGAGAACATTGTTGTATATCTTTATCTTTTATCCGTTTCTCCTCATCTTCTTTTCTTTTGTTTCTAAATTGGGCCCCTGACAGTTTTGGCCTTTTTCTCTCCATCGCTGTGTTTATACTTTATAATCGACGATTCGACAATCAGCAGATTTCCCCCAACGCTGTCACTCACGACCAGAAGTCAAGACTAAACCAGTTCACCTCCACATCATCATCGCTTTATTATGTATTTTTATTAGACATTTCACACAATTAAATACATGAAAAAAAGTGCAAATTATTGGTGTGTTTATAATATTTTGAATGAAATGTGCGTTATTTGTAAGAAAGTCAGGTAGACATCATTTAGCCCCCTTCATGTCCGCTTCATTTGGGAGAGGTGAACTGTACTCTGGTGTAATTTACTGTAAATCACATGGTAAAATTACATTTTAGTGAATTAGTGAATCACTTTTTATAAAGTTAGCTGCACTCGTTACTCATTAGTAATTGTAATTGCAGTAATTGTTGTATAGTTATATACTCCCAATTATAAGTTAAAGTGCCCCTATTGTGCCATTTTAAAGGTTGCTAATATTACTTAATGAGTCTCTTAAAACAGGTTTACATGTATGCAAGGTAAAAAAAAAACACTTTAGTTTTCTCCAAAGATCGATATAATTTTACCCCATTTCTAAATGATTCGTAAACGACTCACGTGAAGCAGTTTGAAGATTGTTTGTGCGCTCATGCGGTTTTAATCAAACACCATTTAAGAAAGGTTTTTACAACACATTACACGACACATATACATTGTTACAAATGCTTCATTTTTCCACTGTTAATTACACTGATATGTAACAATGTTTCAACATTAATGCCTTATATGCAAATTATACAAAGTACTACTCACACTTACATTACATTTTATACCAAATAAATCATTCATCCAAACTGCAAATAAGCATCCGCGAGACCTGATAGAAATAAAAATTCTAATGTAATCACGCATTTTATATATATTTAAGGAAAAATTAATACATCTCCAACTATTGTTATTACAAGGGAAAACGTCATATTACACGACCGTTGGTATTTGTCCCGCCTCCTCGCCTGGTCTCAAGTAGGTCCTCTGGAGGCGAATAAACATGTGATCGGCTCGCTGTTTCATTCTGCAGGCTGACTTTATACCATTAATACGATGTCAGGAAGAGGCAAGGGCGGGAAAGGACTCGGTAAGGGAGGAGCCAAGCGGCACCGTAAGGTTCTCCGCGATAACATCCAGGGAATCACTAAGCCCGCTATCCGCCGTCTGGCGCGCCGTGGCGGGGTGAAACGTATTTCTGGCCTGATCTACGAGGAGACTCGTGGTGTGCTCAAGGTGTTTCTGGAGAACGTCATCCGTGACGCCGTCACCTACACCGAGCATGCTAAGAGGAAGACCGTGACCGCCATGGATGTGGTGTACGCTCTGAAACGCCAGGGACGCACCCTGTACGGCTTCGGCGGTTAAACACTCCACCGGCTAACGACGCGAACACAACGGCTCTTTTAAGAGCCACCCACATCTCCATCAAAAGAGCTACTATTCCCATTTGTGTGTGTAAAAGTGTATTTTCAGTTTAGTAAACACCGTTTAAAAGCTTCATTACTTTTATATAATCTCTGCGCGCAGTTGAGGAGAGAACTAGAGCGATACATTTAAAGTCAATCTCTCGGACCCAGTCTGAAGACGATGTGTTGGAGTTCTCATCTTATCGAGATAATCAGGAAACCGTTTTTTAAATCCTTTAAAGCATCACAAAGACATGAACAAATGACGTTTACTTATTAATTATATGTACATGATATTTTTTTGCTGATGGCTGAACACGTTTACTTATTTTCTGGATGAAATAATTGTAAATATCCTTGTTCATTTATTTATATATCAATATATTGATAATAATCAATATTATAAAACAATACATTTACCCGCGACTCTAAAACGGCGGGAAGGGACAAAGCGAAGCGGAGGGTGGAGGAATAACAGGAAACGATTTGTGTGGTAGGAGGTCCCTCACGTGTAGATTTTTTTTAACTGTAGACCAATCAAAATCAGGTCTTGGCTTGTGCTTAATTACAATGTAGCCTGTATATAGAGGGCCCGCGAGGCGGAGCTGTTCATTCTTCTATCAGTCTAGTCGAGAATCAGCAGCACCATGCCTGAGCCAGCCAAGACCGCGCCCAAGAAGGGCTCGAAGAAAGCCGTGACTAAGACCGCCGGCAAAGCCGGTAAGAAGCGCAGAAAGACCAGGAAGGAGAGCTACGCCATCTACGTGTACAAGGTCCTCAAGCAGGTTCACCCCGATACCGGCATTTCGTCCAAGGCGATGGGAATCATGAATTCGTTCGTTAACGACATCTTCGAGCGTATCGCCGGTGAGTCCTCGCGTCTGGCTCACTACAACAAACGCTCCACCATCACCTCTAGGGAGATCCAGACCGCCGTGCGCCTGTTGCTGCCCGGTGAGTTGGCCAAGCACGCCGTGTCCGAGGGCACCAAGGCCGTGACCAAATACACCAGCTCCAAGTAAAGCGCGTCTCCGCTGCCTTCATCAACACAACGGCTCTTTTAAGAGCCACCCAGGTTGTCCGTCAAAGAGTCATTTCCTGCCGTGTAGGTTTATGTATTTGAGTCAATTTCTAAATCATTTAATACAACATGAACACGAAGGGTAAAGACACTTAAGATTTAGATGGACAATGAAATAAACACCTATTGAATAAATTTTTAACTTTCCTGTTGACTCTCACTCATGTAAAGTGACTGGGATTGTTTGGTTCCATTATAAATCCACTATAATACATATTTATAATGTTCTATTAGACTTTTTTTTTTTTTTGACTTCAGCTCTTGTAAACCTCACAATGTTGAACTTGCATTTGCTGAAGCTCATACCCCACATTTTTAGGGGGAAAAAGATTGATTATGACAAACAGTACAATAGGCTTCATCTTAGTATTTATCACAGAGTACTTCAGTGAGATATTTACCAAAATCACTTCTTTGACTGATGGGATTCGTTGAAAACAAAAGCTTAAATGTAGATGGAGGAAACCTATAATAGCAAATAATTGTGTTCATTATTGATGACTGTCCGTTATTTATACAGACACACACATGTAACTAATTATATATATATATATATATATATATATATATAAAAAATATATATATATATATAAAAATACACATCATAACACATCGTGGTTAGAGTAGACTCAAGACGCATCTTTTTAATCTGGCATACACATAACTCATCCCAGTACTCATACTCCAGTACACCTATACCGAATGGCAACTACGCTAATTCTCCCCATCTGTTCTGTATTTCTCTACCCATCCCGAGGCATCGGGAGATTTTGCCAGCTTCAGTAGACAAAGGCCGACCCTGCGAGGTTCCTGAGGCATCCAGAGAAGGACCAGCTCCAACTGGATTCAGCTTTATGATGGTTGGAGCTACACATGCTGCTCCTGTGCTTCCAGTGATCCAGACCTCATCTGCCCTCTACACCTACTGACTCGTCCCTATGCTGAACTGGTCTTCATGACAATTTAAATAATTTCTGTCATATTGAATTTTCACCTGCACAACACACAAGATGTTATATCATTTCTATCTGTTATCGCCCAAATGAGGATGGGTTCCCTGTTGAGTCTGGTTCCTCTCAAGGTTTCTTCCTAATGCCATCTCAGGGAGTTTTTCCTTGCCACCGTCGCCGTCACCCTTGGCTTGCTCATCAGAGAAATTTCATTCATTCATCTCATTATTATCTGCACATTTTTCTCACACATCCACACTTCCAATTATTTTCTTTTCTATAATTATTATTATTATTTGTTTTTATTTATTTATTTTCTATTATAATTGTATTTATTTATTTATTACTTTATATAATTATTCTATATATATATATATAAAATATATAATTTTTTTTTTTTTTTTTTTTTGTTAAATTTCTTTAATTTTTGTGAAGCTGCTTTGAGACAATGACCATTGTTAAAAGCGCTATATAAATAAAATTGAATTGAATTGAATTGAATCGTGGTGCAGCTCTCCATAACCGCCCCACGTAACAACCAATATGGAGCGCTTCATATACAAAATCATGCATATGAAATGCATCCAAGTTGGCTTTGTGGTATCTCAGATAACTATCTGGCACCTGCTTAAAATTCTGGTTCCTCGCTTCCGAGCAAAAGGATGCAGTAACTTCCGTTTCCGGTGTCACGCGCTAAAATGCCCCCTGCCACAAACTGCCTCCCCTTATACAGTGGTTACAAAATTGGAATGGCGATCTCGCCGCGTATACCGCCGTTTAAAGGCAACAGCGGCCAAAATAAATCAGTTGCATTTCAAAGTCATTCGTAAAATGGCCGCCAGGTGGCGCAAAGTGACATTTTCATTCATCGCAGTAAATACAACAGTGATGGTAATTTCCACAACAAACATGAAAAATCTGAACCAGAGCTATTAATGTGTACTGTACAATAATGAGTAAAAAAAAATTATAGTAGATTTATTAACTGAAATAAATGACCATATTTTTCAAGAGAATTTTCAAGCCCCACTCATCAAACAAAATTATAACGAAATCGGCCAAGTTTACTATTTATTTAAATATAAATTTATAAACCAATAAGATCAAATAACACCAAGTTATTATTATAACAGGCTTACTTCGTCACTTATCCAGAGCTTGCTTTATTAACCTTGCCTTATTTAATGTTACTTGGGTGCATCATCTTTAAGTGCTTGCTTGGTGTAGCGGTTAGAGCCCATGGTCAGTGATACATAAAGCACCGGTTTGAATCCCGAGGGATGATGTTTTAAATTTTTTTATTTTAATTATAGCAAAATTAAAATAAAAAAAATTGTTGTATTTTGATTTTGCTTCAGCATACTATAGAAAAAAACAGCAAACTCGCACGCAACCAGTTTGTATTCTTTAAATTTAGGGGAGTGACGGCTCGGTCTGCTGCTGCTGCTGTGTGTGTGTGTGTGTGTGTGTGTCATTATACTGATGAAAAGTGGTGGTCATCTGGAGTACCGGGAGTTTTGATTTACGACAGCTGTTTACGGCAGTGTAATCCAGTGTGGGAGATGCATTGTGGGTAATGAGGTCCGGTGTTACATTTTTGATAACAATAGTTTTTTTACAAACATTTCTAAACTAATAAGATCAAATGACACCAAGTTTAAAACAGATAAAATACACGTGCAAATAGTATAATTGTATAACAGGCTTACTTCGTTACTTATTTAACGCTTGCTTTCAAAGAAGTCGAGTGGCTTATTAACGTCACGGAGGGGTGTTGTCTCTTAGTGCCTGGTTGGTGTAGCGGTTAGAGCGCTCGGTCAGGGATTTACAAAGCATCGGTTCGAATCCTGGATGATGCTGTTTTAAAAAATTGTTCTATTTAATTTTACTCAGCAAACAAACAGCAAACAAAAAAATTTATTATTCAGAGCACGATATACAACCGTAATGAGTCCCGTAACTGGCTTATACAGCTGGCATGTGACCAACGTATTTAACCGTGATGAGTCCATAAAATCAGTAGCAGCTAATAATTACTAATTACTTTAGTTAATGCTGCTACTGATTTTATTCCAGCTTACCTGTTCAGGTTGATTGCGATTCTTTTTAAAATATTGTCTCAGTTTTATATGTTGTTCGTCTTGATGTTTGTCTTCTTTTCACTTGGCTCACTTGGCAACACTCAAATGCAAATTATTCACCGTGAATCAGCTGTTCTCACCTATCCATTCAGAGAAACTGAATGAGCTGAAATGAGCCTTTGTTTCACGACCGCGACACCCCTCTCTCTCACGCACATACAGTACAGAGTAGACCAAATCATTTCAGTACATACTTCATCCAACGAACATGAAAAATATCCACATAATGATGAGTTAAGAAGCATTGCTTAATTTTCGTTTAGACAGACTGTTTGTATCTGATTATTGGTATTATTAAAGAACAGCAGCACAAACAACAACACAAGGCCTTGTACAGCAAGACACATTTTTATTATTTTGCAAAGAGTTAAATTTGTAACAGTAAAAGGCATCCGAATTTAAATATATAAATTACTAGAAACAAATTGAGCACACTATCAGAATAAAAAATAGAACAAATCAAATGTTTTTTACACATACACAAGGAGGATAATGATACCGAGTTTATATTAAAATATCAAATATTGTAATATTGTTTTTGTGTTATTATAAATAATGAAATGCAGTAGGCTGTTATGGTCATCATCAAAAGAAAATATATTAAGTAACAGATAATATTAGGTTTATATTTCAAATTAGATAAAATGCTGATTTTCCAGCAGTAAAATGATTGTATCTCTACAGTTTACAAAACCTCCGCTGCATGTATTCATTCACAGTCTCCAGAGCACGCACAGAGAAATAGGAGACTGTGGTTTAGGAGTGGATTGGAGAGAAGAGAGCTGTTCAGTTACTATAAAAAAAAAATCTAAAAAAATATATAAAAACATAATATGATCTTTTTGAGTTATGAGGTTTTTTTTATTATACATAAGACAACCTTTCAGTTTTGTAAATATTCTTGTTATAGTGTGTTAAGTTTTTCTTTAGGTTAAACGGTTTTGAGAATTAGACCATCCAGCTAAGATCAATATTATGTCGTTGATTGATAAAATCTGGATTAAGGATATTTTATTTTGTTTTATTTATTTAATTTGTATTTTTCATCTTCCCCCCCTGAGGGATTGCCACCTTATTGTGGTCAGGGGATTTGCGTGCCTCAGTGCTTGGATGTTTACCGAGGGCTCAAGGGAGGTGTGTCTGTGTGTGTGTGTGTGTGTGTGTGTGTGTGTGTCTGTGTGTGTGTGCGTTTTTCAGCGGATTTTTCCGCTACCGCAGATCAGTTTATCAACTTGTAATATATAAATTTTAGGAATATATTAACATGTGGAGACATCATTATATGTTGAATGGAACTTGTAAGCCTTTGAATGGTGTTAAAAATACTTGCAAAACAAGTATTGCAGCCATACATTGGAGGGAACTTCTGAGGTGGTCAGTGATTGATGGCACGGTCGGTCGGAGGGGGTTGTGATCACACCTATAGATCTTTTGTTCTAGGCTATCGGTCAAATATCTCTCCACTTGGAAGCAAAAACATGCAAGGGATTTCAGCATCTCGACGCACATACTAAGCTGTTTATAAAGTAGACACTGTTTTTTCATTTTGTAATCTTTCCCGTGTTTACCGTGTCATTTTTTAATGAATTACTGTAAATAAACTACACATTCCGTTGATTTACCAGAAATGACTTTTCTGTTTTTTGTGTGTGCTAAACTAAACTTCAGGGTCAAAGTAATAGTGATTTTATTTGAAAAGTATTATATATTTACAATGCTGATAAGTTCAAGCTTAGATTCATATATAAACTGCTTCAAAGTCTTTCCACCCCGTGACCGCTGAAATCCGACAGACGCAGGGCTCAAGGGAGGTGTGTCTGTGTGTGTGTGTGTGTGTGTGTGCGCGTGTGTATGTGTGTGTGTGTGCGCGTGCACTGCAGCATGTCCTATTTTCAGCGGATTTTTCCGCTACCGCAGATCAGTTTATCAACTTGTAATATATACATTTTAGGAATATATTAACATGTGCAGACATTTAAGGGTGCGCTGCCCTCTCTTGCCCCTGCGTAGAGCCTACACACACACACACACACACACACACACACACACACACACACACACACACACATCTATCTATCTATCTATCTATCTATTATATAAATACACATTTGGAATCTGCATCTACATTTTCTGTTACAAGTATAGAATTAGGTTCAGCTGAGACTCATGATCAATGGTGTTAGGGTACTTATGTAGTGATAATTAGTTTCAGCCAGATCATTAAAACTAACAATGGACTATGACACTCTTGAGAGGGGATATGAAGGTGTTATTCATTTATTTATTCTCTACAAGGGTGCGAACTACAGTACAGACCAAACTATAACTCTCTCTTACTACTATAAAAATCCTAAATATTAACAAACAAAATACAGCTTTTTTTCCTCAGAGGTAAATGGAAAAGTGAAGTTGTTCAGCTGTTTACTGTCACTGCAGCTTCTTCAAAGTCTTCCCACTCCGTGACCACTGAAATCCGACACGACACCACGTTAGGCTGCGTCTTGACTCATTTGTATACCGACGGTGATTGGATGTTTCCCGAGGGCTCAGGGGAGTATGTGTGTCTGTCTGTGTGTGTGTGTGTGTGTGTGTGTGTGTGTGTGTGTCTATGTGTGTGCGTGCGCGCGCGTACTTGTTCTACTGTTATAAAAACTCTAAATATAAACAAACAAAATACAGCTTTTTTTTCAGAGGTAAACGGAAAAGTGAAGATGTTCAGTGTCACTATGCAGATGTTACACTCAGTGGAGTTACCGAAATCATTGGTTTAGTCCTCATTGAGCTTTTGTTCCTCTTATGTGAGCATAAACAGTGAAACATTCCACAGGTTTATAATACACCGCGGCCAAGTGAACCACGTTCCCGTCGAACGAAACCAGGCATAATCGTGGTGTTTGCTTCGGTTATGACACACCATAGTTTATTACCTGCTGTGGTAGATCTGATTATTTATCCAAACACAATAATAAAGCTTTATATCCTCAGGAGGGCTCAGTACATTGTTTTAGCGATAGTTTCACGGAAGCGAGTTCAGAACTAATCTAACCAAACCAAAAAAAAAAAAAAAAAAAAAAAACATCCGAAGCTTCAAATAGAATGAACGAACTAATGAAATTGATATATATGTAATTGATATACTGTATATACAGACGTGTGTGTGTCATTTTAATTCAAATGAACATTTTAATGCTTTCTGATACACTTATCAACTTATCCACATAAACTTATCAACACATACTCTCCGTGCACGCACACACAATCTCTAAAAAATTTATATTAATAACATACATATACAAATAAACAAAAATATAAACGTCTATATTGAAGTCTACGGTGAACGCAGAGTCGGCTAAGCAGACGTGATGACGCGCGCGCCCTCACCTCTGTTACGGCTGCCTACAGTATTTGGCCAAAAGAATTATAATAATTGAATGATATGCCTGGTCCTGGAAAGAGACATCAACAGTCCGGCGCTGAGAAACGAAAGAACCGAAAGAAAAAAAAGCCTAAGATGAAGCCCGTGCATCAATTCCAGAAATAAAACTTTACTTTATTCTGTCGACGTTAATAATGTAATAACGTAACATTAACGAAAAATAACGCAAATTTCATTTAACAGCAGGGGGGACAATAAATATATATTTTTATAAATTTATTGCATTGTTTATGTTGTTTACAGTCAATCCATCAACATACAATAAAATGTAAACATGAGATCTAAACTAAAAACTGTGCTCCATGTGCTGGTGCTGGCAATATCATCTCTTTGTTCTGCTGTCTCCGGCTCCCTCCCTGGTCCTGAATCTGCCCCTTCCTCTACTCTCACTGTCTCAGAACAGACTGACTCCTGAAGCAGAAAAAAATGCAGGAAATGATGTTTTCTAACATGCGTTTTTTTTTATTACTCTATACACAATACTTTGCTATTTTTATAGATGTTGAGCATCGTGAGCAAGCCCGAGATCATATTAACGTTAATTATCACCAGCCGGCATGAATAGCACACGAGTAACGTGAGTTGGACGCACACCAATCGATTCGACTATGGTTAATCGCTCACTCCGCAGGCTCCCTGAATAGGCGGGAAAGGGATGGAACCGCGCATTCGTCCCGGCAGGAAAAAAAAAACTAAACAGATCTAACAGATGAGGACTCAGATTAATGTGCAAAAAATATATAATAAAACTATATAAGTCTACATAGCCTTTATAAGATTCTACCTTAAGCGCACTTAAAACATTTTATTTAGTTTTAAAATAAAACAATTTTAAAACATCATCACTCGGGATTCGAACCGGCACTTTGTAGATCACTGGTCTAGCACTCTAACCGCTACACCAAGCAGCCACTTAGAGACAATGCACACCAGAGACGTTAATAAGCCACTCGACTTCTTTGAAAGCAAGTGTACTTCTTTGATAAGTGACGAAGTAAGCCTGTTATAATAATAACTTGGTGTTATTTGATCTTATTGGTTTAGAAATTTATATTTAAATAAAACCCTACACACTTCTTTTCTAATTACAATTAATTATAGTACTGTGATTATGAATTCGGTCAACTACAGTGTTTCACTTGATGTTATCGGCTATTACGTGTATTATTGAGGCAGAGAATGAACTAAGGCATGAGGCGTCAGTCTGTAGTTATATAGCGCCACTCAGTGGTAAAAGCCAGCAAATGCACAGCAAATGCACATCCCGTAATGCGGCGGCGACGTTACATACGACGCTCCGATTTTGTAACCACTGTAGTAAGTCATAATTATGAGATAAGGATGTCATAATTATGAGATAGTAAGTCATAATTATGAGATAGTAAGTCATAATTATGAGATAAGGATGTCATAATTATGAGATATTAAGTCATAATTATGAGATAGTGAGTCATAATTATGAGATATTAAGTCATAATTATGAGTTAATAAATCATAATTATGAGATCAGGATGTCATAATTATGAGATATTAAGTCATAATTATGACACAAGTCCCGTGATTTCTTTTGTGTGTGAATGCAATGCGCTTCCGTAAAAAACAAATATTAGTCTGTTCAAAATAAATATCAGTGTCATTATTCATCTTTATAAAGTGATGAATTTACTGTTTAAACAAAAATACTTGAAGTTTAATCTCTCTTGTGCCTCTCTGAACTAATATTTCGTTGTATAATCAGGTTTCTGAGATCTGCTTCACATCTGTACAATTGTATTACATGCCACAATTCCTCTACATTTCCTGGTTTTGCCTCAGAAACAGTATTTTTAATGTCAGGCCACAAGTTGTTCTATTGGATTAAGGTCTGGGGATTGGACTGGACTCTCCATAACCTTAATCTTGTTGGTCTGGCACCGAGATGCTGCTCGGCTTACTGGTGTGTTTGGGGTCGTTGTCTTGTTGAAACACCCATTTCAAGGGCATTTCCTCTTGGGCATAAGGCAACATGACCTCTTTAAGTATTCTGATGGACTCAAATTGATCCCTGATCCCTGAAATGTGATAAATAGACCCGACACCACAGTACGAGAAGCTACATCCCCAGGAAGTGGAATTAAATTCATGGCAATTCAAAGACATTCCACACAGTCATACAACAGAAAGAATGTGTTGAATCTCACATATGATTACATTAATTTTGTAATTTAATAGCATAATTTCATTACACATAACTAGTCACTCCTCACCCCTGCATACATTTTGTTCCAACATATAGATAATGATCAAATTTTTTAAATAAATTACTCCTTCAATGTTTGATTAGTTTTGTTCAAAATTATATTTTCATTTCAAAGAAATAAAATAACACAAAGTCGAGTGTTGTCCGTCAAATTGTGTAGAAAAGAAGCTTTCAAACAAATGTCCACCTCAAATAGTTTGGCAACCATTTTTAAATACTTGGTTAAAGCAAAGCATTCTGGGATATGGAGTCCCGTTCCATTGTATTCCACAAAATTCCAATTCCAATAAATCGAACTTGATTATGTGTTCAGTGACTAGAGCTTTTAACATCCATTGCTTGGGGGAAACATTTCCTGTTAATATAATCTGTACAAGTAGTTCAAACTAATATCATTTATAGAATATGTAATGAAATCATATCTGACATATATTGTAAAGCTTCATTGTTAAACACTTTCACTTATGTATATGAATTTCTTTGAATTTGTATTGAATTGCAATTCTGCTTCCTTTAATTCAATTTCGAATTGTAATTCTAGATCCTGTTTTTGACATCAATTCAAATTCAATTCAAATTCAAGAATTGAATTGGAATTTAGGAGTCATTATCAGTTCCATTCTGAATTGTGCACAAGCCTGCTTCACAGAGTACTGTGGCTTGAATTCAGTGTTTGGGGGTCGACTGACAAACTGTCTGCGGCCTCTTGACCCAAAAAGAACAATTTTACTTTCATCAGTCCACAAAGTATTGCACCATTTCTCTTTAGGCCAATCAACGTGTTCTTTGGTGAACTCTAACCTCTTCAGTACATGTCTTTTTTTCAACAATGGGGCTTCTTGCTGATAGCTGGGCTTCACGTAGCCGTGCTCAATAGTCTAATACAGTAGTAACAGTACTCACAGGTAACTTTAGTTGTTCTTTGACATGCTGGAACTGATCATCGGCTGAGTCTTTGCCAATTTTGTTATTCTCCGATCCATTCGAATGGTAGATTTTCATTTTCTCAACCTTTCCGATTTTGATCTCCATTTTAAAGCATTTGGTATCATTTTAGCCGGGCAGCCGATCATTTTCTGCAGTTCTTTTGAATCAAAGTACGCTGTTGTTCTGAACAATGTCTGGACGACCCATTTTACTGATTTTGAGACGAAAATGCACAGAACAACCTTTTCTGCATTTATCCTTAAATAAGAGGAACTTGTTTGACACCTTTTTTTCACAGAATAATTTACCTCTCTAATTGAACTCCACACTGCTACTATTATGAACACGCCCATTTCAATTAATGATTAAATTGCAAAGAATCAGATGCATCCAATCATGACTGTTGGGTCTGTTGGTTTTATATTACTCCACTACACCTAGTAAAATATTTACCATGAAGAAATATAATTTCGCCCAAAAACAATTATTGATCTGATTAGTGATGTTGGACTGCTATTATTTTGAACACAACTGTGTATATATACAGGCCAAAAGTTTGGACACACCTTCACTCACTCAATGTGTTTTCTTTATTTTCATGACCATTTACATTGGTAGATTAAAGGCACTAAAGGCATCAAAACTATGAATGAACACATGTGGAGTTATGTACTTAACAAAAAAATGTGAAATAACTGAAAACGTGTTATATTCTACTTTCTTCAAAATAGCCACCCTTTGCTCTGCTTTGCACACTCTTGGCATTCTCTCGATGAGCTTCAAGAGGTAGTTCACCTGAAATGGTTTCCAATGCCTCTTTTCCACTGCATAGAACGGCACGACACGGTTCAGTTCAACTTACTTCGGTTCGGCGCAGTTCGGCTCGGTTTGTGCTTCCAATGCAGTTTAGTAACGCTTTAGAGTGGGCGGGATTATTCACGTGTCGTTTAGTCGCGGGGCCGCTACTGCCGTGACATTATCGTAAACACGCCACAAACAAACACACAACAATGGAGCATATCGACGGCATGGTGTTCTTCATTCTCAGCATGTGGATGTTTTTAACAGCGAGACGAAGGAGTTTGTTTCAAAAGAGGCTGACGGTTAATACAAAAAGGTGCATGCGATCCTTCTCTGGCTGTTCTAAATATATCGGTTCTGTTGTGTCTCGTGTCGCAAGTTCAGTAATGACGATTTTCTCCGGCTAATCAGTGACCAGCAGAGTTTACACGTCACGTTTTGCTAACGGTTCGGCGCTTGGAACCTCGGCTGAGGTGGTACTAAAAAAAGGACCAGGTACCATGTACTGTTCCCAGTGGAAAACCCCCCAAAAGTGAGTAGAACTGAACCGTGTCATGCCGTACTATGCAGTGGAAAAGCACCACAACTCTGTGGTCCAGCTCAACCCAAACCATCTTGATTGTGTTCAGGTCCGGTGACTGTGGAGACCTTTTTTTGTTAAGTACATTAACTCCACATGTGTTCATTCATAGTTTTGATGCCTTCAGTGAGAATCTACCATGTAAATGGTCATGAAAATAAAGAAAATATACATTGACAGATAGATGAAAAGGTGTCTAGACTTTTGGCCTGTACTGTATATATAAAAATGGTGTAATAAATGAGTTTAGGCTCTTTCTACTTAAAAAAAAAGTTTTTACTATAATGCCAACCAAACGATTATTATTGGACTTGAAAAGACATACTCTTGTTGCCATAGAATGTTTTTTTGTGACTGACACATTGGGAGAAATAGTCTTCAAAAGTCACATCGTTGCAAGGTTATGATGTAAAAGAATCAGTAAGGCTACGTTTACACTGCCAGGTAAATGTGACCCAATTCCGATTTTTTGCTCATATGTGACACATATCGGATCTGTTCTGTGTCCATGTAAACAGGAAAAAAAAACACATGTATTCCGATATTTCGAGATCGGTTTCAGGCCTCCTTCATATGTGGAAATAAATCGGATATAAATCAGATATGTGCTAATGTGATTGTCGTGTAAACAGGCAGATCGGATTTCCTGAGGCATTGTGTTCTGTACGTCATTAAAACTGCGACTTCTTCGCGGTTTAATGACGTAATGTTATTCTCCGGTGGAAGCCCGTGTTGAATTACAACATCGCAGGTGACATGGAAAAGAACAACGCCCCCCCCCTCCTCCCCCAACACACACACCGCCTTGTGTTAATGCTTATTTGGGCTAAATAACATTAAATCAGTATTTGATGAATAAAGCATATGTGCATCCTGCAATTATGCTGTTTTTTTTTTCTCCTCCTCTGTTTTAAAACCATGGTGCGCGAACTTTGCATATATAGCAGAGATAGCGTTAAGCATATTTCACCTTCATCTATCTTGGCTACTGTGCAGCGCAAGAACCTCCCTTTAAGTATGCGCGATGTTTCAGATGGTATGGCAAGTGTAAACACGTGAATCGGATATGAGTCATAATGGAAATAACGTGTAAACAGACGGTCAAAAAAATCAGATATAGACAACAAATCGGAATTAAGCATCGAGACCTGGAAGTGTAAACGTAGCCTAAGATACTGATAAGCATCTGGTGGTCTCCAGGTATTTTTTTTTAGATACTGTAGGTATTGATCTTTAGGCAAAATAGAATGTGTATTCTTCTGTTTAATGCAGATCGCTGTTTTAACTTTGACTAGTTTTGGAAGAATAATTTTTATTCATTTATTTTTAATAATGTCCGAGTATTGTTAGGCCAACGTGTTTTATTAGAAAATCAAATCACTTTAACAAACTACATCAATGGGAAACTTACCTTTTTGAGTCGATGGAAAGTTGTCAAACCCAGAGAAATATAATTAATTGAGCTCACAACCAAAGGTGGGTAGTAATGAGTTACATTTACTCGAGTAACTTTGTAAAAAACTTTTACCTCTATAAGGAGTTTTACTGTATCATACTTTTTGCTTTTACTTGAGTAGATTTGTGAAGAACAAACGCTCCTCTTACTCCGCTACATTCGGCTCCACTCGACTCGTTACATTTCTAACCATTTATTCGACACATGCAGCCGGAAGATCTACCGAATGACTTTTTCACCAATCAGACGCAGCAACAATAATCACATGAAGTCAGACGGCATAGTGGGAGAAAATTTTCAAGATTCAAAGAATCTTTCAGCCGGCATCCCTGGCTTCATATACAAATCACATACATATAACCTCAGACCTTCCGGTCAGTAACTCAGTGCCTTAGCCGTCTGAGCCACCACTGTTGTTTTTCATGATGTAGTGGAGCCTGTGTTAATCCTTTCCCTGAGATTCGTTCCCTTAAATGTTATGTAAAACCAACTGCTAGAAATCTGGGTGTTTTATTGGACAGTGATTTTAAACTGGATAAATAAATTAACTCTAGTCAAAGCTAGCTTTTTTTCATCTTAGGCGCTTGTGCAACCCAACACATTTTTAACAAAGTAAGATCTCGAAAAGTTTATACCACCTTCCATATTTTACACAATGAGGGTGGACTTTATATTGACAAAGGGTCAAATTACTGGGCTGCATCAAGCAAAGAAAACAATTAAGGATTTTTTTTTATTCCTGGACCTGGGTTAAGAGTCCTTCAACACATTATTAAAACCCTGAAGAGAAATTAACCTTAAAATAAAAGAAAAATAAAAGCATTTAGAGAAACATAACTATCATGCAAGTTTTGAAGAAGGACAAGTTTTAAATATTCTGTTATATAAGCATATAATTACTTAACATAAACTCAAGTCTTATCTACTGCATTTGTAAACTAAAATATCAGCCCAGGTCATTGTCAAAATCACTTAGTAATGTGATGCTACACTTATATTTCACTGAGAATGTTTTGTGATATGAAATGCATATTTGCTTTTCATGTTATGTCTATAAGAAAACATAGACCCATTTACAAGCAGTAAGTGACTAATCACTTATGATAAACTTCTAGAACTTATAGACTCCTGGAACCTGTATAAAATTGTCAAACATTATATAGATTTTCGTATACAAACAGCTAGTAGTGAAAATCTTACACAATATATTATTTAAAGTCTATTAAAATATGGAAACATGCCGATTTTTCCGAAACAATGAGGTGGCTCTTAAAAGAGCCTTTGTGATGTTTAGACGCAGTTTAATGTTTAAGCGCGCTCTCCGCGAATACGGCGGGCCAGCTGGATGTCCTTGGGCATGATGGTCACTCTCTTGGCGTGAATAGCGCACAGGTTAGTGTCTTCGAACAGACCGACCAGATAAGCCTCGCTCGCCTCCTGTAGGGCCATGACAGCCGAGCTCTGAAAGCGCAGGTCGGTTTTAAAGTCCTGAGCGATTTCTCTCACCAGGCGCTGGAACGGCAGCTTACGGATGAGCAGCTCGGTAGACTTCTGATAACGGCGAATCTCCCTCAGAGCCACAGTGCCGGGCCGATAACGGTGAGGCTTCTTCACGCCGCCGGTAGCCGGAGCGCTCTTACGGGCAGCTTTAGTGGCGAGCTGCTTCCTAGGCGCCTTACCACCGGTGGATTTACGCGCGGTCTGCTTAGTTCTTGCCATCGTTTACGAGCTGCGTGTGTTTCTTCAAAGAAAAAACAGAATGAGTGACACTAGAGAACGCGGCTTATTTACAGCCTAACGCTCGGCTGCGCTGATTGGGCGTCTTGAAAGCGCCGCCTGTCATTGGTTCCAACGCGTTACGTCACCCCTTAACGTGACGAGGCTCCTCTTTTATTGGCTGCTCTTCTACACCGACTTGGTTTGAAACTCCCTCATTGTCTTTATGCAAAACTGAGCGCGCTGCTTGCGTTTTAAAACAAAATTTATTGAATGTTATTTACAAGGATATACATTGTTTTGTACATATATACCTCAAAACGATCAACATTTATAATGCAACGTTAAAACATGGTAGCAAATTTCATGCATATTTTCTTCTTATTCTAAAAGCCCCATGAGGCTTTTTGTCGTTGCTGACCATCACATTCCTCTTGTGTAATGTCCGATAGCAACTTTAAGCAAAACATCACATACCTCATTGGTCGGAAGAAGTTGAAGAGAGAAAATTAACTAATTCTTGTATTAATCTTGTATGTATTAATTCCATAAAAGCCTCCAGAAAAACATTTCTGCACATCATTGTAGCTCAAAATATTACTGTCTGTCGAACTCGACTGTCACATGGGCAAGTACACAGTGTCGCACACAATTAAACCCTGACTGGAGAACAATGGTTCCACTCTAAGAATACCAGACCGGAATAGTATTTTCAATCATATTCCTGCTCAACTCAAAGTTAAAACATCTACATAATTAACTTAGACGTTTCAACTGACTGAACCGATATAGTAGAATCACTGACACTACAGAATAGATCTCCAACAAACAATTCTAATTGTGTCAGATAACCTCTTATTGCAAAATATTTATAATTCCCCTTCAATTACGTTCAATAAATGTTTGAACTTATGAGGAAAAATAGCACTTTTAAAGTAAATATGGGTGGCTCTTAAAAGAGCCTTTGGATACTAGAGAACGCAGCAGTGAGTGAAATTACTTGGTCTTGGCCGGCTTCTCGGTCTTCTTGGGCAGAAGCACAGCCTGGATGTTGGGCAGGACACCACCCTGAGCGATGGTCACTCCGCCGAGCAGTTTGTTCAGCTCCTCATCGTTACGCACGGCGAGCTGCAGGTGACGGGGAATGATGCGGGTCTTCTTGTTGTCGCGGGCGGCGTTACCGGCCAACTCCAGGATCTCAGCAGTCAGATACTCCAGCACAGCGGCCAAGTAGACCGGAGCGCCGGCACCAACGCGCTCAGCGTAGTTCCCTTTACGGAGGAGCCTATGGACGCGGCCCACGGGGAACTGCAGACCGGCTCTGGATGAGCGAGTCTTGGCCTTGGCACGAGCTTTTCCGCCGGTTTTACCTCTTCCAGACATGATTCACTACGTTAATGTGTTAAAAAAAAACAGAAAATATAAGCGACGTTCACTAGTGCTCTCTAATATAGTCTAAACTGCTGCATCCTCATTGGCTACAATTGTTGTGACAAACCAACCAATCACTAACACGCCGTCGAATTCCGACTTCTCTTCAACCCCGCCCCCGTCTCAGCAAAAGATAACAGAAATACATAAAGAAATACATGAGTTTTAATGCTTTTATTCTACACACATTATTAAAAACCTTTTATATTTATGGTTTACATGCATTCCAATATACTTTTACATGATTAGACTGAAGTGAATACTTTAGCAAAATCTTAAAATCATAGGATTCCTTAGAATCTTATAGTATTCAATTAACTTTGTGTATAGCGCTTTTAACAATTAGCATTGTCCCAAAACAGATTTACCCAAAAGAATAATTTAACATGGTTAAGTTTATAAATTATATATTAAATAACATGGTTATTCTATTCATATAGTTTGACAAAAAAAAAAGTGGATCATTGCCCATTAAACGAAAAGGTGGGTGGCTCTTAAAAGAGCCGTTTAGGTGGGAAATCTGAAAGATACATGAAAGAAATAAAGTTAACACGTTTACTTCTTTTTAGGAGCTGCCTTTTTCGCCTTGGGCGCTTTAGGCTTGGCAGCCTTGGACGCTTTGGGTTTGGCAGTCTTGGGTTTAACTGCCTTCGCCTTCTTGGGGCTCTTCGCTGCCTTTTTAGGGGTCGCCGGCTTTTTCGCCTTCTTGGGGCTCTTGGTGGCTTTCTTGGCGGCGGCAGGTTTCTTCGCTTTCTTAGGAGACTTCTTGGCAGCGGAGGCGGGTTTCTTGGCCGCTACCTTCTTGGGCTTCTTCGCCGCCGCGGGCTTTTTGGCGGCCGGCTTCTTCGCTTTGGGCGCGGTTTTCTTGGCTTCGGTCTGCTTCTTGTTCAGCTTGAAAGAGCCAGACGCGCCGGTGCCTTTTGTCTGAACCAAGACCGCTTTTTCCACCAGACTCTTGACGGCGAGCTTGACGCGGGAATTGTTCTTCTCCACATCGTATCCACCGGCAGCCAGAGCTTTCTTCAGGGCAGCGAGAGAGATGCCATTCCTCTCCTTGGACGCGGAAACTGCTTTGACGATCAGCTCGCCGACGCTAGGCCCGGCTTTCTTTGGCCGCGATGCTGCTTTCTTCTTGGGCGCTTTGGCCGGCGCAGCGGCGGGCGCGGGAGCCACTTCTGCCATGTCTCAGGAAGTTAAGTAGAATAAACGAGTGTAATGCTGATCACGCTGTAAAACACTGGAACCTCCCCTCTGATCTTAAAGCACACATGAGAACGGTGTAGACTCAACCTGCCAGCCGCTGAATGCCTGCGCTTCCGTCACACGATAGCGAGTGTGTTTTCTCCGGACATTTCTCTGCGAATATCCGAGTCCTGACAGCAGATCTCAAGAGTTCAAGCACACGTTTAGTGAGAAAGGCCTTTCCTCTTTCTTCCGAGGCCCGACACGGTCAGCTAGACAGCCGCACTCTCGCGCAGCAGCCATAAAAGTGCGCGGCGCGCGTGCAGCTCGAGCCGGCGGACTGCGCATTTCGTGCGTGTCGTGTGTAAAAACCGGACAAAACCAGGTCGCACCGGTGTAAGAACTCTGGTCCGAACTGAAGGCCAGTCCTGTCAGTGAGCTCGGTGTGTGAGCACTGGCCGAGCGCTGTGTGTAGGATTTGAAACGGAGCTTGTTTTGCTCTGTGTAAAGCACAGCTTAGGGGGACAGATTGAGAGAGCGAGTGTGTGTGTGTCAGGTGTGGGGGGAGGTTTTTTGTTTGTTTGTTAGCACCCATCTAAGAAATGTCCCTCACTATTCCGTGGACCTTCAGTTAGTAAAGTGATTGAATGTTGCACGTGACTGTGTCCTGTTTATCACATTTTTAATTTCTTGTCGACCTGTTAAGCTTAACATCAAACTACAATCACAATATGATGAAAATGATAAAATATACATGTGAATCAATCAATCAACATTTATTTATATAGCACTTTACAGCAACCTAAGTTGAACCAAAGTGCTTCACATATAAATAAATAAATGAACAATATAAATGAAAATTATAGTAACAGTAATAATAATCACAATAATAAAAATAAATAAAACAAAATGCAAAAATTATAAAATAAAAGCTTATTGTCTCACACAAGTAGGACGGTGCCAGACTATTAATAGCAGTGAAAACAAACATCAAAAGTTTAAACTGAATCCGGAACTGTACCGGAAGCCAGTGAAGTTAATACAAAAACTAATAAAAGCATGAATGGCTTTCTCCAGGTCACTCTGATTCACAAAGGGTTTGACCTTTGCAAGGAGGCAAAGATGAAAAAATCCTGCCCTGACAACAGAGTCAATGTGAGTCTGAAAGTTTAAACTGCTGTCTAAAGTCACCCCCAAATTTTTGATTGCATGGCTCAAATGAGGAACAAATGTACTCAAATGTGAATACGTAATGTACTTATAATGTTATTATTTCCAGTGAGGATGATGGTGGTGATGTCAATGATTATATCGACCAATTTCTCACAGTTTTTGTGAGAAATGTTTAAAAAAAATTATAAGAAAGGAATGTAAAAATTCTTATTAAAGGATTTGCTGAGATCAATAGGAACATAAAGTCCTCTTCTGGACAACTGACAAGTGAGCAGTTTTCCCCATGATTATGGTCGAGTATACTGAGAGACACACACACTGTATTTGAAATGAAATATTAGATTTTTTTTAATTTTCATAAACATCAAACACAAAATATTTCACTTCAGTTGTATATGAATGAATCTACAATAAATCAGAGTATACCTTTTTAAATAAAAAATAAATTCACAAAATATTCTTCTTTCTTTCATTCACATTGTTACGGCGACTCATTATACTTCCAGTTTTTGAATGTTGTAGCGGTTAGCTGGCGATAGTTTGTACTAGGGCTGCACGATTAATCGAAAAAATATCGTTATCGCGATAATGGCATGCGCGATAACCATATCGCAAGGAGTTGCGATAAATACTTTATTTGCCAAGCATTTGTGTGTCCAAATTTGACCAATCAGATGGGCCCTTACTATGTTTATACCTGATTATATCTTTATATATATATATATATATCTTTATATATATATATAATTTATATCTTTATACTTCATTCTGTCGCGAACTAACCCCGGATGATCAGAAGACTTTGCAATTAGCCGTTAGCCGCGATTAGCTGTTAGCCGCGATTAGCCGTTAGCCCTTTATAGACGGTAAACCCAAACGCGGAAGCAAGTGAGTAGGCAGGATAACCACGCGAATTAGTTTAAGGACTCTCACAGAAGGGGAGCAAGGGAAAAACACACATTTAACCCGCGTCCTATAAACACACACTCGAATCAGAAAGTAATCAATCTGAACCGACATGGCGAACTCAGTGACTAAGCTGTATGCAATGGCTTGTTTACTCCTCTTATACTTCCGGGTTCGCGCCTGCATTACTACCGGGTCCTAGTGCCAGTCGCGGAGCGAGTGTGTGTGTGCGTGCGTGTGTGTGTGACAAATAGTATTTATTTTTATAAAAAAAAAAACAGGCAAGCCAAAGAGAATATTTAGTTTAAAAGATGCTCTTGTTGTAAGACACTATTGATGAGTGTACGGTTACATGTAAATAAACAGTAATGTTTGAAAGTAATTCATATTGTGTTGGCAGGTTTATACAGATGTCGCCCTTAAAACCCTGCGTGTTTTCCCGCGGGATGCCGCAATTTAGCGCGCGGCTTGCCGCGACTTGCCGGAGGCAACATTCGGGAATTTAAAATAAATGTGTTGTGCTTCACTGAATATCCGCCAGATGGCGCATAGAAGGACTTTATCTAAAAGCCGGTGGTCCGGGAAAGTCAGTTTCCCTATGTTTCCCCGGTGGCGCGCAGATTCAAATCATGATGTCACTCGCTACCTAACGCTGAGAAGGCGAACGAGGATTTTAACAGTTTTTCTCTCGTTTTAAAGTGTTTTTATGAACTTTTTGAATTAAACAAATAACCTATGCATAATAATCGAGTGTCTTTTCGCTTTTTTTTTGTATATTTGAAGATAATTCATACGTTTTAAGCCGCGGCAAAAGACTGGTTTGCTGGGCGAGTACTGACATCACGACTACTTTTATTACACCTACATTTGTTTATTTGTATATGTATGTTATTAATATTAATTTTTTAGAGATTGTGTGTGCGTGCACGAAGAGTTTGTGTTGATAAGTGTATGTGGATAAGTTGATAAGTGTATCAGAAAGCATTAAAATGTTCATTTGAATTAAAATGACACACACACGTCTGTATATACAGTATATCAATTACATATATATCAATTTCATTAGTTCGTTCATTCTATTTGAAGCTTCGGATGTTTTTTTTTTTTTTTTTGGTTTGGTTAGATTAGTTCTGAACTCGCTTCCGTGAAACTATCGCTAAAACAATGTACTGAGCCCTCCTGAGGATATAAAGCTTTATTATTGAACATGCCTCTAGCCATATGTATCTTTTATAAATGTTATATGATTATTATTTTACAGACCATTCTCCATATCTGAAGATCTGTCTTCCCTGAAGACAGCCACTGGTGAGGTAGGGAGCAGTACCTGTTACAAACTACCAATCACTATACTCATCAGCCCTAGAAGTTCCTAGCTGTAATTTCCTGTTGACAGTAATTAGATTTATATTGAATTATTATCTATTAACTCTATTTGGAATTTCAAGTATTTGTAGCTCTTCTTAAATGTGTTAAAAATTTGAAAGCTTAAATAGAAAAGTACATTTATTTATTTATTGGCCATCTAGAAGATAATTGGCGACAATTTTGTAGACAATTGAGTATGTGCAAGAAGATTGCGTGTTTCACTGAATAAATTCTTCACTATGTTTATTCTGTGTTGAGTCTGTTTTTCTTTATTTGTTGTACCTTGCTTACAAAGTCGTGGAGCTGCAGAAAGAGATAAAAATCAAGGATGCTTTTCTTGAAAAGCAACATGCCAAGTAAGCCTCATTATCAACGTACGACATTTTTGTTTGAGCATACCTCCCACACAGACACGGACACAGCGATGAGCCTGGTGTTAAATATGAGCCTCATCAAGGCAGACACACTGCATTCATTATAACACGGGACTTTAATATTGCCAAATTCAAAAGTCAAACTTTCATCAAAACATTCAAAGATGGCTACAAGGCACGGTGGCATCCACCATTTGTACAATCAGGAAATGCTATAATCTCCTTATGCCTAAATATAACCAAAGGCTAAAACAAGAAGCTCCAGTTTAGAGAGAGGTTGTGCGCTTGGACGGACCACGTGGTGGCTACCTTTATGACATGTTTACATAAAACTGGTGGACAATACCACCCAATAAAACACAGTTCACATGTTTCCTGACCAGGAGCTGTGGGTTGATAAAAACTATCATGATACTCTGAGATTTTACACCACTGCCTACAACACTTGCCTCGCTTCTGGAGATATATACTCAGCAAAAGAAGAAATGTCCTCTGCCTTACACATTAAGTTTACTGAAAGTAAAAACAGTTGAAAGTATTTGTATGAACACTAAAAGAGTCAACACCATAAGGGGAATGGCCCTAGCCCTCACCTGTCACGCAGGTGTGATATTCGGATGTACCCATCCTGTGCAGGTGTTACACGTGGTCTTCCACTGCGAGGATGATCAGCTGTCCTTCCTGTCTCCCTGTAGCGCCATCTTAGGCGTCTCACGGTGCGGACATGGCGATTTATTGCCCTATAGCCACATCAGCAGTCCTCATGTCCCCCTGCAGCATGCCTAATGCACGTTCACGCAGATGAGCAGCGACCCTGGGAATCTTTCTTTGGGTGTTTTTCACAGTCGGTAGATGAGTCTCTTTAGTGTCCTGCGTTTTTAGAACTGTGACCTTAAATGCCGACTTTCTGTAAGCTGCTAAGGTCTTAACGACCATTCCACAGGTGCATGTTAATTGATTATGGTTAATTGAACATGCATGGAAAACATTGTTTAAACCCTTTACAATGAAGATCTGTAAAGTTATTTGGATTTGTACAACATTATTGTTGAAATACACAGTCCTGAAAAAGGGACGTTTTTTTTTTTTGCTTAGTATATATACTGTAGGGCAAAAACTTATTTATTCAGCCACCAATTGTGCAAGTTCTCCCACTTAAAGATGAGCGAGGCCTGTAATTTTCATCATAGGTACAATATACCTCAACTATGAGAAACAAAATAAGAAAAAAAATCCAGAAAATCACATTGTAGGATTTTTAATGAATTAATTTGTAAATACCTCTGTAAAATAAGTATTTGGTCACCTACAAACAAGTAACAACTTTAACACAAGTAACGAGTGGAGGACAGATGAGCCTCTTAATGTTTGAACTCGTTATCAGTATAAAAGGCACCTGTCCACAACCTCAGACAGTCACAATCCAAACTCCACTATGTCAAAGAACAGTAACAAAACTGTAGACCTGCACCAGGCTGGGAAGACTGAATTTCCAATAGGTAAGCAGCCTGGTGTGATTAAATTAACTGTGGGAGCAATTTTTATGAAATGGAAGACATACAAGACCACTGATAATAAGCTCAATGCAAGATCTCAACCCCTGGGGTCAAAATGATCACAAGAACTGTGAGCAAAAATCTCAAAACCACACGGGGGGACCTAGTGAATGACCTGCAGAAAGATGTAACAAAGTAACAAAGGCTACCATCAGTAACACACTGCGTTGCCAGGGGCTCAGCGTGTCCTGACGTGTCCCCCTGCTTAAGCCAGTAAATGTCCAGGCCCGTCTGAAGTTTGCTAGAGAGGATTTGGATGATCCAGAAGAGGATTGGGAGAATGTAATATGGTTAGATGAAACCAAAATAGAACTTCCAAAGAACACCATACATATTGTGAAGCATGGGAAACATCATGCTTTGGGGCTGTTTTTCTGCAAAGAGACCAGGACGACTGACCCGTGTAAAGGAAAGAATGAATGGGACCATGTATCAAAACATCACTGCTATGGAGGAATGGGCTAAAATACCAGCAACAGTGTGTGAAAACCTTGTGAAGACTTACAGAAAACGTTTGACCTCTGTCAGTACAAACAAAGGGTATATTTCATTACAAACAACGTATTTGGATGAAATTTTGTTATTGACCAAATCCACCATCCACCCCAACATAATTTGCTAATTCTTTTAAAATCCTACAATGTGATTTTCTGGATTTTTTTCCCCTTACTTTGTCTCTCATAGTTGAGGTATACCTATGATAAAAATTACAGTCCTCTCATCTTTTTAAGCGGGAGAACTTGCACAATTAATGGCTGACTAAATAATTTTTTGCCCTACTGTATATATACACAGTATACATTATATACATACATATATACTGTATATAAGCATAAATCATACAACATGCACAGAGTATTGAAGGAGGCAAAGAGGTGCTGTGAGAGGAAACTAAATTCACAACTCCTACAGGATTGCAAAAATGGACTATAAAATACGAACACCCAGAATGATAAATACGTACAAATCTCTGCCCGGATGAGCTGAACACTGCAGCTAATAGTGCGAGTAGTGCTTAACGGCAACATGCAGGTGGAAAGCGTCAGCGAGGGAAACGCATTCATTATCAGTGTTCCGGAGAGTGAACACCAGAAAGGCAGCAAGACCAGATGATAGTCTGATAGGGAGATAGTCAATCACTCTGGCACAATTTGTAATCCCCCATGTTTTTTAAACAGTCCTGTTCCAAACCCCAGTCTGCCAACCTCAATGGCTCCTTGTAGCTCTGACCTCAGTTGTGATTAAGTGCTGTATTAGGCTGGTCAGAGACTTCATCATCTGGACGCACTACAAATTGCATACCATCCAAATCATTCAACAAATGATGGCCATCACACACCTCCTACATGCAGCACTAAGCCATCTGGTCACTAGGAAGGGAAATGTGTTGAAATGTTTGCTGACTACAGTTCAGCATTCAACACTATTAGTCTATCCATAGACCCCATGGTTGTGTCCTGATACCCCTGCTATGACTGAATGGACACGTCCACCTCTACCTTTATCATACATTTTACTGATGATAGTGTTGTGGGTGACCTGATCTCTGATATTGATGAAGGTCTACCTAAAGAAGATTAAAAATCTAGAGTACTGGTCAGAATACTGAATGTCAGCAAGATGAAGGAGTAGATAGCAGACGACTCCTAGCAGACCTCCTGCTTCATGCCTTATGATAAATGGGACACCGGTGAAGTTAGTGGACAGTTTCCGGGATCTTGATGTTCATATCACGTGGGTTCACAACATCAGCACTGTGAAAAAGGCCCATCAGTGTCTTTGCCATCTTAGACATTTAAAAGACTTTGAACTGCTCTTCAAGTTGCTAAAGAACATTTACACCTGAACCATTGAGAGTATCCTTACAGGAAACATCACAGACTGGTTTGGGAATAGCTCCATGCAGGACAGGCAAGCTTTACAGAGAGTGGTGCGTTCAGCTGAGTGCACCATCCCCATTTGCCATCTAGCTACAGCAAGCGGTGTTGGACTAAGGCCAAGAAAATAGTGAAGGACCTCAGTCACTCAAACAATGGACTCTTCTCTCTGTTGTGGTCAGGGAAGCACTTCTGCTCCCTGAAGGCCACCACAGAGAAAATGAAAAGGGGCTTTTCCCACGAGCCATTTGGACCCTGAACATGGACATGACTAATCCATTGGTCTTTTCACACAAAACCTATACACATCCCTACGTTTATTACATAAATAATTCCCCAATGTTTTACCCCATATGTATAAATAAACAGTGACAGTAAAATGATATAACTGAATGAAATGTAAGTTTTGTTTTTCAAAAGAAGATGGTACTGTAGAAAACATTTTCCTATGTTCTCTTTGAGGAACAAGGGTTTTAAAAACCACAAATTACTTATTAAGCCAAACTACTCAGTCAAAATTTGAGTTATATACAAGGAACATTTTATGTGATTTTGCAAAAAGCTTTTACTACATGTCACAGAGTTTTGGCATAATGGATAAATCAGCCTATAGTTATGTTTGAGGTTATTTAAGTATAGTGGTACCTCGACATGCAAATTTAATTGGTTCCGGAGGCGAGTCTGTAAGACAAAATTTTGTCTTGCGAAATGCACTTTCCCATAGGAAATAATGTAAATGCAGAATACAAATCTGTTCTTCCAGCCAACTAAAATTACTAATATTACTAATATTACCAATTTGCAACACTATTTTATATGCAAAAATATAACTATAATTAGGGCTGGACAATAATTCGATATCAATATATATCGCGATAGAATCTTTTTCAATAACGGTGATATGATTTTTAAACACATTTCTGATATTTCGATATACAGTACATTTGAATATATATATTGCAGATTATACAATGCAAAAGGTATGCATTGTATAATGTCCATTTGTGCATCAACCAACTGCTTGTTCATCAGACATTCTTTAAAGTTTAAAATATTACAATAATGGCAAACAGAAAGAGGCAAACAAATGCAACAGCTTTCCCACACCTCATCAACCTTTCACACGCAATGTGTAAATCTCATGTGTGTTATACACAAATCTCTCACACATATTTAAACAATATCACACCAGAGGGAGTCCTGGGGTGCTGGACATCAGCACGTCTGTGATGTGGTTGTAGACACAAAAAAATCTTGAGGATGAAATAAAATACTTATGAACCTTTAACATTTATAGCCTATAAGACACAGTACAGTGCAGGTGCACATCTGCAGTTCAGTCTCTGTTTTCATTAATGTACGTTTTTATTTGCCTCCAAAACAGAAGAATGTCTTCCATTAAACCACTGCTACTGCTCATCCTCCAACCCATTTACAAGAGTTCCAGCTTATATGTCCTAAGAAATGCTAATATTATAAAGCATAATATTATTAGAATTTGCTAGGATATTTACTTATGCTACTTTGCACTTCATATTAAGGTGGCCTAATGTATGCTTAATCATTAACATGCTGTACAACATAAAATGAGCATACATGTTAATGAACAGTATAGTGTCTGTCACAGTAGAAATGTGTGCTTTTTTCTTTCATATTAGGTTGCATGATACTCAGAACTGCATAATGGCTGTGGAATTAGAGAAAGGCAGACTGGGGTCTGAGGTGAAAAAGATGACCGATAGCAACTTGCTCCTCAAGAGTAAGTATGACACTCTGCGTGAGGGCTATCAGCACTTGGATGAAGTTTACAGAAAGGAGAACCTCCACGGCTCAGCTGTCCTGGACGACATTTGCTTGAAAGGGCAAGCCACTGCTCGTATGAACCACCGCAATGAGAAGAGACAGAGGTGAGTTAGGTACAGTTGAGGCCAAAGATTTACCTACAAATATCATAAATTCTCAGTTTTTCCACAACTTTGCAGATTATCATATGTTTCTTTTTGTAAAGTCAATAAGGACACATGCTTTTTTTAAACTTTGGAGGAAATTTTAAAACAATCGATTAGAGTAATTTAGCTTTATTTAACTACACTATATTGCCAAAAGTATTTGCACGCCTGCCTTCACATACATATGAACACGCAGTTTCCGCTCGAATTTATCCCAAAGCTGTTCTGTAAGGTTGAGGTCAGGACTCAGTTATTCTCAGTTGAGGTCAGTCAAGTTCTTCCACATGAAACTCGCTCATCCAAACTTGCTTTATGGACCTAGCTTTGTGCACTGGTGCACCTGCACCAGTCATGTTGGAACTGGTGCAGGGTTGTTTTTCCAGGAGTTGGGCTTGGCCCCTTACTTCTAGTGAAGGACTTCTGCTTCTTCTTTGTCTTTCGGCTGTTCCCTTTCAGGGGTCGCCACAGAGAATCATCTGCCTCCATCTAACCCTATCCTCTGCATCCTCTTCTGTCACACCAACTAACTTCATGTCCTCTTTCACTGTATCCATAAATCTCCTTGGTCATCCTATAGACCTCCTGCCTGGCGGTTCCAACCTCAGCATCCTTCTACCAATACAGGTCCTTCTCAAAAAATTTGCATATTGTGATAAAGTTCATTATTTTCTGTAATGAACTGATAAACATTAGACTTTCATATATTTTAGATTCATTACACACAAACTGAAGTAGTTCAAGCCTTTTATTGTTTTAATATTGATGATTGTGGCATACAGCTCATGAAAACCCAAAATCCATATCTCAAAATATTAGCATATCATGAAAAAGTTCTCTAAGCGAGCTATTAACCTAATCATCTGAATCAACTAATTAACTCTAAACACCTGCAAAAGATTCCTGAGGCTTTTAAAAACTCCCAGCCTGGTTCATTACTCAAAACCGCAATCATGGGTAAGACTGCCGACCTGACTGCTGTCCAGAAGGCCATCATTGACACCCTCAAGCAAGAGGGTAAGACACAGACATTTCTGAACGAATAGGCTGTTCCCAGAGTGCTGTATCAAGGCACCTCAGTAGGAAGTCTGTGGGAAGGAAAAAGTGTGTCAGAAAACGCTGCACAATGAGAAGAGGTGACCGGTCCCTGAGGAAGATTGTGGAGAAGGACCGATTCCAGACCTTGGGGGACCTGCGGAAGCAGTGCACTGAGTCTGGAGTAGAAACATCCAGAGCCACCGTGTACAGGCGTGTGCAGGAAATGGACTACAGGTTGCAAATTTTGCATGTCATTCGGAAATCAAGGTGCCAGAGTCTGGACTTCAGGCATTTCCCTCTCCCCAGTCTTCCTCCAGTGTCAAGTACCCACAGTCAGTGATGGAATGGGGTGCCATGTCAGCTGCTGGTGTTGGTCGACTGTGTTTTATCAAGGGCAGGGTCAATGCAGCTAGCTATCAGGAGATTTTGGAGCACTTCATGCTTCCATCTGCTGAAAAGCTTTATGGAGATGAAGATTTCATTTTTCAGCACGACCTGGCACCTGCTCACAGTGCCAACACCACTGGTAAATGGTTTACTGACCATGGTATTACTGTGCTCAATTGGCCTGCCAACTCTCCTGACCTGAACCCCATAGAGAATCTGTGGGATATTGTGAAGAGAAAGTTGAGAGACACAAGACACAAGAATCTGCAAAAGGATTCCCGACCAAGTATTGAGTGCAGAACTGAACATAATTATTTGAAGGTTGACTTTTTTTTTGTTTTAAAAACACTTTTCTTTTATTGGTCAGATGAAATATGCTAATTTTTTGAGATAGGGATTTTGGGTTTTCATGAGCTGTATGCCACAATCATCAATATTAAAACAATAAAAGGCTTGAACTACTTCAGTTGTGTATAATGAATCTAAAATATATGAAAGTCTAATGTTTATCAGTACATTACAGAAAATAATGAACTTTATCACAATATGCTAATTTTTTGAATTTTTTGTTCTCTGAACATGTCCAAACCACCTCAATCTGTCCTCTCTGACTTTATCTCCAAAACATCTCACATGGGTTGTCTCTCTGATGAACTCATTCTTGATCCAATCCATCCTTTTCACTCCCAAAGAGAACCTCAATATCTTCAGCTCTGTCTCCTGTATTTTCTTCAGTGCCACTGTCTCTAAGCTGTAGAGCATCGCTGGTCTCACCACTGTCCTGTACACCTTTACTTTCATTCTCACTGATACTTTTATCGCACAACACACCTGACACTTGTCTCCACCCATTCCAACCTGCCTGTACCTGCCTCTTCTCCTCCTTTCCACACTCTCCGTTTCTCCGTTGCACCAGAGCAAACAAAAAGGGGCTTAGAGCTGATCCTTGATGGAGACCCACCTCCACCTCTTCTGTCACACCAACAGCACATCTCAACACTGTCTTACAGCTCTCATCCATATCCTGCACCATTCTAACATATTTCTTTGCCACTCCAGACTTCCTCATACAACACCACAGCACCTCTCTCCGCACCATGTCGTACGCTTTCTCAAAATCTACAAAGACACAATTTGTTACAACTCTTTATTACCTTCTCTGTACTTCTCCATCAGCATCCTCAAAGCAAATACTGCATCTGATGTACTGTTTCTAGGAATAAACCCATGTTGCTTCTCACAAATGCTCACCTCTACCTAGCTTCCACTACCCTTTCCCACAGCTTCATTTTATGGCTCATTAGCTTTATTCCTCTGTAATTACCACAGCTCTGCACATCTTGGAGAGTGAGAGGATTTTTAAGAACAAGGAAGATCTTGTTAAACAAGCTAGTCAGAAACTCTACTGCCACCTCTCCTAAGAACTTCCATACCTTCCATCTCTATATTTAATCACTCTAACTTTCTGCACATCCTTCCCATCTCTATCTTTCTGCCTCACCAACCTGTACAGATCCACCTCACCCTCCTTACTGTCCAGCCTAGCATACAAGTCCTCATATGCTCTTTGTTTGTCCTTGGCACCCTCTATCTTCACCTTACGCTGCATCTCCCTGTACTCCTGTCTACTCTCTTCAGTTCTCAGTGTCCCACTTCTTCTTAGCTAGCCTCTTTCCCTGTATACACTCCTGGACTTCCTCGTTCCACCAAGTCTCCTTGTCCACTTTTCCCTTTCCTGATGATACACCAAGTACCCTCCTACCTGTCTCCCTGATCACATTGGCTGTTGTTGTCCAGTCAACTGAAAGCACCTCCTGACCACCCATAGCCTGTCTCAACTCCTCCCTGAAGACTATGCAACATTCTTCCTTGCTCAGCTTTCACCACTTTCTCCTCTGCTCTGCCTTTGTCCTCTTCACCTTCCACACCACCATTCTGTGTTGTCTGGCTACACTCTCCCCTACTAACACTTTGCAGTCACTAATCTCTTTCAGATTACAACGTCTACACAAGATGTAGTTTACCTGAGTGCTTCTGCCTCCACTCTTATGGCGCTTTTCCACAGCATAGTACGGCACGACACGGTTCAGTTCAACTCACTTTCGGGGGGTTTTCCACTGGGAACAGTACCTGGTACCTGGTCCTTTTTTTAGTACCACCTCAGCCGAGGTCCCAAGCGCGCCGAACCGTTACCAAAACGTGACGTGTAAATTCTGCTGGTCACTGATTGGCCGGGGGAAAATCGTCATTACTGCGTCACTGAGCTTGCGACACGAGACACAACAGAAACGCAATATTTAGAAACAGCCAGAGAAGGATCGGACGCACCTTTTTATATTAGCCAAAAATTTTCTTTGGCTGTCATCGCTGTTAAAAACATCCACATGCCGAGAATGAAGAACACCATGCCGTCGATATGCTCCATTGTTGTGTGTTTGTTTGTGGCGCGTCTACGATGATGTCATGGCAGTAGAGACACCGCAACTATAACGACACGTGAATAATCCCGCCCACTCTAAAGCGTTACTAAACTGCAGTGGAAGCACAAACCGAGCCGAACCGAAGTGAGCTGTACTGAACTGTGCTGTGCCGTACTATGCAGTGGAAAAGAGGCATTATGTCACCCTATGTTCCTGCATCTTCTGGAAGAAAATATTCACTATGGCCATTTCCATCCTCTTCAGTATACTAAGATATTTTTGGCAATTTCAGGCTCCCAACTTTGTGGGAACAGTTTGAGGATGGTCCCTTCCTGTTCATGTTGGAACTGTTCATCTGTGCACAAAGCAAGGTCCATAAAGACATGGATGAGCAAGTTGTTGTAGAAGAACTTGACTGGCCTGCAGAGAGTCCTGACCTCAACCCGATAGAACACCTTTGGGATGAATTAGAACGGAGACTGTGGTTCAGGCCTTCTCGTCCAACATCAGTATCTGACCTCATAAATGCAGTCTTGGAAGAATGGTCAAAAATTCCCATAAACATCAGAAAGATGGTCAACACTTGGCTGATGGTTATTTTTCATTTATTGAAAACTTGAAGTCAACCAATACTTAAATCAATGAACACTAACGTAAAAGCTTGTGCCACTTCTGATGGTGCTAGAACAATCTAGCCTGAATTTCCTTACATTGCAACCAGAAAACTAAAACCCGCCCTAGACACGCCATTCAAGTCAATACAAATCCACATCAAACAAAAAATAAATAAAAAAAGACAGTAGCCCATGGCCACTCAAATATTCACCTTGTAAGTTAGTTTACAAACACGCTCCTGACCTTTTTTGAAAGCCTTCCCAGAAGAGTTCAAGCTATTATAGATGCAAAGGGTGGGCCAACATCATATTAAACCCTATTGATTAAGAATTTGATGTTACTCAAGTTCATATGCATGTGATGGCAGGTGAGCAAACACTTTTGAGAAAATAGTATATATATATATATATATATATATATATATATATATATATATATATATATATATATATAGGAGTTCCAGGCGATTAAGTGGACCAAGTCAAGAGAAAGAAGCACTTAACTCCCAGTTATTGAGAAACATTCATTCATGGTAGAACTGAACCCCAAGGCAGCAACAGGGACTGGTAAAGGTTTAAAGTACCAAATCATGGCAATTTCGGACTCTCTTACTGGTAAATATGCATTTTTTAAAGGGCACCTACAGTGCTACATGGACTTTTTCAAGCTGTTTGGACTGCATTGTGTGTTAGGAGAGGGTGTACACAACCACTCTACAGTGATAAAGAGCCGCCCAGCGATTTTCTTTTAATTTAATAATATAAGATGCCCCTTCTGAAATCAGCCCGTTTTCAAAAGCCTGTCGGTGTGAACTCGGTTGGCGGTATTTTGTGGTGGCTGACGTCACTTCCTCCGTACGAGGACGCTGAGAAGCTGCTTTTTTCCGAGCTCCACCATACTGACCAACTTTTAAACTTTTTCGTCCCCTTACGAAGAGTGTACATAAAACGGATAAGTATCTTATAATATATTTACTCGAAACGCGTGTTATATCGTTAACTTTTAATTGTTTTGCAGCACACCGCTTTTAGCCGACATTAGCATCGCTAATTAGCATTAGCATCGCTAGCCCAGCTATCACGTTTGTTTGTTTGTTTGTAAAGCTTATTTTCGCTTCCTCACACCGATTATTTTCCGTGTTTAGACACCATGTCGGTTGTGATTCTGCCTCTGAGTGCAGGTGAGGAGACATTGGAGCTGCACTCGGTGGATTTGGAGGTGGAGGCCGTGGAGAAGCTGATCCGTGAGCTACAGGTGAAGCTGGCCCGGTTACAGCAGCGGAAAGCCACGCTTGAATCGACGCAGACCGACGCTCATCTGTCCCAGGTAAATTCTCGGCGTGAGAATTCTCCTACAACCTCAACCCCGCGTGTTTCTCTGCCCAGGTCCAACACACCAAGGACGCAGCCCGCCCAGTGTTCCTACACCCCGGCGCCGGGATACCACGGACCCTGGATACAGGAGCGGCGGAAGAAGCACGCCAAGCCCCGGGCGAGGACCTCTCCCCCTCCACCACCACCACCCGTCTTCGACATCTCGACCCAAAACCGCTTCGCTCCTCTCCGCGAGACGGCACAAGACGTCCTGGTCATCGGAGACTCCATCGTTCGTCACGTGCGTGCTACCACGGCTAAAGGTAAGGTGCACACACGCTGTTTACCTGGTGCACGTGTTCTTGATGTTGCTGCACAGGTGCCTGCTGCCCTGAGGAAGAACATTGGAGCTGTGGTTCTTCATGCCGGCACGAACGACACCAGGCTGAGGCAGACGGAGATCCTAAAGAAGGACTTCAGGAGCCTGGTCGAGAAGGTCCGCAGCACATCACCCACGACAAGGATCATCGTATCTGGACCGCTTCCCACATTTCAGCGAGGAATCGAGAAGTTCAGTAGATTATTTGCTTTTAATGAATGGTTACAATCTTGGTGTCAACAGAAATTACGCTTTGTTGATAACTGGAATGTTTTCTGGGAGCGTCCTAGGCTCTATCACACCGATGGCCTACACCCTAGCAGAGCTGGAGCAGCGGTCCTCTCTGACAACATCTCCAGAACACTACGAACCATCTGACTGGCGGTAAGTCATACTGTAGATTCCAAACATATTAGACACATCACAACTCAACGTAGTGATAGACGAACACACATAGCTTGTCCTATAGAAACTGTGTCTGTTCCCCGAATACTGAGAAAAAAGAATAAATTTGTTAAATTTGCCCGAAACAATCTGATAACCATAAAACCAGAAAAAGGCAAAATAAGTAGTCAAAATCCACCTCTAAAGTTTGGACTACTCAACATTAGATCCCTTGCGCCTAAAGCACTTATTGTTAATGAAATTATCTCAGATTATTGCCTTGACGCACTCTGTCTCACTGAAACCTGGCTTAAACCAAATGAATATTTTGGTCTGAATGAGTCTACTCCGTCAGGATATTTCTATAAGCACGAGCCCCGTCTAATTGGTCGCGGTGGTGGTGTCGCCACTATCTACAATGATGTACTCACTGTTACCCAGAAAATAAGGCCCAGGTTTAATTCATTTGAAGTGCTTATCATTAATGTTGCACTAAATGAAATACGTAATAAACCCTTGCTATATTTTACCCTGGCCACCGTGTACAGACCCCCGGGGCCATATGGCGATTTTCTTAAAGAATTTGGACATCTGCTATCAGACCTATTGGTTAACTCTGACAAAGTATTGATAGTAGGAGACTTTAACATTCATGTAGATGATGCTAACGACACTTTAGCACTCACATTTATGGATTTATTAAATTCCTTTGGGGTTAAGCAAAATATAATTGGAGCAACTCACCGCTTTAATCATACGCTAGATTTAATTATATCCCATGATATAGATGTCTCTAATATAGAGATCATACCTCAAAGTGATGATATCACAGATCATCACCTCCTGACATATACTCTACCCGTAGAACAGATTAGCTGTGTCTCCCCACGTTATCAATCTGTTAGAAATATGAATCCCACCACTAAAGACAGATTCACAAGTAATCTGCCGGATCTGTCCCAATTTCTTATTAGACCCCTAAATGCAGATGATCTAGATGAAGTGACTAGAAGCATGGGCACTATTTTTACCAGTACATTAGACACTGTTGCTCCCATCAGATTAAAAAAAGTCAGAGATAAAACATTGGCACCGTGGTACAACAGTCATACTCGCGCCCTAAAGAGAGCAACCCGTAACCTCGAGCGAAAATGGAGGAAAACTAAATTAGAAGTCTTTCGAATTGCATATAAAGACAGTATGTGCAGCTATAGACAGGCTCTAAAAACTGCTAGGACCGAGCATCTTAGCCAACTGATAGCAAGAAACCAAAACAATCCCAGGTTCTTATTTAGTACAGTGGCTCGCCTAACAAAACCTAAGATGCCCGCAGAGAGTATCCCATCACAGTTTAGAAGTGAAGACTTTATGGACTTCTTTAATGAAAAAATCAATAATATCAGGAAGAAAATAATGGAGGTTCAACCTCTAATAGTATCTCACGATCCAGTTCAGCCTATAGCTTCACATTTAGATTTTCACTGCTTTACAGGTATAGGACAGGAAGAGCTGTATAAACTCATCACCTCGGCTAAATCAACAACGTGCCTGTTAGACCCAATCCCAACCAGATTTTTAAAAGAAGTGATGCTTACGGTTGGAGAGCCACTCCTAAACATTATTAATTCTTCATTACATCTAGGTCACGTCCCTAAACCTTTCAAGTTAGCAGTTATTAAGCCGCTTCTTAAAAAATCTAATTTAGACGCGAATGAAATAAAAAATTACAGACCGATTTCAAACCTCCCGTTCATATCAAAAATACTAGAAAAAGTAGTATCAGCTCAAATTTGCACATTCTTGCAGGATAACAACATCCTTGAAGAATTTCAGTCAGGTTTCAGGCCCCATCATAGCACAGAAACTGCACTAGTTAAGATTACAAATGACTTGTTTTTAGCTTCAGACCAAGGCTGCATCTCATTGCTAGTCCTGCTTGATCTTAGTGCTGCATTCGACACTATAGATCATAATATTCTCATAGATCGCTTACAAAATTATATAGGTATTCAGGGACAGGCACTAAAATGGTTTAGATCTTACCTGTCTGATCGCTACCATTTTGTAGATCTAAATGGAGAACCGTCTGGTATAATGCCAGTGAAATATGGGGTCCCACAAGGGTCAGTTTTAGGACCTCTGTTGTTCTCAATATACATGCTTCCCTTGGGTAACATCATTAGAAGACATGGGATTAGTTTCCATTGTTATGCTGATGATACCCAATTATATATCTCAACTAAACCAGACGAAATACCTAAGCTGTCTAGATTAACTGAGTGTGTCCAGGACATAAAAGATTGGATGACCAATAACTTTCTTTTATTAAATTCAGATAAGACAGAGATATTACTTATTGGCCCAAAAACCAGCACACAACAGCTTTCACAATTCAGCTTGCGCTTAGAAGGATGTACTGTTATTACCAGCTCAGCAGTAAAAGATCTGGGAGTAATATTAGACAGTAACTTGTCTTTTGAAAATCACATTTCAAATATCACAAAAACAGCCTTTTTCCATCTTCGAAATATTGCTAAACTTAGGAACATCTTATCCGTATCTGATGCAGAAAAACTAGTTCATGCATTCATGACCTCCAGACTGGACTATTGTAATGCATTACTAGGTGGTTGTCCTGCATCCTCAATAAACAAGCTTCAGTTAATCCAAAATGCAGCTGCCAGGGTTCTCACTAGATCCAGAAAATATGATCATATAACCCCAATATTATCATCCCTGCACTGGCTACCTGTTCAGTTTAGAATAAATTACAAAATAGTATTACTTACATACAAGGCCTTAAATGGTTTAGCTCCCACATACCTAACCAGTCTTCTGATACGCTACAATCCACCACGCGCCTTAAGATCACAAAACTCCGGACTTCTGGTAGTTCCCAGAATTTCAAAATCTACAAAAGGGGGTAGGGCTTTTTCATATTTAGCTCCAAAGCTTTGGAATAGCCTTCCAGACAGTGTTCGGGGAGCAGACACGGTTTCTCAGTTCAAAAGTAGACTCAAGACGCATCTTTTTAATCTGGCATACACATAACTCATCCCAGTACTCATACTCCAGTACACCTATACCGAATGGCAACTACGCTAATTCTCCCCATCTGTTCTGTATTTCTCTACCCATCCCGAGGCATCGGGAGATTTTGCCAGCTTCAGTAGACAAAGGCCGACCCTGCGAGGTTCCTGAGGCATCCAGAGAAGGACCAGCTCCAGCTGGATTCAGCTTTATGATGGTTGGAGCTACACATGCTGCTCCTGTGCTTCCAGTGATCCAGACCTCATCTGCCCTCTGCACCTACTGACTCGTCCCTATGCTGAACTGGTCTTCATGTCAATTTAAATAATTTCTGTCATATTGAATTTTCACCTGCACAACACACAAGATGTTATATTTCTATCTGTTATCGCCCAAATGAGGATGGGTTCCCTGTTGAGTCTGGTTCCTCTCAAGGTTTCTTCCTATTGCCATCTCAGGGAGTTTTTCCTTGCCACCGTCGCCGTCACCCTTGGCTTGCTCATCAGAGAAATTTCATTCATTCGTCTCATTATTATCTGCACATTTTTCTCACACATCCACACTTCCAATTATTTTCTTTTCTATAATTATTATTATTATTTGTTTTTATTTATTTATTTTCTATTATAATTTTATTTATTTATTTATTATTTTATATATAATTATTCTATATACAGTTTTTTTTGTTAAATTTCTTTAATTTTTGTGAAGCTGCTTTGAGACAATGACCATTGTTAAAAGCGCTATATAAATAAAATTGAATTGAATTGAATTGAACTCACTTTGCTGTAAATGCTAGCTGCTTTATGCATGGTGTGCTGGAGGATATTCACAATTTCCTTACATTCCTGCAGATTTAGTCTCATCTGAAGGACAAAGCAGTTATGCAAGTTGTTTTCATGCATTTGTCTAAGTTGTTGTCATATCTAATCACACGGTCATAAGAAGTAGAATGTAAGAATGAATTAAAACTCATTTATTACGTCAATCGTCCTAATAGCAAGTACAACAGTATTTACCAAAAGAACCCTAGAAATCTAAACTACTTGACATTTTTAAAAGATACAAAGATTAACAATTCTTATTGTTAAAAAAAGTTTGTTTTTAGAAAACCTTCATACCACCAAAAAAACTTCAAGTCAAAAGATTAATAAAATGATCAAAGGCATCAATTCACCAACATTAATCAGGAATATTCAATTTGAGATTTAATATCGATAATCTTAGAAAATCCAAAGACCTAACTTTCTATTCTCTCTTAAAACTGGAACTTAAGCACACTGGAACTCACGAAAGGGTTTCAGAAGACACGTCAAATGTACTGAAGACACGTTATATAATAAATAACATGGCCAGCACAACATAAACCTGTTTTGAGCTCCGTCTTTTAACCAATGGATCCTGGCATTATTTCTACATATGCCATTAGTGTTTTTGAATTACACACACACACTTAATGCTTAGTGTATGTGTATTTAATATCGTATAAAAGTGACTTATTGCATAATCTCATATTGCAAAAACAATAAAGTCACTTTAAAAAACACAATAAATAGTGGATAAAAGAATTAATAGACTCCACCTGGCTTTTCAAAGCACCAGATGGTACTGGGGAAGACGGGTCCAAGTGGAGGATGGTAGTGCAGGAGGCAGTGAGATTATGCAGAGCAGGAGTTGCCGGAGTAAGTGGTGGAATTTGAGAATGTGTCTTTGAAGATGGTAAGGAAAACCTTCCTCCTCAACAGCCTCTAGCCTCAATCACCCTAACGGATTTATTACACAACAAGGAAATCCGGGGCCTCTCACTTCCATTATTATTTCCCTGCTCAGAAGACACAATGATTTTCTCACTAGTAGATTCAGTCTTGGCACTGGTAATATCCCCATCACTCAGACAGGTGGATATTGGGTTATCGAAAGTCATGTCAGATTTGGGGACAAATATGCCTGGATTACCATTGTCATCCTTTTGGGAAATGAATGCTTCACCTAATTTATAAAAAGAACAAACAAAATATTGATTATAAAAACTGATAAACACAACCATTGACCATTTTAAAAATAGGTCAACACCATACAAATAATTGTTTTAAACAAAGGCCTTACCACTTTTCATCTGATCACATCTCATGGCATCTGAATTACAGGTCTTGCGAATTACTTGTGAATTTTCCTTGGGGGGGGGGAGGGGAAAAAAAAAAAAAAAAAAAAAAAAAAAAAAAAGAGAACAGAAAGACAATCACAAAATGAAATAATTTCTAAAGCTCAAAAGTCTGTTTTACACACACACATATTTACACATACATACACACATTATTATATGCGTGTAACTCAGTGGTTCTCAAAGTGTGGGGCGCGCTCCACTAGTGGGGAATACAGACATGACAGGTGGGGCGCAATGAACGGGAGGAAAAACAGGAAAGTACCTATTCTAATTCATGCTTTTCTTTATTGATAATGAAGAGCGTACGCTCAAAACTAAACAATCTCACACAAATAAATGGATCATTAATACAAGTACATTTAAAATAACATCAGTTGTGGGCCGGGAGAAAAAGTGGAACCATAGTGGAACAATAACGGTTTAACGTCGGACAAACTTGAGCAGCTGCTCGAATCACAAACCTGCGTGAGCCACTGGGCAGCGCTGCGCGACTCTGACAGAAATAAACCGCGCCGACCATCAAAATACATTTTACCCCGCTGGGATGCGCACGTACAATCCAGGCATGGCAAGGCGGAAACAATATTAAACAGTCCTGACATTTTAAATAAAACACAGTGAGTCACGCAGGTTTGTGATTCGAGCGGCGCTGAGTGAATAAACCAGATCATCACTGCGCTATCCAGATAGTCGCGCTGCACTGTATTTGTGCAGATATTTGGTTCAATCGGGTGCCGCAGTTTCGTCCCACTTTTGATGTGTTTGGCTTCACATCCACTTCGACAATGGAAGAAGACGCTGCAGCAGCAGTGAGTTTACTTACATGTGACAAAACCAACAACGAGGAGATTGTAAAGAAAAAAAGCTGCCTCGTCTGTGGTGTGGAATTGGTTCGGGTATAAGAAAAGTGATACGAATGAGACGAACGTGATTTGGAAGGGTCACAAGTGCACTGTTTTAACAAGTGGTGGAAACACGTCAAACCTTTTCTATCATCTGAAATACAAATCGAATATGGCCAAAGTAAAAAAAATGCGGCAAACCTCAGCAATTCACAGTTTAAATAAAATTACATAAAAAAATGAAATTATGTAAAACAATTTCTTTGTGTTTTCATTTTTATTTATGCATTTTCAGATACAAATCGCTATATTGTGATATATATCATTATTGAGTTAGAAAATTGCTTCTACCGTGATAGAAGATTTTGGTTATATCACCCCCCCTAATGAAGCCTATCTTCAGCTTGGATTCATGGTGGTGATGGTGGGGGCAGAGGACAGACTCGTGTGTGTTTTGTGTCTTAAACCGCTAGCAGCAGACCTCATGAGACCCAACAAATTAGGAAGACACTTAGAGACAACACACTCCAGTCACGTTAATAAACCACTGGACGTCTTTGAAAGAAAGCTGGCAGAATACAGACAGCAGGAGAATCGCATGGTAAAATCTGAATCAGTGGACAGCAAAGCACAAGTGGCTTCATTCAAAGTTACATACAGAATTGGCCAGTGCAAAAAAACTACAAACGATTGCTGAGCAGCTAATAAACATGGGGTCAATTATGCAAAGATAAGTGACAACGTAAGCCTTTTATAACAATTGCACGTGTATTTTATCTGTTTTTAACTTGGTGTTGTTTGATCTTATTGGTTTAGGAATTTATATTTCAATAAACAGTAAACTTGGCCGATTTCGTTATTATTTTGTTGACAAGCGGGGCTTGAAAATTCGCTCAGCCCCTTAAGTGGGGAATGACAGAAAAAGTTTGAGAACCACTGGTGTAACTATTATGTGGGTGTAACTGACAAATATATATGCGTAAATGACACTCAAAGGAATGTTTATAGGACCTTGTTGAATCTACACAGTGGGCAGTTCTGAAGGCAAACTTGTCCAATCTCAGTACACGCACACATGCATCCCCATATATACTGCATCTGCACACACAAACAATACCTCTGTCCCACTTATGCTACTGCTGGACTCATCTGGAATACTAGGCAGGCGAACTCCAGGTCTGCACATACCGCTGCTTCCTGACACAGTACCACTGCAGGAACAAGACGACAACATATTCAACTTTCAACATATAATCAATATATGTTAGACCTTCACCCTAAACGTCCCAAAAGTGAAAAAAAAAAAAATTATTATTTACTTGCACAACTAGGTGCTTGCAGTGAATCTACCTAAATATCAGTTTGCATATTTACAAGGTTAGAACTTTAAGAAGGTCAAAAGTAACCACTACTTTCACTCACCGTATGCGGCTCTGAAAGCGCGAGAGGAAACGAGTAGAAAGGCTTAGCCTAGGGTTGAGGAAGTTCTCATTGGAAGGCGACAGATTGCGAAGGTCTGTATTAAACTTTTCTATGAAAATAGTTACCAAAGTAACAATTTTAATTTCATGACCACACTATATTAATAAACTCTAGTATTAATATATCATGAAAAGTTTATTAAATCTTTGCAGTTAACTTCTTTGGCTTCACGAGAAAAGTAAAATGCTGCTGTATGCTATCTTTGATACAAAAAGTACAACTCCCAGACCTAAATGAAACAAATACAGTTTAAAACAAACACCACGTAATCTTAAGCACTGAAACATTAGTCAGAATGCAGAAGTACCATTATTTCCCACTGATGAAGAGTCGTAGTGTTGGGGCAGGAGATTTGCAGGCTCTTCATCTTCCTCTTCTTCCACTCCAGAACTCCCCATGGAGCTTGCCTGACAGAGAGTCGGTGTCTTCTAAAATGCACAACATATTCAAACAAATGTACATCATATCGTATATAATACATTTATCAGTAACCAAAAGTTGTTTTTTAAATTAGATTTAAAGCGTCATGTTATAAGGAATGACACTTGCTTAAATTATATTATTACAGAATTATCGTGTTAAGACTTTTCCAATATAGACTGATGTAGGCATCTATCTGCAGTGTCAACACTGACTATATGACAACTCTGTGTGTTAGTAACTCACGGTCATGTGCCTGATCACTATGCGCCGGGTCACTCTCAGCTGAGCAGGCACTGTCAGGACTCAGCTCCTCTTCCTCTGGGTCAATTTCAACATCTTCACAAAGTGCCTTCACATCAAACTCCCTACAATAATTGCACAGGAATGTTCATCAGAAGTAGTTAGTTATGTAACTCTGTCCAGTATGACAGGAAGTATTACAAAACTAATGCACATGTGTACGGGGTCAAAAAACTATAGCGGATGAAGAGAGTTAAAGCTGGAATAGGTGAAATTGCAATGCAGCACTCATAGCAAGTCTCACTTGACAACATAAGACATTCATCAACAAGTGTCATTGTAGTGCACAATCCTGACATCAAAATGTATTATGACTGTTAAAGTTTTGTAAAAAGAAAGGGATTTTAAAGTACCTCTATGGAGTACACATTTCAAATGAAAAAAAGCATTAAAAAAATTATATTATAAAACAGCTTTTTTTAAATATTAATTAGAATGTACTGAATTACTTCTTAAAAATCAGAGTAATAAATTAAATGTTTTGTCTGTACGCTGTTTTAAGGGACTTACCCCTCTCCTATGGTGGACAGAGCAGTGCTGTTGGCTGGGTACAGAACATAGTCATTGATTTCTGAAGAGCTGAGGTCTGTGTCTTGAAGGACAGAACCAAATTGTTCAGACACCTAGGGAACATGTACACAAAAGTAGGTTATGCTTGTGTAAGTGTCTAAACATGTATGCATCCTTTGAAGACAGGACATGGTCTGTATATATAAAATTCTTGTATATAAAATGTTGTATAATAAATTAACTATTTAACTCCACTACAAACCCTTTCAGTCTCTTCCTCATCGAGATCACCTCCAACAACTTCTTCATCTAAAAGACTGTCGAGGCTCTGAGGGTGAAAGTCCGCTTCTTGTACCTCCTTATCTTCTACACATATATCCGCATTATCTCCTGCTTGTCTGGGAGAGTCCACGAGAAGACTCCTGGTCTCCAGTACTGAGCGAATAGCGAATGGATCGGCATGTGCAGCCCAGCGCCCCTGTGGCTGGTACTGAGGAACTCTCTCTGGGTCCACACTGCTATTGCTCACAACTCCAGCACCCTACACACATTGTGATAAACATTCTTTTAAACGCTTCCCTTATTACAATTTTAGATGATCTTTGTACAAAGTTGCAGTAATGATTGTCTTCATGGTTTCATATACACGTCAACAATAACCCATGTGCATTGAAGGACTGTATTATTTTTATCTAAGATTTATACATGTCTGGTAACATTTTTTTATGAAATATTTTCCTAACAAAATCAATTTAAGGAACATACCAATCTTCGAGCCCACATAGGGAGCCGGCCATTGGTCTGTGGCATAATGATATCCAGATTCTCTGAAGTAAATAAAAACATCGTTGGTTAATCGATACACATCTGACTCAAAATTACAAAGGGATTGCTGTCAAAGAGAACAAAAATATCAGATTGTATAGAAAAGTTATATTTATGTAATAAAAGTTAAATACGTATATTAAAATCTATACTCAAAATTTATCAAGCCAAGTTAAACCTAACCCAACCCAAGTAGGACCATTAAAATCTATAGCAACAATAGCAGAACACCAGAGCACATATTGTAGGAGTCCCATTAAGTGGTCTAACGGTATGTGTACTGAAACCACAGGTTTTTTTTGTTTAACTATTGCTGATTTTCTGGATTAATTCAGTTAATATAAATTAAAATGTCCTACGATATACATTTATTTTCCCTAAAACTACATATATGATGCATCTAAAAAATTTCATATTTTGCAAAAGTGAATTTTCTTTTGTAATTTGGTTTAAAAAAAACAAAACTTTAATATTTTAAATTACCTGATCTGAAATTATTTTAATGCCTTGTTTTGTTTCAACTTGAATGAAAAACATAAAAATAATCTGATCGTAGCAAGTCTCAGTATTAGGCAACCCAAGAAACAACATAATGGTATGGTGGGGGAAAAAAAAGTAAAAATTAAGAAGAAACCCCTGGTAATTCAACAGCTTGTAGAATCACCATTAGTAGCAATAACTTAAAGTAATCTTTGTTTGCTTCAGTTCATTGGGGTTGATTTGAAAATGACATTTTTTTTATTGAATTAAAGGGGGGGGGGTACTAACTTTTGAACATGACTACATAGACATGTTTTTAGAAAATGTAAAGGTGAATCTATGTGCATTCCTTGTGTGTTCAGGAAATAACAGCATGTTTGCCACCGTTTATGATAAGATTGTACATGTTTACAAGTTAAATCTATATAAAAGGTTTTGCCGGGTATTTACATTAGTTCATAATGAATAAAAAGAAATCCTATGTTTGTTTTTTCCCCCCCTGTACACAAACCAGTGAACTTTGATTTAAAATCAAGGTACATACTGACCCATGACTTGTGAACCCTTATACAAAAGTAGCAGTAGAATTAAATTTGTATCCATTAACCTGTAGTAGTGTCTAGCCTGGCCGGTGTCTTGGGATCATCAGGATCCTCCTTTTGCTCCAGCAAGCTGTTCGTTTCTCCCTCTTTTGGTTGAGCCACTACACTGCATGGTACAGAAATGTAGGTTTCTCTCCTTTACGAGAAAATGGCAAAAAGACAATTAGTCTAGACCCCTTTTTAGATCCAAGGTACACACGAGTGATCATTTATCTAGAGGGTAGCAGCATTTAAATAGGAATGCATTGCAAGTAGGAAGTTGTACTGAGTAGTACCTAATGGTTTGTTGTTTGCAAGCAACTCTGTTCAAGTTCCTCATTCCTGCTCTCCTTTTCCTCTCTGCCAGTCTCTTTCGCATCAAGTTAGTCATTTATGCGCAAAGCCGCCAGACAAATACACAGCTATCAAACACATCACCCAACAGAAAGAAACTGATTACAACATTGACCTTTTAAAGGGAATTTAAAGGGTCCAATATAGTATACAAAAGACTCCATGTGTTGTATTCTTATGACAAATACAGCAAAATATTTAATACAATTAGGTATTAATGGCAATAAATTCAACATCACATAAAACCAAGTAAGTAAAACTTCCTTGTTTGACAGGGAAAAACGAATTAAAAAGAAAAGAAAGAGCAGCATGGATTAATACCTATCGCCACAGACGGTGATTAAATGCTTGCAGTCTGGACTAAATTTCATGCCAGTCACAAGTTCTGTACAGAAAGAGGAAAGAGATACAAATTTATAACCAAATGAACTTTATGAATACTGAATGTATTCAGGGTACTTTTTCTCTTTTCTTAAAAAAATAAAATAATAAAAGTCACCAGAATGCCCAAATAAGGTTGCCACACATTCTCCAGTCTCATAATCAAAAACACAAATGCTCTTATCTGAGCAACTGGTGGCCAAGAACATCCCGGAAGGATCTAGTTGAACCTGAAAGTAGATAAGGGGCAAGTTAAACAAAATGACCAATAAATAAATATATACAGTAATTAATAATATGCACTAATACTTGAAAGGACTTGATAATACTTGATACAGTGTGATTTGAACAAACAGAATGAAATAAATCTGCATTTGATTAATCACCATTTGTTTGGTTCATGAATCACTTTCAGCTTTTATTTGTATGAGATATGCATACAACACCTTGATTTAGTCATCACACACTGCTCAGCCATGGCATTAAAACCACTGTAAATAACAGTGCAACATCTCATTACACTGGCACTAGTCAAGGAATCGGACACATCAAAAAAATAAAAAGGGGCAAACTTAAGGATCTGAGAGACTTTGATAAAAGACCAAATTGTAATGTTTATATGACTGGGTCAGAGCAGCGCAAATCTTGTGTTCTTGTGGGGTGTTCCTGGTATGCAGGTATGTTAGTATCTACAAAACGTGGTCCAAATAAGGACAACTGGCGATCCAGTGACGGGTCATAGGTGTCCAAAATCAATGATGTGCATGGGACAAATTGCTGAAAAAGTTAATGATGGCAATGATGTGCATCACAACTTCCTTAATGGGTAAAAACTGGATAACACGAAGTCGACTTGAACAATATAACTCGGGTTCTGATCAGTGTACAGTACAGTACAATGCAAACATCAGAGACTACACCCTTCTGTTTTCAACTGGTCATTCAGCACTTAATATTAATTGATAAGTGGCAAATAGTATACTTAATTCAACACTGAAGCTTATTATTACGATTTTCAGTCAAAAAGCCTTACAGTATTATAATTCAGTGTTGAATTAAGTTTTAAGCTGCTGAATTCAGTGCAAAATAAAGAAATGCATCACATTAACCTCAATAACCTCAAATTCTTTACTGAATTTTCAGAAATCAGTAATGACTAGGGATATAACGGTATCGTAAATACCGTCGTACCGCAATAATTTCTTTCGATAATACCGTGGTGGCATGACGATAAAACTATCGTGGATCTGTAGCAACAACAGACCGCAAAGGATGATGGTGACGCCTGGGCTGATGGGAATTGTAGTTCCCGCTACCTCCCGTTCGCTCCATTCGCCTGAGCAAACTTTTCTCAGAAGACCTATAGTTTTATCGAGTCATGTCGGTTTCTCTCTGAATAGAAATGAGAAAGGAAAAAAATAAATCCTGTCTCTATCTGAATAAGTGAGTGAATGAGGTGAGTGTTGTCAAATCCTCATTCAGCACATGGGCCAGCTGCAATAAGTAGGCTGCTATTTTCAAGTTTACTAAAGAATACTAAAAGTATTCAAGAATACTAAATTGAAACTTTAATTTTTCAATTTTAATAACAAAATTATTAAACCACGTAAAAAAAGTTTGTTTCAAAGTTTACAGGTAGATGGCTAATTTGTATGCCATTGATGTGTTCAGTGTTCATTTAAACTGTTTAATAAACACTTCTGGCACTTTTTTCGAGTCTCTTCATTAGTTTTGTTTTTCCTGTAAATGATTCAATAAATACCGTACCATTCATACCGAGGTATTACCGTACCGTGAAGTTTTGATACCGTTACATCCCTAGTAATGACTAATGTTTGGAGTGCTAAGGTCAATGCTGACTTGTTTGGAGGAAAATAAAAGGTCTTTTCCCCGTTGCTCTTTTATTCTATAAACCTCACAACCTACTACACACCTTAAGCACTGGGCAATCAGTCAAGGAGCCTTTAAAGCACTTTTTCATCTTGCCGCTCTTCACATTATAAACTCTGAAAAACAGCAAGCGAATAAAGAAATTATTATTATTTTTTAATCACCCATTTAATCCATTTAGCTGTTTCAGACAGAGTCAGACAGAACCTAATGTTACGATCTTGGCAGGCAATGGCAGTGTGTGTGCAAGTGTGGCGTCCAGGTCCATGTCATATAATGTACTTTTCTCCACCACGTGATGGGACCTTGAAAAAAAGCAGCTCCTGAGAAGTCTGCAATGAGACATCCATGGGATAGTGTTAAAGCAAAACAAAGATATCTACTCACATGACAAGAGATACATTAAAATAAAATGTCTCAACACAATAAGCTTAACCTACTGTATTGTACCTTTTCAGCAGAGTGGAAGTAAATGCTCTTGTCAGCACCACAGCTTACCATAGACACCTTTGAACCTACACCTACAAAGATGAATTTTATTGACATATTATGACCAACTTGTAACACTTACAACATGCAAAAGCAAGAAAACAGAAAACAAAAAAAAAACAGTTAAGTTCTACTTACCTGTAAAATTCATGGCCGTGACAGATGCTGAATGGACATAAACAGTCTGTATAAGACCGTAGCTTTTGTCCATATTAAACAGACGTATGAGCCGATCACGACCAGCTGAGGCCAATAGATGAACGCCTAGTTTTAAATAAATAAATAACATTAGATCCAAATCTAAGGGAGAAAATGTGGTTACGTAATTAATATAATTTTTCCTATGCTATTACAGGCTTCCCTTGTAAGCAGTATATATATATATATAAAATAAAATATAATGGCTGCACAGCAACACATTTATTGGTAATCAGCTTTAAAGAGCTTGTAATTGAAGTAGCACACTTTCTAAAGTCAGTTATATTTAAAACGGTGAAAGGGCTAACTGGTAACTAAACAGCGACATAGCAAGATAGAGTGGATTCTTTAATAGTTTAATAGAAACAAAATACATTAACAGAGCTGGCCAGTTTTAGCGATCAATATCTTCCTACATGTGGATACATGCACTCATCTAAGCAGTATCGACTACAATTCAAGATAATTATCGCACACTAACTTAATCAACTATATTATATTAACTATATTAAGCTAAATTACTATTTTTCCAACTCCTGAAGGGACTAAAAGCCAGCTTTGTGACTTTACCTCATGTCATTATTTATATAGTCTATAGATACAAACAGTTTGTATGTGTATACAAATTTACATGGACAGTTCTCAAAAAACTAATTTTCTTTACTTTTCAGATTTTTTTGTATTGCAAATCCTTTTTTGATTATCTGAGATACTGGATTTTTTTTTTCTTTCCATGTGCTATATGCCATTATGAGCCAAAAAAAATGGGTTCATTGTCTGTTGTGCTAGTTTATATAGGTGAAACCAATAACAGAACATATCAAATATGACACCACTTATTGTCAGCGTATTTTCCCCAGCTCGCACTAGCCACTTCCTCATTATACTTGGTTAGTAGTCACAACAAGCATAGCACATCAAATGACAAGGCATTTTGAAAAGCACCACACAGAGAACAAAAACATTAACTCCAGCATTAGCAAGGCTTAATAAAAATTCCAAATGTTCCAAAATCATAGTTTGATTAAGTTCGAATCCATTTTTTTCTACCAGAAAATGTTTGGTCTGATTTCTAGTTGAACTTTAATGAATGTGTTGAAAACTAAAAGAATAACTTACCAGTCTCTGTTGGAGAGTAGGCCAGACATAAAATCTCAGAATCATGGGCCTCAATCCTCAAAAGTTCATCCATGAACTGAAGTCCATAGACCCTGAGAGACATTTATAAAAGCCACCAGACAGTAAATAAGGTCTAGTTTTGGACAAGTGTAGGGAATATTTGATTTTTAGTATGTTTCATGATATTCTGTGTGCGTGAGAACAGAATGTTACTTCTTTCTCTTACCTCGACACAAGCTGCACTTTTAATAAACATCCTATAGTAGTTTATGTTAAAGGTCGTAAAACTGTTAAACGCTCGTAAATGCAGAGCTACTCCCAAATTTTATGTTCTTCTTTTCCTTATCTTTTCTAAACATTCCGGACCAAATGTAAACACTTCTGCACCCTCTTCTTTGGTTCTTTGTGTGTGTGTGTGCTATATATACTGCTCTCTCCCACAATAAACTTGGAACGTCTCACTGATCACGGACTTGTGTATTATTGAGGGGTTCCCTGGTACCAGGCGGGAAGCAAAATACAGGCTGAGCACTGACTAGACGGGGTCTAGCACAAACAAGAAATCCTTACAATTTGGGGGCTCTATCCGGGATACCTCTAATCAGGTGAGTGCTGCTTTTTTATTTTTCTCTATAAGGATAGACCAAGCACGCTCCCTGGGTTTTGGTATCTGGACCATATACAGTATAGTACGGGGGAGGATTGTCTTGTGGCTTTTACGCCAGTATAGCGCGCGCTCGCTTCTGAAAGGTTCCTTGAACTGAAGCATACTGTGGAAGCTGTATTCTGTTGCCCGCTCTTTTTTGTTTTTTTGTCTTTGTTGAGCTCTTTGTGTTGTCTTTTGTTGTTGTATTGTGTGTTGTTTGTTGAAGATATTGGTTCTTTCTGTCGCGGGTTAATTCACATTTATAAAATGGGTAATAAGAACACAACTACTTATCCAAAGCCGGACCCAGAAGAGGTTCCGCGTGACTGGATGAATAGGTGTGGACTCACTTATTTTACCACACCTTGGCTTGATAATTTATCAGGGTGGACTGAACCACAATTTAAATTTTTAACCTATCCACGCGGAGGTACTTTTAAGCCTGAATATCTAGCCTCCGCTTACTCTCAGATATATGAGGGTATGGGTGACCCAGGATGGGATTATCCTTACATGGGTTCATGTTATCAAAAATGGGTAGAAATGAAAGCTCTTTGGGATAAATACTTAGACATAAAAGAAACTAAAATACAGAAGAAAGATTCCAAAGGTCACATCCGAAACTAAATTCAAGCCGCCCGTTCATTCAACCTTTCCGATCCCTCCTCCATATCATGTTGACATAGGATAAATTCTCTCAATTATTTGTTGGTTAGATGCTGATGTTTCTAATTTGAATCCCACTAATCCTTTTGTGAGCTGCCCATCTGTGCCTGTCTCTCCCATACCCACAAAACCGTGCTCACCTTCGTCGGAAGTGTGTGCCTCAGGAAAGGGAAAGACTCCCAAGAAGGTGTCAGGACGAACTCCTGAAAGCCCTCTTTCGGATGATCCCGAGGATACTGATGGTGAGGATTTTGATAACTCGGACAATGAAGGTCCGGATGAGAGGTCTCGCCCCAAACCTCGACAAGAAAACACTGCGTTTGTTTTCTCTATGGGACCAAAGGGTCCAAAAATCCTTCCACCATCCGTAAGCACGCTGAAGGACATTATTAAGATGCTCCCTTCTCTCAACAAACCTTTGCATTTTGTTGATATGCTGATAAAGGCTTCCAGGCACTGTCAGCTCGTGGGTGCGGATTATCGCTTTATTTTGCAGTCGGTTTTGGGAGATGGGTACGATGAGGCTGATTTGATAAAGACGGTAAAATGTTTAGATCCTGAAAAAGACAGATGGACTGTAGTGGTGAAACATGAAGACGTAGAGGGAGGGGGGAGACGAAAAAAGAAGGAATATGATTTTCTTTGGGGTAATTCTAATGAGGCTATGAAACTTTTAAAAGATGAGCTAACTACTTATCTTCTTGCACGTCAACAAGCTAGTCAGGATCTGTCACAGGTAACTAATTGTAAACAAGAAAAGAGTGAGACCACATCCAGGTTTCTGGAGAGGTTTCGAGAGACCTGGACCCTTTTGGGTGGTATGCCCCTCCCTGAAGAAAACCCTAACCCACTTTTCCTTACCACCTTCTTGAATAATTGTCGACCAGAAATCATTAAGATTTTAAAGTTTCAATTGTCAGACCATTCTACAACGACTATTAAAAAATTAGGTGAGCGTGTGAGAACACTGGAAGGAGACGGTATTTTAGAAAACAGACAAGTGGCATGTTTGTTTGTGGAGAGTGAAGGACACAGAGGCGGAAAAAAGGGGGGTAGAGGAGGCAGAGGAGGCCATGGAAGAGGTAGAGGAGGTCTGCAGGGTCACAGTGCACCCCGTAGATCTGGTTATTGTTATTATTGTTATAAAGAAGGTCATTGGGCTCGTGAATGTCGCACGAAGGCCCTTGATGAGGGACGTAGTGGACAGAATGTGTACAATCGATTGAATGATGATCAGTGGCATGATGCTAATAAAGTATTTTCTCCTAATCCTTCACAGCAGCCACCACAGCGAGTACAACCACAACAACAGCAGCAGCAATATAGACCCAATCCCTTCTCAGGGATGCAGGTAGGAGCATATGATGCATAGGGATGCCCGCAGAGTTCCAGCCCCGCGATGTTACTTTGTACTTTCGAGTCACCTCAGGTTAATGAGTTGCCCTTTATAGAATTGTGTATAGATGGTTCTGTATTCTCTTTTATGGTGGATACGGGAGCTACAATGTCGTCATTAGGTCGTGATTATGAGGGACCGCTCTCGACTAAAAGTATCAGCTCTGTGGGAATTGAAGGGGTTGCTCAACAAAATTATTTCACTCCTCAGGTAACTGTAACATGTCCTTTAGATAAGGGAATTAATTTCTCTCATCGTTTTGTCTGTACTGTATGCCTGATTGTCCTTTTAATCTGCTAGGACGCGATTTAATGAGCAGATTACACATGTCCTTGACTTTTTCTGGCGCAAAACTCACTGTTGAAGTGCCTGATTCAGTTCCTTTTTCCCACCTCACAAATATGCGTGTAAATAATTGTTTCCTTTCTTCACAGAACAGCTCTATTCCTGCTGCCCTTCAATGTGTGCCGAGCAGTCTGTGGGCTGAACATAAGGATGAGGTGAGGTTAGTACACTGTGTTCCTTATGAAGCTAAATTAAAACATTTGCAACCTGTGTACATCAAACAATATCCACTCTCCGAGGCCAAGGCCTCAGGAATAGATGAAATTTTAAGCTCATTGCTCAAGCAGGGTGTTATTAAACCATGTGTAAGTTCTTATAACACACCTCTTAATCCAGTACTGAAACCTGATGGTACGTGGAGATTTACACAAGATTTGAGAAAAATAAATGACAATTATCCCTGTAGCACCTGTTGTGCCTGATGTGCTGTCCATCATCTCCTCTATACCTTGTCATCATTCGCATTTCTCTGTTATCGACCTTTGCTCTGCCTTCTTCAGTGTTCCTGTGGAAGAGCAGACACAGCCATTGTTCGCCTTCACCCACAGGGGGTGGCAGTTCACCTGGTCTCGTCTTCCGCAGGGTTGTGTTGATTCACCGGCTGGTTTTTCGGCTGTAGTAAGAGATGCACTTGGTGATCTAACTCTCCCCATTGATTCTGTTGTCCTATCTTACGCGGATGATCTACTGGTGTCTGCCGCTTCGCCTGCCATCTGCGAAGAAGCCACCATTTGTTTCCTGAAACACCTGGCACAGAAGGGTTTCAAGGTATCAAAGACTAAATTACAGTTTTGCAGAGACACTGTAAAATACCTGGGTTTTGAACTCTCCCAAGGCCAAAGAGGGCTCTCAAAGGAACGAATCCAGGTTATTCTCGACACTAAACGTCCCAGCACTAAACATCCTCTCATGGCTTTCCTGGGACTGATCAACTACTGTCGTCAGTGGATTCCTGACTGCTCATTCTACGATAAACGCATCAGGACAGCCATCTCACACAATGATCCGCTCCAACAGCCTCTGACATGGACTGCTGACATGATTGAGGCATACAAGGAACTGAAAAAGGCCCTATGGTCTGCTCCAGCACTGGGCCTGCCTAACTATCAAAAACCGTTCCATCTATATGCGTATGAGCACGGGGGCACCGCTTCTGTTGTATTGGCACAGGAGCATGGGGGGGGGGGGGGGGGATGAGACCATGTGCTTTCTTATCTAAAATTTTAGATGCTGTGGCACAAGGTTTGCCTGCCTGTCTCAGGGCTGTGGCCGCCTGTGCGGTGATGGTACAAGATGCTGAAAAGATTGTTCTCTCTAATCTTTTAATTCTGTATTCTCCACATCAGGTTAAACAAGTGCTGCAGAACATTCAAACACAACACATGACGGCTCAGAGACGGTCTGGGTATGAGATTATCCTGTGTTCTACAAGTAACTTAGAGGTAAAAACCACCTCTTCTTTTGACACCCTCGGATATGCTCTGGCACGCTTGATCAATGCACAGGACGACACGCTAATAGACACAGATCATGACTGTTGTTCAGAGATTATTCACTCCACTAGTATACGTCCTGATCTATCTTCTACTCCATTAACAACTGGTGACACTTTGTTTGTAGATGGTTCCTGTTCAAAACCATATGATGGGAAATTTCTCTGTGGTTATTCTGTGTGTGCGCTGCCAGATATAACCATTGAAGCTTACTCTCTCCCTTTCTCATCTGCTCAGGCAGCTGAACTTTTTGCTCTAACTCGTGCGTGTGTTCTTTCTGAAGGAAAAGATGTCACTATATACACTGATTCTCGTTACGCTTTTGGTATCGCTCACAACTTTGGCCGCATCTGGCAATCCAGGGGTTTTCGTTCTGCTGAGGGTAAGCCAATTTCTCATTCTTCCCTTGTTCAGGATTTAATAGACGCATGCCATCTACCTGGTACTCTTGCTATTGTAAAAACTAAGGCTCATTCTTCTGGTGATTCTATGGAAGTGCGAGGGAATTCGCTAGCTGATCGTATTGCTAAACAAGCAGCTCAAAAACAGATTTTCTTTTCTGATTTGATCAATACATCTTTTCTTGCTAGCTCTTTGATTCCCGATGTAGATTTATTGTCTTTGCAAGCTTCAGCCATGCCGAATGATTCCTCTTTTTAGCAAGCTCAGGGTGCCTACGTTGCTTCTGATGGTTTATGGTATTGTGCTGATGGCCGTTTGTGCCTGCCATCTCATTGTCTTCCATTCCTCGTGCGCGAGTTCCACGGTGTTACACATCGTGCACGAAGGGGGGTTAAGGAAGATATGAAAAAACTCTTTTGCATAGCTAACATGCTTGGAACAATAGATTTATTAATATCTAGATGTTTGGTGTGTGCTCAGAATAATGTGACAAAGGGTTTAGGTAAACACGAAAGTCTTCTGTTACCTACTGCTCCGTTTGCAGAGTGGCAAATTGATTTTACACATATGCCTGCATGTGGTCCATTCAAATATCTTCTGGTTTTGGTAGACAAGTTTTCAAGGTGGGTGGAAGCTTTCCCGTGTGCTCGAGAGAATGCAAAGGTGGTGACCCGAGTCTTAGCGAAAGAAATAATACCTCGTTATGGCGTTCCTCATGCTATTGACTCGGATAAAGGAACACCTTTTACATCACAGGTAACACAGAATTTGTGTAAATATCTTTCACTGTCCTGGCATTTTCACATTCCTTATCACCCACAGTCATCAGGTATAGTCGAAAGAACAAATAGGACACTGAAAGAAAAACTGACTAAAGCAATGCAAACTATGGGGAGTAAAAACTGGGTTGATCTGTTACCTGCTGTTCTAGCTGAAATGAGAATGACACCAAGAAAAGATGTGCACATGTCACCACATGAAATTATATTTGGCAGACCTTTTCCCGTGCCATGGAGGAAAGGTAAACCCGCGATAGGAACAACTGATCTTGATGTACATATTGCTGAATCCAGTAGATACTCTGAACAAACATTATGAACGAATTGCTAATGTGACTCCAGTACCCTCAACAAAACCCACACATCCTTTTAATGTGGGAGATACTGTTCTGGTAAAATCTTTGACCCCCAGAAAACTGGGAGATTGTAAATATGACGGACCAGCAGAAATAATCGCAATTACTCGTACTGCTGTCCTAACTGATCTTTTTCCACAGTGGATCCATGCTACTAGGCTGAAGAGATGTCCTGTCGGCGTGAGATCAAAGGATGAATAAATGTTTGTGTATTATTATCTTTCTTTCTCTGTGATTTTTTTGTTACCTAGACTGAAGAGGTGCTGCAGTGATGACCAACCCGTGACGTGACACAGAGGGATTGTCTTGGGTTGCCACGGGACGACTTCACTATTGCTATTAGTTTACCATTCCTGGTGGTGTCTTAGCGCCTCGTAAGGTGGGACGAGTGCAGATTGGGCGTGCCCGCACTCTGAGCACTGTAGCGTCAAGAAAGGCAATAGTTCACCACTAGTAGTTATTTATATGTTTGACAATGCGAACAAGATTTTTCACACACACAGGTTTACACTCAACCTGTTATATTTCTGTGTATTCTTTTGGTCACACTTCATTCTGTAGAGTTTGTTGTGTCTTTTAGGTCCATGCATTCTTCGCTGTGTGCAAAATTTTTTGTACAAGTATGTTTCAGGTTATGTTCCTGCGCCGTGTCCGATGACCTATTATCCGCCGGCGACTTCTTGAAAGCTCTGAGTTTTATTCAACGATGTTTCTTATGAATAAAAGGGGGGAACTGTAGGGAATATTTGATTTTTAGTATGTTTCATGATATTCTGTGTGCGTGAGAACAGAATGTTACTTCTTTCTCTTACCTCGACACAAGCTGCACTTTTAATAAACACATCCTATAGTAGTTTATGTTAAAGGTCGTAAAACTGTTAAACGCTCGTAAATGCAGAGCTACTCCCAAATTTTATGTTCTTCTTTTCCTTATCTTTTCTAAACATTCCGGACCAAATGTAAACACTTCTGCACCCTCTTCTTTGGTTCTTTGTGTGTGTGTGCTATATATACTCCTGTCTCCCACAATAAACTTGGAACGTCTCACTGATCACGGACTTGTGTATTATTGAGGGGTTCCCTGGTACCAGGCGGGAAGCAAAATACAGGCTGAGCACTGACTAGACGGGGTCTAGCACAAACAAGAAATCCTTACAACAAGTTTCAATATTTTCCTAGCCGAATGTATTAAACTGTTCCAAACATTTGTCAGTATGTTAGACATCCATACGTCAGAAACATACTGACAAAATGGATAGGTGGCTTGAATATTTTTTATTATTATTAATTAAATATATGGCTCACCGTAGGTTTCCACTGCGATCTCCAGTGGCCAGGTGCTGCCCATCAGGGCTGATTGCTAGGACTCGGATTCCAAATTTGCCATCTTGGTTGCCCTCTGCTTTATCTGGCGGGATCTTAAGGTGCTCAGTGTCGTTATCCACATCTTTACCAAATTCTTAAATAAATACACAGGCAATCAGATTATATTGCATACATTACCTATTAATTGTACACTTTCTAAGAAATACCACACAAGACTGTAGGGTACATACCTGACTGGAGATGTTAGAGCTTTGGTTGCGGCTTTGCTGAAAATCACTGTTCCAAAGACGAATGGTGTTGTCAGATGAACAGGTAAGGAAAGATTCAGGTAACAAAGCTGCAGCTTCTAACTCTGGGTAGGTCTAAAAATAAGGTTAATATGTATAGAAACGATAACCATGTCATGCTAAAAATTCTTTGCAATATAAAATTTTTGCAAGAGTGACAAAAGAGTTTTAAACAAATGCATATATTTGAAATACAAAAGTATATGAAAACTGCATTTAAAAAAATGCATGTACATAGCATTGGTTTGAAATAAGGTACCTCAACACTCCAGACACAAGCACTGTGGTATAGGGAAGAGTAGACCTTCTCTACATTTTTTAGATCATGTATATTCCAAACATACACACTGTGGTCATTATATACACACATCAGGAGGCTTGTTACAGGATCATGTGTCAGGGCCAAAGTATCTGGATACTCTGCCTCTACCCTATATGCAAAGAATGGGGGGGGGGGAAACGGTGTCACATTAAAATAATTGCCATTTTGCAGTCAATAAATCAATCAGGTTAAACAGTTCCACACATGCTAGGTAAATTTATCGCTTACTGTAAAAACTACAGATGCATTTCTTGTAGTCTTTAATAGAATTAGATCCATCAATCTAATTCAACCTGCCATTACATCAATACACAAGTTCTCTCTATACATGGAAACATTGAAACGTTTGCCACAATTAGTCAAGAGACACAAAACTGCTCAACATGGTGCTTGAAACTAGGAAGCTTTCTAGTGGTCATTGTGATTGGGTAATAAAATGCTACATTCAACTAAAGTTTGTAACTCATCATCCTAAACCTCCAAAGACCCCCTCACCTCAGGAAGTCAAGAAGTTTTACAGTTCCTCCCAAGTCAAGTGACTACAAATCAACATGGCTGCGCACCGCACAGCATTAGACAAAGTATGTAGTAATAAATACCGTTAATCATTCATTTTGTGTGTGCACAATCATCTTTTTTACATCACCTGTTATACGTGTTATAGGTTTAATAAAGCTAATATGTTAAACCTACAACACTGACAACAGAATGCACCATTTTTGGAGGAAAAATATAATTACTTATCAATTGTGGCTGATTAGATTATTGATAGCATTCCCATCTACATAAAGAGCTAGAACGGTTATAGAGCATATACAGTCTGATCTATACAGCTTGAAAGAAGACTCTTACTGAGGCAGCATGCCGAGAGACATCCACTCCAAGATAGTGGGGCCGATGCAGTGTGGTGATATAATGAAGGTTTTGTGGGCTAAATACCCTCACTATGCCATCTGCACAGCCGCAAAAAATTAAAGCTTCACTCACAGATAAACAGCGTGCTGAAGACGTCTGCAACAGAAACCAAAGGATTTTAGACAGATTTGCAATGAGGGTTATTATCCAATACTGTCACAATGGCTAATGTCTGATGTGTATCTGAACTATGTTTTGGCCTTAATAATGAGTGTTTTTCTATTTAAACTGACTTACTTTGAGGTCAACCCATAAATCCAGCTGCCGGTTGCTGTTGAATTGGCAAAGAAGACCAGTATGGGTGATGCAGTAGGTACTACTTGACATAGTGCCACGACCACATGCCAAATCACAGAATTCAACATTCTGGTGTTCTCCTAGCAAGCCTGATCGACCAATCAGGGGCACTGTACTGTTTACCTAAAAGCAAACCCATGCACAACATAAAATGAACATTTCAACAGCAAACCTTCCAGAGTTTGTGTTTAAAAAAACATTTAAATATTACACATAGTAAGGGTACATTTTAAAGTTGTAGGCATGTGAAACTATATGCACCTATTTTAGTTTTTAGAGTCATCTTTAGTTTTGATCACAAGGTGTATTTTTTTTGTGCCATTTAAAAAAAATCTATTTTATGTAATGTCATTGCATTTATTTCAATCCAGAATTACAATAACAGGGCTCGCAAAATCGCTAGCCTGACGTCCCGGGGCTATTGTGTCGTCCAGTCGGGCAACCAAAATCTCTCTCAGCCCCGCCCGTCGGGCTATCATGGGAAGGAAAAATATATGCCAATGATGTTGCATTCTTTCGCAAATGTAGCTGGGTAATTATGTCATTTTTGGTCATCGATGAGCCGCTGTCAATATGTGAAATATTGAAAACGCGTCTGAATTCTTGCTAGTTTTTTACTTTCACTTTGTGATCGCGTGAACTGTGTATATAGAGCGGCAGGACTGATTGATCAGTGACTGATTAATTGCGCACCAATTCCTCTGACATCGTCTTATCACTCATTAGCTTACTATTTAAACGTGACAAGTGAAATCTCCCGCAGCAAGCTTAAACATGTGATTAAGGTTGATTGCGCAGAGAACTTTAAAAAATGAAAAATAAATAAAAATCGCTGACCGTTGTGTGTGCGTGTGTAAAAAAAAAAAAAAAAAAAAAAATTACACAGGTATTTTAATTCTGCTGAGCCAAATAAGACGGGTCAGGGTGAAGATGGGAAAAGGTCTACCACAAAGCGGAAAAGTTATGACAAATCAGACTATGTGAGGCAAATGTGACTTTCACCCAGCCCGAGGGCGACAGTGGCAAAGAAAAACTCCCTGAGACGGTAATAGGAAGAAACCTTGAGAGGAACCAGACTCAACAGGGAACCCATCCTCATCTGGGTGAAACAGATAGCAGGAAATGATCTGCATTTATACAGTGTTAAGTTCAGCTATAATAGTTGATGTTAATTGATGTTATAATAGTTGATACACACAGAGTCGTCACTCCCCTAAATTTGTTTGTGTGTGTGTGTGTGTATGTGTGTGTGTTTGTGTGTGTCATTATACTGATTATGTGGGGTGGATTATTCAGTGAAACGAGGCTCAGCTGAAAGATGTTAGGCACATCAGTCACTTAACCCCAAATAAAAGGTATTTCTTTTCTATTATGAAACCATAATATTGCATCTCTTTCCTAATCATATGTAGGAGTGCGCGGGCGCCGCCGACAAAGAGCGTGTTGTTGCAGGAGAGAGAGGTTGATTTTACGACAGCTGTTTACGGGAGTGTAGTCCAGTGCGGGAGATGCATTGTGGGTAATGTGGTCTGGTGTGTGTGTGAAGTTGGACACGAGATGGGTATCTGGGATATAGAGTCTGAGTTTTGTATTCTTTTCACTCGTTTTTAGTTTGATTTAATAGCAGGATCTACCCGAAAGTTTTTACTATAACCTGACAATATGCAGCAAAATAAAGAATGGACATCGACAAGTTTGTCCATCTTATCATTACCTGAATTAACGGGCTGTTACACTCCCGCGAGCAACATCAAAAACAAAGCGGAGAAGCTAACTGTGTTTGTTACTGCGCATGCGCATGTTTCGCTCCCTCTATATATCCCTCCATGCAGCGAAATTGTTTGAGCAAATTAATAATTTCAATGAATGAAATGGAGGAAGAAGAAGAAAAGGTGGAGCTGAAAAGTACACGAAAATAAGAAAAAGCTTTAGAGGTAAATGCAGTGAAATGCTTCAAATGAACAGATTCTGCCTTTTAAAAAGAGGAAGAAGAATACACTGGCTCATTAAAGTGGAGATTATTTTTTTTAAAACCACATACTAGTATAGAAATATAACAAACAAAAATGTAAATAAAAAGTATCACTGAACATATATTGGGTCATATTTGTAAAAACAAAAAAAAGGAAAGAACAATAAGTTCATTATTCAAAGTGATTCAGATCAGTGTAAAGTTAGTGTGATTTTAAAAGTGCTTTAACTCCACCTGGCACAGTTTCATCCTAGTGGAACAATCTGACTACATGTGCAGTGCCATGCAAAAGTATTTGCCCCTTCCTGATTGTTTTCTTTGCATATTTGTCACACTTGTATGGGTGGAATTTGACCTAAACACTTTATGAGGAAAAGACAGATTGTCCTTTTTGTTTGTGAGATATCCTGAACATTTGGCAGGGGGTATCATCGTGATGCAGTGTAAGATCTACCAGTCATCAGTGTAAACTGTAAGTGCAGCAGGTCAGTGATGATGAACCAGTGCCTGCTGATGATAACCAACACGTCTCCCCGGATCTACCAGAGCCAAGTGAAAAGAATCACAATCAAACTGAACAGCTGGAATAAAGTCAGTAGCAGCATTACCTCCTGCTAGTCATTATTATGGTAGACAATATTAATTAAAAAGTAATGCTGCTACTGATTTTATTTCAGCTTACCTGTTCAGTTTTATTGCCATTCTTTTTAAAATATTGTCTTTATAGATTTATATGTAGTTTGTCTTGATGTTCTTTCCTTTGTTTCACTAATATGACCCAATATATGTTCAGTGATGCTTCAAATAATATGTTTAAATAGCATTGCTTTCCGACCACATCCATCTGGCAGACAATCCTTCAACAGATCAAAAACACCACAGACATACAGGTCACATCATATGCCTACAGAACTGAAGCCTGCGATGCTACAGAAAGAAAAATAGTCGGCGGAGCAAAATTATCCGCCCCTGCATTCATCTCCCGCCGTGCACGCGCACAACCTGTGCAGCGCTTTTACACAAAGGGGAAATATATATATATATATATATATATATATATATATGTGTGTGTGTGTGTGTGTGGACGGCAACAAGCTGCTTCTCCACTGCCTCGGACACAATAAATATCGGAAAAATCACCATTAGCTAGATAATAACATTTACAAATAACCAAAAGTCCAGCATGCCAAACATACCTCTCGCGCACACCGGAACCAGCCGCCACACTTCCGGAAGCGCAGCCTGGGGGTGAATTAGCGCCACACCTGGCTGTTCTCGCCGCACCCTTTTATACTCTCCCAAACTACACCCAGTAATCAGTCTCCGGTGCATAGCCAGAAATCGGGAAGGAAGTGCAAAACTCCTTCTCACCACACTATCAAGAACCCTTTACGATCGACAAGTTTGTTTTTTCGCCCCTACAGAACCTTCAGTCCATAGAGCCCAAGCCAGTTATAATGTAGACTGTCAAAATGCAGAGGTTTCCTCTCCTTCTTCACCTGCCAATTTCCTGTCCACCAGCCGTCATACAACAGCTGCCGACCGGAAGGGTGAAGGTTATCACACATGCTTCCAGACCACCTCACTTCATCATATATCTGCTCATGCTATATCACAGAGCACGATGCACACTTTTCTAAATGTGTTAACGTGTCCTCTTCCCCACGTATGAGCTCACTGATGTCCAAGTCACTGTGATAAGGGACGAGGGAGACGGCATACCATCCCTTCCCAAAGAGCATAATGGATTGTTTCATTTTCCCTTTGTATCCTGGTCACGAGTCATTGTGGCATCATCAAGATCCTAACTCATGAAATCCAGTCAGCAAAGCCAAGTTAACTTTTCTCAGTATGCCAGACCCGTGATCTCAATACGCTGACCTCTCAGGAACTCCTTTAACGGCCCGGACAGGTATAACTCGCTTGGAGTGACATCAGGACCATACAGGGGATGTGGCAATAACTCCTGTAATGTGCAAGTAGTGTTGGCGAATGTCAAGTCCTGGTTCCACTTGAACGTTCCTCGTAGTACGAGGCCTGTGCACAATTCAGAATTTGAGAATTTTGGCCGCCATTCAATTCATGAGTTGGAATTTGAATTGAATTGACTCCGCCCCACAGGAAGTTGAATTTGAATTGGAATGACAGGAAGTGGAATTAAATTCATGGCAATTCAAAGACATTCCACACAGTCATACAACAGAAAGAATGTGTTGAATCTCACATACGATTACATTCATTTTGTAATTTAATAGCATAATTTCATTACACATAACTAGTCACTCCTCAACCCTGCATACATTTTGTTCCAACATATAGATAATGATCAAATTTTTTAAATAAATTACTCCCTCAATGTTTGATTAGTTTTCTTCAAAATGATATTTTCATTTCAAAGAATTAAAATAACACAAAGTCGAGTGTTGACCATCAAATTGTGTAGAAAAGAAGCTTTCAAACAAATGTCCACCTCAAATTGTTTGGCAACCATTTTTAAATACTTTTTTAAACCATTTTTAAATACATTTTTAAATACCATTTTAAATACCCGTTCCATTGTGTTCCACAAAATTCCAATTCCAATAAATCAAACTTAATTATGTGTTCTGTGACTAGAGCTTTTAACATTCATTGCTTGGGGGAAACATCTGTATAAGTAGTTCAAACATCTGTAATCTGTACAAGTAGTTCAAACTAATATCATTTATAGAATATGTAATGAAATCATATCTGACGTATATTGTAAAGCTTCATTGTTAAACACTTCACTTATGTATATGAATTTCTTTGAATTTGTATTGAATTGCAATTCCGCTTCCTTTAATTCAATTCCGAATTGTAATTCTAGATCCTGTTTTTGACATCAATTCAAATTCAAGTCAAATTCAAGAATCTGAATTGTAATTTAGGAGTCATTATCAGTTCCATTCTGAATTGTGCACAAGCCTGCCTCGTCCAAACACAGTAAGTAAAAAAAAAAAAAAAAGAAAGAAAACCCCTCAGAACCAATGATATGAATTGACTGAGATGTAAAGACGGCCTGGGTCCCTTATTTCTGTGTAACACTGATAAACACGGCCAGTTTCTCATCACTCAGAGTTCCAGGCTGAACAATGTCGATGGATGTGAAACCGAGTATAACGAAAAGTGCTGCCACGTTGTTCGTATTATCAGCAGATATACAGTACTGTATGCCTAGACCTAAGGTTTAGCATACATTATGGGCACTTTATTAGAAACACCTGAAACATTAGAAGCAGCTGATTAGAAGCTGCGTCTGAAGAAGAAGAAGAAGAAGTATATAAATAGGTAATGAATCATTTATGCGGCTGAGTCGGTGTGTAATACTGAACACAGATCGCTGTATCTTACATGTGTTTAATGCCCACTCCAGGGCTCTTGTCTAGAACCACGATGTCATGGCGCTCGGCCATTCGCAGGATCTCCTCAGCATACGGGTAGCGACCGGTGCGGGACGAGTTCACGCCCATCCACTTCATCGGGTTGAAATCTTTCAGGATGAGAGGCCAGTCGAAGCCCCTTCCCTCGAACCTACAGCAGCGGAGGAAACGTATTTAAAGCTACAGTAATAGTTGATGGAGCTGTAATAGTGATACAGTAACTCACTGCTTTTATTAACATTGGTGTGTATTACAAGCAGCACCAGAATGTATTTTACTGTCAATGAGGCAGAGGTTTAAAAACTGCTGGATCGTTCATTTTGGAAAACATCAAGAGCACATATTCTAATTTAATATCACTTAATATTATTCATGCCTTACATTTATACAATGCAATCTTATTCCAATTAACCCTGAAAGATATTAGGACGCTGATCACCATCTACTCCAAATGATCTGATCCCCATTCACTCAACCTAAATCATGATGATGGGAAGAGGTTCTAGAGCAGCTCCAAAGGGAGTTCTGCTGCCCTCTGGTGGTGACTCACATCTGCATCCTCATGTTTGTTGAGTCCATGGAAGTAGAAGGTGTTGTTGTTGATGAGGAACTGTGTAGTGGTGACTTACACCAGTCCGGATTCCCACAGGCAGCGTGTAGTAATCCACATCACCACTCTCCGCTGTGAGCTCAACCTGCGTGAACAACAGTTAATCCACATCAAACATCTAAGGATCTCTGATTCCCCGTCTGTAGCTGAATATAACCGGATTCAGCAGGATGGCGTCTCCAAACATTCTCCAAACAGCTGCACTTTACACATTCTTATAATCAGAAATCAGAAAAAATAAACATCGTTTATCATACTGCGTGGGGAAAAGAGATCTAATCTGATGGAGTTTTCACTTTTTTGTTCTCCAATTTATTTAAGTAATAATCATTAATTAATCATTAATATTAACTATTAATAATTATTAACCATCATTAATATTCCATTGTAAGAAATAATAATAATAGTTAATAATTATTAATAGTTAGCTGCATGCATATCTTGACTAAATGCATATAGCAATTACAATAACTAGGGCGTTCAAGTCAAACCAGGACATATTTTGTTGTTGTGCAGATTAAAAGAGTAACTCTCTTTATTCCTCTATATAATCCTCCGCTACATGAAGGCACTTATCCTGGAGTTTCACCAGTGCTTTGATACCATCATGATAAAAGGTTCTCTCATTACACCAGACCCACGATCGGACTGCCTGCGTCACGTCTGAAACCCTAGCCCCCTTAGATCTCCTTAACTGGTGGAAATGGCTTGGACTGAGGTCAGGACTGTACGGGGGACGTGGCAATAACTCCCAGTCGAGTTCCTGTAATGTGCATGTGGTGTTTGCGAATGACTGTGTGTGAACTGTACACACAGACACAGATACGTCTCTTCTCTTCCACATCCGAGCATCAGACACTCCACCATCCGAGGATCAGACACTCCACCATCCGAGGATCAGACACTCCACCATCCCAGGATCAGACACTCCACATCCGAGCATCAGACACTCCACCATCCGAGGATCAGACACTCCACCATCCGAGGATCAGACACTCCACCATCCGAGGATCAGACACTCCACATCCGATCCGAGGATCAGACACTCCACATCCGATCCGAGGATCAGACACTCCACATCCGATCCGAGGATCAGACATTCCACATCCGAGGATCAGACACTCCACATCCGAGGATCAGACACTCCACATCCGAGGATCAGACACTCCACATCCGATCCGAGGATCAGACACTCCACATCCGATCCGAGGATCAGACACTCCACATCCGATCCGAGGATCAGACACTCCACATCCGATCCGAGGATCAGACATTCCACATCCGAGGATCAGACACTCCACATCCGAGGATCAGACACTCCACATCCGAGGATCAGACACTCCACATCCGATCCGAGGATCAGACACTCCACATCCGATCCGAGGATCAGACACTCCACATCCGATCCGAGGATCAGACACTCCACATCCGATCCGAGGATCAGACACTCCACATCCGAGGATCAGACACTCCACATCCGAGGATCAGACACTCCACATCCGATCCGAGGATCAGACACTCCACCATCCGAGGATCAGACACTCCACATCCGATCCGAGGATCAGACACTCCACATCGGAGGATCAGACACTCCACATCCGATCCGAGGATCAGACACTCCACCATCCGAGGATCAGACACTCCACATCCGATCCGAGGATCAGACACTCCACATCCGAGGATCAGACACTCCACATCCGATCCGAGGATCAGACACTCCACATCCGAGGATCAGACACTCGACCATCCGAGGATCAGACACTCCACATCCGAGCATCAGACACTCCACATCCGAGCATCAGACACTCCACATCCGAGCATCAGACACTCCACATCCGATCCGAGGATCAGACACTCCACCATCCGAGGATCAGACACTCCACATCCGATCCGAGGATCAGACACTCCACATCCGAGCATCAGACACTCCACATCCGAGCATCAGACACTCCACATCCGATCCGAGGATCAGACACTCCACATCCGAGGATCAGACACTCGACCATCCGAGGATCAGACACTCCACATCCGAGCATCAGACACTCCACATCCGAGCATCAGACACTCCACATCCGAGCATCAGACACTCCACATCCGATCCGAGGATCAGACACTCCACCATCCGAGGATCAGACACTCCACATCCGATCCGAGGATCAGACACTCCACATCCGAGCATCAGACACTCCACATCCGAGCATCAGACACTCCACATCCGATCCGAGGATCAGACACTCCACCATCCGAGGATCAGACACTCCACATCCGATCTGAGGATCAGACACTCCACATCCGAGCATCAGACACTCCACATCCGATCCGAGGATCAGACACTCCACCATCCGAGGATCAGACACTCCACATCCGAGGATCAGACACTCCACATCCGATCCGAGGATCAGACACTCCACATCCGATCCGAGGATCAGACACTCCACATCCGATCCGAGGATCAGACACTCCACATCCGATCCGAGGATCAGACACTCCACATCCGATCCGAGGATCAGACACTCCACATCAGAGGATCAGACACTCCACATCCGATCCGAGGATCAGACACTCCACCATCCGAGGATCAGACACTCCACATCCGATCCGAGGATCAGACACTCCACATCAGAGGATCAGACACTCCACATCCGAGGATCAGACACTCCACATCCGATCCGAGGATCAGACACTCCACCATCCGAGGATCAGATACTCCACATCCGATCCGAGGATCAGACACTCCACATCCGAGGATCAGACACTCCACATCCGATCCGAAGATCAGACACTCCACATCCGAGGATCAGACACTCCACCATCCGAGGATCAGACACTCCACATCCGAGGATCAGACACTCCACCATCCGAGCATCAGACACTCCACCATCCGAGCATCAGACACTCCACCATCCGAGGATCAGACACTCCACCATCCGAGGATCAGACACTCCACATCCGAGGATCAGACACTCCACCATCCGAGCATCAGACACTCCACCATCCGAGCATCAGACACTCCACCATCCGAGGATCAGACACTCCACATCCGAGGATCAGACACTCCACCATCCGAGCATCAGACACTCCACCATCCGAGGATCAGACACTCCACATCCGAGGATCAGACACTCCACCATCCGAGGATCAGACACTCCACATCCGAGGATCAGACACTCCACCATCCGAGGATCAGACACTCCACATCCCAGGATCAGACACTCCACATCCCAGGATCAGACACTCCACCATCCGAGCATCAGACACTCCACATCCGAGGATCAGACACTCCACATCCGAGGATCAGACACTCCACATCCACGTTGAATGTTCACGTCATGGAAGGTCATTCACGGACCTACAGCCTTCTTTAAAACGTCTACACCACTGAAATGCTTTACTGCGGCTAATATTCACATACAGTCCTTTGCTTGAAGTCTATTTCATGCTCTCGGAGCCCTTGAAACGAGGCTCAGCTGAAAGATGTTAGGCACATCATGTTCCATATGGACTAGAGGATCTGATCAATCCCATCGGTGCAGCAGGATCCAACCCCAACAAGGTGTGTGTGTGTGTGTTCAGAATTAAAGAGGTGTGAAGTGACTTGGTAAGTCGTTAGCTATTTCACTTTCTAGTTTGAGTCTGCTTTTCAGAGGTATAATTCACTCGGTAGGTGTGCGCACACACACACAGACACACACACGTAACATGGTCTCTCTCACTTTCTGCCAACTCAAAATAAAAAATACACATAAATATCCTCATTAATGACCCTCAGGTGTAAGAGACACATTTTACCTGCCAGTTCCACCTGTCTGTGTCTCCGCCCACACCTGAGGCTCCATCACTTCCTGCTGCCACAGTGTGTTTCCTCTGCGCTGTCCTTCACTCTAGTCTCACTCACACATGATTTATATCATCTCAGAAACATTTACATATAATCACTTCTCTCTGTCTGTCTCTCTGTCCCCCCGTCCCCGTCCCGTCCCGTCCCCCCTAAGAAATTAGGAATCTGGAGAACTGGAGCCAGAGGAACAACCTCCTTCTAAACGTCAGTAAGACAAAGGAGCTGATAGTGGAATTTCTACTCCTGCACCATAGAGAGCATCCTGACGGGAAACATCACGACCTGGTTCGGGAACAGCACCATGCAGGACAGACGAGCTCTACAGCGGGTGGTGAGATCAGCTGAGCGCATCATCCATACCGAGCTCCCTGACCTGCACTCCATCTACAGCGAGCGGTGCTGGACCAAGGCCAGGACGATCGTGAAGGACATCAGCCACCCCAACAATGGACTGTTCACTCTGTTGAGGTCAAGAAAGCGATTCCGCTCCCTGAAGACCAACACAGAGAGACGGAGGAGGAGCTTCTTCCCGCAGACGATACGGTCTCTTAATCACACCACCACACAGGACTGATCCACTTTGCACATCCACACATGTGGTTTTTGCACTCTGGACATTCTGGACATTCATTTACACTAGTGGCCGCTGCACACCTGCACATTTGTGCTCATTAGTTAAATCGCTCTATCACAAGGCACTTTAAATAAATCATTTTCGAGTATATTTGCACGCACAAGACACTTTAAATAATTTTCTTATATTGTGTATTTTTGTACTGTACAGTTATTTTCTTTTCATTTTATATAGTTTCTTAGTTAAATTTACCTTCTATTTTCTTTTTCATATTTATTTCCTATTCATAGTCTTTTAAGGTCACGAGCAGTTGTATAAGCATTTCACTGCATATCGTACTGTGTATGACTGTGGATGTGAAACTATTGCCCAAGATGTGTTAGTTTTTCTGAAAGGTTTCTAAAAATGATATTATACTTACACATAGCCTTGATGCAACAGATCTTTTAAAGCGTGAAGGTTTAGTGACGCAGGAACCATGTCTAAACAATCAAGAACTTCTACTTTTACATTTTGTTAGATTTTTTTTGAGTTTCTAAAATAAAAAAGTATTGCTCACAACATTTACTAATAGAACCTAAAAGAAATGTCATGTGTAAGGTTAATGCCGATGAAACAAGTCTAATCATTCCACAGTATCAACTTCTAACTCTGATACAGTATGTTGTTAGATTTTGATGACGACAAAATTTTTTGTGTAACGAAGTTTCCAGTCTAATTACTTTTAACTTAGGTGAAGAAATATTGTAATGGAAGACAAAACTTATGAGAAAGAGAAGAAAAACAACTTTTAGCTCAGATGTTTTTGTAAGAGTTTTCTGAAACGTTTCTAAAATGACGTTATATTTACACCTAGCAGTGGCAGCTAACTGAACTTTCCAGCGTGAAGCTTTAGTGACCGAAAGAAAAAGAAAAGACTCAAACCCTCAAGAACAATCCAAGAACATTTACTGATCTGTTTACTTCTGATCAGTTTTTGTTAAGATTTTGAAGAAAATACTTTGTGTAACTCACATTACCGGTTATTTTGAGAGCATTCAGAGCTAACTCAACTTATATTTTAGGGTGTTTTGAAACATCCAGAATAAAACTGTAAGGGTTTATTCCTACCCCTGTGTGAATGTTTCCCTACAGAGATAATAATAATACAAACCCCATGTGTGACCGGTTTGTCCCCAAACTCTGCGCTGTGTTGTGAATTTAACGAGGCCGGACAACAAATATTCCACAAGCCACTTTTATTATTATGAATGAATTAAAAACCAAATGAATAAAAAACTTCATGTTTGCTTATAACTCTGTGTTTGCGAGTCAAAACAGATAATTTTAGCCATGGAGTTCAAACATGCATACATAGTGTCACTTCCAAAGAAAACATGCGTTAAACAACCTCTATTTGTGCTTCCTTACAAATAAACTGCATTTTTTTTTATCACCAAACATACATCTTACTCGCAATAAACCAACTTCAACTAAACATTTTATTTATTTTTAAGCTAGAGCTCCGTCAGAACTCACCTCTCTCCAGCTACGCTTACCGCGCGCGCACTGAAGGAGACCAGCCGAAACCGGAAGAAGAAGCGGGAACTCTAAAAGGGGCCGTGTCCCATTTTTTTTTTTAGCAGTCACAAGCATAACCGAATATTTTAACACTAGTGCAAAACAATAAATAAAAATAAATTAGCAATAAAATAATGATTTCCAAAGTATAAAATATCAAAAATATGAAAGAAATAACCAAAAAAAAGACAGATTTTGAGTTAAAATAAATGTAAATATAGTATCTGCTACACATGCATGGACGTAAACACATATGCACACACACACACACACACTCACCTGGCGTAAACATTTTCTAAAACAAAGCTATTAAACATTAGCCCCATCTCCCCATGGAAAAATATCTGGTCAAACGTTTATTACATCCTAATCTGATAATAGATGTTAACTAACACCCCTGCGCCATTACAAGGCCTGCTATGACAACCAGAAAAACTGATTTTTTTTCTTTTCAAGAAAAGTAAAGGACCAGGTTTTTAACACATGGTACTCGTATATATAAGCATATGTAAAACCGGCTAGACTTTTAACCGATCTGTTGGATCAGTTCAGCATGTAATTCCTAACTAAATGATCATGGCACACAATGAACTGATGAGTCACGGAGCAGCTTTTTTTTTGTTTTCTTCCATTACATTATTACTAATCACTACACACACGGTCACCCCAGCTTTAGTCTTAGGGAACTTTTTAAAAAGACAAAATAAGCACAGTCCTACCTAAAAAAAAATAATGTGGATAAAACAACAGATTTAGATGAGCACTCAAAAAATAAACACATTTTATGACTAAGCTGAAAAGGCGGAGTTAGAAGCGCAGACTCCGTCGCGTCACGATCTGCTCCCTCCAATCATGCCTTCCGAGGGGAAAACCCCTTGATTCATTCAGTCGCTTGACAAACTCTGAACGCATTCCGTACCAGACAAGACTTTGCTACTCGTGCGCTACACGCTCTTGACATTGGACCTCGCTTATGTTTCTTGTACTTTTTCGCGAGGGTATGCGCGCAACAACACCGTTTTTAGTCGTATCATCGAGACCATTCTACTTCTTCTTCAACGACTCGGGGCTCTCGCCCTCTGGTAACGTTTATGCTTCTTCTCTTTAAAAGTAACTTAAAAACTTCGCTAGTCCTCAATCATTAAAAAATGCTCCAAGTTTTTACCAAAGTGAATAAATGTTTCACTGTTTACCCCCTTGGTAATAAATACATTCTCCCTGTCTTAATAGTTACGCACAAACACCTTGAAATGAGTCCCCTCACCAAGCATATTTTCAAATAAAAACACACTGAACAAATTCTTACAATAAATAAATGAAATAAATACATATACAAATTAAATAAATACGTATATAAATGAATAAATACGTATATAAATAAATAAATACGTATATAAATAAATAAATACGTATATAAATAAATGAATGAATGAATTAATGCATAAACCCCTCCCTTTTTATCACGAAACCTCCCGGCCATAAAAACTCCTAAAGGTCATCTAAAGGTCAAAAAAGCACTTAAGGGGGCAATAAAACTGTCAAAATCGAGTTTGACGAAAGCTGGCTAAGTACTATTTTTTCACACTCCCCAGCGATTCGTCTGATGGCATCCGATCCTCTTAGGTGAGTCTCTGCTTCAGGTCTGGCGAAGAAATAAGGATTTTCGTCAGGCACACCACAGGCTCGTCGATGACTAACCAGGACTTCCATGGACGAAAGCATGTCCGCGGTTAAAAGAACGGGAACTTTTCGGTCTCTCTTGCCTCGAATTTCAACTCGCTGAAAACACTGGCAAAGTTTTTGTTCAAACTCCGAGAGTCCGACAGCCAAATCTGAGTGGATATCCGAAGTGTTTCTGAGGGTGGATGCACTAAGTGGCATTTTTGACACCTCGTCCTCTCTTCTACGATTGAACAGAATCACCTCACAGAGTGTCACATTAGCCAGCTTGGACCAGCACTTCTTATTCTGAATATTTTTAAGGTTGTTTTGGTATTCTTCTCTGCACTTATCAAGGTAGATGTGCATACTTTTAACATCCTCCGTGAACGGAAGGAGCTGAGGCGTATTCCATTTCGCTTCTCGTAGAGTTTGTAGGGCACGGGACGATACACACACATCCCACTTTTTCTCAGGGACCCCGGGTTCTACTCAGATTCTTAAGAAATTCTTCATTGTCCGACTCTGCCATCTGCACGTCACATTCAAGAATATCTGCAATCTTCTTTAGTGTATCACCGAGCTTCAGAGCCAAGGATGGGGTTTTGTAGATGTTCTTTTCTTCATCAAAACCAGCAACAGCCTTCACTGTATCAATCACAAAGTTAAAGTTTGAAGGTATAAAGAAGTCCCTAATTGTTTTCAGTCTGCCAGCTTGTTGTGATTGCTGAATTAGTCTCGCAATTTCACAAAGTTTTTGTCTGATGTACTCATGTTTTGTTTTGTCATGTCCGTGTTTTAAATAAAAATGTTCTCCAAGTCTCAAAATTGTTTTCTCTTTTTTGATAATGTTTGTTATTTCATCCTGGTTCATAGCATTTACTAGCTGCCAAATGTTCTTGCTAACACCATCCGGGACCGGCTGTGCATATGCACAGAGAGCCTGAACGCCACTTTTACCTGGCTTTTGCACCTTGACATGTGCCTCCATAACGTCTTCCGTTTAAGTAATGCTTAACAATTTATGCAGTAGTCACTTGCCTTGACTGGTTGTGTCGCTTGCTGACTTGGGATTAGTGTTCCCGTACCCGTTTTCAGAACCTCATTATTGTGAGCGCGATCTCCTTGGTTCCGTATAAGGTCAAAATGTAATTTTCTTTCTTTTGATTTTAAAGGAAAGCTCATTGCTTTGGCTACAGCAGTTTCATTGCTGTGTTTGCGGATTAAGTGCCTTGCCATTTTATGGCTGTACAAGGGACAGTAGAGGCAGTAATGAGTTTTACTATAGACTCTAGCACCACCTCTCTTTATTGTGTTCATTACGGACACGTTACTTAGGTTTGTGTTACAGTCTTCACTTTCTGCATTCTTACTGATTTTATCCGAAGTGCTGGGACACGTCTTCCTTCTGTAAGTCCTCTGTAACTTATTCTGTTTGTTTCTCACCAATGCAACCTTTCTTGCATGACCACAGGATTCCTCTGAGCTGCTTTCGGTTACTGATTCCCTTGATGGAGTATATTCATCATCATCAATACTGCTCATAGAAGCTTCTGATCCTTTAGTCACTTTGCAGAATTGTTCAAGATATTCTTTGGTAAGCTTGAAATTAAAGACAAAAAAAAAACATTTTCACATCTGGCATGTTTCACATGTTTATTTCAGATAATTTAGCTATAAGCTTAACACCATAAAAACAAACCAGAAAGCCTTTGCAGAGTTAGAATTAGGGTTGAGCCACTCGGCAGCTTTTGCACTTGGTACAGAATCGTCTACATCAGCCAATCACGACCAATCAAATTGAAGCCCAGACGATTCTGCTCACTGGCCGAACCCCACAACGCACTGTTAAGTGTCCTGTTGACTTACAAAACAAATACTTACAAATACACTATCGCTTCTTCTCAAGGGTGGGACATCTGGGTCCTCAGTGGAGCACGAGCTTCGAGGTGCGCATGAATCCGCATCGCTCTTCGAGCCTAGGCTTGTTTCCTACAGGGGGGGATGGGGGAGACAAGAAGAAGAACTTGGCATAAGTACTTACTGTAATACACTGAAAAAGTATATAAAACATGAATAGTTACACAGAATGTCTTTATACTGCCAGATAAAGGTTTGACTTCATTTTACTCCGACAACTTGATTTTCAGCGACCCTACGATTGGCCTTTTTACTTGGTGACGATTGGCCACCAGCATTAACATGCAGCTTCGCTTTGTTGCTTTTGTGCATAAATATCAGTAACATACTGGTAAAAAAATTATGGCTATAACACAGTCTGCAAACAGGCTGCGAGTCACAACTGCAAGTGCACACAAACGCCAGTCTGTCGGAGTATACCTATAACATGCAATCTTAATCTTCACTTCATAGTGTCCAAACACTTTCATACAATTACCACCGTTATCTTTTTGTCAAGTTTCCTCAAATTTGAGATTAGTAATTTTTGCCAAAAACCTAATTTTTCAGGGGGGGTTGAATAATTGAGTGCAATTGTACATGCAAACAGTGGGGTGCATGTATGGTATGCAAATCAGGACCATGTTTATGGGTTTATTTGTTGGAATAATAACCTTCCTGGAAGTTTCGCAAACGAGCATGTTATGAAATAGAGAGCTTCAAACAATCAGATATCAAGATGCATGCTTGCACTTTTGAATGCAGTAAAAATGTGAGGTGCTGCATACAGGTGCACTGTGGGACAAGTGTAGTTTTAGGGTTGGTGATTACCCAGAGCTTACATACAATTACTGAATGATTACATTTCAAGCACCTCTCTCAAACATAACTCAATCTCACTGTAGCCACCACATTTAAAGTAATTATTACCAGTAATTTAGAACGTTTGGCACTTACCAAATTGTTGCAACTTTGGGAAGCTGTACATAGCTCCGATGACTGTAGTAATGAGACCTCTCTCTCTCTGATGGCTAAACATAGAAAACACATTTATTAAAATGCACATACACTATATTTAAAATAAATATGTGAAAAGCAAAGTTGCTAACCATGTAAATAAGAAAATGTAGACATACCGACAATACAGACAAAAGAGGAAAAAAAGCAGGAAAAACTTTTTTTGGTATACATTACATGAGAATTAATTTATCTATTACGATCAAAAGAAACCATTTTGATATTCCAAAGAGCTCATTTAGACACTGATAATCTCAGCTATTTTCATCAGATCTCCTACATTGCATTAAAGATGAAAAACAATATCTGAATAATAACTGAATTATTGCTGAATATTATTGCTGCACGATTCTTGACAAAATATAAATCACAATTTCTCTCCATGGGAATTGACATTAAAAAAAATAATTCAATAAAAAGCAAAAAACAAAACGTGTTTCTTCATCACGTGTGTTAGTTTATATTACTACTATTATTATTAATATAATGTTTTATCAGTATAAGGTAAATGTAACAGTGTTGGGTAGTTTATTAAATACCCAGTTTACAGTGTAAAAGTTATTGTTGTTAAAGGCTTTATTGCTCAATCTGAACACACTTCCAGTGAACAGCTCTGTACCTTTCTTTCTGTCCTCAGAGTCTCTGTGGAACACTTTGAATCAACACTGCAGGTTTAATTAAGTTATAATCCACTTAGAACTGCACGTGCCTGTCTCTGATCAGACAGTAGTGTGTATTTTAGCATGTGTATGAGAGACATTTACTAAAAATCATCAAAAGGGCTGGAGCGCAGCATCATTACCTGTGTTTGAGATTGTAAGTAGGCGGTGTGTTGGAGTAAACATTTGTCATGATGCTCCTTTAATCTCTGCAGGCGAGCCTTATACCTGCTGCTGAGTCTCTCACTCTGCCTGCACAGCATTAAAGACACCTTATGAACATTCATAGAGCTCTTATGAACATATCCAACAGCATAGAATTGCTCTAAACCTTTCTAGAACATTACTATATGTTAGGAAATAACATTTTTATACCTTTGTGCATGTGTAAGCATGCCTACAATGACTAATTAGTTGTGTACTTATTTCATTTCCTTGTTTTTTACTCAAAGAATGTTTGCACAATACTATTTTAAAATATTAAACTCTTATCCATCAGCTTATATGATTATGAAATCATGCTTTCATTTAAAAAGACGTCAGGTGATGCAACTGAACACATACCTAGTGCATTGGCATGATATTAATTAACATTTTACATTTTATTCTGAATAAAATCCAAATTTTTTTTTAAAGGTAATTAATACCATTCAAAAGCACCAGACATGAGGTCAGTCGCAACACCTGACTTCTTTTTCAGAAGTGCGTAGACAAGGCCTGGCCTGCGCATGTTTTACAGGATTGTCAAGGTTATACATGATCATTTTAATATAATTATTAGCTGTCATATAAAGAAGAAATAAGGTCAATAATTCACATAGCAACGGTCCCACCATGTTGAAACTCTGTGACCAGACTGTTATCATGAAGCTCAGCAGAGAATGATTTTTCAACAACACCAGTACAAAGCTGTATTTTGACTTGTTTTCATAAAATATGGAAGAAATAACCAGGGGGGTCGGTTCTTCGTACGTCGCTTGAAACATCCGGGATGAATTGACACATCTAAGATGAGATCATGGTGCTAATTACACTCCGGCTAAGTCGGTTCTTCCAGCACACCTGTTGTTGATGATTAGTTTGGCCGGATTGAGTTGTCTAGGATTATTGCGCGTTCGTGTGTTGGTTTAAAAGGCGATATGCATCGACAGTAGAAACACTGATCACAAGCCCTTTGATTGGTGACGAAATGACAAAAGAACAAGCTCAATTGTTTTTGTAACACCTGTTATGCGCTGAAATGCTTCCCTGCCATGGATCCCCCCTCCCCACACCCACACACACATAATCACTATCAAATATTATATTAGAACATAATATGCACATATGTTTTACAAATTACATGAGACAATAAAAATAGAAATATAAAAAAAAAAATTTCAACAATATTTTTATTGACTTTTAACAGGGATATAATCTGTTAAACATGTAATGTTTTAATACAGGTTTTATAATCCCCTTATAAACCCTATAACACCCACCCCGTCCCTCCCCGACTCCAAGCCAGTTCTACATACATAAGAAAGGCTAAACGCCAGGCATTGAGAGAAACCAAAAAAGAAAAAAGAATATGGAGTTTTTTTTGGTTTTATGTGCAAAAAAATAAAAAGGAATAAAAAGGGGAAAGAAAGCAAACAAACAAGTAATTAAATAAGAAAGGAATCAAACTATAAATGTATATGAAAAAAGCGAAGGAAGGGCCCCCACACCTGTTGAAATTTCAAGTCTGAATAACGAATTGTGTAGTGAATCTTCTCCAGAGACAGACAGGACATGATATCTCTGAGCCACTGGGCGTGGGTGGGTGATGTGGCATCCTTCCACTTGAATAAAAGAGAACGCCTGGCCAGGAGTGTCGCAAAAGATAACAATCTCTTTTTAGCTGGACTTAGACGCTTGTCTTCCAGTGACACCAAAAAGAGCAATCAGAGGGTCTGGTTCAAGATTGCATTTCAATATGTAGGACAAGGTCTTAAAAACATCCCTCCAGAATTTTTCCAAATTCGGGCGTGTCCAGTACATATGAATAAGAGACGCCTCTCCGCTTTTACATTTATTACAGCAAGCATCGACGTCTGGGTAGAAACGGGAGAGTTTAAGTTTGGAGAGATGAGCCCTGTGTACAACCTTAAACTGTAATAAAGAGTGGGCGGAGCATAAGGAGGTAGAGTTGACAAGTTTAAGAATTAAATTCCAAGTATCATCTGATAGTGACAAATTTAAATCCTTCTCCCAAGCAGTTTTAATTTTACACAGAGGGGTGTGACTCGAAGCCATCACTCCACCATAAATAGTGGATATTAGGCCTTTACGCAGCGGGGACAAACAGAGGAGATTATCTAGAATGTTTGCAGCAGGAGCCTCAGGGAAATTTGGTATTAAAGAGCGAATGAAGTGTCTTACTTGCATGTAGCGCGGCCACATAAAGGGGCGGTTAAACTGCAGGGGAAAAGGGAAGGAGCTAATGTTGCTCACCTGCACACACAAACTGACTCCTTTCGGTTATTTTCGTCCCCATGGCAACGGTGCCTTGGTTCCGGGGTTAAGCTCTCGCGCGCATGCGCAGCTGTGCCGCGAGGGAACCCTGATGACCTATCAGGTCACGTGTGCCGGTATAAAGCCGGAACCGGCACGACAGTCAACACGGGGAGATGAAGCAAGCAGCGCTGTATATGGAGAAAGAGAGAGAGCTAGTTAACTGCCAGTGGATTATTCTGTTCTTGGACGTCAACTATACCCCTCTGATTCCGTTTCTCGAGCTCCCGGACTTACCATCTTTCTCCGGTGAGCTCGAGCCGTCTCCCCATTTCACCATTCCATTCATTTTCAATAACACGGACTTGGACTTTCATACATATGCACTCACACACTCGCACACACTACTGACATTGTATATATTTGTTTATATGTTGTATATATTGTTTTTTTGTTGCACTTCATTTGTTTGTTTGTCTTTTGTATATAATACACTTGGGTTTGGTTTTGGAAGTTGTTGTTGTGTCCGTCTTTCCTTGCTCCGCGAAGGTTGCGCAATACCGGAAGTAAGTGTGATTAACCCGTTTATAGATCTTAGACCCCGATTTAGTGTAATTAGCTCAAATAATAATTCTGAGCGTTACATATTGGTGGCCCGTACGGGGAGTCTAATTATTAGGGTAATTTTCCGGTGTTGTGTGAATTCGTGGAGCAAAATAGACGCTAACATGGCTAATGCTAAAGCTAACCTGCTTGCTAATGCTATTAGGACCGGGAGGGCCAACTATGTTGCCGGTAGTAAAACACTGGATGAGGAATGTGCTTTTGTGACGAGGCGTAATCCTAAATCATTGCTTAGTTCATTATATGTATCAGATAGACATGATAACATTGAGGAGTTTATGTCTAATATGTGTGATAGTTTAAAAACAATGCGTTCTGAACTTAAGCAATGTAAAGGGGATGTAGTGGCTATGACTGAAAAAGTGGGTGTGTTGGAGAGGAATTTCAGAGATTCCATGGACAGCAGCTTAAACCGTGAACTCAGTTTTCGACAGGCAGTAGACTCCAAGTTAGATGAGCTGGAGCGCTATTGCCAGGAGTCGCTAGGGAAACTGGAGAAAGCAGTAGCGGACTGTTTCCTGCGCCGTGATATCGTCTGGGAGAAACAGATGAAGAAGCTGCGCCTCTTTAACACGCCCACCACCCTCAGATCTGTAGCACACACCGCGGCGTCTTCACCACCTCCAGCTCTACAGTCAGCTGATCCTCCAACCGTTGCAACACCTGAGAAGGACAACCAGGAGAATGAGAAGAAAGGAGCTCCACTGCCCACTTCTACTCTGGACCAAGCTGGACCGTCCAACGCCCAGCCCCTCTCTGCACCCTCTCAGCTCTACTACGCCGTGCCAACCAAAGCCGAACCTCCTCAACCTACCTCGGAGCGGTCAGCCGCCCCTCCCAGAGACCTCGCAGAGGTGGAACCGCCACAGCGGGAAGGTCTCCAGGTGGCGCTAATAGCCACGGTGGTCGATGTCGGAGCGACCCAGAACCAGGGTGTCTCTTTCGAACACCACCAGGGGGCGTTACACCGCAGAGTTCCGAGGAAGAAGGGAGGAGCACTCCAGCTGGTAGTCCCACCTACAAACGTCCAGACGTACCTACAAGACTTTCACCAAAAGCCGTCGGGTGGCCACCGGGGGGGGCTAAAAACCCTACTAAGCCTCCTAGACGTCGCCTGGTGGCCCACCATCCGCAAGGACGTCTGGCGGTACGTGGGTGCGTGCGAGGTCTGCCAGAACACCAAGAGGGAGGCTAAGCGAACCAGGGGCCGCTGGAGCAGCCTACCACCCAACAACACTCCACAGACCCAGCCACTGATACATAACCGACCGACACCAAGATCACAGCGGAGGAAGAGACAACACCATCAACAGGTCAGCATGCCAAAGAAGCCAGCTACCACAGTTCCCGGCAGCTCGAGGTGCCAGAGCCACCGGGCGGGCTGGTTTGGCGATGGACTCCATCTCTTTCCTCTGCCCATCAAAGACTTGTCAGGTGAGCTAGTGCCCAGTGGGAGGGTCCTGCTAAAAGAGACAAAACAGAACCAATGGACGGACACTAGATCTGGGGGCAACCCACAAAGCCGAGAAAGTGGAACTAAAAAAGCGCTAGTGCGGTCCTCTCCTCACACGCCGGAGGCTGGGGGGGGGGTCTATGTAGCGCGGCCACATAAAGGGGCGGTTAAACTGCAGGGGAAAAGGGAAGGAGCTAATGTTGCTCACCTGCACACACAAACTGACCCCTTTCGGTTATTTTCGTCCCCATGGCAACGGTGCCTTGGTTCCGGGGTTAAGCTCTCGCGCGCATGCGCAGCTGTGCCGCGAGAGAACCCTGATGACCTATCAGGTCACGTGTGCCGGTATAAAGCCGGAACCGGCACGACAGTCAACACGGGGAGATGAAGCAAGCAGCGCTGTATATGGAGAAAGAGAGAGAGCTAGTTAACTGCCAGTGGATTATTCTGTTCTTGGACGTCAACTATACCCCTCTGATTCCGTTTCTCGAGCTCCCGGACTTACCATCTTTCTCCGGTGAGCTCGAGCCGTCTCCCCATTTCACCGTTCCATTCATTTTCAATAACACGGACTTGGACTTTCATACATATGCACTCACACACTCGCACACACTACTGACATTGTATATATTTGTTTATATGTTGTATATATTGTTTTCTTGTTGCACTTCATTTGTTTGTTTGTCTTTTGTATATAATACACTTGGGTTTGGTTTTGGAAGTTGTTGTTGTGTCCGTCTTTCCTTGCTCCGCGAAGGTTGCGCAATACCGGAAGTAAGTGTGATTAACCCGTTTATAGATCTTAGACCCCGATTTAGTGTAATTAGCTCAAATAATAATTCTGAGCGTTACATGCAGATATCTGAAAAAATGAGAATTGGGTCGGTTAAACCTCTCGGGAAGCTGTTCAAACGATGCAAACTTATGGTCAACAAACAGGTCTTTGCAAAGCTTGATGCCCTTATCGTACCATTCCTGAAACACTGGATCATGTAAAGAAGGTTGGAAGAGATGGTTAGAGACGATAGGACTGGACAGAGAAAAGCCCAGAAGACCGCTGTGCTTTCTGAACTGAGCCCATACTCTCAAAGTATGCCTAACTACTGAGTTATTGATTAATTGAATTGAGGGGATGGGGAGTGCAGATCCAAGGAGTGCAGAGACAGAGAGATTTTTGATAGACTTTATCTCCATTTCCACCCAGGCAGGCCGATTAGGTTGGTTATGAAAATATGACCAAAAGATGACAGATCGAATGTTTGCTGCCCAGTAGTAGAAACGAAGATTAGGTAGAGCCATGCCACCGTCTCTTTTAGATCTTTGAAGTAGGGACTTATTCAATCGTGGATGTTTACCTTTCCAAAGGTAAGAAAATATAATTGAGTCTAAAGCACCAAAGTAAGATTTGGGAATAAAAACAGGTACAGACTGAAAGAGATAAAAAAATTTAGGAAGAATCCTCATTTTAATGGCATTAATGCGGCCCACCAGGGACATGGACAGTGGTGACCATCGTCCCAAGTCCTTTCTTGTTTGGTTCAACAACCTAATAAAATTTTCTTTAAAAAGGTGTTTATGTTTCCTTGTAATTGTAATACCAAGATAGGTGAACTGATTTTCCACTATGTTGAATGGAATATTGTGCATACCAGTTGTTACTGCTGTATTATCTAGCAGAAAAAGTTCACTTTTGTGCAAATTTAATTTATATCCTGAAAAGTAGCTAAATTCCCTGAGCAATGACAGCACAGGTGGCAGAGAGGAGACTGGATTTGATTAAAAATAGTAGATCATCTGCATAAAGGGAAACTTTATGTTCTTCTCCCTGCCTCCAAATCCCAGATATATTTCTACAACTACGGAATGTGATTGCTAGTGGCTCAATGGCAAGGTTAAAGAGCAGTGGGCTAAGGGGACACCCCTGACGAGTTCCCCGCTGAAGACTGAATGGTTGAGACTGTTGAGCATTTGTCAGAACTGAGGCAGTAGGGCTTGAATATAATAATTTAACCCAAGTGATAAAACTTGGACCAAAATTTAATTTTTCTAAAGCCCTAAACAAATACTCCCATTCCACACGATCAAAAGCCTTTTCAGCATCCAAAGAAAGGACACACCCAGGGGTCTCCTCTGATGGTGTGTACAAGATATCCATAAGGCGTCGAATGTTAAAGTAAGAGTAACGATTTTTAACAAAACCGGTCTGGTCCTCAGATATAATCGAGGGTAGAACATTCTCTAATCTACGAGCCAAGACTTTAGCAAGGATTTTAACATCCACATTAAGAAGAGAGATTGGTCTATATGAGGAGCACTCTGTTGGGTCCTTATCCTTCTTTGCTATGAGGGTGATGCGAGCCTCATTAAATGACGCAGGCATCTTACCTTGCTTAAAAGATTCAGATAGAACCAAAGCTAGTTGTGGTGCAAGGTATGAGGAGAATGATTTAAAAAACTCTGCAGGGAACCCGTCAGGACCCGGGGACTTACCAGATTGCAATGAGGAGATAGCTGAACTGATTTCCTCTTGTGATATGTGCTCTTCTAATCCTAATCTAGAATCAGGGGACAATATTGGGATTTCTAGTTGAGTCAAGAAATTCTCAACTGAACTATGGTCCTTTGGAAACTCAGAAGTATATAATTGAAAATAAAAGTTCCTGAATGCATCATTAATTTTAGAAAGGTCCGTAGTGATGGTACCATCCTCCATCCGAATTTTTGTAATTTGTTGCTGTGCTCTAAATCCTTTCAACTGATTAGCTAAAAGTTTCCCAGATTTGTCACCATGAATGTAAAATTGGCTCCTACTCTTTAATAATTGCCGTTCAATTACATGCGTTGAAATAAGTTCAAACTTAGTTTGCACTTCTACACGTTTTTTATAGAGATCAGGGTTTTTAAATAGAGCATACTGCTGGTCAATTTCTTTAATTTGGTTGGTCAAATCTTTTCGTTCTTTATATGCCTTCCTTTTCATATTTGCAGTGTATGAAATTATCTGTCCCCTGAGGTCGGCTTTCAGAGCATCCCAAACAACTAAACGTGACACTTCAGGTGTTTCATTTGTGTTAAAGAAAAAAACTATCTGGTCTTCCATAAATTTCACAAAATCGTCCTCTATCATAAACGATGAATTAAAGCGCCAATGTTTATTAATTTGAGGGAGATCGGGGAGTTTTATAGACATAACAACTGGAGCATGATCTGATATCACAATGCTCTGATAAGCACAAGAAGTAACCATTGGGATCAGTTGATTATCTATAAAGAAATAATCAATTCTGGAGAAAGTATGATGAACATGTGAGAAAAAGGAGGATTCTTTCTTTTTTGGATTAAGGAAGCGCCATATGTCAGAGATACCAAAGCTGCAGAGATAGGACTGAAGTAGCGTGACGGATTTACTCAGAGGTATAGGATTGGGAGATGACCTGTCAAGTGATGGATCTAAACAGCAGTTAAAGTCTCCCCCTAATATGAGAGAGTATGAGCTCAGATCAGGTAGAAGAGAGAAAAAATGTTCAAAGAAGGAGACATCGTCATAATTAGGGGCATATAAATTAGCCAACACTACATTAGTATTAAATCACTTCCCTGAAACAATGATATAACGACCTTGTATATCCGTAATAACATTATGATGCTCAAAAGAGATGTTTGGGTTAATGAGAATTGAGACACCCCTAGCTTTGGCCTGAAAGGTCGAGTGGTAGTGCTGCCCCCCCCCCCCCCCCCCCAACGTGACATAAGGCGAGAATTATCAGAACTGCGAATGTGAGTTTCTTGTAAAAATGCGATTGCAGTGTTAAGTTGTTTAAGGTGTGAGAGCACCTTCCTTCTCTTGACCGGATGGTTTAAACCCTTAACATTCCAGCTCACAAAGTTTAAAGAACTATTCATTCTCCCTGAGAGAAAATGCAGGTAGATAAACATGAATAACACTGAGATGCCTAACGTCAGCCTTAAAGTGTAAAACACAGAACAATGTGTTAAAAATACACAGTGTACAAAGAACTAACACAATACTGGCTTTGGAGATCCCCCACCCCTGCCCCCCACACCCCTCCCCCACACATTCTATTAGAAATAGAAAAAATAGAAATAGTAAAATAATAATAACCCCTTCACAAGTTTAACACAACACTCTTACCAGGAAAGACGTAAACATGGCCAGACTTTTAGTTTAAAATGGTACTTTCCTGAGAACCGTAGTATTGCATATTAAAATAATAATATTAATACAGTGCACTACGCAGTTTTCGGCAGATTGTCTATGTGTTTCTGCGCCTCTTCTACCGAGCGGAGCCACTTCTTCTGTCCGGTAGACAGAGTGATCCGGAGCCGCGCTGGATACAGCAGAGAAGGCCGGAGACCACGGCTGTATAACTCGCTCATTACTCCTCTATACTCGGCTCGCTGGTTTAAAACTTCGGGAGCGTAGTCTTCCACTATGCGAAGCTGCTGACCGCGGTATTCCAGCTTCCCTCTCCGCCGAGCCTCCCGAATCAGAAGGTCTTTAACCTGGTTCCGGTGTACACGGAGAATGACGGGCCGAGGTCTCTGTCCTGAAGCGGGTTTAGATGCAGGTATTCGGTGGGCTCGGTCAATCTCTGGCGGGGATGGCAGCGTTTCAGTCCCAAACACCTCGCACAGAAACTTGGAGAAGAACTCGGTAGGGAGTCCACCTTCAGAACCTTGCGGAAGACCCAGAACACACAAGTTTTGTCTCCTGTCAAGTGATGGATCTAAACAGCAGTTAAAGTCTCCCCCTAATATGAGAGAGTATGAGCTCAGATCAGGTAGAAGAGAGAAAAAATGTTCAAAGAAGGAGACATCGTCCGGCTCCGGCCTTCTAGGTCTACGACTTTGGCCGTTAATTTGGTGTTACTTTCCCGAAGTCTGGAGCAGATGTTCTCCAACTCCGTCACACGCTGACTCAGGTCGTCTGTAGCGAGTTCTAATGACGGTAAGCGCTGTCCATGGTCCTCTACCTGGGCCTGAATTTGGTCCAGTTTACTTTCTAGCAAACTAAGCGAGGATTTAAATTCAGCCGCTAACGTATCACGGTGTTTCTCTAACAGCACTGAGATAGCCCCGAGTGTTAGAGGGGTCGCAGAGTCGTCCTTTTTCACGACTTTAACACTCCTGGTAGCCATTATTAATGAAAAAAATAGATTACCGTGGGGTAGAGTACAAAGTTATTGTCAACTAAGGATTCAATTGAACATCTAGAGACGAATAAGGGAGTGAAGAAACTCTAAACTGTCGGAGCACCTAACTAACACGTCTACTCCATGTGGCTGCTAACCAGAAGTCTAAATATTTATATATTTTTTAAAAACATGTATACTTTTATATTGTTTACTTTATAATAAAATTAGTTTTGTCCTATTTTGCATTATAAAAAAAATATTTTTATTATAAATATATATATATATATATATATATATATATATATATATATATATATATATATATATATATATATATATTCATAACGAACCCCTGAAAAATAAATGTGATACAAAATAAAAATTATACAAGAATTTGAATTAATGGTCTTGAGGGCTGTCTCGTGCCTAGAGTTTATTATAATAATAAAAAAACTATGAATTTATGTTCTAATATAATATTTGATTTCAATTTGATATCAATATATATATTATGGCAAGCTGTATATATATGCAAGATACTTTTCTTTCTCCACGTGAGTCAGTCCACGTCAGCGCTCTTTAACCAATCAGATGTGACCCGGCAGGAGCGCAGCCTTAATCCTGTTTACATGAAATAAACCTGCTACCGATGGGGTGTTCTTCGTACGTCGCTAACTCAGTTAGCTGGATTTGATTGTTGTGGATTTGTCCTGATCTTGGATTGTTTCGTTCTCCGATGCTCATCTCGCATTTGCTGTCATAGCAACATGTCCGTAAGCTTGAACCTGCTCGGTAGCAGGTTTATTTCATGTAAACAGGATTAAGGCTGCGCTCCTGCCGGGTTATGATTGGTTGAAATGGTGAGGTCACATCTGATTGGTTAAAGAGCGCAGACGTGGACTGACTCACGTGGGGAAAGAAAAGTATCTTGCATATATATATATATATATATATATATATATATATATATATATATATATATATATATACACGGCTTGCCGTAATATATATAATTATATATATATATATAATTGATATCAAATATTATATTAGAACATAAATTCATAGGTTTTTTATTATTATAATAAACTCTAGGCACGAGACAGCCCTCAAGACCATTAATTCAAATTCTTGTATAATGTTTATTTTGTAACACATTTATTTTTCAGGGGTTCGTTATGAATATGCATATGTGTATATATATAAAATATTTTTTTATAATTAAAAATTGGACAAAACTAATTTTATTATAAAGTAAACAATATAAAAGTATACATGTTTTTGAAAAAAAAATTCATATTTCTATTTTTCCATATACAACATATTTATTTTCATATTTCTTATTTTATTTTATTGTCTCATGTAATTTGTAAGACATATGTGCATATTATGTTCTAATATAATATTTGATAGTGAAATATAATATTTGATAGCGATTATGTGTGTGTGTGTGGGGGGGGGGGGATCCATGGCAGGGAAGCATTTCAGCGCATAACAGGTGTTACAAAAAAGATTGAGCTTGTTCTTTTGTCATTTCATCAACCAATCAAAGGGCTTGTAATCAGTGTTTCTACTGTCGATGCATATCGCCTTTTAAACCAACACACGAACGCACAATAATCCTAGACAACTCAATCCGGCCATACTAATCATCAACAACAGGTGTGCTGGAAGAACCGACTTAGCCGGAGCGTAATTAGCACAATGATCTCATCTTAGATGTGTCAATTCATCCCGGATGTTTCAAGCGACGTACGAAGAATACCCCCCAGGTTCAAGCTTACGGACATGTTGCTATGACAACAAGTGCGAGATGAGCATCGAAGAACGAAACAATCCATGATCAGGACAAATCCACAACAATCAAATCCAGCTAACTGAGTTAGTGACGTACGAAGAACACCCCCCTGACGTACGAAGAACACCCCCCAGGAGGTCCACTAATATTCAAAAACAAACAGTTAATTCAAAATAGGACACAAGAACAACAGACAATTGTGTCTGCTAATTGCTCAGGCAGTTCAATTAGGCTGATGATTTTCACAGACCTTCAAGTTTAACAGCACAAAGTTACAGGCATTGTCAATGTTATCCAAACATCACCAGACATTTAAAAGCTCTTAAGCCACTATTCATGGAAGGTTTATATCTTCTGATAACAAAAGCTTCTTTTAATGTTCAGGTTATTGTGTCAAGCTAGAAAAACAAGCTTCCTCATAAGTGGTGGGGAGAGTGACTCAACAGTGATATAAAAGCCTATATAACAAAAGTAACACTATACCATGATTCATTTTATAAATAAAGAAATATTAATTCTGTTTTAAACATGCAATATGTTTATTTCCTCCATACAAGAGCATACTCACTTAAAGAGAACTATGAGTAAGGGGTAAGGACCGACACCGATCAGGACACCAAACAGAGAAGCTAACCAGAGTAAATTTGGTCAGTTACTTCAGCATTGTTGTTTATTATCCATCCTTTGCATGTATGTACTCCAGCTTGGTTCCAGGTGACACTTCCAATCTGTCAGCAAGTTTTACAATGTCAGGATAACATACACCAACACCGAAATAACTGACCAGAGTAAATACTGGGACTTACTGCTTTTATTGAGTTTGTGTTGTTAAACTTCTTGTGAAGAATTGTGAAACCATCAGCTGACCCAACTGGTATTTATTGCCTGTTCTTTTGTCACCTTTGTCTTTCCTGACGATGTGTGTTTAAGCAAAACCAAAAGCGAAAAGTGTCACCATGCTTCAGCCCTTTTTTGGGGTAACTTGTCTTAAATATCAAGGGAACCTTCTGGTTTTCACTGTTAATATTATGCAGTTTACTCCTGTTAGCTTCTCTGTTTGGTTTCCTGATCTGTTTAGTTTCTTAGCCATCACGTTGGGCTACAGTATGTTAAAAAGAGAGAAGGAAGGTGTGTTTGTAGGTAGAGAGAGAAGAGGAAAGGCGAGAGTTTAGGAATGACAGTAGGAACTATGACAGGGAAGGTAAGAGATTTGGTTGACATGATGCAGAGAAGGAATGTAGATGTACTGTGTGCCCAGGAGAGAAACGAAATGGAGTAGGAGTTATCCTGAAAGAGGAGTTTGTAATGAATGTATTGGAGGTGAAAAGAGGATCAGATAAGGTGATGAGTCTGAAGCTGGAAATTCAAGGTGTGATGTTTAATGTTGGTTGTGGTTAGGTAGGTAGGATGTGAGTTAGAGGAGGAGGAGAAATTCTGGATAAGTTGGATTAAATGATGCAGAGCTCCCCAGAAGTGAGAGAATGGTGATTGGTGCAGATTTCAATGGACATGTTGGGGAAGGGAACAGAGGTGGTGGTGATGTAATTGGTAGGTTTGGTCTTCAGGACAGGATCGGAAGTCTGCATCAAGGATCGGCTCTGAGCCCCTTCTTGTTTGACAGATGAGGTTGGACAGGAGTTTTCACGGACTATGAGGTTTGCAAATGACTGTGCTTCATAGCGAGAGCAAGGAACAGGTCGAGGAAAATCTAGAGAGGTGGAGGTACGCTCTGGAAAGCAGAGGAATGAAGGTTAGCCGCAGCCAAAAAAAATACATCTGTGTGTGTGATTGAGAGATTCCCAAGTGGAATGGTGAGGCTACAGAGAGCAGTGGTAAAGAAGGTTCAGGACATTAAGTACTTGGATTCAATGAGAGCAACGGTGTGTGTGGAAAAGAGGTGAAGAGGGGTGTGCAGGAAGGTTGGAACACGTGGAGAAAAGTGGCAGGTGTGTTGTGTGATAAACGAGTATCAGTGAGAATGAAAAGAAAGGTGTTCAAGACAGTGGTGTGACCAGTAATTCTCTACAACTTAGGCCATGTCCACATGTAGCCAGGTATTTTTTAAAACTAAGATTTTTCTCTGCAGTTTTCGCCTTTCGTCCACACGCAAATGCACTTTAGGTCGTTGAAAACGGAGCCTTTGGAAAACTCTGTCCAAAGTGAAGATTTTCCAAAACTCCGTTTTCTGTGGTATTGTACGGACAGGGGAAACAGATGTTGGCTTGTTGTAACGTCACCTTGTGCCGATGATGTAATTGTCTGTGTGCTCGTCTCCTTGATTTGATATCATCACCTTGATTATAACATCTGGACAAACCAGGGGCTTATGCAAGGGTCTTGTTCATAGACTTTTCATCAGCTTTTAATACGATCATCCCAGCACTGCTTCAGACCAAATTAAACCAGCTCTCTGTTCCTAGCTCTATCTGTCACTGGATCACCAGCTTTCTGACAGACAGGCAGCAGCTAGTGAAACTGGGAAAATTCATATCCAACAGTCACACCACCAATACTGGAGCCCCTCAGGGATGCGTTCTCTCCCCACTGCTCTTCTCCATCTACACCAACGACTGCACCTCCACAGACCCCACTGTCAAGCTCCTGAAATTTGCAGATGACACTACAATCATCGGCCTCATCCAGGACGGCGACGAGTCTGCATACAGAAGGGAGGTCAAGCAGTTGGCTGTCTGGTGCAGTCACAACAACCTGGAGCTAAACACACTCAAAACAGTGGAGATGATCGTGGACTTCAGGAGAAACCCACCTGCACTTCCCCCACTCACCATCATGAACAGCACTGTGACGGCAGTGGAGTCATTCCGGTTCCTGGGCACGACCATCTCTCAGGACCTGAAGTGGGACATTCACATTGACTCCATTGTTAAAAAGGCCCACCAGAGGTTGTATTTCCTTCGCCAGCTGAAGAAATTCAACCTGCCACAGGAGCTGCTCACACAGTTCTACTCAGCCGTCATTGAATCCGTCCTGTGCACTTCAATAACTGTCTGGTTTGGCTCAGCTACGAAAGCAGACATCAGAAGACTACAAAGGACGGTTCAGACTGCTGAAAGAATTATTGGCACTCCCCTGCCCACGCTGCAAGAACTGTATATATCCAGAGTGAAGAAAAGGGCACGGAATATCACTTTGGACCCCTCACACCCAAGCCACCTTCTTTTTGAACTTTTGCCATCAGGTCGACGCTACAGAGCACCGAACACCAGGACAGTCAGGCATAAGAACAGTTTTTTCCCCCAGGCAATCTACCTCCTTAACAGATAAACATCATTCAAACGGTCAATAAATATATGTGCAATATTGTGTACAACACCACTGTGCAATATACTGTATAATACCACAGACTTCAGATATTGATGTAACTTATTTAAAAGTATCTCACATCGTACTCCATTTGATGTCAACCATTTTTTTTTTTTTCGCGTCATGCTGTTTTTGTCTTGTCATTTGTATTTTTTGTTCTGGAAGCTCCGTCACTAAAACAAATTCCTTGTACGTGCAAGCGTACTTGGCAATAAAACTCTTTCTGATTCTGATTCTGATTCTGATATCCGCTTTGTTAATGAGGATATTTTGTGCAATAGTGGACTTGCGTACAGTAAACTAGTGACTGTGTTAACGTTGAGTGCTGGACTTTTTACTTGCGTGTACATACAAACACAGTTACTCACACATTATGTTAATGAACAGAGGTGCCTAAATGTACTACAAAGCTCACTGCTACTACATACTGTACAAAACACTGATGACACAGACCCATCAGTCTTCTACAAAGCGCAACAGGTGATGATGTTTTGTCTAGGCTTCTGATTGGCCCCCTGTTGATTAAGGAGGCTCCTAACAGTACTTAACAGGGCGTTTTGCGTTTTCATGTGGACAAAGATATTTTGAAAGTGTAGAGCGTGTGGACGGCATTATTTTTTTAAAAATGAGGAAGAAAAATCTCGGTTACGAGTGGACATGGCCTTCTGGAAAAGACAGGAGGCAGAGCTGGAGGTAGCAGAGATGAAGATGTTGAGGTTGTCTTTGGGAGTGACAAGGATGGATAGGATCAAGAATGAGTCCATCAGAGGAACAACCCATGTTAGATGTTTTGGACATAAAGTCAGTGAGGACAGACTGAGGTTGTTTGGGGCAGCATTCAGGTGAGGGCGGCATTTATCCAGACTCTTTTCTGTTCTGGCACCTAGGTGGTGGAACAAACTTCCTCTAGATGTCCATACAGCAGAGACTTTGACGATCTTTAAATGATGACTTAAGATGTATCTGTTTCTCCAGTACTTGGACTAATAAAAAAAATTAAAAAAAACTCTTCCCAGTTGTGTTTGACTAAAGGCACTTATAGTTATTAACCTGGTTAACCCAGTGTAAGTATCTATCCAATGATGTAAACTTTAAAGCACTTTTTGTAAGTCGCTCTGGATGAGATGCCTAAATGTAAATGTAAGGATGTACATGTAATGTATGCCTAAATGTAAATGTAATGTTCAGAGGAGAGATGGTGAATATATCGGTAGAAGGATGCTGAGGTTGGAACTGCCAGGCAGGAGGTCTAGAGGAAGACCAAAGAGGAGATATATGGATGCAGTGAGAGAGGACATGAAGTTAGTTGGTGTGAGAGAAGAGGATGCAGAGGATAGGGTTAGATGGAGGCAGATGATTCGCTGTGGCGACCCCTGAAAGGGAACAGCCCAAAGACAAAGAAGAAGAAGGTGTGAATTTCATGTGGCGTATTGACACAGGAGGTGCGCTCAGACCTATCACTGAGAGTTACTGCTCGCTGGACACAAAATTCATGCACAATAGCCTGATTAAGCTTAGGCACACAAAACTCACAAGGTTCATGAATCACGAAAAAAGATCTGACATTATTACATGACCAATGCTAGGACATTCAGTTTTAATGTAACTTTTATGAATTTCTTTCATACAGTAGGTTTTATAGAACTTGCAGTGTCCCCCTGAAAGTCTGTGGTTTATTTATTTCAAGTTTGTACTGTTTGTTTGTATTAGCCTTATTTAGCAGTTTTGTTGTTACTGTTGTCTACATTTTCAGTTATGTACTGTAGTTCACATTAGTCAAAATTGTTATGCTGTTACTGAAAACACGGCATTTTTTGTTTAGTTTCATGTTATTTCCACAAATGAAATGCTTTAATTGTGAATAGTTTGGCTATACAGTATGAAATGGAACTTTATTGGAACTTATCTTCCAGTCAGTACACTTGCTGAGATCTGGGCAGACAGGCTGCCTCTGGCTCGGAGTGTGTGAGTGGGGGGAGGGGCGTGGTTTAGCTGCGTTGCTGTGGCAACCGTGCACTGCTCCTCTCCCTTAAAGAGAAATGGCAGTTAATATTCCACTTTAACTTCTCCCATTCACTTACATAGAGAACTCTGCTTCAGAGACTTTTAGCTCTTGAACAGTTAGTCCTACAGCTTAGCCATTTTTTCCATCAAGGGGTGGGTTTAATCTTGCAAGATATTTAATTTGGTGTGTTGTAAGAATTGTGGTCTAGGGAGAAATCTATGAAAAGTTGAAAAATGTGAAATTTTCTCTGAAACTCATGAGAGTATAACCCTAACCCTCCTTCACTACATTACGTGTGTCAGTTCCCGAACAGAACTTTATAACTCCCAAGCGGTTGCACCAGTCTTCTTTGTTCAAAGTATTCCCACCAACTACAACTTCTTTATCCAGGGCACCTCACGAAAAGGTCAAACCGTCATCATGTGATACTTTACCCTCACTCATTTTCTCTAACACTTAATCACACGAAACGCGTGTTATATTGTTAAGTTTTAATTGTTTTGCAGCACACCGCTTTTAGCCGGCATTAGCATCGCTAATTAGCATTAGCATCGCTAGCCCGGCTATCACGTTTGTTTGTTCGTTTGTAAAGTTTGTTTTCGCTTCCTCACACCGATTATTTTCCGTGTTTAGACACCATGTTGGTTGTGATTCTGCCTCTGAGTGCAGGTGAGGAGACATTGGAGCTGCACTCGGTGGATTTGGAGCTGGAGGCCGTGGAGAAGCTGATCCGTGAGCTACAGGTGAAGCTGGCCCGGCTACAGCAGCGGAAAGCCACGCTGGAATCGTCACGGACCGACGCTCACCTGTCCCAGGTAAATTCTCGGCGTGACACAATCTCTCCGACAACCTCAACCCCGCGTGTTTCTCTGCCCAGGTCCAACACACCAAGGACGCAGCCTGCCCAGTTTTCCTACACCCCGGCGCCGGGATACCACGGACCCTGGATACAGCAGCAGCGGAAGAAGCACGCCAAGCCCCGGGCGAGGACCTCTCCCCCTCCGCCACCACCCGTCTTCGACATCTCGACCCGAAACCGCTTCGCTCCTCTCCGCGAGACGGCACATGACGTCCTGGTCATCGGAGACTCCATCGTTCGTCACGTGCGTGCTACCACGGCTAAAGGTAAGGTGCACACACGCTGTTTACCTGGTGCACGTGTTCTTGATGTTGCTGCACAGGTGCCTGCTGCCCTGAGGAAGAACATTGGAGCTGTGGTCCTTCATGCCGGCACGAACGACACCAGGCTGAGGCAGACGGAGATCCTAAAGAAGGACTTCAGGAGCCTGGTCGAGAAGGTCCGCAGCACATCACCCACGACAAGGATCATCGTATCTGGACCGCTTCCCACATTTCAGCGAGGAATCGAGAAGTTCAGTAGATTATTTGCTTTTAATGAATGGTTACAATCTTGGTGTCAACAACAGAAATTACGCTTTGTTGATAACTGGAATGTTTTCTGGGAGCGTCCTAGGCTCTATCACACCGATGGCCTACACCCTAGCAGAGCTGGAGCAGCGGTCCTCTCTGACAACATCTCCAGAACACTACGAACCATCTGACTGGCGGTAAGTCATACTGTAGATTCCAAACATATTAGCCACATAACAACTCACCGTAGTGATAGACGCACACACATAGCTTGTCCTATAGAAACTGTGTCTGTTCCCCGAATACTGAGAAAAAAGAATAAATTTGTTAAATTTGCCCGAAACAATCTGATAACCATAAAACCAGAAAGGCAAAATAAGTAGTCAAAATCCACCTCTAAAGTTTGGACTACTCAACATTAGATCCCTTGCGCCTAAAGCACTTATTGTTAATGAAATTATCTCAGATTATTGCCTTGACGCACTCTGTCTCACTGAAACCTGGCTTAAACCAAATGAATATTTTGGTCTGAATGAGTCTACTCCGTCAGGATATTTCTATAAGCACGAGCCCCGTCTAATTGGTCGCGGTGGTGGTGTCGCCACTATCTACAATGATGTACTCACTGTTACCCAGAAAATAAGGCCCAGGTTTAATTCATTTGAAGTGCGGCTCATGTCCTTCTCAAAAAATTAGCATATTGTGATAAAGTTCATTATTTTCTGTAATGTACTGATAAACATTAGACTTTCATATATTTTAGATTCATTACACACAACTGAAGTAGTTCAAGCCTTTTATTGTTTTAATATTGATGATTGTGGCATACAGCTCATGAAAACCCAAAATCCCTATCTCAAAAAATTAGCATATTTCATCCGACCAATAAAAGAAAAGTGTTTTTAATACAAAAAAAGTCAACCTTCAAATAATTATGTTCAGTTCTGCACTCAATACTTGGTCGGGAATCCTTTTGCAGATTCTTGTGTCTTGTGTCTCAACTTTCTCTTCACAATATCAACCCCAATAAAAATGGGGTTCAGGTCAGGAGAGTTGGCAGAAAATTTCACACTACAGAGATTAAATATTGAAAATTTACTGAATTTCAAATACTGATACCATTTATAAAACATCCTATTGAAACGTGTATAACTTGTAAATAAATCATTGATTAATAATTAAGTATGTAGATATTTTTTTTACAGATTACTAGAGATACCGATACCATTTTTCCCCTTCTGATTCCGATACTTGGGCTCAGGGTATCGGCCAAGTACTGATCCGATGTGTATCTGTAGATACTACTAGCCCTGTGTAACGGGTTCGGCCCTGAGTGCACGGGCGATACCATGAAACACGGACGCGAGGCGAGGTCTTGCAGGAAAAAGGGTAATTTATTTAGAAAAATGGGGAAGGAAAGGGTTAAAGGCTCTCTGCGGCCTTTTCCACTTTGGCGACAGGGATGCGAAGGCGGGCTCGACGCGGAAGTGAAGGTGCCGCGGGAGCTCGCGCAGCTCGTTCACGCGCTGTCCTCTCGCGGAGATCGAAGGGGCAGTCACCAGCACTGAGCCGGAGGATCCAGTTGGCTGTTCGTCAAGACACTGGACGATCCTCGACCCAAATTAAGGCCGTTACTGGTGCTGACTGCAGCCCCATAACCATCAGACAGCATCTGAGACTGAAGAGCTTCAAAAACAAAAAACGTCTTCAAAGTCTCCTTGAACGCCACAGAACTGCTCTTTTGGACTTTGCAGGAGACACCAAACATGGGACACTCAAAGGTGGAAGAAAGTTTTATTCTCTGATGAGAAAAAATTTAACCTTGATGGTTTCCAACGTTACTGGCATGACGAGCAGATCCCACCTGAGATGTTTTCTACGCGCCACAGTGGAGGGGACGCCATAATGGTCTGGCAAAGCTTCAGGAAGTGCAGGGGCGTCAAACGGCCGCTGGCTATGTCCAGATGTTGCAGAGAGCATTCCTCATGACCGAGGGCCTCGTCTGTGTGGTAACGACTGGGTTATTCAACAGGACAACGCTACAGTACATAATTCCCGCAGGACAAGGGACTTCTTCCAGGAGAATAACATCACTCTTTTTGCCCATCCTGCGTGTTCCCCTGATCTAAATCCAATTGAGAACCTTTGGGGATGGATGGCAAGGGAAGTTTACAAAAATGGACAACAGTTCCAGACAGAAGATGCCCTTCGTGCGGCCGTCTTCACCACTTGGAGAAATGTTCCCACTCACCTCATGGAAACGCTTGCATCAAGCATGCCGCAGCGAATCATGAAGCATGAAGTGATCAACAATAACGGTGGTGTTACTCAGTACTGAGTTCATGTTTGGAAGTTTGATTTCTGTTTTTTTGGAGGTGTTGTCCTAAACTTTTGATCAGCACCTCTAGCACCATGGGTGCCAAGAAAGGGACGATGGCAAGAAGCAAAGGGAGCCACTTTCACTTTGTGTTTTAAAGCAGCCGGTTCCAAGAGATAAAATAAATTAAGGTTAAGTGAGGTTTAATGTTTATTTATTTCATATTTTACTTCATTTACATGTCTTTTCTAAATGCTTTGATTTTTATATACAAAAATATGATTATAGTGTTGGAAATTGGTAATGTTGGTAATATTTATGGGATTATCCGCATTTAAATTATTTTCTATGGGAAAATGTTTTTTTGTAATACAAAATTATATCTCATGAACCCGTCTCCGGAGCAGATTAAAGTTGTATGCCGAGGTACAGCTGTATTTCTTTTCAAAGATATAATACAAAAAATTTGTATTCCTTTCTCTGCAGAAAAGCAAATTCAAATTTTATTTCAAATCAAATCAAATTTATTTGTCACATACATAGTCATAAACAATACGATATGCAGTGAAATGCTTATACGACCGTCAGTGACCTTAAACAATTAAAGCTATGTAAGAAATAAGGGTGGCGCGGTGGTGTAGTGGTTAGCACTGTTGCCTTGCACCTCCAGGGGTCTGGGTTCGATTCCCGTCTCTGTGTGCATGGAGTTTGCATGTTCTCCCCGTGCTTGGTGGGTTTCCTCCGGGTACTCCGGTTTCCTCCCACAGTCCAAAGATATGCAGGTTAGGCTAATTGGCGTTCCTAAATTGCCCGTAGTGTGTGATTGGGTGTGTGTATGTGTGTGTGCCCTGCGATGGATTGGCACCCTGTCCAGGGTTGTACCCCGCCTAGTGCCCGAAGTCTCCTGGGATAGGCTCCAGGTCCCCCGCGACCCTGAACACAGGATTAAGCGGTATAGAAAATGAATGAATGAATGTAAGAAATAAATATGATTAAAAAGAAATACAAAAGAAAATAAATTTAACTAGTAAAATATACTGTACAAATAAGGGCATAATAAAAATATTACAAAATATAGAAGAAAAAATTGAAATTTGTAAAAAAAAAATTTAAAGTGACAATGGTTGTGCAAATATGCATAAAAAGTGACTCTTATTAAAGTGACTTATTAAAGTGCAATGGTCCAGAAATGAAAATATAAATATATAGTGCAAGTGTGTATGATTGTGTCCATAGTGTCCATGATTGTCCAGTCAATGTTCTGAGTTTAAAAAGATGTTATTAGTCCTGTGTGGTGGTGTGGTTGAGTGACCTTATCGCCTGCGGGAAGAAACTCCTCCTGGTCTGTCCTGCATGGTGCTGTTCCTAAACCAGCTCGTGATGTTTCCTGTCAGGATGCTCTCTATGGTGCAGGAGGAGAAATTCCTGAGCATCTTAGAGGGCAGTCTCTCAAGCGTCTGAGGTGGTAGAGACGCTGTCAGGCCTTTTTGACCATGGTGTTGATGTGACAGGACCATCACATTTGTCACATCCTAAATGAGAATAAGAAGTGTGCATTTTGGGAGTGTAGTGCGCACTTCTTTACAAAACCCCGATATAAAATTCTATATGCCTGATGCCCTTGATCCATTGTTTTAAAAGTGTTTACATACAGTATCACCCGCCACCATGATAATGCAGTTACACATAGTGTCCACAAGAGGGAAACAGTGTTTAATCACTTACAGTGGTGTGAAAAACTATTTGCCCCCCTCCTGATTTCTTATTCTTTTGCATGTTTGTCACACAAAATGTTTCTGATCATCAAACACATTTAACTATTAGTCAAAGATAACACAAGTAAACACAAAATGCAGTTTTTAAATGAGGCTTTTTATTATTTAGGGAACAAAAAAAATCCAAACCTACATGGCCCTGTGTGAAAAAGTAATTGCCCCCTGAACCTAATAACTGGTTGGGCCGCCCTTAGCAGCAATAACTGCAATCAAGCGTTTGCGATAACTTGCAACGAGTCTTTTACAGCGCTCTGGAGGAATTTTGGCCCACTCATCTTTGCAGAATTGTTGTAATTCAGCTTTATTTTAGGGTTTTCTAGCATGAACCGCATTTTTAAGGTCATGCCACAACATCTCAATAGGATTCAGGTCAGGACTTTGACTAGGCCACTCCAAAGTCTTCATTTTGTTTTTCTTCAGCCATTCAGAGGTGGATTTGCTGGTGTGTTTTGGGTCATTGTCCTGCTGCAGCACCCAAGATCGCTTCAGCTTGAGTTGACGAACAGATAGCCAGACATTCTCCTTCAGGATTTTTTGGTAGACAGTTGAATTCATGGTTCCATCTATCACAGCAAGCCTTCCAGGTCCTGAAGCAGCAAAACAACCCCAGACCATCACACTACCACCACCATATTTTACTGTTGGTATGATGTTCTTTTTCTGAAATGCTGTGTTACTTTTACGCCAGATGTAACTGGACACGCACCTTCCAAAAAGTTCAACTTTTGTCTCGTCGGTCCACAAGGTATTTTCCCAAAAGTCTTGGCAATCATTGAGATGTCTTTTAGCAAAATTGAGACGAGCCTTAATGTTCTTTTTGCTTAAAAGTGGTTTGCCCCTTGGAAATCTGCCGTGCAGGCCATTTTTGCCCAGTCTCTTTCTTATGGTGGAGTCGTGAACACTGACCTTAATTGAGGCAAGTGAGGCCTGCAGTTCTTTAGATGTTGTCCTGGGGTCTTTTGTGGCCTCTCGGATGAGTCGTCTCTGCGCTCTTGGGGTAATTTTGGTCGGCCGGCCACTCCTGGGAAGGTTCACCACTGTTCCATGTTTTTGCCATTTGTGGATAATGGCTCTCACTGTGGTTCGCTGGATTCCCAAAGCTTTAGAAATGGCTTTATAACCTTTACCAGACTGATAGATCTCAATTGCTTTTGTTCTCATTTGTTCCTGAATTTCTTTGGATCTCGGCATGATGTCTAGCTTTTGAGGTGCTTTTGGTCTACTTCTCTGTGTCAGGTAGCTCCTATTTAAGTGATTTCTTGATTGAAACAGGTGTGGCAGTAATCAGGCCTGGGGGTGACTACAGAAACTGAACTCAGGTGTGATAAACCACAGTTAAGTTATTTTTTAACAAGGGGGGCAATCACTTTTTCACACAGGGCCATGTAGATTTGGAGTTTTTTTTCTCCCTTAATAACGTAAACCTTCATTTAAAAACTGCATTTTGTGTTCAATTATGTTATCTTTGACTAATAGTTAACGGTTTTTAATGAGCAGAAACATTTAAGTGTGATAAACATGCAAAAGAATAAGAAATCAGGAAGGGGGCAAATAGTTTTTCACACCACTGTATTCCTGGACAAACATACCCAATGGATTTGGAACACACACAAAATGGCTGCTGAATGAGTTTCAACCCCACGAGATTGCTAATTCCGCAAACTGTTGTAGATTATGTGTAATGAAAGCACGTCTATTCTAACTAGAACACCTATGTAGTGTGTAGCATTCTTGCTGCCACTTTGGACGTGTTCCAAATCGTTTGGGAATCTTTGTACAGGAAACGTTACCCTTCTGTGAATGCTGCGTATAACTACATGAGGGAAAAATAGTCTGACTCGCCTTTACATTATTGTGGCCCCTGGGTGTAACTGCATGAGACAAACGGTTATTACTCAAAGTTACTCTCTTGTGGACACTGCATGTCGTGCGTGTTTGAAGAGTTAAAATCAAGCAAAATTGTGGATTGTCTTGGAATGTTTTGTCATTAGAAAGTTTGATATTAAATTGATAAATAGAGATTTTATTCAGTTCATATACAGTGACTTCTCGCGTGTACACCACTTTGTATTGGTCTTTCACGTGGAATTCCAATAAAATTGATTCATGTTTGTGGCTGTAATGTGACAAAATGTGGAAAAGTTCAAGGGGGCCGAATACTTTTGCAAGCCACTGTATATAGCGTTTCCTCAAATTCTCCTGTAAAAACATTGCCAAAAGATTTGTAATACATTCAAAGTAGCTGCTGAATGACCTTTAACCCGCGAGATTGCTAATTCCGCGAATATAAAAAAAGTAGTAGATTACAAATGACGAAAGCATGTCTATTTTAACTAGAACGCCTACAGTTGGTCAGGGGTGGCGAACCCGCGGCTCGTTCACTGCTCTTTTGCGGCTATTCAAGCTATCCACATGTTCTCTGTTTACAATCGCAATTTCTTTTTAAAATGTCAAAACATAATTTTGCCAAAAAGCGGGTATGTATTTAAATGCAATTGCAGAATCTAATTAGAATATTTAGTATGTATTATTTTTTACTATTTTTTTTACACAACTTCTTGCATGATTTAATATACGTTAGCCAGTTGACTAACACGACTGACGTGAAGTTCATTAGTAGCCTGTCAATCATCATGGCAGAGTCAGGGAAGCTACAGCTAAACACAAATACGAAGATGAGCAAAGAACATTTCTATCTGAATGGGAGGTTTTATATTTTTTTGTTGAAAGAAACGGAAAGTCATTCTGCTTGACATGCCACACTTCGTTGTCGCATTTTAAGGCCATTTCACTTCATTCCATTCTACCGTAGCCTGGGAATTTCCCAAAGGCAGTGAACTTCGTAAACACAAGGTGTAAAGTCACTGAAATGTCAGTCAGAAAAGCAAACGCAGCTCTTCCGAAAATGTACCGAACATTCAGAGACATAAAAGGAGGTAGGCTGATTTAAGTCCATGAAAACTATTGTGTTATGTAATTAGGTGTATAAGTTGTGATACTGTTGTTTGCACATCTGTTCTGTGGCTCTTTGCACTGATAAAGATATTTTTTTTTTAGCTCATTATGGCAAACACTACCTAGGTTGTGGTTCGCCACACCTGGCCTAGGTAATAATAATAATAATAATAATAATAATAATAATAATAAAAAAAAAATAATAATAATAAAAATAATGATAATAGTCATTTTTATTTATATAGAGCCTTTCCAGAGCTCAAGGACACTTTACAATGAAAAGAATAAAACAAACAGACATTGAAGAACTAAAGTAGAAAACAATTAGGTCAACAAAACAATAAAAAAACAAAAAGCAGACATTAAGAGGACAGGTGGATTCAGGTGTAACATTCGGAAAACAAGTGAGTTGTGAGTAAAGATTTAAATGCTGAGATGTTGTTAACAGAACGGGAGAGTGTGGTAGAGAGTCCCAGAGTTTAGGTGCAATGACACTGAATGATCTGCCGCCCATTGAAGAGAGGCGGTAAAAAAAACCCAGAATCGGAGGAACGTAGTGAACGAGTCGGAATGTAGGGGGAGAGCAGATTTAGAAGATAATTGGGAGCCGTTTATAGATTTAAAGACAAGGAGAAGAATTTTGAAGTTAATACGGTAGGCAACTGGAAGCCGATGTAGATCGGACAAGCTTGGGGTTATATGAGCAGAGCGTTTGGTGTGAGTGAGTATTCTAGCCGCGGAGTTTTGAATATATTGTAATCTAGAGATGGAGCTGGCAGGTAGACCAATGAAAAGGGCATTACAGTAATCCAGTGGTTCTCAAAGTGTGGGGCGCGCCCCACTAGTGGGGAATAAAGACATGACAGGTGGGGCGCAATGAACGGGAGGAAATTAGTGGAAAATAATAGGAAAAAACTAAACAATCACACACAAATAAATGGATCATTAATACAAGTAAATTTAAAATAACATCAGTTGTGGGCCGGGAGAAAAAGTGGAACCATAGTGGAACAATAATGGTTTAACGTCGGACCAACTTGAGCAGTGCAGCTCGAATCACAAACCTGCGCGACCCACTGGGCAGCGCTGCGCGACGCTGACAGAAATAAACCGCGCCGACCATCAAAATACATTTTACCCCGCTGGGATGCGCACGTACAATCCAGGCATGGCAAGGCGGAAACAATATTACACAGTCCTGACATTTTAAATAGTTTTTAAATAAAACACAGTGGGGTCGCGCAGGTTTGTGATTCGAGCGGCGCTGCGCGATCCACCGGGCTGCGCGAAATAACCAGATCATCACTGCGCTATTCAGATAGTCGCGCTGCGCTGTATTTGCGCAGATATTTGGTTCAATCGGGTGCCACGGTTTCGTCCCACTTTTGATGTGTTTGGCTTCACATACACTCCGACAATGGAAGAAGACGCTGCAGCAGCAGTGAGTTTACTTACATGTGACAAAACCAACAACGAGGAGATTGTAAAGAAAAAAGGTGCCTCGTCTGTGGTGTGGAATTGGTTTGGGTAAAAGAAAAGTGATACGAATGAGATGAACGTGATTTGGAAGGTACACAAGTGCACTGTTTTAACAAGTGGTGGAAACACGTCAAACCTTTTCTATCATCTGAAATCCAAACATCCAAACGAATATGGCCAAAGTAAAAAAAATGCGGCAAACCTCAGCAATTCACAGTTTATATAAAATTACATTATGTAAAACAGTTTCTTTGTGTTTGAATTTTTATTTATGCATTTTCAGATACAAATTGCTATATTGTGATATAGCCATTGTGATTGTGATCGTTATCGAGGTAGAAATTCGCTTCTACCGTGATACTGTAGAAGATTTTGGTTATATCACCCACCCCTAATGAAGCCTATCTTGAGCTTGGATTCATGGTGGGGATGGTGGAGGTAGAGGAGAGACCCATGTGTGTTTTGTGTCTTATACCACTGGCAGCAGACCGCATGAGACCCAACAAATTAGGAAGACACTTAGAGACAACACACTCCAGTCACGTTAATAAGCCACTCGACTTCTTTCAAAGAAAGCTGGCAGAATAAAGACAGCAGGATAATCACACGGTAACATCTGAATCAGTGGACAGCAAAGCACAAATGGCTTCATTCAAAGTTGCATACAGAATTGGCCAGTGCAAAAAAACTACAAACGATTGCTGAGCAGCTAATAAACATGGGGTCAATTATGCAAAGATAAGTGACAACGTAAGCCTTTTATAACAATTGCATGTGTATTTTATGTGTTTTGAACTTGGTGGTGTTTGATCTTATTGGTTTAGGAATTGATATTTCAATAAACAGTAAAGTTGGCCGATTTCGTTATTATTTTGTTGACAAGTGGGGCTTGAAAATTCGCTCACCCCCTTAAGTGGGGAATGACAGAAAAAGTTTGAGAACCACTGCAGTAATCAATAGGGTTGTGTAGCATCCTTGCCACCATTTTGGGAGTTTCAAATAGTTTGGGAATGTTTGTACAAGGAAACGTGACCCTCTTGTGGATGCTGCGTGTAACTGCATGAGAAAAATGTCTACAACTCAGCGTTACCCTCTTGTGTATGTGGCATGTAACTGCATGCGAAGAATAAATAGAAAAATGCTAATCGTACCAAACACAAAATATTTTGCTGCACTTATTATTTTAATAAAGCATTTAAACTTTTTTTTTCTCTTAAGATATAATTTTTTATTATAGTAAAAGCTTACCAAGTAAATTATGGTACCAGCAGGTACTAACGTTTTAAAAAATATATATAATCATAATTTTACTCTTCGTGAACAACTTCTTCTTCGATAACATTTGATAATAGTGTACTTCCACCAGAGGAAATATGACCCTCTTGTGGACGCTGTCTGTTACTGCATGTGAAAAACAGCTAAGCCTGAGCGTTACCCTCTCGTGGATGCTGCGTGTAACTGCATGAGAAAAATGTCTACAACTCAGCGTTACCCTCTTGTGCACGTGGCATGTAACTCCATGAGAGGGAAATGTGACCCTCTTGTGGACGCTGTCTGTAACTGTACGAGAAAATATCTATGACTCAGCGTTACCCTCTTGTGGACGCTGCCTGTAACTGCATGAGACAAAAGGTTATGACTCAGCGTTACCCTCTTGTGGCCACTGACTGTAACTGCATATGAAAAACAGCTGCGCCTGAGCGTTACCCTCTTGTGGATGCTGCATGTAACTGCATGAGAAAAACAGCTAAGCCTGAGCGTTACCCTCTTGTGGATGCTGCGTGCAACTGCATGAGAAAAATGTCTACAACTCAGCGTTACCCTCTTGTGCACGTGGCATGTAACTCCATGAGAGGGAAATGTGACCCTCTTGTGGACGCTGTCTGTAACTGTACGAGAAAATATCTATGACTCAGCGTTACCCTCTTGTGGACGCTGCCTGTAACTGCATGAGACAAAAGGTTATGACTCAGCGTTACCCTCTTGTGGCCACTGACTGTAACTGCATATGAAAAACAGCTGCGCCTGAGCGTTACCCTCTTGTGGATGCTGCATGTAACTGCATGAGAAAAACAGCTAAGCCTTAGCGTTACCCTCTTGTGGATGCTGCGTGTAACTGCATGAGAAAAACAGCTAAGCCTGAGCGTTACCCTCTTGTGGATGCTGCGTGTAACTGCATGAGAAAAATGTCTAAAACTCAGCGTTACCCTCTTGTGCACGTGCACGTGGCATGTAACTGCATGAGAAGAATAAATATAAAAAATGCTGATCATAATAAACACAAAATATTATGCTGCACTTATTATTTTAATAAAGCATTTAAGCAAATGTTCTTGATTTTTTTTTATTAATATCTAATTTTTATTATTGTCAAACCTTACCAAGTAAATTATGGTACCAGCAGGTACTACCGTTTTTTTTTTAATATATATAATCATAATTTTAATCTTCGTGAACTATCTATAACATTTGATAATAGTGAATTTCCACCAAAGGAAATGTGACCCTCTTGTGGACGCTGTCTTTAACTGCAAGAGAAAAATGTCTATGACTCAGCGTTACTCTCTTGTGGACGCTGCATGTAACTGCATGAGACAAAAGGTAATGACTCAGCGTTACCCTCTTGTGGCCACTGACTGTACCTGCATGTGAACAAAAGCTAAGCCTGAGCGTTACCCTCTTGTGGATGCTGCGTGTAATTGCATGAGAAAAATGTCTACAACTCAGCGTTACCCTCTTGTGCACGTGGCATGTAACTGCATGCGAAGAATAAATATAAAAAATGCTAATCATAAACACACAAAATATTTTGCTGCACTTATTATTTTAATAAAGCATTTAAACAAATGTTCTTGATCTTTTTATTAATATCTAATTTTTATTATAGTCAAAACTTACCAAGTAAATTATTGTACCAGCAGGTACTACCGTTTTGGAAATATATAATCATAATTTTACTCTGCGTGAACCATCTATAACAGTTGATAATAGTGTATTTCTACCAGAGGAAATGTGACCCTCTTGTGGCCATTGGCTGTAACTGCATGAGAAAGCAGCTAAGGCTGAGCGTTACCCTCTTTCAAATGCAGCGTGTAACTGCATGAGAAAAATGTCTACAACCCAGCGTTACCCTCTTGTGTATGTGGCATGTAACTTCAAGAGGAAAACCGGCTATGACTCTCCATTAACACTTTTGTGGACGCTGCATGTAACTGCATGAGACAAAAGGTTACGACTCAGCGTTCCCCTCTTGTGGCCACTGACTGTAACTGCATATGAAAAACAGCTGCGCCTGAGCGTTACCCTCTTGTGGATGCTGCATGTAACTGCATGAGAAAAACAGCTAAGCCTGAGCGTTACCCTCTTGTGGATGCTGCGTGTAACTGCATGAGAAAAACAGCTAAGCCTGAGCGTTACCCTTTTGTGGATGCTGCGTGTAACTGCATGAGAAAAACAGCTAAGCCTGAGCGTTACCCTCTTGTGGATGCTGCGTGTAACTGCATGAGAAAAATGTCTAAAACTCAGCGTTACCCTCTTGTGCACGTGCACGTGGCATGTAACTGCATGAGAAGAATAAATATAAAAAATGCTGATCATAATAAACACAAAATATTATGCTGCACTTATTATTTTAATAAAGCATTTAAGCAAATGTTCTTGATTTTTTTTATTAATATCTAATTTTTATTATTGTCAAACCTTACCAAGTAAATTATGGTACCAGCAGGTACTACCGTTTTTTTTTAAATATATATATAATCATAATTTTAATCTTCGTGAACTATCTATAACATTTGATAATAGTGAATTTCCACCAAAGGAAATGTGACCCTCTTGTGGACGCTGTCTTTAACTGCAAGAGAAAAATGTCTATGACTCAGCGTTACTCTCTTGTGGACGCTGCATGTAACTGCATGAGACAAAAGGTAATGACTCAGCGTTACCCTCTTGTGGCCACTGACTGTACCTGCATGTGAACAAAAGCTAAGCCTGAGCGTTACCCTCTTGTGGATGCTGCGTGTAATTGCATGAGAAAAATGTCTACAACTCAGCGTTACCCTCTTGTGCACGTGGCATGTAACTGCATGCAAAGAATAAATATAAAAAATGCTAATCATAAACACACAAAATATTTAGCTGCACTTATTATTTTAATAAAGCATTTAAACAAATGTTCTTGATCTTTTTATTAATATCTAATTTGATTATAGTCAAAACTTACCAAGTAAATTATGGTACCAGCAGGTACTACCGTTTTGGAAATATATAATCATAATTTTACTCTGCGTGAACCATCTATAACAGTTGATAATAGTGTATTTCTACCAGAGGAAATGTGACCCTCTTGTGGCCATTGGCTGTAACTGCATGAGAAAGCAGCTAAGGCTGAGCGTTACCCTCTTGCAAATGCAGCGTGTACAGATGTCGCCATTAAAAACCTGCGTTTCGAGAAAAGGGATCCCGTGACTTGCCGCGGCTTTGCGCGGCTGCGTGCGGGAAGCTGTGAACATGCCCTTCATTACCTGTAGGGGGCAGTCGTGTTTCAGTCTGAAGTATTGTGTGTCTACTGAAGCCGAAAATGTGTGCAAATTAAACTGCGCATGCGTGTTTGGAGTCGCTGTGCCGGCGCTGTGGATCAGTCGGTTGTGGATCATCACGGAGGTACAACACGGCGTGGCTGCTGCTGGAGTTTGTCGTGTTCGAGGTAAGTTTAGCTTTCTTTTTTGGATGTGATTCTCGCTTTCATGACTCCCAATTAATGTTCATCTTAATCTCAGGACGTACAATTAGCAATTTCAGTTTTTAATAGTGTGGAGATTCACAAAACACCGTTTTCGTGTAAAAACCTGAACCTACGGAGCCCCCATGGGTCCTGTGGTAAATAAATAAATAAATATAATAATAACGAACCGAGCGCGCGGATTAATACACCGAGATGTGTGTTTCTTACCCCCACCCCGAGTGAAAACGGCGTCTTCAGACAAAGCCTCGCCAGTTAGATGCCATTTCTGAACAAACTGAGTCGTGTGTGTTAAAGCATTAAATGGTAAAAGAGCACTAGCAATAAACGGTTTTTTTTTCTGAAGTCGAACTTTATTAAAGAGTTACGAGTAAAGAACCTGTACATATGTTCATACAGTATTGACAGCAGCTCTAATTTACTGCGGTAAAGCCAGCCGCGGTTCAGAAAAACACGGTCAAGCCAGCCGCGATTGATTTTAGTGCGCGCGCATATTACAGCGATTACGGTAGTTTCATGAACAACACAGAGAGAATGCCCCATATCTGAAAAATGCTGCAGTAAAATAGTTTCATATGTGGTGTGTGTATATAGTATAGGACGTCCTGAATAAGAACTGATCATTGTTGTTTTCTACTTATTAGAAATGGGGTCTTTATACCCCTTTAAAATGTAATAATGCCCCATATCTCAAAAATGCTGCAGTAAAATAGTTTCATATGTGGTGTGTATATAGTATGGGACGTCCTGAATAAGAACTGATCATTGTTTTTTTTCTACTTTTTTTTTTTATCATATAATGTGTGTACATTATATGGGATAAAAACTGACCATGGCGTTTTATACTTACTAGAATTTATTTTTTCATAGGTCTCTGAAGTGAAATAAAGGCATTTTATTTAACTTTTTTTCCCCATTGTGAACATTTGTTTATTTGACCTCTCTTCCAAAGCAGACGTTAATCCTCATTATAGAAAACATTCATTGAAGAATAACTGCTACTTTTGAACAGTAAAACAAAATAAAAATCAATTCTGGTATTTAGAAAGACTAAATACATTATTTTGTCTGTTTTCTACGAATTCTGCTGTAACTTATCTACATAAAACAATTATTTGAATGGTGAATATTTAAGAAAAATATTGTAACAGACAACCGTCAAAGTCACCAATAAATAACACGGATATTAAAGCAGAAATGCAAATAAATAAGCAAGTAAAAATTGACGAGCATGTTGTATTATCTCTCAGTCCTGGGCGTCTAAATGAAAAGCGCTCTGAAAGCGCGTTGTCTCTGTGTCGGTCCTGAAACTACCGTAATCACTGTAATATGTGCGCACACTAAAATCAATCGCAGCTGGCTTGACCGTGTTCTTCTGAACCGCGGCTGGCTTTACCGCAGTTCTAATTTGTCTAAATCGCATTGCAGACAATAAAAATAAGTCGAGTCATCCTGTGACCCTACATGCTTAATCTTTGCACACATGATTCTTCCTTCTCACTTTTTCCTTAATCCCTCACTGTTCTATCTTGTATTTTCTAACGGTGTCAGAAACTTTGTGTTAGTAGCACTGCTTGACGCCTTCCTCTTTTGTAATTTGCTTTGGATAAAGGCAAACTTACAAAAGATGAAGAAATGCCTGAATGTAGTTGTACGAATAAAAGATTATGTAATGATACAATGTAAATATTTTCACAGAAACAAAGTGTAAAGATGAGACGTGAATCTGAAGAGGATCTCTTTGATGATTGCCTGGTAAAGCATTGTTTTCTTATTAATTATACAATTTATTAATACCTTGAATATAGTGTTTGTTGTATTGGACAGAAGCATACTGTATAAATGCAAATGAATATATAAATGAGTAATTATTGAACGAATTTTCATGTTTGGACTAACCCTTTAAATACAAACTCAGCATTCATCATAGGATTTCCTGACACTGTAAAGCCATCTCATGCCATGTTTTACTGATGCAAGATAAAGCAATTTAACCCAAGTTTAACAATATGAAGTGATGGTCATTTTTTTATTATCATTTATTTTTATTATTATTTTTTTCTCAATGAAGTCAGCACAGGTTGAAGCAATTCAGATTTTTTTGCTTCTCAAAATAAATGATTTATTTTCTTGTAAATTTTATGCAGGGGGACAGACGAAGTGACACCTTCTTAAAATCCTTGTCGTCCGTTGAAGGGGAAGAACCGGTTGGTGTATCCATAATCCTTGAAGGAGAGGCTATTTTCAGAAAGTTCTTCTAGAACTTGATGGGATTAAGCTATCACCAAAAGTGCAAGCTTTAAAGATGAAGTTATCATCTTAAAACATTTGATTTGGCTTGACTACAAGTGTTTACATGTTGTGTTTACATGTTCAGCTTAAAATGTTTTCATGCATTAAGGTTTCAATGGCATACTTTTAAGTGCACTAGTCCAGAGTGCTGATTTGAAAGTTGCAACTTCACTGCTTCAGAGGGCTATTACGTTTTAATGTTTATTCTACAGTTTGTTTAAAGTATTTTCTGCTGCATTTTATTTCTAAATGAATGCTGTATTTTATTTATTTATTATTTTACACAATTTTGTTTAAAACAAGTATTTCAGGCCCTGGTGCCGTGCAGTTTTTTTCTATGGATGCAAAATTTAGCTGAATGCACTTTTATTAAAAAGACAACTTGGATCTAGACTGTGAATGTCACAAATATTTGGTAATGTTGGTGAATAAACTGTTTAATTATATTTTAGTTGTGTGATTTATGAAAGATATAGATGAAATAATTACTTAAGTTTCTTTCCAAAACATAAATTAGCAATGTTTACATTATTATAGGGAGTAATAGGTAGCAAACCTACGCCCTTGTGTGTGTGTGTGTATGTATATATATATATGGAAATATAATTAATATTTTCGTGTTTAATTACAAAAAAAACATTTTAATGGTTAGTGATTGTTGCAGACATTTACACTATTTTTGAGAACTATTAAGTTCTCCTTCAACGTGTCATAGCCGATAACTGCCCCTTTGAAGCCTTTGAATGGTGTTAAAAATACTTGCAAAACAAGTATTGCAGCCATACATTGGAGGGAACTTCTGAGGTGGTCAGTGATTGATGGCACGGTCGGTCGGAGGGGGTTGTGATCACACCTATAGATCTTTTGTTCTAGGCTATCGGTCAAATATCTCTCCACTTGGAAGCAAAAACATGCAAGGGATTTCAGCATCTCGACGCACATACTAAGCTGTTTATAAAGTAGACACTGTTTGTTTTTTCATTTTGTAATCTTTCCCGTGTTTACCGTGTACTGTACAATGTATATTCATTTTTTAATGAATTACTGTAAATAAACTACACATTCCGTTGATTTACCAGAAATGACTTTTCTGTTTTTTTTGTGTGTGCTAAACTAAACTTCAGGGTCAAAGTAATAGCGATTTTATTTGAAAAGTATTATATATTTACAATGCTGATAAGTTCAAGCTTAGATTAATATATAAACTGCTTCAAAGTCTTTCCGTGACCGCTGAAATCCGACAGACGCAGGGCTCAAGGGAGGTGTGTGTGTGTGTGTGTGTGCGCGCGCGTGTGTATGTGTGTGTGTGTGTGTGTGCGCGCGTGTGTATGTGTGTGTGTGCGGGTTAGTGTGCCTGTCCTATTTCAGCGGATTTTTCCGCTACCGCAGATCAGTTTATCAACTTGTAATATATACATTTTAGGAATATATTAACATGTGCAGACATTTAAGGGTGCGCTGCCCTCTCTTGCCCCTGCGTAGAGCCTACACACACACACACACACATCTATCTATCTATCTATTATATAAATACACATTTGGAATCTGCATCTACATTTTCTGTTACAAGTATAGAATTAGGTTCAGCTGAGACTCATGATCAATGGTGTTAGGGTACTTATGTAGTGATAATTAGTTTCAGCCAAATCATTAAAACTAACAATGGACTATGACACTCTTGAGAGGGGATATGAAGGTGTTATTCATTTATTTATTCTCTACAAGGGTGCGAACAACAATACAGACCAAACTATAACTCTCTCTTACTACTATAAAAATTCTAGACATAAACAAACAAAATACAGCTTTTTTTCCTCAGAGGTAAACGGAAAAGTGAAGTTGTTCAGCTGTCACTGCAGCTTCTTCAAAGTCTTCCCACTCCGTGACCACTGAAATCCGACACGACACCACGTTAGGCTGCGTCTTGACTCATTTGTATACCGACGGTGATTGGATGTTTCCCGAGGGCTCAGGGGAGTGTGTGTGTCTGTGTGTGTGTGTGTGTGTCTGTGTGTGTGTGTGTCTACAGTATGTGTACAAAATACAGCTTTTTTTTCAGAGTTAAACGGAAAAGTGAAGATGTTCAGTGTCACTATGCAGATGTTACACTCAGTGGAGTTACCGAAATCATTGGTTTAGTCCTCATTGAGCTTTTGTTCCTCTTATGTGAGCATAAACAGTGAAACATTCCACAGGTTTACATTCCCATTCCGCGGCCAAGTGAACCACGTTCCCGTCGAACGAAACGAGGCATAATCGTGGTGTTTGCTTCGGTTATGACACACCATAGTTTATTACCTGCTGTGGTAGATCTGAATATTTATTCAAACACAATAATAAAGCTTTATATCCTCAGGAGGGCTCAGTACATTGTTTTAGCGATAGTTTCACGGAAGCGAGTTCAGAACTAATCTAACCAAACAAAAAAAAAAAAAAATAGCTGAATAGTTTTGTTCTTCAGAAAAGATATCTGAAGTCACAGAGAGATCCTGCTCTGTAGAAGCTGCCTCAGTCCATTTGTGCAATTACTCCATCCCGCCCTTATCAATGATAGTATAGTAATGATGTCGCTGTTGATTATCTGTTCTTGTGCTTTTGAAAAATAAATATTTTTTTCTAAGAACATGTAATAGGATGGTGTTTATTGCATATATGTATGTTTTTTTGTAATAGGCAAGTATATCAAAATAATTTAACTGTTTAATAGACATGGGTGTTTTTTTTACAGATTCACTGTAAAACATGAAAATAATAATAACCTATTTGTGAGGTAGAATTAACCCAACATTCCAGTTAAAATGAACCAACAAACCCCAAACATATGGGTAGAACATTTGAACCATTTATGTGGTAGAATTAACCCAGCATTATAGTTAAATATCACCTAGCATTTGGATTGAATATTTAACCCATCTTTCTGGGTTAAAAACAACCCAGATTGTTTTTAACCCAGCATTTTTTAGGGTATATATATATATATATATATATATATATATATATATATATATTATATATATATACACACACACACAGACATGCGTGTGTCATTTTAATTCAAATGAACATTTTAATCTGTGCATGGGCGTCAACTCGCACGTTCTGTAATGTTCCATTGTCTTTTAGAGCCCATTACTAAAGCAGGTTACTAAAACCTGGCTTACTATCTATAAAAAATATTTCAATTTAACTCATGGATCTCAATCACAGATGACACGACAAATTATATACTCTGAAACGTTCATTTGAACATTTAAAATGTTAATACAAAAATACAAAAACATGAATACTAATGTTATCATGGTGTAAATTATTAACATTAGGTTAGGTCCTGCCCTTAATTAATTCATATTATAATTACTTTTACATAGTATAGTTACTGGACTGACATTACCAAAACTAGCTATTTGATTTAGCCTTTCTAAAATCAACCCATATATCATTTATAATCAGAAAACATAAAACATATTATGATCTGTTCAACAGCCCATCTGTTTTAATTTAGTTTGTATTTTTTATTATTCATAAGACAACCTTTCAGTTTTGTAAATATTTTAGTTATAGTGTGTTAAGTCTTACAGTTACTATAAAAAAAAAATATATATATATAAACATATGATCTTTTTGAGTTATAATGTTTTTTTTTATTATTCATAAGAAAACCTTTCAGTTTTGTAAATATTCTAGTTATAGTGTGTTATGTTTTTTTTAGGTTAAACGGTTTTGAGAATTAGACCATCCAGCTTAGATAAATGTTATGTCATTGATAAAATCTGGATTAAGGATATTTTATTATATAATTATATATATATATTTTATTTTTTTTAGTTTCCCCCTGAGGGATTGCCACCTTATTGTGGTCTGGGGGTTTGCGTGCCTCAACACAATTCAGCAAATACAATACTGTTACTATACAGTAAGGCCAGGTAAAAACAGTGCTCGAACATGATGTGCCCCTCCCCCCACCCCGTGTTGTCTGGTCTAGAACGGCGCTGCCTCTGACCGTCTTTTGTCTTGTAAATGAGTATTCTCACTCACCTTCCAATCCCCCCAGCGCACACACTCTGTTTGTACTGTAAACTGTACTGTAACTGTGTTTGCTAGGGCACTTGGTTATACACAGTACTTTAATGTATGGAACACTTACTTAACTTACTGGTTTGGTTTAAATATCGCTTATTACCTTATTCAACAAAATAAATTCATTATTAACGTATTGAAGTATTTTAGTTAAGGACAAAAACTGTGCTTGTGTTTAGAACTGCTGAACAGCCGAAAACACGCACACACACCCATCCCCCCACCAAAAACACACACGCACACACAGAGCAATTAACACCAGGAGTGGAAGGTGACAAACCTCAATGGAGAATACCAAGTTTGTCGTTGCTCTTTTGGAGTTCTTAAAACCCAAAACATTTATTTATACTGAGAAAAAATTATTATGGGTCACAATCACAAATACATATAATCAAGTGTTTAACTGGTTTCATTTGTTTCTATGATCAATAATTATTATTTTCAGCCCAACTCTTTGACTATTTAAAACAAAGTTGTGTCCCATTTTTTGCCCATTGAAGTTGTTGGTTCAACTAAACAATTTTTAAATACCCAAACAATCCCCCAAAATTAAAACACGCAAAACATGACTTTAACAATTCAATTTATTCTTCCAAAACTAGTCAAAGTTAAAACAGTAATTAATATAAAACAGATGAATACATGTTGTCTTTTTGCTTAAAGTTCATTAAACAACCCGGATACACCAGCTGCTTATAAGTCTCTATCTATAGTCCTTTTACATTAAAATAAAAAAAATTTCAAATATCAAAACTATTACATATTTGTTATTAATAATGTTATTACTTAACAGTTTAAGTCTTTGTTTCCCCCAAAGTACTGTATCAGACATTTTGCAGTTCTATGTTCAGAATATACAGTAGACCTGATCAAACATCATTCTAAAGCTGTCGGACTGTGACGTCATCGCTACCGCAGATCAGTTCATCAACTTGTAATATAAACATTTTAGGAATATATTAACATGTGCAGACATTTAAGGGTGCGCTGCCCTCTCTTGCCCCTGCGTAGAGCCTACACACACACACACACACACATCTATCTATCTATCTATTATATAAATACACATTTGGAATCTGCATCTACATTTTCTGTTACAAGTATAGAATTAGGTTCAGCTGAGACTCATGATCAATGGTGTTAGGGTACTTATGTAGGGTACAATGGTGTTAGGGTACTTATGTGATAATTAGTTTCAGCCAGATCATTAAAACTAACAATGGACTATGACACTCTTGAGAGGGGATATGAAGGTGTTATTCATTTATTTATTCTCTACAAGGGTGCGAACAACAATACAGACCAAACTATAACTCTCTCTTACTACTATAAAAATTCTAGACATAAACAAACAAAATACAGCTTTTTTTCCTCAGAGGTAAACGGAAAAGTGAAGTTGTTCAGCTGTCACTGCAGCTTCTTCAAAGTCTTCCCACTCCGTGACCACTGAAATCCGACACGACACCACGTTAGGCTGCGTCTTGACTCATTTGTATACCGACGGTGATTGGATGTTTCCCGAGGGCTCAGGGGAGTGTGTGTGTCTGTGTGTGTGTGTCTATGTGTGTGTGTCATTGTTTTAGCGATAGTTTCAAGGAAGCGAGTTCAGAACTAATCTAACCAAACCAAAAAAAAAAAAAACATCCGAAGCTTCAAATAGAATGAACGAACTAATGAAATTGATATATATGTAATTGATATACTGTATACACAGACGTGTGTGTGTCATTTTAATTCAAATGAACATTTTAATGCTTTCTGATACACTTATCAACTTATCCACATAAACTTATCAACACATACTCTCCGTGCACGCACATACAATCTCTAAAAAAGTAAAATTAATAACATACATATACAAATAAACAAAAATATAAACGTCTATGTATATTGAAGTTTACGGTGAACGCAGAGTCGGCTAAGCACATGTGATGACGCGCGCGCCCTCACCTCTTGTTACGACTGCCTATTTGGCCAAAAAATAATTGAACGATATGCCTGGTCCTGGAAAGAGACAATAAATATATATATTTTTTATACATTTATTGCATTGTTTGTTGTTTACAGTCAAGCCATCAACATACAATAAAATGTAAACATGAGATCTAAACTAAAAACTGTGCTCCCTGTGCTGGTGCTGGCAATATCATCTCTTTGTTCTGCTGTCTCCGGCTCCCTCCCTGGTCCTGAACCGTACCATACATACCAGATCAAGAACTTGAAGATGAAGATTATATCTCTGGTCTTCTCTCTCTGACGGGTTCCTCCCTAGTTTCTGATGATCTCAATTAGTTTGTAGTGTTGCTTGTCCAAGGAAACCAGTAATCTTGCTTGAAGTGGAGCAGATATAATTCTCAGAAACTCATTACTGATCTTTAAAAAAAAAAAAAAAAGGTAAAAACAAAAATTGGACTGGCTCAAGTTCTTATGTTAGCAAATCTTAATTACAGTGTTTAAAGTATAGAAAGCAGTACACTACAAACAGCACTCACTCCAAATTAGCTTGTTCTATGTTTACGTCACTTTCCTATTAATTTTTACATCGTTAACCAACGGTACTTAAATATAATTTTCTTCGGCGCCGCTGACTTACTGTATAAACTCCGGTGTTTTTGAAAATCACCACGTTAGTTAGCTAATGCTAATGCAGGTAATATAGGTGGTTTTAGCTACAGTAGCAAACACGGACACAAAACTCAATCTACAAAGTAGTTGTTCCTGACATAAATCATGAATTTGCTCATAGAAGAGATACATTTAACATAGAAATGACATGAGTTTGCTTTCTTACCTGGTTTAAAGGAGTTTTCTTTGAGAATCTCCACCCGCATGTGATTCAGTCCGTGAAAATGCTGCGTCATGAGACACGGTTTGAAGCAGAAATGTCCTTTGTGAATGGATTAGATTTAAGTTTAATCAGGGGCTTTAACTAACAGTAACTGAAATACAGGTTCTGATATCCTTCCTTACTTGTTTCAACGTCATGCTCCGGTTTGAGGCGGAAATAAAATTATACCGGCAAAACTATGGTCTAAAGACTGCGCATGCGCAAATCACACTCAACCTAATAAGAGTACCTTGATCAAAATGAAATATTTCACTTTGGTTTCCTGCTGTAAACAGCATTATACTAAAAAAAAAAAAAAAAAAAAGATTCACCCATAAGCATAAATTAGACACTTCAGTTAAAAAGAGCAAATTATTTTTTTTACTAATGGAATGAGAAAAAAAACACATTAAACTAGGTTTACTTTTTTCAGTGGATCCCTCAATAATTTCTGTCTCCTTTGCCTGTGTTTGATAATGTGAAGCACATATACACTCATTCATCATGAAAGATCTATTATAAAACAAAATAAAATTCATGTTCGCTTCAGCACTGTTCTTCCGCGTCCTTACATTCATTGTTGTACTTGGTCCGGCTTTTAGATAAAGTCCTTCCATGCGCCATCTGGCGGATATTCAGTGAAGCGCAACACATTTATTTAAAATTCCCGAATGTTGCCTCCGGCAAGACGCGGCACGCCGCACGCTAAATTGCGGCATCCCGCGGGAAAACACGCAGGGTTTTAAGGGCGACATCTGTAACTGCATGAGAAAAATGTCTACAACCCAGCGTTACCCTCTTGTGTATGTGGCATGTAACTTCAAGAGAAAACCGGCTATGACTCTCCATTAACACTTTTGTGGACGCTGCATGTAACTGCATGAGACAAAAGGTTATGACTCAGCGTTCCCCTCTTGTGGCCACTGACTGTAACTGCATATGAAAAACAGCTGCGCCTGAGCGTTACCCTCTTGTGGATGCTGCGTGTAACTGCATGAGAAAAACAGCTAAGCCTGAGCGTTACCCTCTTGTGGATGCTGCGTGTAACTGCATGAGAAAAACAGCTAAGCCTGAGCGTTACCCTCTTGTGGATGCTGCGTGTAACTGCATGAGAAAAATGTCTAAAACTCAGCGTTACCCTCTTGTGCATGTGCACGTGGCATGTAACTGCATGAGAAGAATAAATATAAAAAATGCTGATCATAATAAACACAAAATATTATGCTGCACTTATTATTTTAATAAAGCATTTAAGCAAATGTTCTTGATTTTTTTATTAATATCTCATTTTTATTATTGTCAAACCTTACCAAGTAAATTATGGTACCAGCAGGTACTACCGTTTTTTTAAAAAATATATATATAATCATAATTTTAATCTTCGTGAACTATCTATAACATTTGATAATAGTGAATTTCCACCAAAGGAAATGTGACCCTCTTGTGGACGCTGTCTTTAACTGCAAGAGAAAAATGTCTATGACTCAGCGTTACTCTCTTGTGGACGCTGCATGTAACTGCATGAGACAAAAGGTAATGACTCAGCGTTACCCTCTTGTGGCCACTGACTGTACCTGCATGTGAACAAAAGCTAAGCCTGAGCGTTACCCCCTTGTGGATGCTGCGTGTAATTGCATGAGAAAAATGTCTACAACTCAGCGTTACCCTCTTGTGCACGTGGCATGTAACTGCATGCGAAGAATAAATATAAAAAATGCTAATCATAAACACACAAAATAGGGTTAGGGTTAGGGTAAAGTAAAATAATCCACTGCCCCGGGAAGGACCCGGAACCAGCGTTGTGCACGGGCCAGCCACTCAGGCCTCATTTTCAGCCTTCTCCATTATGACGGTCGACCAGTGTCGCCTGTTTAGGGTTTAAGAGCTAAAGACTCCGCTTTTAGCTAAGCTGTTGTAAAGACCCTCCATGAGCCGAGATACCCGCTTAAGGGTTAAAATTAAAATCAGGGCCTGGGGGTTGAGATTCGGGGTCATTTCTAGTTAAAGTCACGCCATTATACGCAAAGGCTGAAGTGTTTTGAGCTAAGTAAAATTAGAGTAAATGCCTGTTGGCTTTAAGGTCAAACATAGGCACCGAGTAAGGTGAGGGTTTTGGAAAAGGGGTAAGGTTGAAGACATTAAGGGTAACGGTCCCGGGACAGGGTCCAAGGCAAGGAACTTTGGGGATAGGATGGGTATGGGGATAGGTTGGGAAGACTCGGTTCCTGTCGTGGAAATTAATTGAAGACTCAGGCTTTGGTTTCAGAAGATAACGGCCTTTATTTATCATGCAATACCGGCCGGGCGAGGCTGACAGAGTCACACCGATCGCTAGCATTCCCCCCATTATATAGGCATCCTAGACAAAGGAATACATTCTATAGGCAATGATGTCATTCCAAACATCTGGACCTTGTTAGGCCTATCCGTTCTTGGGGGACTCAACGTATATATCAAATTCCTTGTGCAAGCATATTTTCCAGACATGTCTAGCTTCGCACGCATACCCCTGATTATTTCCAACTGGGATACCTTCTATTTCTTAAGAGTAATTAAAGTATAAGTAAATCACATAAAATCTAAACAAACTTATTCTATACATCCCCCCTCTGGGGCTGACAAGTCCCATAATTAATGTTATCTGGAGTCCAAATCCATGTGCCAGCCCTTCTTACACTAATCTAGTGATTCAATTAAATCACTGGACTTTTATCAATGACCGACCCATGGATTCGCCCTCTAGTGGAGAATCGGCCAAACCTCTCCTTCCACTCTTGACTAGGAATAGGAGTAAAAGACTCGACCTCCATGACATCGTACGTCCCATTACTCAATGATATGACATGAACATGTACTTAATACAGTGATTTTCTAGGATTACATCAATTGGATAATCATATAACCTACAATGGAACATACAATTACACAATAACATAACATGAACATGTAATTAATATAATGATTTTTCCTAGGATTACACTAACCTAAATAACCTGGGCATCTTATACAGTCTAAAATGAAGCATGCATAATACAGTACAATGGTTAAAGCATATATAATGTTGAACAGCTGGGTCATGATGTAAGAACTTCAACCCAGATACTTTGCGTATCGTAGAGGGTCGCCTTTGGGGAGAGGCTAGGCCAGTGCTTTCACCCAAGGCATGGCTCATCATTAATCATCTTCTTCGTCCTCGTCCGAGGTGCCTGAATCTCCTCCTGATTCTTGGGAATCACAGTCTGAGCTGTAAATGTCTTTATCATAGGTTAGGGGTATTTTCTCATCTTGCCACTTTAACACCTCCATTTGTTGAACTGTAGCTTTTATGACCAAGGACTTTAATATAGGAAGTACACAACAAAACAACAATCCTCCTATTAATATAGCAAATCCCAAGAACATACCAAATTTAGCAAACCATGCTCCCCAAGCTCCCAGTTTCAGATCTAGCCAGTCCCATATTTTATTATCCCTCCCAGCATTTTCAGTTACTTCCCGTCTCAGATTTTTAAGTTGATTCATGGCTTTAGTAAAAGTCCCTTCAGGCGCTGTATTGCTAGGAATATAAGTACAACATTGATCACCAAACAGAATGCACACACCTCCTTTCTCAGCCAATAACCAATTTAATGCTTGTCTATTTTGCCAGGTCATTGTACTAGTAGCCACTAATTGCTCTCCTAATGCAGCCAAAGCATCTTCTGTGTAATTAATAAATCTCTGTTGATTATAGTAAATATAATTAATCCATTCAGCATTTTTGTTAGGTGTTATCCATATAAAAATTGACTCAAATCCAGATTTTACCTCATCTCTGGCTTTAAATTCATTAGGTTTACCTCTGGGTTGTCCTACTGAGTCTATATACACGTTGGGATCAGGTTGGTAAGCCCTTTTATCATGCCTTCTGGTTTCGTCCAATTGTATTATGTTTGTCTCCTGACGCAGTCTTACTCTAGTACAAATTCCTTTCCATCCTATCGGTAAGGAGGCCAGTAGGAGCTCCTTCCCACAAAGCCAATAAAAATCTGCTACTACTATAGCTTGATCTTTAAATATTTCTATTGAAGGTGGTATTATAGTCTGGTTTTCGCAGGATTTTAAGGTGATATGTGTTCCATTTTTTACTCCTTGGGCTAGGAGGCCTGGTGCTCTTAAAGGTACCACGGATTCCCAAGCAGTCTTTTTGTCTAAAAACCAGGTGGTGGTACAGATTCCAGTAAAGTTTCCTAAATCCAGTGTCCCTTCTGGTTTATAAAAACACTCATATTCTTGTTTATGATCAATGGTATACCATTTGGGAATTTCTACTTTTCCTGGTTGTACTTTAATGTTTTTATTCATATCCCAATGCCCACACCAATCACCCAAATGTGGTCTCTCAAAATAGCTGGTATACTTGGAGTTTCCTAAAAATGACAAACATTCAGCAGCTGTCAGGAGCGGGGGAAGGCAGGAGAGGGAAGAACCCAATAGCAGACACAGATTCTCTTAAAGGAATTTATTAGGGCACTAAAGGGTTAAATAAACAGCGACAGGAGGAGTGTGTATGTGTGGGTGTGTGCGTGTCTGTGTGAGTGAGAGAGTCGGCACGCGGCAGGGAGCAGCGCGTGTATGTATGTGTGTGTGTGTGTGTGTGTGTGTGTGTGAGTGAGTGAGCGAGAGAGAGTCAGCGCGCAGCCGCGAGGGGGGGCGCGTGTATGTGTGAGCGCGCGTGTGTGTGTGTGTGTGTGTGTGTGTGTGTGTGTGTGTACGGGGCGAGAGAGAAAGTCGGTGCGTGCACAGGATGCTTCGGGGAATACCTCGTGATGAAACTAGGGGACTGGGTGAAGACGTCAGAGAATCCTCCGTGAACCCGGAAGTGGAAGCGCACGAATTATCCTCGGTTGTAGCGGGAGGAACGAGCGAGCGCTATGCGGTCCGCTTGTGATCAATCAGCGTCTTTAGCCAGGTAAGGGTCGATAACCAGAAGATCCAGCCACGTGAATGAACAAATCCAAAGGGCGAGTCCAGAATCAGATTCCTAATACAGGCAGGGTCATACACAAAAATCAGTCCGAGAATCAGGCAAGGTAACAGACGGAGAAGACGAAAGGAAAATCCAAAGGGAGAGCTGGGTCGGCAACGAGTCAAAATACAGGGAATCAATAACACACTAGACGTAAGGCACACGAGTGAGACACTGCGGCGCCGGGTGGTTCTTTCAGTGTGCTTATAAAGCTAAGAGATAATTGACAGATAGGGTTCAGGTGTGTCTGAGCGATAGGTGGCGAGTAGGGAAAAAAAAGCGAAGTGGAATTTAGGATCTGGAGGTGCTGGGTTGAGCTAGGTGGCTCGTGACAGTACCCCCCCCCCTACGGACGCCACCTGGCGTTCTAGCCAGTGCGTTAGGGTGTTGGCGGTGGAAGTCATCAATGAGTGATGGGTCCAAGATGAATCTGGATGGAATCCAGCTTCTCTCCTCTGGGCCGTAACTCTCCCAATCCACTAGGTACTGGAGGCCTCTGCCTCGTCGTCGGACCTTCAAGAGTCTGCGTACAGTGAATGCCTCACCTCCATCGATGATTTGGGGAGGAGGAGCTGGGCGGGCGGGTGGATTCAGTGGGCAAGAGACCAGAGGTTTGATCTGGGAGACGTGAAAGGAAGGGTTTATCCGGCGCATGGTGGAAGGAAGACGAAGTCTGACAGTGCAGGGATTGATGACTCTAATGATGGTAAACGGACCAAGGAATCTGGGGGATAGTTTGCGAGAGGTGGTCTTGAGGGGGATATTCCGAGAGGACAGCATGACCCTTTGGCCCACTCGGTACGGCGGTGCCCTCGAACGGCGTCGGTCAGCTTGTCGTTTAAAGGCTGAGACAGACTGGCGGATTCTTGACCTTGCCTTCAGCCACACCTTCCGACATCGACGAACAAAAGCTTGGGCAGAGGGAACCGAGACCTCTTCCTCCTGAGAGGGAAACAGGGGAGGTTGGTATCCCAGACAGCACTGAAAAGGTGAGAGGCCAGTGGCCGATGTAGGCAAGGAGTTGTGGGCATATTCGATCCACGGGAGCATCCTATTCCAAGAATGGGGCTCCTTTGAAGTCATACACCGTAGGGCTGTTTCAAGGTCTTGGTTGGCCCGCTCGGTCTGGCCGTTGGTCTGTGGGTGATATCCAGACGATAGGCTTGGCGTGGCACCGATCAGCTTACAAAAGGCCGATCAGAAACGTGCAGCAAATTGTGGTCCGCGGTCCGATACGATATCCGTCGGGAGTCCATGAAGCCGGAAAACATGAGTGATTAACAGTTCCGCTGTTTCCTTGGCAGTGGGGAGACCGGGCAGGGGAACGAAGTGAACAGCCTTGGAAAAACGGTCTACTACTGTGAGGACGCAGGTGTGACCTTCTGAATCGGGGAGCCCAGTGACAAAGTCAAGGGCTATATGGGACCAGGGTCTATGCGGGATAGGAAGAGGTCTGAGATGACCAGCGGGAGGCTTGTTGCTGGTCTTACTTCTAGTACATGTGTCACAAGCATTCACAAAGCGGCGGATGTCGTCCCTCATGGTGGGCCACCAGAAGCGTTGTTGGACCAGAGCTAATGTGCGAGCTGCTCCTGGGTGGCAGGCTAGTCTTGAGCTGTGCCCCCATTCCAATATACAGGGTCGCTCTGCCCTCGGGACAAAGAGTTTGTCCCTGGGTGTTGCTGGAGGGCTGGGCTCTTGATGGAGTGCGGCTCTGACTCGGGACTCAACGTCCAGAAGTGCTATCCCTACAAGGCATTGAGAGGGTAAGATGGTGGCCTCGGAAGCTTGATCCTGGAGTGGGGAGAAGTGACGGGAGAGCGCGTCGGGCTTGGTGTTCTTAGAACCCGGGCGATAGGACAGGGAGAAGTTAAAGCGGGAAAAGAACAGGGACCACCTTGCTTGACGGGAATTGAGGCGTTTGGCCGTCCTGAGGTATTCCAGGTTCTTGTGGTCCGTCCAGACCAGGAACGGCACCTCAGATCCTTCTAGCCAATGCCTCCATTCTTCTAGTGCGCGCTTCACTGCCAGTAGCTCCCGATCACCTATATTGTAGTTCTTCTCTGTGGGAGAGAGTCGGTGAGAGAGAAAACAACATGGGTGTAGCTTGTTGTCCTTGGCAGACCTCTGTGATAATACTGCCCCGACCCCTGAATCTGAGGCATCCACCTCAACGACGAACTGTAAGGAGGGATCGGGTTGAAGGAGAATCGGGGCCGAGGTGAAACGTTCCTTGAGCTCGTTAAATGCCTTGGCGGCTAACTCAGTCCAAGTGAATGCGACCTTGACAGAGGTCATAGAGATGAGTGGTGCGGCTACTGTGCTATAATTACGGATGAACCGCCTGTAAAAGTTGGCGAAACCCAGGAAACGCTGGAGCTCCTTGCGGGTGGTTGGGGCCGGCCAGTCAGTTACTGCTCAAACCTTGGCAGGGTCCATCTGAATCTTAGATGGGGCGACAATGAAGCCCAGAAAGGATACCGTGCTACAGTGAAACTCACACTTTTCAGCCTTGACAAAGAGATGGTTTTCGAGGAGCCTCTGGAGAACCTGGCGAACATGGAGCTTATGGTCCTCTAAGGAACAGGAAAAGATGAGAATATCATCCAGGTAAACGAAGGCGAAGACATTGATGAAATCCCGGAGTACGTCATTGACCAGGGCTTGGAAAACTGCCGGGGCGTTCGCCAGCCCGAAAGGCATGACCAGGTACTCATAGTGGCCAGACGGCGTATTGAAGGCAGTCTTCCACTCATCTCCCTTCCTGATTCTAACCAAGTGGTAGGCACTGCGGAGATCCAGCTTGGTGAAGACTTGGGCCCCCTGTAGGAGATCGAAGGCTGTGGACATCAAAGGCAGGGGATAACGATTCTTGATTGTGATATCATTAAGCCCCCTATAATCGATACAAGGGCGTAGGGACCCATCCTTCTTAGCCACAAAAAAGAAGCCCGCCCCAGCGGGTGATGATGATGGTCTGATGATCCCAGCAGCCAGGGATTCCGAGATGTACTTGTCCATGGCCTTTCTTTCATGTTGGGAGAGTGAGTAAAGACGTCCCTTGGGAGGAGTCGTGCTGGGAAGGAGGTCGATCGCACAGTCATAGGGGCGGTGAGGAGGAAGAGAGACAGCCCGAGACTTGCTGAACACCATCCTGAGATCAGCATAATCCTGCGGAACCTTGGAAAGGTCAGGGAATTCCTCAGATGGGGCCGAAATGGGCGTGGGGCAGTGAGCAGACCTGAGACAGGAGGTCAAACAGAGGGAGCTCCATCCAAGAATGGAGTTACTCCTCCAATCAATCTGTGGGTTGTGACGGATGAGCCAGGGGCGCCCGAGGACTAGCTGGGATTGAGCCCTTTGCATTACCAGGAATGAAATCTCCTCCGAATGGTTACCCGATGTCCTTAGGGTGACTGGTGCAGTTCGCTGAGTAATTGGAGGAAGGAACGTACCATCGAGGGCGCGGACTGATAATGGAGATTCCAGGGGAAGTGTGGGCACGTGCAGTTCTTTGACTTTCGCAGCACAGATTAAATTCTGGTCCGAACCGGAATCAATGAGGGCGTGAAGGACGCCGGAATGGTTATCCAGGAGAAGCCTGACAGGGAAAAGTGAGCGGCTACTAGGCTGCTGCGCTTGGGGCGTCCCCTGCAGTGTGCCCAGGTTCACTGGTGGGGGTTGTTCCTTTAACGGGCAATGAAGGCGCAGGTGTCCGATCTTCCCACAGTAAAAGCACGCCCCGACCTGACTTTGACGTTGCCGTTCCTCCAGAGAGATCCGAGCACGTCCACCTTGCATGGATACGGCAGGAGGGTTGGCTGAAGTGGGTGGAGTTAGGGGGATGCTGGCTCTGAATTGGGGATGGTTAGGTGTGTGATGCCTTTCTCTGAGGCGTGAATCCACCCGTCCTGCTAAATCCATTAAACCGTTTAGGTCCTCGGGAAGCTGCTGAGAAGCCAATTGGTCCTTGACTGAATCCGAAAGTCCGTTCAGGAAGGTGTCATAAGAGGACTGGGTGCTCCATTGAGTGGCGGCAGCCAAGGTTCGGAATTCAACAGCATAGTCATAAGCAGATCTGGAACCCTGGCGAAGCTCCAGTAACCGTCTCGCGGCCTCCCGGCCTGTGTGAGAGCGGTCGAATACTTTCCTCATCTCCTCGGTGAAAGCACTGAAAGTGGAGCAGCAAGGATAGTTGGCATCCCAAATGGCTGTCCCCCATTCACGGGCTCTTCCTGTGAGGAGGGTGATAATATAGGCCACTTTTGAACGTTCAGTGGGGAAGGTTGATGGCTGGAGCTCGAGTAACAAAGAGCTTTGCGACAGGAAGGAACGACAGGATCTGGCATCACCATTGTATGGCTGGGGATTGGGCAGACGAGGCTCGTGCGGAGCTGAGGGTGTTAGGGTGGATGGAAAAGCAGCACATAATTGTAAAAGCTGGGTAGATAACCGAGATAATGTCTGGGAAATTTCCTGGAGGTCCTGCTGATGAGCATTTATCAGGGATCTTTGCTGAGCAACAGTATGACGCAATTTAGCATTGGAACGGGTCCTAGACCTGAGCTGAACCTTAGGTCGGAGGCTAGGCCGTGGGTAAAAGATGTCTGCTGGGTCCGTCATGGCCGCAGTGTACTGTCAGGAGCGGGGGAAGGCAGGAGAGGGAAGAACCCAATAGCAGACACAGATTCTCTTAAAGGAATTTATTAGGGCACTAAAGGGTTAAATAAACAGCGACAGGAGGAGTGTGTATGTGTGGGTGTGTGCGTGTCTGTGTGAGTGAGAGAGTCGGCGCGCGGCAGGGAGCAGCGCGTGTATGTATGTGTGTGTGTGTGTGTGAGTGAGTGAGCGAGAGAGAGTCAGCGCGCAGCCGCGAGGGGGGGGCGCGTGTATGTGTGAGCGCGCGTGTGTGTGTGTGTGTGTGTGTGTGTGTGTGTGTGTGTGTACGGGGCGAGAGAGAAAGTCGGTGCATGCACAGGATGCTTCGGGGAATACCTCGTGATGAAACTAGGGGACTGGGTGAAGACGTCAGAGAATCCTCCGTGAACCCGGAAGTGGAAGCGCACGAATTATCCTCGGTTGTAGCGGGAGGAACGAGCGAGCGCTATGCGGTCCGCTTGTGATCAATCAGCGTCTTTAGCCAGGTAAGGGTCGATAACCAGAAGATCCAGCCACGTGAATGAACAAATCCAAAGGGCGAGTCCAGAATCAGATTCCTAATACAGGCAGGGTCATACACAAAAATCAGTCCGAGAATCAGGCAAGGTAACAGACGGAGAAGACGAAAGGAAAATCCAAAGGGAGAGCTGGGTCGGCAACGAGTCAAAATACAGGGAATCAATAACACACTAGACGTAAGGCACACGAGTGAGACACTGCGGCGCCGGGTGGTTCTTTCAGTGTGCTTATAAAGCTAAGAGATAATTGACAGATAGGGTTCAGGTGTGTCTGAGCGATAGGTGGCGAGTAGGGAAAAAAAAGCGAAGTGGAATTTAGGATCTGGAGGTGCTGGGTTGAGCTAGGTGGCTCGTGACAGTAGCGCAATATGGCCTAAATATATCAGTTAAATGACAAAAGTTTCGATTGAAGTCAGCACATTTTTGATAGTCATGCGGATTTGGAACTACAGTTACCTTATTTAAGGGTGATTTGGAACATAATAGACAGTTATCCATACCCACCTCATTTGCTGTAAATGCTGCCCATAGGTACCACTCATTATGTCTGGCGGTGTCCCACAAAGAATCTAAATCATTATCTTTTACTGTACCATTACTCTTATTCTTAGTATGTCTACGTTGTTTCGATGGGTTAAATCTTTCAATTAAGTTTTGTACATTGGGGGTTATTGTTGTTATATCATTAGGCCTAGTCGACTGCTGTAAACTTAATTCTTGGGAAGTCTGATTGGAGCTGTGTACAGGTGAGCTGACCACGGCTTGGTGTAATACCTGAAAGATAATGATCATTAGGTTTGCTATCCACTTTATCTTCCCCATTTTTCTGCTTTATTTCCACCACCCCTTTCACACAGATTTCAAGACCCTGTAGGTTTTTACTGTCGTTGGGTGGGTCCTCTTCTTCTGCACCTGTTCCCTTACTTACTTTAGGGACTCTTGTGCAATGGTTTAAATGATACCAGGTGGTTTTGCCTTCCACTTGGACTGCTGTAGGAGTGGCTGCTACAACATTGTAAGGACCCTCTCTCCTGGGCTCATGCCACTTTCTCCTGAACACTCGCAGATAGACCTGGTCTCCTGGAGTGATGGGACACGGAGCGTCTTTCTCTTCCTCCGTCTCCTTGTTCTTTTCCTGCACAAAGATTGCTTTATGTATGGCAGTTAGTTTCTTCATATATGATCTGAGTTCCAGTTGCAATTGTTCTAGCGGTGGCCCTTTATATGGCCCTCTACAGAATGGCGCAGGCATGGGTCGACCCGTAAGCATTTCATGCGGGGTTAAGTGAGTGTTTCTGTTAGTTTGCATGCGATAGCTCATTAGTGCAAGCGGTAAAGCATCAACCCAGTTAAGTTTTGTACTCGCACAAATCTTATTAAGCTTGGCTTTGAGGGTGCCGTTTATTCTCTCCACTATACCCTGGGACTGTGGATGATAGACACACCCAAATCTTTGCTTTATTCTTAACTGTTGTAGTACTTGCTTTACAGTTTTCTGAATGAACGCTGATCCATTGTCTGAACTGATTTCTGACGGAATTCCAAACCTAGGTATCACTTCCCTTGTGAGGAATTTGACAACTGTTCCTGACCCTTCATCTGCAGATGGTATTGCTTCTACCCATCTACTAAATCTGTCAATTATCACAAGCATATATCTTTTGCCTCGAGCATACTTTATCATGTCCACATAATCCATAACCAAATGCTTAAAAGGTCCTTCAGGTACCGGTATATGGCCAATAGGTGTCGCTGTTCCCTTTCTGACGTTATGTTTAGCACATATCTCACATGAAGCTAGGAACTCATCAACCATAGCATGCAGATATGGAGTCCAATACCCTTGTTGCTTGATTTTTCTCACCACCTCTCCTCTAGCACAATGGTCGAATCCATGAGCATCTGAAATCAAAATGTTCAACAAAGCTGTGGGTGCTATGATCAAACCTTCATGTGAACGCCAAATACCTTGTGCATCTTTCTGAGCTCCCCTCTGGAGCCACATAGAGTGTTCGTATGGACCTGCTTGGTTTTGAATCCGAATAATATCCTCCAACTGTGGCTGTGGTTCTATAAGGACCACGGGCGCTTGCACAGCTAGTTGACACTTCGATGCACGCTTTGCTTCCAAGTCTGCTATGTTGTTACCCTTAGTAACATAATCATTCCCCTTTTTATGGGCCTGACATTTAATGATAGCCAATCGTTTTGGTAGCATCATAGCAGACATTAGTTTACCTATTTGCTCAGCATGTTGAATGGGCGTTCCATCACTCCTTTTAAACCCTCTTTGCTTCCATACTGCTCCAAACAGATGACATACACCATGCGAATAAGCTGAATCTGTAAAAACATTTGCCACTAGCCCTTTGGCTAATTGACAAGCAGCGGTGAGCGATTTCAACTCAGCTAACTGAGCAGAACACGGTTGTGAACAATGCTGAGATAGGATAGGTTTAAAATCTTCTCCATCTTTCATCACTACAGAATACCCTGTGTGACTACCTACATGATCTCTAAAGCTAGATCCATCAACAAAATAAGTCACTTCCACTTCAGCTATAGGCTTAGATTCAAGATCAGGTCGTAACCGAGTAAATGCCAGTGAATTCGCCACACAATCATGAGGCACTCCTTCGTACGCTAAAGGAACCAATTCAGCTGGGTTAACCGTGTCACATCTCTTTATGGTAATGTCGGGATATGTGAGCAGTGAAGAATATGCTAGAATACGTGCTTGAGTAAGAACAAATTTTCCCTGTTCTATTAATTCTACCACTTTATGATGTGTGTAGATGGTTACCGGGTAACCCATAGTCAATGTGGATGCTTTGTCATATGCATAATGTACAGCTGCTAGCCCCTGTTGGTAGCAAGGTGGGTAGCCTTGTGCTACATTATCTAGCTTAGTGCTGTAGTAAGCTAAGGGCTGTTTTCTTCTTCCACTGCAGGTTTCCTGCATCAACACAGCTGAGGCATATCCATCAGCTCGGTTAGCCACATATAGATGAAACGGTTTGGTATAATCCGGTATACCTAATGTAGGAGCTGTTTGCATTTCTTTCTTGATGGACTCAAATGCTAACCGTGCATCTGTGTTCCATTTTAATGGAGCACTTAAATTTTGCAGTCCTTCTTCTCTCATTATCTCCCTCATTGGAGCAGTTTTTACAGCATATTCCTCAATCCAGTCAGCACTGAAACCTGTTAGGCCTAGGAAAGTCATCAACTGTTTGACTGACTGTGGTAACGGTGCTTTACTTATGCCTTCTAATTGAGTAGGCGCTACGGCTATTGTACCATGTGAAATTAGCCGGCCTAAATATTCAACTTGAGGCTTGCAGTATTGCAGTTTAGCTTTAGACACTTTATGACCACCTTGCCCTAGCTTGCTGAGTACCTTAATGGAATCCCTGTGGCATGCATCTAATGATGACGAGCATATTAAAATGTCATCCATAAATTGCACTAGATTACTTTCTATCATTAAATCTGCCAAATCAGCTTTCAATACCTGATTAAATATATGTGGGGCATGACGATATCCTTGTGCCATGCGTCGGTACGTATATTGTTTACCAGCATATGTAAACGCAAACAAGTACCTACTCTCTTCCGCCACTGGAATACTGAAAAAGGCAGAACAAAGATCGATCACAGTGAAATATCTGGCTTCGGGAGGGACATTGGTTAGCAGTGTGTGTGGATTTGGAACATCTGCTGGATAATCCTCTGTTATATTATTAATTGCACGCAAATCATGAACAAGACGCCATTTATTTGTACCTGGCTTTATCACCGGGAAAATTGGAGTATTACAACAACTCGTTGTCTCTTCCAGCACAGATGCTTTAACAAGACCTTCAATTGTGTTTTTTATTCCAGCTTCTGCCTCAGGTCGCAAAGGATATTGTCTTACTCTGGGCAGTTTTACATTTGGTTTAAGCTGTACATGAATTGGGCTGGCTGATTTAATTAGGCCTACATCTGTATCATGCCGTGACCATAATTCAGATGGGTTAGGGTTAGGGTTAAAGTTAAGAATTAAATGTTTCCCTTAATTTGGGCTTATGTTGCTCTGGCATCATTTTCCACCCCTGTTGGTCCTGTCCTAAAAAAATGTTATCTAAAAAATATTTTATTTCAAAAGAGAGCCAAGTTAGGGTGAGTAAAAATTTAAAATGTAAAAGAAACCAAGGTTAGGGTTGGAAGGATCAGAGGAAGAGAGCCAGTATATTGGGGGTCTAGGGTCAAACATAGTTAGGATGATCCATTGTAATCAATGGTCACCCTAAAGGTAATCGGTTGGGGTCGAGAGTGGGGGTGGGATAAGGGTTATGAAAGTCAGGGGAAGGGGAGGGGATTTAGGGTTAGGGCTTATAATAGGGTTGGAATAAGGGGTTAGGGTTAAGTTTAGGGGTTGGATATAGGAGTTGGGATAGAATAAATGGGTTAAGGTTAGGGTTAAGGTTAGGGTCGGGGGTAGGGTTAGGGATCAGGTAATTATGTCTAGCATTAAAACAATATTAAGATCTCTAATGTCAAGATTAGGCTAAAAAAAAAAAAGAGAGAAACCTCAGTTTTCGGGAGGGAGTCAAACTACAAATTAGTTAAGAAAAAGATAATGTCTGTGTTTTACTTTAGGAGCCCGAGATAAGTGCTTAAAATAAGTGCTTAAAAATAAGTGCAAAGAGAAAAAGAATAAGAGTACTAAGTACTAAAGTGCTCATATTAATTAATTCACTGCAATACACACACACAACAAAAAAAAAAAAAAAAAAAAGGGGGGGTCTCTAGGTTCCATTTGTAATACACCGATTTTCTTAAAATAAAGCTTTTATAGTATTGTAGTCAAATTCCATCAAGTTAAAAAAAAATAAATAAATAAAATAAATAAATAAATAAAATAAAAAAATAATAAAAATTTTTTCTTTTTCATTCTTAAATTCATCCCTAAAGAATGAGTCTCCCTATATATTAAAAACTTTAACAATAAATACTTAAATAAATAAATACTAATATTATTACCTACCGACATTATCATCATTTATATACCGTTCATTGAGACCCCTAGGAGCCCATGCTTTAAGTTTTTTGATCCATTCTCTCTCTTTCCTTTTCCTCTGTCCAGCTGTCCATAGAGGATTTGATTCCAACCCTGAGATCCTCAGTTGCTCCGTACCGTGGTATTTAAAATGTTTTATCAAAAGTGTGTCTTTGGTGTTGTTTAAAATACTATAAATGTGTTGTTTTAACCTGGTCTTAAGGGAGTTCTTTGTCTCCCCCACGTAATTCATGTCACATTGTATGCATGTGATTTTGTAAACAATGTTATCTGTGTCTAGATTAAGACCTCCATTTATTCTGACACCTGCAATATGTGATGTGGAATAAAAATAGCGATCCCAAGTGGACATTTGTCTTCGGACTGTAGAAGTGAATCTGGAGCTGCACAAGATATCCTTAAGATTCTGGTTTCTACGAAACGCTGAGATGATCCTAAAGGTTTGTAATCCCTGTATCTCTGTTTGTGCTAGTCTAAAATTAGTTTTGATTTTACTGTTTATGTGTAGATTGTTATGAGAGTATGTGGTGATTAAAGGGATGACGTGTGTGGAGTCCGGCCGCACGGCAACTACGGAATGAGTTGTGACATGTCTGAGTGTTGCCGCTTTTATTGTTCTAAGAAACCTCTTGGTATAGCCTCTTTTTCTGAGGGCCTGAAACAAAGTTGAAGTGGCCTCCTGGAAATCACTCTCCTCTGTACAAATACGATAAAATCTAATCAACTGTGATTTAATAATACCCTTAAAGGTGTGTTTTGGGTGGAAACTCGATTTGTACAGAAGAGAGTGTGTATCCGTGTTTTTAAAGTGTATTTTTTTTTTTTTAAAGGTTTATCCCGGATTATTGTAATATCTAAGAAGGTGATTGTATGATGATCCAAAGTATATTTTACTGTTATGTTCTTATGATGATTATTAACTAATTCTATAAATTGTTCAAAACTTTCCTTACCGTGCTGCCAGATTCCAAACACGTCATCCAAATACCTGTAGTAAACTATCGGAATCAGTGGGCACTTTGTCAGGAGCGTTGATTCCCAGTCGGCCATGTATATGTTTGCATAGGCTGGTGCAAATTTCTTGCCCATCGCCGTCCCTTGGATCTGCAAAAACACTTTTGAGTCAAACTCAAAGTCATTACGAGTCAAGCTCAGTTCTAACAGCTCCAAGAGATATTTTTCTGGTCTCATGGGATCCGGAAATTGTAAAAACGCTTTCTTCACTGCCTTTAGGCCCAGTTCTGTTGAGATGTTTGTATATAAACTATTAATGTCCATTGTGAAAAAGAAAGCTGTCTTTGAAATGGTGACATTTTGTAACTTTGCTATGAAATCATATGAATCTTTTAAATAGCTATTGTGTTTTTGTGAGATCGGGTTTAAAAAAGCATCAAGATATTGTGCTATGTGATATGATTCACTCCCACAATCCGAGACTATAGGACGCCTCCTCGGGATCTCTCCAGGCACAGTCCACGCTTTCATCGGGGCATGAATCTTGGGCAATAAATAAAATAATCTCGATCTAGGGTAATCCGGACCCATCAAATATTGTTTTTGTTTAGCCGTGATAATTTTATCCGAGTGCATATTGTCTAAAATGGAAAGTATTCTCCGTTTGGTTTCGATCTGTAAAGAGTGGTTTAGTGGTATATAATGGTCCCTATTGGCCAATTGTCTTTTGGCCTCGTATATGTACTGTGCCTTATCCATTATTACTATACCCGAACCCTTGTCCGCTGGTTTAATAATAATGTCTTTATTAGATTTTAAAGACCCTATAGCACTTCTTTCTTCTGGGGATAGATTATTGATATGAACTGTTTGTATGTTTGTGTTAGAACTTCTGTAATTTCTATTAATAAGGTTTATGATCGGCTTGCTGCAAGATTCTAAGGTCAGTTCCCAATTAGATCTGCTAGTAAACGGAATTGTCACTGTGTTTGTTTCATAATTAAAATGATCAAGAATTTTTAATTTTCTGTTAAACGCGCGGATGTCCCCATCAAGAACCCCAAGGTCCGTCCCATTCGGTGTGGGAATAAACGTAAGGCCCTTCTGCAATAGGCTTATTTCCGCTTGGGATAGATAAAAAGTTTTAGACAAATTAAAAATATTGGAGTGTTGATCTAAGGTACACGTCTCCTTCCTTAATAGTTTAATTGATCACACCAGTTATCAAACATGCGTTGTGCCGTACCTGCTGTCCAGTGGATCCCATCTTTCTCTACCTGAAATAGGAGTTTATTCAGCTCCAAGAGTGGGCTCCCATGAGACTCAATGTACCTATTAACCAACTCCAAATTTTGCTGCTCCTGTGGACACAACACATCTGCAAATTGAATGATAGGTGTATAAATGGTTGCGTTAGGGAAGGTCTCCCGAGCTGTCCTCCAAAGGGCTTGTAGTTGTTTTATTGCTGTTTTATATGGGTGTTGCGTTCTATTGTTAATTCCAACTGACAAGACAACTTTCTGAATATGTGGATGTGGTGGAAGTTTTTGTAGAATTTTAGAAATGTGTAAAAAGTTAGCTCCTGGGAAGCTATCCACCTGTATACTATGGTTTTGAATTTTAGGGATCCGAGAAAGATTTGAATCCCCAATAAAAACTATTAGTTTATGTATTTTAATGTGCCAATCCACCCCTTTTCTTTCTGTGTTTATATGTCTAGTTGGTCTTACCGGTAATTGGATTTCATCTATCATGTCCACGTCGGAGGAGTCAGAAGACGACCACTCCAGCTGCAGCGCCATTCGTGACTTCGGAGAGTTGGGTTCAGATTGGGTATTAGTAAGAGATTTCTCTTTTCCTAGACCAGTCATCCTCATCCCACTCCGGTCATTGGCGCTTACAGCCGAGTCAGCCCCTCTCTCCTCCGACATGGACTCTATCGGAATAAAAGAAGAAACATGTGTTATGTCGTTATTCTGAATTTTATTGTCTGCACTTTGTTTTATTCCTACAGGACTCACTTCTCTGTGGTGTACCTGTGCCTGGATAATGACCTTTCTCTTGTTGCTGTTCCCAGGTTGTGCCCTCAGAGGAACTTGATCCAGTAAGTTTCTAGATTGTGTGACATGAGATTTTTCAATCATTGTATTATCTTTTGGTTCAAAATTATGCATCGAATCTTGCCTAAGGTTAGTCTGTTTGAGGACGGCAGCATATGATAATGGACCAGAGTCATTCAAAAACATGGCCTGTTTTTTAAGGATAATCTCCTTACAGGTCGTTAGCGTGCTGTCTTTAAGTTTTTGTTTATATCTGGCTCTGGCCCATTTCACCGCTACCGTCCACTCTAGTTCACTAAATGCATGTATGTGTTCCATGAGATCTATAGTGATGTGTATAATGTTCCAGTAGGATTTGCATGTTATTTTTCATCCAATTCAATGTGTTTTGCTTGATTTTATCCATAGTGTTCTGTTGTGGTACAGCTGGTTTTATAAACTGTGTAAGTTTGTTCACTTGTCTACTCATGCCTATAGGAAAATTTCCTGTATTTACTGAGCTTTCCACAATGTCTGTATGGTGTGTTGTTTGTATGAATTTAAAATAAGTTTTAGTCAGGTTTTTATTAAATCTCCCTTGTGTGTCTGACGGTAAAAGAGGCTGTATTTGTTCCCCATTATCTAACTCCGAGTGTTCACCCAAGATAGTAAATCTATTTCGTAATTCCAACATATCAACTTCTCAATTTGAGCAAGGAGAGAGAAAAAAAAAAAAAAAAAGGGGGGGGGGTGGGGGGGAGAGAAAAGAAAAGCCACTAACCCAACTTGTTTAGAAAACTTGTCTCAGTCCATTGAAGATCCAGATAGCTCGAATCTCCCGGCTTTTGATGATCAAGAGTCTTGCTTCAAACAAAGATTCATCAAGTTCTTGGTTGTAGTGAACTTCAATTCCGGCAGGCTTAGAGGAAGGGGAAAGTAAGGAGATAAAAAGGAAAAAAAGACCAGGACAAGGAAGAGAAACCACTAGAGGAAAAATCAAAGAACAAAAAATACATATAAAAGAATAAACAAAGAAAATAAGAAAACCAGAGCTCTGGACCAAAAAAAAGGGGGTTAATCTTCCTGTTATGATTCCCAGTCCTTGTGTCATTGGTCAGGCTTTGGTGGCAGTCCATCTCCCTTGATCAATTAAAAAGTCCATCTTTATTATTTTTAGTTTAAAAATATAAAAAAAGAAAAAGAATACTTTTGCATTGGAAAAAACAAAACAGAAGAACCATAAAAGGGTTCATCAGAGATAAAAAAAAAGACTAAAAAACCTAACGTTTCGCATCCACCGATGCTTCTTCAGAGGTTTATTAACAAGTCTTAAGGGGAACTAGGCCTCTATTTATACCAAACAATGTGTCAGGAAATTCAATCTAACCTGAACAGGATTTACTTCAGTGAATTGGAAGATTATTGGTTGTTTCCACAGGAGCAGCTATACCATAGGTTAAAATTTTCCCTCCAAAAGGAGGTCCCACCCCAACTTTATTTGGATTGGTTCCTTTAATGTAAGTCCTCCATCTTGGAAAAAGTCCCTTTCAAAATAGGAGTCCTTCACTACTCTCCTTTAAAATAAAATTATAAACAAATTACAATATGTAAAGAAGAAATTTATTTAATATAAAAAAATATATAAAAAAACATTTTATTTAATAAGAACTTAGATCCATAGATCAATAAAATTATATAGACACATATATATACATATATACACACATACACACACACATACATACACATGCATACATATACACACACATATACACATATATATATACACATACATACGCACATGTCCACACACCTACCCGTGTATATCTGCATATATATATCCCTTTAAAAATTCTCAGAACGACAGGATCCAACAGAGGTGTCCAATGGCACTGGCTAAGGTTAGGATTAAAGTTAAGAATTAAATGTTTCCCTTAATTTGGGCTTATGTTGCTCTGGCATCATTTTCCACCCCTGTTGGTCCTGTCCTAAAAAAATGTTATCTAAAAAATATTTTATTTCAAAAGAGAGCCAAGTTAGGGTGAGTAAAAATTTAAAATGTAAAAGAAACCAAGGTTAGGGTTGGAAGGATCAGAGGAAGAGAGCCAGTATATTGGGGGTCTAGGGTCAAACATAGTTAGGATGATCCATTGTAATCAATGGTCACCCTAAAGGTAATCGGTTGGGGTCGAGAGTGGGGGTGGGATAAGGGTTATGAAAGTCAGGGGAAGGGGAGGGGATTTAGGGTTAGGGCTTATAATAGGGTTGGAATAAGGGGTTAGGGTTAAGTTTAGGGGTTGGATATAGGAGTTGGGATAGAATAAATGGGTTAAGGTTAGGGTTAAGGTTAGGGTCGGGGGTAGGGTTAGGGATCAGGTAATTATGTCTAGCATTAAAACAATATTAAGATCTCTAATGTCAAGATTAGGCTAAAAAAAAAAAAAGAGAGAAACCTCAGTTTTCGGGAGGGAGTCCAACTACAAATTAGTTAAGAAAAAGATAATGTCTGTGTTTTACTTTAGGAGCCCGAGATAAGTGCTTAAAATAAGTGCTTAAAAATAAGTGCAAAGAGAAAAAGAATAAGAGTACTAAGTACTAAAGTGCTCATATTAATTAATTCACTGCAATACACACACACAACAAAAAAAAAAAAAAAAAAAAAAAAAGGGGGGGTCTCTAGGTTCCATTTGTAATACACCGATTTTCTTAAAATAAAGCTTTTATAGTATTGTAGTCAAATTCCATCAAGTTAAAAAAAATAAATAAATAAAATAAATAAATAAATAAAATAAAAAAATAATAATTTTTTTTTCTTTTTCATTCTTAAATTCATCCCTAAAGAATGAGTCTCCCTATATATTAAAAACTTTAACAATAAATACTTAACTAAATAAATACTAATATTATTACCTACCGACATTATCATCATTTATATACCGTTCATTGAGACCCCTAGGAGCCCATGCTTTAAGTTTTTTGATCCATTCTCTCTCTTTCCTTTTCCTCTGTCCAGCTGTCCATAGAGGATTTGATTCCAACCCTGAGATCCTCAGTTGCTCCGTACCGTGGTATTTAAAATGTTTTATCAAAAGTGTGTCTTTGGTGTTGTTTAAAATACTATAAATGTGTTGTTTTAACCTGGTCTTAAGGGAGTTCTTTGTCTCCCCCACGTAATTCATGTCACATTGTATGCATGTGATTTTGTAAACAATGTTATCTGTGTCTAGATTAAGACCTCCATTTATTCTGACACCTGCAATATGTGATGTGGAATAAAAATAGCGATCCCAAGTGGACATTTGTCTTCGGACTGTAGAAGTGAATCTGGAGCTGCACAAGATATCCTTAAGATTCTGGTTTCTACGAAACGCTGAGATGATCCTAAAGGTTTGTAATCCCTGTATCTCTGTTTGTGCTAGTCTAAAATTAGTTTTGATTTTACTGTTTATGTGTAGATTGTTATGAGAGTATGTGGTGATTAAAGGGATGACGTGTGTGGAGTCCGGCCGCACGGCAACTACGGAATGAGTTGTGACATGTCTGAGTGTTGCCGCTTTTATTGTTCTAAGAAACCTCTTGGTATAGCCTCTTTTTCTGAGGGCCTGAAACAAAGTTGAAGTGGCCTCCTGGAAATCACTCTCCTCTGTACAAATACGATAAAATCTAATCAACTGTGATTTAATAATACCCTTAAAGGTGTGTTTTGGGTGGAAACTCGATTTGTACAGAAGAGAGTGTGTATCCGTGTTTTTAAAGTGTATTTTTGTTTTTAGAGTACTAGAGTGTTCAAGAGGTTTATCCCGGATTATTGTAATATCTAAGAAGGTGATTGTATGATGATCCAAAGTATATTTTACTGTTATGTTCTTATGATGATTATTAACTAATTCTATAAATTGTTCAAAACTTTCCTTACCGTGCTGCCAGATTCCAAACACGTCATCCAAATACCTGTAGTAAACTATCGGAATCAGTGGGCACTTTGTCAGGAGCGTTGATTCCCAGTCGGCCATGTATATGTTTGCATAGGCTGGTGCAAATTTCTTGCCCATCGCCGTCCCTTGGATCTGCAAAAACACTTTTGAGTCAAACTCAAAGTCATTACGAGTCAAGCTCAGTTCTAACAGCTCCAAGAGATATTTTTCTGGTCTCATGGGATCCGGAAATTGTAAAAACGCTTTCTTCACTGCCTTTAGGCCCAGTTCTGTTGAGATGTTTGTATATAAACTATTAATGTCCATTGTGAAAAAGAAAGCTGTCTTTGAAATGGTGACATTTTGTAACTTTGCTATGAAATCATATGAATCTTTTAAATACAGATGTCGCCATTAAAAACCTGCGTTTCGAGAAAAGGGATCCCGTGACTTGCCGCGGCTTTGCGCGGCTGCGTGCGGGAAGCTGTGAACATGCCCTTCATTACCTGTAGGGGGCAGTCGTGTTTCAGTCTGAAGTATTGTGTGTCTACTGAAGCCGAAAATGTGTGCAAATTAAACTGCGCATGCGTGTTTGGAGTCGCTGTGCCGGCGCTGTGGATCAGTCGGATGTGGATCATCACGGAGGTTACAACACGGTGTGGCTGCTGCTGGAGTTTGTCGTGTTCGAGGTAAGTTTAGCTTTCTTTTTTGGATGTGATTCTCGCTTTCATGACTCCCAATTAATGTTCATCTTAATCTCAGGACGTACAATTAGCAATTTCAGTTTTTAATAGTGTGGAGATTCACAAAACACCATTTTCGTGTAAAAACCTGAACCTACGGAGCCCCCATGGGTCCTGTGGTAAATAAATAAATAAAATAATAACGAACCGAGCGCGCGGATTAATACACCGAGATGTGTGTTTCTTACCCCCAACCCGAGTGAAAACGGCGTCTTCAGACAAAGCCTCGCCAGTTAGATGCCATTTCTGAACAAACTGAGTCGTGTGTGTTAAAGCATTAAATGGTAAAAGAGCACTAGCAATAAACGTTTTTTTTCTGAAGCCGGACTTTATTAATGAGTTACGAGTAAAGAACCTGTACATATGTTCATACAGTATTGACAGCAGCTCTAATTTACTGCGGTAAAGCCAGCCGCGGTTCAGAAAAACACGGTCAAGCCAGCCGCGATTGATTTTAGTGCGCGCGCATATTACAGCGATTACGGTAGTTTCATGAACAACACAGAGAGAATGCCCCATATCTGAAAAATGCTGCAGTAAAATAGTTTCATATGTGGTGTGTATATAGTATGGGACGTCCTGAATAAGAACTGATCATTGTTTTTTTCTACTTTTTTTTTTATCATATAATGTGTGTACATTATATGGGATAAAAACTGACCATGGCGTTTTATACTTACTAGAATTTATTTTTTCATAGGTCTCTGAAGTGAAATAAAGGCATTTTATTTAACTTTTTTTCCCCATTGTGAACATTTGTTTTTTTGCCCTCTCTTCCACAGCAGACGTTAATCCTCATTATAGAAAACATTCATTGAAGAATAACTGCTACTTTTGAACAGTAAAACAAAATAAAAATCAATTCTGGTATTTAGAAAGACTAAATACATTATTTTGTCTGTTTTCTACGAATTCTGCTGTAACTTATCTACATAAAACAATTATTTGAATGGTGAATATTTAAGAAAAATATTGTAACAGACAACCGTCAAAGTCACCAATAAATAACACGGATATTAAAGCAGAAATGCAAATAAATAAGCAAGTAAAAATTGACGAGCATGTTGTATTATCTCTCAGTCCTGGGCGTCTAAATGAAAAGCGCTCTGAAAGCGCGTTGTCTCTGTGTCGGTCCTGAAACTACCGTAATCACTGTAATATGTGCGCACACTAAAATCAATCGCGGCTGGCTTGACCGTGTTCTTCTGAACCGCGGCTGGCTTTACCGCAGTTCTAATTTGTCTAAATCGCATTGCAGACAATAAAAATAAGTCGAGTCATCCTGTGACCCTACATGATTAATCTTTGCACACATGATTCTTGCTTCTCACTTTTTCCTTAATCCCTCACTGTTCTATCTTGTATTTTCTAACGGTGTCAGAAACTTTGTGTTAGTAGCACTGCTTGACGCCTTCCTCTTTTGTAATTTGCTTTGGATAAAGGCAAACTTACAAAAGATGAAGAAATGCCTGAATGTAGTTGTACGAATAAAAGATTATGTAATGATACAATGTAAATATTTTCACAGAAACAAAGTGTAAAGATGAGACGTGAATCTGAAGAGGATCTCTTTGATGATTGCCTGGTAAAGCATTGTTTTCTTATTAATTATACAATTTATTAATACCTTGAATATAGTGTTTGTTGTATTGGACAGAAGCATATAAATGCAAATGTATATATAAATGAGTAATTATTGAACGAATTTTCATGTTTGGACTAACCCTTTAAATACAAACTCAGCATTCATCATAGGATTTCCTGACACTGTAAAGCCATCTCATGCCATGTTTTACTGATGCAAGATAAAGCAATTTAACCGAAGTTTAACAATATGAAGTATATGAAGTGATGGTCATTATTTTATTATCATTTATTTTTATTATTATTTTTTTCTCAATGAAGTCAGCACAGGTTGAAGCAATTCAGATTTTTTTGCTTCTCAAAATAAATGATTTATTTTCTTGTAAATTTTATGCAGGGGGACAGACGAAGTGACACCTTCTTAAAATCCTTGTCGTCCGTGCTGTTGAAGGGGAAGAACCGGTTGGTGTATCCATAATCCTTGAAGGAGAGGCTATTTTCAGAAAGTTCTTCTAGAACTTGATGGGATTAAGCTATCACCAAAAGTGCAAGCTTTAAAGATGAAGTTATCATCTTAAAACATTTGATTTGGCTTGACTACAAGTGTTTACATGTTGTGTTTACATGTTCAGCTTAAAATGTTTTCATGCATTAAGGTTTCAATGGCATACTTTTAAGTGCACTAGTCCAGAGTGCTGATTTGAAAGTTGCAACTTCACTGCTTCAGAGGGCTATTACGTTTTAATGTTTATTCTACAGTTTGTTTAAAGTATTTTCTGCTGCATTTTATTTCTAAATGAATGCTGTATTTTATTTATTTATTATTTTACACAATTTTGTTTAAAACAAGTATTTCAGGCCCTGGTGCCGTGCAGTTTTTTTCTATGGATGCAAAATTTAGCTGAATGCACTTTTATTAAAAAGACAACTTGGATCTAGACTGTGAATGTCACAAATATTTGGTAATGTTGGTGAATAAACTGTTTAATTATATTTTAGTTGTGTGATTTATGAAAGATATAGATGAAATAATTACTTAAGTTTCTTTCCAAAACATAAATTAGCAATGTTTACATTATTATACGGAGTAATAGGTAGCAAACCTACGCCCTTGTGTGTGTGTGTGTGTGTATGTATATATATGGAAATATAATTAATATTTTCGTGTTTAATTACAAAAAAAAACATTTTAATGGTTAGTGATTGTTGCAGACATTTACACTATTTTTGAGAACTATTAAGTTCTCCTTCAACGTGTCATAACCGATAACTGCCCCTTTGAAGCCATTGAATGGTGTTAAAAATACTTGCAAAACAAGTATTGCAGCCATACATTGGAGGGAACTTCTGAGGTGGTCAGTGATTGATGGCACGGTCGGTCGGAGGGGGTTGTGATCACACCTATAGATCTTTTGTTCTAGGCTATCGGTCAAATATCTCTCCACTTGGAAGCAAAAACATGCAAGGGATTTCAGCATCTCGACGCACATACTAAGCTGTTTATAAAGTAGACACTGTTTGTTTTTTCATTTTGTAATCTTTCCCGTGTTTACCGTGTACTGTACAATGTATATTCATTTTTTAATGAATTACTGTAAATAAACTACACATTCCGTTGATTTACCAGAAATGACTTTTCTGTTTTTTTGTGTGTGCTAAACTAAACTTCAGGGTCAAAGTAATAGCGATTTTATTTGAAAAGTATTATATATTTACAATGCTGATAAGTTCAAGCTTAGATTCATATATAAACTGCTTCAAAGTCTTTCCGTGACCGCTGAAATCCGACAGACGCAGGGCTCAAGGGAGGTGTGTCTGTGTGTGTGTGTGTGTGTGTGTGCGTGCGCGTGTGTATGTGCGGGTTAGTGTGCCTGTCCTATTTCAGCGGATTTTTCCGCTACCGCAGATCAGTTTATCAACTTGTAATATATACATTTTAGGAATATATTAACATGTGCAGACATTTAAGGGTGCGCTGCCCTCTCTTGCCCCTGCGTAGAGCCTACACACACACACACACACACACACATCTATCTATCTATCTATCTATTATATAAAAACACATTCGGAATCTGCATCTACATTTTCTGTTACAAGTATAGAATTAGGTTCAGCTGAGACTCATGATCAATGGTGTTAGGGTACTTATGTAGTGATAATTAGTTTCAGCCAGATCATTAAAACTAACAATGGACTATGACACTCTTGAGAGGGGATATGAAGGTGTTATTCATTTATTTATTCTCTACAAGGGTGCGAACTACAATACAGACCAAACTATAACTCTCTCTTACTACTATAAAAATTCTAGATATAAACAAACAAAATACAGCTTTTTTTCCTCAGAGGTAAACGGAAAAGTGAACTTGTTCAGCTGTTCACTGTCACTGCAGCTTCTTCAAAGTCTTCCCACTCCGTGACCACTGAAATCCGACACGACACCACGTTAGGCTACGTCTTGACTCATTTGTATACCGACGGTGATTGGATGTTTCCCGAGGGCTCAGGGGAGTGTGTGTGTGTCTGTGTGTGTGTCTATGTGTGTGTGTCTGTGTGTGTGTCTGTGTGTGTATAAACAAACAAAATACAGCTTTTTTTTCAGAGGTAAACGGAAAAGTGAAGATGTTCAGTGTCACTATGCAGATGTTACACTCAGTGGAGTTACCGAAATCATTGGTTTAGTCCTCATTGAGCTTTTGTTCCTCTTATGTGAGCATAAACAGTGAAACATTCCATAGGTTTATAATACACCGCGGCCAAGTGAACCACGTTCCCGTCGAACGAAACGAGGCATAATCGTGGTGTTTGCTTCGGTTATGACACACCATAGTTTATTACCTGCTGTGGTAGATCTGAATATTTATTCAAACACAATAATAAAGCTTTATATCCTCAGGAGGGCTCAGTACATTGTTTTAGCGATAGTTTCACGGAAGCGAGTTCAGAACTAATCTAACCAAACCAAAAAAAAAAAAAAAACATCCGAAGCTTCAAATAGAATGAACGAACTAATGAAATTGATATATATGTAATTGATATACTGTATACACAGACGTGTGTGTGTCATTTTAATTCAAATGAACATTTTAATGCTTTCTGATACACTTATCAACTTATCCACATAAACTTATCAACACATACTCTCCGTGCACGCACACATACAATCTCTAAAAAAGTAAAATTAATAACATACATATACAAATAAACAAAAATATAAACGTCTATGTATATTGAAGTTTACGGTGAACGCAGAGTCGGCTAAGCACATGTGATGACGCGCGCGCCCTCACCTCTTGTTACGACTGCCTATTTGGCCAAAAAATAATTGAACGATATGCCTGGTCCTGGAAAGAGACAATAAATATATATATTTTTTATACATTTATTGCATTGTTTGTTGTTTACAGTCAAGCCATCAACATACAATAAAATGTAAACATGAGATCTAAACTAAAAACTGTGCTCCCTGTGCTGGTGCTGGCAATATCATCTCTTTGTTCTGCTGTCTCCGGCTCCCTCCCTGGTCCTGAACCGTACCATACATACCAGATCAAGAACTTGAAGATGAAGATTATATCTCTGGTCTTCTCTCTCTGACGGGTTCCTCCCTAGTTTCTGATGATCTCAATTAGTTTGTAGTGTTGCTTGTCCAGGGAAACCAGTAATCTTGCTTGAAGTGGAGCAGATATAATTCTCAGAAACTCATTACTGATCTTTAAAAAAAAAAAAAAAAGGTAAAAACAAAAATTGGACTGGCTCAAGTTCTTATGTTAGCAAATCTTAATTACAGTATGTATAAAGTATAGAAAGCAGTACACTACAAACAGCACTCACTCCAAATTAGCTTGTTCTATGTTTACGTCACTTTCCTATTAATTTTTACATCGTTAACCAACGGTACTTCAATATAATTATTTTCTTCGGCGCCGCTGACTTACTGTATAAACTCCGGTGTTTTTGAAAATCACCACGTTAGTTAGCTAATGCTAATGTAGGTAATATAGGTGGTTTTAGCTACAGTAGCAAACACGGACACAAAACTCAATCTACAAAGTAGTTGTTCCTGACATAAATCATGAATTTGCTCATAGAAGAGATACATTTAACATAGAAATGACATGAGTTTGCTTTCTTACCTGGTTTAAAGGAGTTTTCTTTGAGAATCTCCACCCGCATGTGATTCAGTCCGTGAAAATGCTGCGTCATGAGGTCATGAGACACGGTTTGAAGCAGAAATGTCCTTTGTGAATGGATTAGATTTAAGTTTAATCAGGGGCTTTAACTAACAGTAACTGAAATACAGGTTCTGATATCCTTCCTTACTTGTTTCAACGTCATGCTCCGGTTTGAGGCGGAAATAAAATTATACCGGCAAAACTATGGTCTAAAGACTGCGCATGCGCAAATCACACTCAACCTAATAAGAGTACCTTGATCAAAATGAAATATTTCACTTTGGTTTCCTGCTGTAAACAGCATTATACTAAAAAAAAAAAAAAAAAAGATTCACCCATAAGCATAAATTAGACACTTCAGTTAAAAAGAGCAAATTATTTTTTTTACTAATGGAATGAGAAAAAAAAACACATTAAACTAGGTTTACTTTTTTCAGTGGATCCCTCAATAATTTCTGTCTCCTTTGCCTGTGTTTGATAATGTGAAGCACATATACACTCATTCATCATGAAAGATCTATTATAAAACAAAATAAAATTCATGTTCGCTTCAGCACTGTTCATCGGCGTCCTTACATTCATTGTTGTACTTGGTCCGGCTTTTAGATAAAGTCCTTCCATGCGCCATCTGGCGGATATTCAGTGAAGCGCAACACATTTATTTAAAATTCCCGAATGTTGCCTCCGGCAAGACGCGGCACGCCGCGCGCTAAATTGCGGCATCCCGCGGGAAAACACGCAGGGTTTTAAGGGCGACATCTGTAGTACTCTTATTCTTTTTCTCTTTGCACTTATTTTTAAGCACTTATCTCGGGCTCCTAAAGTAAAACACAGACATTATCTTTTTCTTAACTAATTTGTAGTTGGACTCCCTCCCGAAAACTGAGGTTTCTCTCTTTTTTTTTTTTTTTTTTTTTTTAGCCTAATCTTGACATTAGAGATCTTAATATTGTTTTAATGCTAGACATAATTACCTGATCCCTAACCCTACCCCCGACCCTAACCTTAACCCTAACCTTAACCCATTTATTCTATCCCAACTCCTATATCCAACCCCTAAACTTAACCCTAACCCCTTATTCCAACCCTATTATAAGCCCTAACCCTAAATCCCCTCCCCTTCCCCTGACTTTCATAACCCTTATCCCACCCCCACTCTCGACCCCAACCGATTACCTTTAGGGTGACCATTGATTACAATGGATCATCCTAACTATGTTTGACCCTAGACCCCCAATATACTGGCTCTCTTCCTCTGATCCTTCCAACCCTAACCTTGGTTTCTTTTACATTTTAAATTTTTACTCACCCTAACTTGGCTCTCTTTTGAAATAAAATATTTTTTAGATAACATTTTTTTAGGACAGGACCAACAGGGGTGGAAAATGATGCCAGAGCAACATAAGCCCAAATTAAGGGAAACATTTAATTCTTAACTTTAATCCTAACCTTAGCCAGTGCCATTGGACACCTCTGTTGGATCCTGTCGTTCTGAGAATTTTTAAAGGGATATATATATGCAGATATACACGGGTAGGTGTGTGGACATGTGCGTATGTATGTGTATATATATGTGTATATGTGTGTGTATATGTATGCATGTGTATGTATGTGTGTGTGTATGTGTGTATATATGTATATATATGTGTCTATATAATTTTATTGATCTATGGATCTAAGTTCTTATTAAATAAAATGTTTTTTTATATATTTTTTTATATTAAATAAATTTCTTCTTTACATATTGTAATTTGTTTATAATTTTATTTTAAAGGAGAGTAGTGAAGGACTCCTATTTTGAAAGGGACTTTTTCCAAGATGGAGGACTTACATTAAAGGAACCAATCCAAATAAAGTTGGGGTGGGACCTCCTTTTGGAGGGAAAATTTTAACCTATGGTATAGCTGCTCCTGTGGAAACAACCAATAATCTTCCAATTCACTGAAGTAAATCCTGTTCAGGTTAGATTGAATTTCCTGACACATTGTTTGGTATAAATAGAGGCCTAGTTCCCCTTAAGACTTGTTAATAAACCTCTGAAGAAGCATCGGTGGATGCGAAACGTTAGGTTTTTTAGTCTTTTTTTTTATCTCTGATGAACCCTTTTATGGTTCTTCTGTTTTGTTTTTTCCAATGCAAAAGTATTCTTTTTCTTTTTTTATATTTTTAAACTAAAAATAATAAAGATGGACTTTTTAATTGATCAAGGGAGATGGACTGCCACCAAAGCCTGACCAATGACACAAGGACTGGGAATCATAACAGGAAGATTAACCCCCTTTTTTTTGGTCCAGAGCTCTGGTTTTCTTATTTTCTTTGTTTATTCTTTTATATGTATTTTTTGTTCTTTGATTTTTCCTCTAGTGGTTTCTCTTCCTTGTCCTGGTCTTTTTTTCCTTTTTATCTCCTTACTTTCCCCTTCCTCTAAGCCTGCCGGAATTGAAGTTCACTACAACCAAGAACTTGATGAATCTTTGTTTGAAGCAAGACTCTTGATCATCAAAAGCCGGGAGATTCGAGCTATCTGGATCTTCAATGGACTGAGACAAGTTTTCTAAACAAGTTGGGTTAGTGGCTTTTCTTTTCTCTCCCCCCCACCCCCCCCTTTTTTTTTTTTTTTTTTTTCTCTCTCCTTGCTCAAATTGAGAAGTTGATATGTTGGAATTACGAAATAGATTTACTATCTTGGGTGAACACTCGGAGTTAGATAATGGGGAACAAATACAGCCTCTTTTACCGTCAGACACACAAGGGAGATTTAATAAAAACCTGACTAAAACTTATTTTAAATTCATACAAACAACACACCATACAGACATTGTGGAAAGCTCAGTAAATACAGGAAATTTTCCTATAGGCATGAGTAGACAAGTGAACAAACTTACACAGTTTATAAAACCAGCTGTACCACAACAGAACACTATGGATAAAATCAAGCAAAACACATTGAATTGGATGAAAAATAACATGCAAATCCTACTGGAACATTATACACAAATCACTATAGATCTCATGGAACACATACATGCATTTAGTGAACTAGAGTGGACGGTAGCGGTGAAATGGGCCAGAGCCAGATATAAACAAAAACTTAAAGACAGCACGCTAACGACCTGTAAGGAGATTATCCTTAAAAAACAGGCCATGTTTTTGAATGACTCTGGTCCATTATCATATGCTGCCGTCCTCAAACAGACTAACCTTAGGCAAGATTCGATGCATAATTTTGAACCAAAAGATAATACAATGATTGAAAAATCTCATGTCACACAATCTAGAAACTTACTGGATCAAGTTCCTCTGAGGGCACAACCTGGGAACAGCAACAAGAGAAAGGTCATTATCCAGGCACAGGTACACCACAGAGAAGTGAGTCCTGTAGGAATAAAACAAAGTGCAGACAATAAAATTCAGAATAACGACATAACACATGTTTCTTCTTTTATTCCGATAGAGTCCATGTCGGAGGAGAGAGGGGCTGACTCGGCTGTAAGCGCCAATGACCGGAGTGGGATGAGGATGACTGGTCTAGGAAAAGAGAAATCTCTTACTAATACCCAATCTGAACCCAACTCTCCGAAGTCACGAATGGCGCTGCAGCTGGAGTGGTCGTCTTCTGACTCCTCCGACGTGGACATGATAGATGAAATCCAATTACCGGTAAGACCAACTAGACATATAAACACAGAAAGAAAAGGGGTGGATTGGCACATTAAAATACATAAACTAATAGTTTTTATTGGGGATTCAAATCTTTCTCGGATCCCTAAAATTCAAAACCATAGTATACAGGTGGATAGCTTCCCAGGAGCTAACTTTTTACACATTTCTAAAATTCTACAAAAACTTCCACCACATCCACATATTCAGAAAGTTGTCTTGTCAGTTGGAATTAACAATAGAACGCAACACCCATATAAAACAGCAATAAAACAACTACAAGCCCTTTGGAGGACAGCTCGGGAGACCTTCCCTAACGCAACCATTTATACACCTATCATTCAATTTGCAGATGTGTTGTGTCCACAGGAGCAGCAAAATTTGGAGTTGGTTAATAGGTACATTGAGTCTCATGGGAGCCCACTCTTGGAGCTGAATAAACTCCTATTTCAGGTAGAGAAAGATGGGATCCACTGGACAGCAGGTACGGCACAACGCATGTTTGATAACTGGTGTGATCAATTAAACTATTAAGGAAGGAGACGTGTACCTTAGATCAACACTCCAATATTTTTAATTTGTCTAAAACTTTTTATCTATCCCAAGCGGAAATAAGCCTATTGCAGAAGGGCCTTACGTTTATTCCCACACCGAATGGGACGGACCTTGGGGTTCTCGATGGGGACATCCGCGCGTTTAACAGAAAATTAAAAATTCTTGATCATTTTAATTATGAAACAAACACAGTGACAATTCCGTTTACTAGCAGATCTAATTGGGAACCGACCTTAGAATCTTGCAGCAAGCCGATCATAAACCTTATTAATAGAAATTACAGAAGTTCTAACACAAACATACAAACAGTTCATATCAATAATCTATCCCCAGAAGAAAGAAGTGCTATAGGGTCTTTAAAATCTAATAAAGACATTATTATTAAACCAGCGGACAAGGGTTCGGGTATAGTAATAATGGATAAGGCACAGTACATATACGAGGCCAAAAGACAATTGGCCAATAGGGACCATTATATACCACTAAACCACTCTTTACAGATCGAAACCAAACGGAGAATACTTTCCATTTTAGACAATATGCACTCGGATAAAATTATCACGGCTAAACAAAAACAATATTTGATGGGTCCGGATTACCCTAGATCGAGATTATTTTATTTATTGCCCAAGATTCATGCCCCGATGAACGCGTGGACTGTGCCTGGAGAGATCCCGAGGAGGCGTCCTATAGTCTCGGATTGTGGGAGTGAATCATATCACATAGCACAATATCTTGATGCTTTTTTAAACCCGATCTCACAAAAACACAATAGCTATTTAAAAGATTCATATGATTTCATAGCAAAGTTACAAAATGTCACCATTTCAAAGACAGCTTTCTTTTTCACAATGGACATTAATAGTTTATATACAAACATCTCAACAGAACTGGGCCTAAAGGCAGTGAAGAAAGCGTTTTTACAATTTCCGGATCCCATGAGACCAGAAAAATATCTCTTGGAGCTGTTAGAACTGAGCTTGACTCGTAATGACTTTGAGTTTGACTCAAAAGTGTTTTTGCAGATCCAAGGGACGGCGATGGGCAAGAAATTTGCACCAGCCTATGCAAACATATACATGGCCGACTGGGAATCAACGCTCCTGACAAAGTGCCCACTGATTCCGATAGTTTACTACAGGTATTTGGATGACGTGTTTGGAATCTGGCAGCACGGTAAGGAAAGTTTTGAACAATTTATAGAATTAGTTAATAATCATCATAAGAACATAACAGTAAAATATACTTTGGATCATCATACAATCACCTTCTTAGATATTACAATAATCCGGGATAAACCTTTAAAAAAAAAAAAATACACTTTAAAAACACGGATACACACTCTCTTCTGTACAAATCGAGTTTCCACCCAAAACACACCTTTAAGGGTATTATTAAATCACAGTTGATTAGATTTTATCGTATTTGTACAGAGGAGAGTGATTTCCAGGAGGCCACTTCAACTTTGTTTCAGGCCCTCAGAAAAAGAGGCTATAACAAGAGGTTTCTTAGAACAATAAAAGCGGCAACACTCAGACATGTCACAACTCATTCCGTAGTTGCCGTGCGGCCGGACTCCACACACGTCATCCCTTTAATCACCACATACTCTCATAACAATCTACACATAAACAGTAAAATCAAAACTAATTTTAGACTAGCACAAACAGAGATACAGGGATTACAAACCTTTAGGATCATCTCAGCGTTTCGTAGAAACCAGAATCTTAAGGATATCTTGTGCAGCTCCAGATTCACTTCTACAGTCCGAAGACAAATGTCCACTTGGGATCGCTATTTTTATTCCACATCACATATTGCAGGTGTCAGAATAAATGGAGGTCTTAATCTAGACACAGATAACATTGTTTACAAAATCACATGCATACAATGTGACATGAATTACGTGGGGGAGACAAAGAACTCCCTTAAGACCAGGTTAAAACAACACATTTATAGTATTTTAAACAACACCAAAGACACACTTTTGATAAAACATTTTAAATACCACGGTACGGAGCAACTGAGGATCTCAGGGTTGGAATCAAATCCTCTATGGACAGCTGGACAGAGGAAAAGGAAAGAGAGAGAATGGATCAAAAAACTTAAAGCATGGGCTCCTAGGGGTCTCAATGAACGGTATATAAATGATGATAATGTCGGTAGGTAATAATATTAGTATTTATTTATTTAAGTATTTATTGTTAAAGTTTTTAATATATAGGGAGACTCATTCTTTAGGGATGAATTTAAGAATGAAAAAGAAAAAAATTTTATTATTTTTTTATTTTATTTATTTATTTATTTTATTTATTATTTTTTTTTAACTTGATGGAATTTGACTACAATACTATAAAAGCTTTATTTTAAGAAAATCGGTGTATTACAAATGGAACCTAGAGACCCCCCCTTTTTTTTTTTTTTTTTTTGTTGTGTGTGTGTATTGCAGTGAATTAATTAATATGAGCACTTTAGTACTTAGTACTCTTATTCTTTTTCTCTTTGCACTTATTTTTAAGCACTTATTTTAAGCACTTATCTCGGGCTCCTAAAGTAAAACACAGACATTATCTTTTTCTTAACTAATTTGTAGTTTGACTCCCTCCCGAAAACTGAGGTTTCTCTCTTTTTTTTTTTAGCCTAATCTTGACATTAGAGATCTTAATATTGTTTTAATGCTAGACATAATTACCTGATCCCTAACCCTACCCCCGACCCTAACCTTAACCCTAACCTTAACCCATTTATTCTATCCCAACTCCTATATCCAACCCCTAAACTTAACCCTAACCCCTTATTCCAACCCTATTATAAGCCCTAACCCTAAATCCCCTCCCCTTCCCCTGACTTTCATAACCCTTATCCCACCCCCACTCTCGACCCCAACCGATTACCTTTAGGGTGACCATTGATTACAATGGATCATCCTAACTATGTTTGACCCTAGACCCCCAATATACTGGCTCTCTTCCTCTGATCCTTCCAACCCTAACCTTGGTTTCTTTTACATTTTAAATTTTTACTCACCCTAACTTGGCTCTCTTTTGAAATAAAATATTTTTTAGATAACATTTTTTTAGGACAGGACCAACAGGGGTGGAAAATGATGCCAGAGCAACATAAGCCCAAATTAAGGGAAACATTTAATTCTTAACTTTAACCCTAACCCTAACCCATCTGAATTATGGTCACGGCATGATACAGATGTAGGCCTAATTAAATCAGCCAGCCCAATTCATGTACAGCTTAAACCAAATGTAAAACTGCCCAGAGTAAGACAATATCCTTTGCGACCTGAGGCAGAAGCTGGAATAAAAAACACAATTGAAGGTCTTGTTAAAGCATCTGTGCTGGAAGAGACAACGAGTTGTTGTAATACTCCAATTTTCCCGGTGATAAAGCCAGGTACAAATAAATGGCGTCTTGTTCATGATTTGCGTGCAATTAATAATATAACAGAGGATTATCCAGCAGATGTTCCAAATCCACACACACTGCTAACCAATGTCCCTCCCGAAGCCAGATATTTCACTGTGATCGATCTTTGTTCTGCCTTTTTCAGTATTCCAGTGGCGGAAGAGAGTAGGTACTTGTTTGCGTTTACATATGCTGGTAAACAATATACGTACCGACGCATGGCACAAGGATATCGTCATGCCCCACATATATTTAATCAGGTATTGAAAGCTGATTTGGCAGATTTAATGATAGAAAGTAATCTAGTGCAATTTATGGATGACATTTTAATATGCTCGTCATCATTAGATGCATGCCACAGGGATTCCATTAAGGTACTCAGCAAGCTAGGGCAAGGTGGTCATAAAGTGTCTAAAGCTAAACTGCAATACTGCAAGCCTCAAGTTGAATATTTAGGCCGGCTAATTTCACATGGTACAATAGCCGTAGCGCCTACTCAATTAGAAGGCATAAGTAAAGCACCGTTACCACAAACAGTCAAACAGTTGATGACTTTCCTAGGCCTAACAGGTTTCAGTGCTGACTGGATTGAGGAATATGCTGTAAAAACTGCTCCAATGAGGGAGATAATGAGAGAAGAAGGACTGCAAAATTTAAGTGCTCCATTAAAATGGAACACAGATGCACGGTTAGCATTTGAGTCCATCAAGAAAGAAATGCAAACAGCTCCTACATTAGGTATACCGGATTATACCAAACCGTTTCATCTATATGTGGCTAACCGAGCTGATGGATATGCCTCAGCTGTGTTGATGCAGGAAACCTGCAGTGGAAGAAGAAAACAGCCCTTAGCTTACTACAGCACTAAGCTAGATAATGTAGCACAAGGCTACCCACCTTGCTACCAACAGGGGCTAGCAGCTGTACATTATGCATATGACAAAGCATCCACATTGACTATGGGTTACCCGGTAACCATCTACACACATCATAAAGTGGTAGAATTAATAGAACAGGGAAAATTTGTTCTTACTCAAGCACGTATTCTAGCATATTCTTCACTGCTCACATATCCCGACATTACCATAAAGAGATGTGACACGGTTAACCCAGCTGAATTGGTTCCTTTAGCGTACGAAGGAGTGCCTCATGATTGTGTGGCGAATTCACTGGCATTTACTCGGTTACGACCTGATCTTGAATCTAAGCCTATAGCTGAAGTGGAAGTGACTTATTTTGTTGATGGATCTAGCTTTAGAGATCATGTAGGTAGTCACACAGGGTATTCTGTAGTGATGAAAGATGGAGAAGATTTTAAACCTATCCTATCTCAGCATTGTTCACAACCGTGTTCTGCTCAGTTAGCTGAGTTGAAATCGCTCACCGCTGCTTGTCAATTAGCCAAAGGGCTAGTGGCAAATGTTTTTACAGATTCAGCTTATTCGCATGGTGTATGTCATCTGTTTGGAGCAGTATGGAAGCAAAGAGGGTTTAAAAGGAGTGATGGAACGCCCATTCAACATGCTGAGCAAATAGGTAAACTAATGTCTGCTATGATGCTACCAAAACGATTGGCTATCATTAAATGTCAGGCCCATAAAAAGGGGAATGATTATGTTACTAAGGGTAACAACATAGCAGACTTGGAAGCAAAGCGTGCATCGAAGTGTCAACTAGCTGTGCAAGCGCCCGTGGTCCTTATAGAACCACAGCCACAGTTGGAGGATATTATTCGGATTCAAAACCAAGCAGGTCCATACGAACACTCTATGTGGCTCCAGAGGGGAGCTCAGAAAGATGCACAAGGTATTTGGCGTTCACATGAAGGTTTGATCATAGCACCCACAGCTTTGTTGAACATTTTGATTTCAGATGCTCATGGATTCGACCATTGTGCTAGAGGAGAGGTGGTGAGAAAAATCAAGCAACAAGGGTATTGGACTCCATATCTGCATGCTATGGTTGATGAGTTCCTAGCTTCATGTGAGATATGTGCTAAACATAACGTCAGAAAGGGAACAGCGACACCTATTGGCCATATACCGGTACCTGAAGGACCTTTTAAGCATTTGGTTATGGATTATGTGGACATGATAAAGTATGCTCGAGGCAAAAGATATATGCTTGTGATAATTGACAGATTTAGTAGATGGGTAGAAGCAATACCATCTGCAGATGAAGGGTCAGGAACAGTTGTCAAATTCCTCACAAGGGAAGTGATACCTAGGTTTGGAATTCCGTCAGAAATCAGTTCAGACAATGGATCAGCGTTCATTCAGAAAACTGTAAAGCAAGTACTACAACAGTTAAGAATAAAGCAAAGATTTGGGTGTGTCTATCATCCACAGTCCCAGGGTATAGTGGAGAGAATAAACGGCACCCTCAAAGCCAAGCTTAATAAGATTTGTGCGAGTACAAAACTTAACTGGGTTGATGCTTTACCGCTTGCACTAATGAGCTATCGCATGCAAACTAACAGAAACACTCACTTAACCCCGCATGAAATGCTTACGGGTCGACCCATGCCTGCGCCATTCTGTAGAGGGCCATATAAAGGGCCACCGCTAGAACAATTGCAACTGGAACTCAGATCATATATGAAGAAACTAACTGCCATACATAAAGCAATCTTTGTGCAGGAAAAGAACAAGGAGACGGAGGAAGAGAAAGACGCTCCGTGTCCCATCACTCCAGGAGACCAGGTCTATCTGCGAGTGTTCAGGAGAAAGTGGCATGAGCCCAGGAGAGAGGGTCCTTACAATGTTGTAGCAGCCACTCCTACAGCAGTCCAAGTGGAAGGCAAAACCACCTGGTATCATTTAAACCATTGCACAAGAGTCCCTAAAGTAAGTAAGGGAACAGGTGCAGAAGAAGAGGACCCACCCAACGACAGTAAAAACCTACAGGGTCTTGAAATCTGTGTGAAAGGGGTGGTGGAAATAAAGCAGAAAAATGGGGAAGATAAAGTGGATAGCAAACCTAATGATCATTATCTTTCAGGTATTACACCAAGCCGTGGTCAGCTCACCTGTACACAGCTCCAATCAGACTTCCCAAGAATTAAGTTTACAGCAGTCGACTAGGCCTAATGATATAACAACAATAACCCCCAATGTACAAAACTTAATTGAAAGATTTAACCCATCGAAACAACGTAGACATACTAAGAATAAGAGTAATGGTACAGTAAAAGATAATGATTTAGATTCTTTGTGGGACACCGCCAGACATAATGAGTGGTACCTATGGGCAGCATTTACAGCAAATGAGGTGGGTATGGATAACTGTCTATTATGTTCCAAATCACCCTTAAATAAGGTAACTGTAGTTCCAAATCCGCATGACTATCAAAAATGTGCTGACTTCAATCGAAACTTTTGTCATTTAACTGATATATTTAGGCCATATTGCGCTACTGTCACGAGCCACCTAGCTCAACCCAGCACCTCCAGATCCTAAATTCCACTTCGCTTTTTTTTCCCTACTCGCCACCTATCGCTCAGACACACCTGAACCCTATCTGTCAATTATCTCTTAGCTTTATAAGCACACTGAAAGAACCACCCGGCGCCGCAGTGTCTCACTCGTGTGCCTTACGTCTAGTGTGTTATTGATTCCCTGTATTTTGACTCGTTGCCGACCCAGCTCTCCCTTTGGATTTTCCTTTCGTCTTCTCCGTCTGTTACCTTGCCTGATTCTCGGACTGATTTTTGTGTATGACCCTGCCTGTATTAGGAATCTGATTCTGGACTCGCCCTTTGGATTTGTTCATTCACGTGGCTGGATCTTCTGGTTATCGACCCTTACCTGGCTAAAGACGCTGATTGATCACAAGCGGACCGCATAGCGCTCGCTCGTTCCTCCCGCTACAACCGAGGATAATTCGTGCGCTTCCACTTCCGGGTTCACGGAGGATTCTCTGACGTCTTCACCCAGTCCCCTAGTTTCATCACGAGGTATTCCCCGAAGCATCCTGTGCATGCACCGACTTTCTCTCTCGCCCCGTACACACACACACACACACACACACACACACACACACGCGCGCTCACACATACACGCGCCCCCCCCTCGCGGCTGCGCGCTGACTCTCTCTCGCTCACTCACTCACACACACACACACACATACATACACGCGCTGCTCCCTGCCGCGCGCCGACTCTCTCACTCACACAGACACGCACACACCCACACATACACACTCCTCCTGTCGCTGTTTATTTAACCCTTTAGTGCCCTAATAAATTCCTTTAAGAGAATCTGTGTCTGCTATTGGGTTCTTCCCTCTCCTGCCTTCCCCCGCTCCTGACAGTACACTGCGGCCATGACGGACCCAGCAGACATCTTTTACCCACGGCCTAGCCTCCGACCTAAGGTTCAGCTCAGGTCTAGGACCCGTTCCAATGCTAAATTGCGTCATACTGTTGCTCAGCAAAGATCCCTGATAAATGCTCATCAGCAGGACCTCCAGGAAATTTCCCAGACATTATCTCGGTTATCTACCCAGCTTTTACAATTATGTGCTGCTTTTCCATCCACCCTAACACCCTCAGCTCCGCACGAGCCTCGTCTGCCCAATCCCCAGCCATACAATGGTGATGCCAGATCCTGTCGTTCCTTCCTGTCGCAAAGCTCTTTGTTACTCGAGCTCCAGCCATCAACCTTCCCCACTGAACGTTCAAAAGTGGCCTATATTATCACCCTCCTCACAGGAAGAGCCCGTGAATGGGGGACAGCCATTTGGGATGCCAACTATCCTTGCTGCTCCACTTTCAGTGCTTTCACCGAGGAGATGAGGAAAGTATTCGACCGCTCTCACACAGGCCGGGAGGCCGCGAGACGGTTACTGGAGCTTCGCCAGGGTTCCAGATCTGCTTATGACTATGCTGTTGAATTCCGAACCTTGGCTGCCGCCACTCAATGGAGCACCCAGTCCTCTTATGACACCTTCCTGAACGGACTTTCGGATTCAGTCAAGGACCAATTGGCTTCTCAGCAGCTTCCCGAGGACCTAAACGGTTTAATGGATTTAGCAGGACGGGTGGATTCACGCCTCAGAGAAAGGCATCACACACCTAACCATCCCCAATTCAGAGCCAGCATCCCCCTAACTCCACCCACTTCAGCCAACCCTCCTGCCGTATCCATGCAAGGTGGACGTGCTCGGATCTCTCTGGAGGAACGGCAACGTCAAAGTCAGGTCGGGGCGTGCTTTTACTGTGGGAAGATCGGACACCTGCGCCTTCATTGCCCGTTAAAGGAACAACCCCCACCAGTGAACCTGGGCACACTGCAGGGGACGCCCCAAGCGCAGCAGCCTAGTAGCCGCTCACTTTTCCCTGTCAGGCTTCTCCTGGATAACCATTCCGGCGTCCTTCACGCCCTCATTGATTCCGGTTCGGACCAGAATTTAATCTGTGCTGCGAAAGTCAAAGAACTGCACGTGCCCACACTTCCCCTGGAATCTCCATTATCAGTCCGCGCCCTCGATGGTACGTTCCTTCCTCCAATTACTCAGCGAACTGCACCAGTCACCCTAAGGACATCGGGTAACCATTCGGAGGAGATTTCATTCCTGGTAATGCAAAGGGCTCAATCCCAGCTAGTCCTCGGGCGCCCCTGGCTCATCCGTCACAACCCACAGATTGATTGGAGGAGTAACTCCATTCTTGGATGGAGCTCCCTCTGTTTGACCTCCTGTCTCAGGTCTGCTCACTGCCCCACGCCCATTTCGGCCCCATCTGAGGAATTCCCTGACCTTTCCAAGGTTCCGCAGGATTATGCTGATCTCAGGATGGTGTTCAGCAAGTCTCGGGCTGTCTCTCTTCCTCCTCACCGCCCCTATGACTGTGCGATCGACCTCCTTCCCAGCACGACTCCTCCCAAGGGACGTCTTTACTCACTCTCCCAACATGAAAGAAAGGCCATGGACAAGTACATCTCGGAATCCCTGGCTGCTGGGATCATCAGACCATCATCATCACCCGCTGGGGCGGGCTTCTTTTTTGTGGCTAAGAAGGATGGGTCCCTACGCCCTTGTATCGATTATAGGGGGCTTAATGATATCACAATCAAGAATCGTTATCCCCTGCCTTTGATGTCCACAGCCTTCGATCTCCTACAGGGGGCCCAAGTCTTCACCAAGCTGGATCTCCGCAGTGCCTACCACTTGGTTAGAATCAGGAAGGGAGATGAGTGGAAGACTGCCTTCAATACGCCGTCTGGCCACTATGAGTACCTGGTCATGCCTTTCGGGCTGGCGAACGCCCCGGCAGTTTTCCAAGCCCTGGTCAATGACGTACTCCGGGATTTCATCAATGTCTTCGCCTTCGTTTACCTGGATGATATTCTCATCTTTTCCTGTTCCTTAGAGGACCATAAGCTCCATGTTCGCCAGGTTCTCCAGAGGCTCCTCGAAAACCATCTCTTTGTCAAGGCTGAAAAGTGTGAGTTTCACTGTAGCACGGTATCCTTTCTGGGCTTCATTGTCGCCCCATCTAAGATTCAGATGGACCCTGCCAAGGTTTGAGCAGTAACTGACTGGCCGGCCCCAACCACCCGCAAGGAGCTCCAGCGTTTCCTGGGTTTCGCCAACTTTTACAGGCGGTTCATCCGTAATTATAGCACAGTAGCCGCACCACTCATCTCTATGACCTCTGTCAAGGTCGCATTCACTTGGACTGAGTTAGCCGCCAAGGCATTTAACGAGCTCAAGGAACGTTTCACCTCGGCCCCGATTCTCCTTCAACCCGATCCCTCCTTACAGTTCGTCGTTGAGGTGGATGCCTCAGATTCAGGGGTCGGGGCAGTATTATCACAGAGGTCTGCCAAGGACAACAAGCTACACCCATGTTGTTTTCTCTCTCACCGACTCTCTCCCACAGAGAAGAACTACAATATAGGTGATCGGGAGCTACTGGCAGTGAAGCGCGCACTAGAAGAATGGAGGCATTGGCTAGAAGGATCTGAGGTGCCGTTCCTGGTCTGGACGGACCACAAGAACCTGGAATACCTCAGGACGGCCAAACGCCTCAATTCCCGTCAAGCAAGGTGGTCCCTGTTCTTTTCCCGCTTTAACTTCTCCCTGTCCTATCGCCCGGGTTCTAAGAACACCAAGCCCGACGCGCTCTCCCGTCACTTCTCCCCACTCCAGGATCAAGCTTCCGAGGCCACCATCTTACCCTCTCAATGCCTTGTAGGGATAGCACTTCTGGACGTTGAGTCCCGAGTCAGAGCCGCACTCCATCAAGAGCCCAGCCCTCCAGCAACACCCAGGGACAAACTCTTTGTCCCGAGGGCAGAGCGACCCTGTATATTGGAATGGGGGCACAGCTCAAGACTAGCCTGCCACCCAGGAGCAGCTCGCACATTAGCTCTGGTCCAACAACGCTTCTGGTGGCCCACCATGAGGGACGACATCCGCCGCTTTGTGAATGCTTGTGACACATGTACTAGAAGTAAGACCAGCAACAAGCCTCCCGCTGGTCATCTCAGACCTCTTCCTATCCCGCATAGACCCTGGTCCCATATAGCCCTTGACTTTGTCACTGGGCTCCCCGATTCAGAAGGTCACACCTGCGTCCTCACAGTAGTAGACCGTTTTTCCAAGGCTGTTCACTTCGTTCCCCTGCCCGGTCTCCCCACTGCCAAGGAAACAGCGGAACTGTTAATCACTCATGTTTTCCGGCTTCATGGACTCCCGACGGATATCGTATCGGACCGCGGACCACAATTTGCTGCACGTTTCTGATCGGCCTTTTGTAAGCTGATCGGTGCCACGCCAAGCCTATCGTCTGGATATCACCCACAGACCAACGGCCAGACCGAGCGGGCCAACCAAGACCTTGAAACAGCCCTACGGTGTATGACTTCAAAGGAGCCCCATTCTTGGAATAGGATGCTCCCGTGGATCGAATATGCCCACAACTCCTTGCCTACATCGGCCACTGGCCTCTCACCTTTTCAGTGCTGTCTGGGATACCAACCTCCCCTGTTTCCCTCTCAGGAGGAAGAGGTCTCGGTTCCCTCTGCCCAAGCTTTTGTTCGTCGATGTCGGAAGGTGTGGCTGAAGGCAAGGTCAAGAATCCGCCAGTCTGTCTCAGCCTTTAAACGACAAGCTGACCGACGCCGTTCGAGGGCACCGCCGTACCGAGTGGGCCAAAGGGTCATGCTGTCCTCTCGGAATATCCCCCTCAAGACCACCTCTCGCAAACTATCCCCCAGATTCCTTGGTCCGTTTACCATCATTAGAGTCATCAATCCCTGCACTGTCAGACTTCGTCTTCCTTCCACCATGCGCCGGATAAACCCTTCCTTTCACGTCTCCCAGATCAAACCTCTGGTCTCTTGCCCACTGAATCCACCCGCCCGCCCAGCTCCTCCTCCCCAAATCATCGATGGAGGTGAGGCATTCACTGTACGCAGACTCTTGAAGGTCCGACGACGAGGCAGAGGCCTCCAGTACCTAGTGGATTGGGAGAGTTACGGCCCAGAGGAGAGAAGCTGGATTCCATCCAGATTCATCTTGGACCCATCACTCATTGATGACTTCCACCGCCAACACCCTAACGCACTGGCTAGAACGCCAGGTGGCGTCCGTAGGGGGGGGGTACTGTCACGAGCCACCTAGCTCAACCCAGCACCTCCAGATCCTAAATTCCACTTCGCTTTTTTTTCCCTACTCGCCACCTATCGCTCAGACACACCTGAACCCTATCTGTCAATTATCTCTTAGCTTTATAAGCACACTGAAAGAACCACCCGGCGCCGCAGTGTCTCACTCGTGTGCCTTACGTCTAGTGTGTTATTGATTCCCTGTATTTTGACTCGTTGCCGACCCAGCTCTCCCTTTGGATTTTCCTTTTGTCTTCTCCGTCTGTTACCTTGCCTGATTCTCGGACTGATTTTTGTGTATGACCCTGCCTGTATTAGGAATCTGATTCTGGACTCGCCCTTTGGATTTGTTCATTCACGTGGCTGGATCTTCTGGTTATCGACCCTTACCTGGCTAAAGACGCTGATTGATCACAAGCGGACCGCATAGCGCTCGCTCGTTCCTCCCGCTACAACCGAGGATAATTCGTGCGCTTCCACTTCCGGGTTCACGGAGGATTCTCTGACGTCTTCACCCAGTCCCCTAGTTTCATCACGAGGTATTCCCCGAAGCATCCTGTGCATGCACCGACTTTCTCTCTCGCCCCGTACACACACACACACACACACACACACACACACACACACACACACACACACACGCGCGCTCACACATACACGCGCCCCCCCTCGCGGCTGCGCGCTGACTCTCTCTCGCTCACTCACTCACATACACACACACACACACACACACATACATACAAGCGCTGCTCCCTGCCGCGTGCCGACTCTCTCACTCACACAGACACGCACACACCCACACATACACACTCCTCCTGTCGCTGTTTATTTAACCCTTTAGTGCCCTAATAAATTCCTTTAAGAGAATCTGTGTCTGCTATTGGGTTCTTCCCTCTCCTGCCTTCCCCCGCTCCTGACAGCTGCTGAATGTTTGTCATTTTTAGGAAACTCCAAGTATACCAGCTATTTTGAGAGACCACATTTGGGTGATTGGTGTGGGCATTGGGATATGAATAAAAACATTAAAGTACAACCAGGAAAAGTAGAAATTCCCAAATGGTATACCATTGATCATAAACAAGAATATGAGTGTTTTTATAAACCAGAAGGGACACTGGATTTAGGAAACTTTACTGGAATCTGTACCACCACCTGGTTTTTAGACAAAAAGACTGCTTGGGAATCCGTGGTACCTTTAAGAGCACCAGGCCTCCTAGCCCAAGGAGTAAAAAATGGAACACATATCACCTTAAAATCCTGCGAAAACCAGACTATAATACCACCTTCAATAGAAATATTTAAAGATCAAGCTATAGTAGTAGCAGATTTTTATTGGCTTTGTGGGAAGGAGCTCCTACTGGCCTCCTTACCGATAGGATGGAAAGGAATTTGTACTAGAGTAAGACTGCGTCAGGAGACAAACATAATACAATTGGACGAAACCAGAAGGCATGATAAAAGGGCTTACCAACCTGATCCCAACGTGTATATAGACTCAGTAGGACAACCCAGAGGTAAACCTAATGAATTTAAAGCCAGAGATGAGGTAAAATCTGGATTTGAGTCAATTTTTATATGGATAACACCTAACAAAAATGCTGAATGGATTAATTATATTTACTATAATCAACAGAGATTTATTAATTACACAGAAGATGCTTTGGCTGCATTAGGAGAGCAATTAGTGGCTACTAGTACAATGACCTGGCAAAATAGACAAGCATTAAATTGGTTATTGGCTGAGAAAGGAGGTGTGTGCATTCTGTTTGGTGATCAATGTTGTACTTATATTCCTAACAATACAGCGCCTGAAGGGACTTTTACTAAAGCCATGAATCAACTTAAAAATCTGAGACGGGAAGTAACTGAAAATGCTGGGAGGGATAATAAAATATGGGACTGGCTAGATCTGAAACTGGGAGCTTGGGGAGCATGGTTTGCTAAATTTGGTATGTTCTTGGGATTTGCTATATTAATAGGAGGATTGTTGTTTTGTTGTGTACTTCCTATATTAAAGTCCTTGGTCATAAAAGCTACAGTTCAACAAATGGAGGTGTTAAAGTGGCAAGATGAGAAAATACCCCTAACCTATGATAAAGACATTTACAGCTCAGACTGTGATTCCCAAGAATCAGGAGGAGATTCAGGCACCTCGGACGAGGACGAAGAAGATGATTAATGATGAGCCATGCCTTGGGTGAAAGCACTGGCCTAGCCTCTCCCCAAAGGCGACCCTCTACGATACGCAAAATATCTGGGTTGAAGTTCTTACATCATGACCCAGCTGTTCAACATTATATATGCTTTAACCATTGTACTGTATTATGCATGCTTCATTTTAGACTGTATAAGATGCCCAGGTTATTTAGGTTAGTGTAATCCTAGGAAAAATCATTATATTAATTACATGTTCATGTTATGTTATTGTGTAATTGTATGTTCCATTGTAGGTTATATGATTATCCAATTGATGTAATCCTAGAAAATCACTGTATTAAGTACATGTTCATGTCATATCATTGAGTAATGGGACGTACGATGTCATGGAGGTCGAGTCTTTTACTCCTATTCCTAGTCAAGAGTGGAAGGAGAGGTTTGGCCGATTCTCCACTAGAGGGCGAATCCATGGGTCGGTCATTGATAAAAGTCCAGTGATTTAATTGAATCACTAGATTAGTGTAAGAAGGGCTGGCACATGGATTTGGACTCCAGATAACATTAATTATGGGACTTGTCAGCCCCAGAGGGGGGATGTATAGAATAAGTTTGTTTAGATTTTATGTGATTTACTTATACTTTAATTACTCTTAAGAAATAGAAGGTATCCCAGTTGGAAATAATCAGGGGTATGCGTGCGAAGCTAGACATGTCTGGAAAATATGCTTGCACAAGGAATTTGATATATACGTTGAGTCCCCCAAGAACGGATAGGCCTAACAAGGTCCAGATGTTTGGAATGACATCATTGCCTATAGAATGTATTCCTTTGTCTAGGATGCCTATATAATGGGGGGAATGCTAGCGATCGGTGTGACTCTGTCAGCCTCGCCCGGCCGGTATTGCATGATAAACTAGAGAGGTACATTTCCTGAAGAAAATGTGAGTGGTGCTTGACGTGGCAAGTTTACACGAGGCTAGCTAATCAGCTTAACTCCATGATAGGGACATGGTAATCATGTTAAGTGCGCAAAGCAAAGTTTAATCAATGTCAAGTCTATGAGCGGTTAATTGCCCCCTGCGGGGGCAATTAACCGCCCAGCTCCTAAGAGAGGTCACTGCACACCCCTCCCGGATAAGACGCACGATATGACACCTCAGTCAAGGGTCACCGACAAACGGTGAGGGACCAGCGGTTAATTGCCCCCTGCTGGGGCAATTAACAGCCCAGCCCCTCAGAGAGGTCACTGCACACCCCTGCCGGATAAGACGCACGATATGACACCTCATTCATGGGCCTACGACATGCGGTGTTGTTCTAGCAGTTAATTGCCCCCTGCAGGGGCAATTAACCGCCCGCCCTCAGTAGTATCATATAACTCCATGCCCGCCTGAGGCGAACGGTTTGACACCTCATTCAAGGGTCTACGACAAACGGTGCTGGACTAGCAATTAATTGCCCCCTGCGGGGGCAATTAACAGCCCAGCCCCTCAGAGAGGTCACTGCACACCCCTGCCTGATAAGACGCACGATATGACACCTCATTCATGGGCCTACGACATACGGTGTTGGTCTAGCAGTTAATTGCCCCCTGCGGGGGCAATTAACCGCCCGCCCTCAGTAGTATCATATAACTCCATGCCCGAATGAGGCGAACGGTTTGTCACCTCATTCAAGGGTCTACGACAAAGTCTGGCAAAGCTGATCTCAATGTTAAGTCTATGAGTGGTCAATTGCCCCCTGCGGGGGCAATTAACCACCCCAGCCCTGAGAATAGACATTGCACACCAATCCCGAACAAGCTGCAGGGTTTGACACCTCCTTCATGGGCCTACAAAAAACACAGTCAAAGCTGGTCTCAATGCTAAGTCTATGAGCGGTCAATTGCCCCCTGCGGGGGCAATTAACCGCCCAGCCCTGAGCAAAGTCATAACACCCCACCCCCGGATAAGCCGCACGATATGACACCTCATTCATGGGTGTATGACAAACGGAGCGGGAAGAGCGGTTAAAATGTTAAGTCTATGAGCGTTTAATTGCCCCCTGCGGGGGCAATTAACCGCCCAGCCCCTCAGAGAAGGCATAGCACCCCATCCCCGAACCAGCCGAACGGTGTGACACCTCATTCATGGGTCTGCGACAAACTAATTATTCGATAAATTCCCTATTATAAGTCAATGGGGCAAATTTGGGGACCTCTCTTGCCCCGGGGGTAGAACTTATACCCTTGTGCGGGCTATCCTCTGACACAGGGTGCAAACCCCCTCAAATTTGGTGAATTTCACGTTTCTACAAAACTGCCTCTCTGCGCTAGAATCCGTCAAAGTTGGCCTCAATGTTAAGTCTATGGGATTTTCGGGGTGATTAATTGCCCCCTGCGGGGGCAATTAGCCACCCACCCCTTAGAAAAGTCATAGCACCCCATTCCCGATCGGGCCGCACGATTTGACACCCCACGCATGGTTCTATGACAAACGGTGCGGGACTAGTTATGCGCCGAACTTTTGACGGAAGAAGATAAAGAATAAGAATAAAAAAAAAAATAATAATAATAAGTTTGCAAGATGACAATAGTGATGCTTTTCAAGCACCACTAATAAAGGCCGTTATCTTCTGAAACCAAAGCCTGAGTCTTCAATTAATTTCCACGACAGGAACCGAGTCTTCCCAACCTATCCCCATACCCATCCTATCCCCAAAGTTCCTTGCCTTGGACCCTGTCCCGGGACCGTTACCCTTAATGTCTTCAACCTTACCCCTTTTCCAAAACCCTCACCTTACTCGGTGCCTATGTTTGACCTTAAAGCCAACAGGCATTTACTCTAATTTTACTTAGCTCAAAACACTTCAGCCTTTGCGTATAATGGCGTGACTTTAACTAGAAATGACCCCGAATCTCAACCCCCAGGCCCTGATTTTAATTTTAACCCTTAAGCGGGTATCTCGGCTCATGGAGGGTCTTTACAACAGCTTAGCTAAAAGCGGAGTCTTTAGCTCTTAAACCCTAAACAGGCGACACTGGTCGACCGTCATAATGGAGAAGGCTGAAAATGAGGCCTGAGTGGCTGGCCCGTGCACAACGCTGGTTCCGGGTCCTTCCCGGGGCAGTGGATTATTTTACTTTACCCTAACCCTAACCCTATTTTGTGTGTTTATGATTAGCATTTTTTATATTTATTCTTCGCATGCAGTTACATGCCACGTGCACAAGAGGGTAACGCTGAGTTGTAGACATTTTTCTCATGCAATTACACGCAGCATCCACAAGAGGGTAACGCTCAGGCTTAGCTTTTGTTCACATGCAGGTACAGTCAGTGGCCACAAGAGGGTAACGCTGAGTCATTACCTTTTGTCTCATGCAGTTACATGCAGCGTCCACAAGAGAGTAACGCTGAGTCATAGACATTTTTCTCTTGCAGTTAAAGACAGCGTCCACAAGAGGGTCACATTTCCTTTGGTGGAAATTCACTATTATCAAATGTTATAGATAGTTCACGAAGATTAAAATTATGATTATATATATGTGGCAATGTGGGCAGTGGAGTTTTTCCATTGGTTCACAGGCAGGTGATTAGTGATTAATGGTAGCCTATCAGAATGGTCCCCAATGGTATTTAAGGCTGGTTTTTGTCCTACCTGGCACACGTCACGATCGAGACCGCGTTCACGGTGTGTGTATGGACCGAAGGTGTGGGTAAGTGTTGTTTGTAGCTAGGTGGCTAATGAAGAGGTGGGCACCTACCTTTTTAATGTGAGGGTTTATTGTTCCATTAGTGTCTGTGGGAGAATTGCCATCTGGTTGAGCTTTTCCATTAGAGTGTCCATTGGATAATTGTCATTCGGCCGAGTCAGACTGTCCACTTGTTGTCAGGTAGGTACATGCTCCTTACGTGCTGTATGTTCTGACGTTGGGTGGCGCTAATCGGTATTTGTTTACCTTTTAGCCACAGTTTCTTTTTTGTGCCGGTGTTAGCCTGCAGAGCTCGCTGCGAACTGTGGGTGGCAGTACAACTCACGTGGTACAACGGGTCGTCCGGGTAAGTGAGTTTCACTTTCTCTGGCTTATAACAAGAAATGTGGGGTAGTTATATCTCTTTTCTTTTAGTAAGCTACGGACATTTGACGGAGTGTTGATGCGTCTTGTGAGGGCGAAAGTATTGGCTTTCCGCCTCGACTGAAGACGGCGCCGCTGTTTCTTCTCTTCTTTTCTCCGACTCTTCTTCGTCTCTTTGTGGTCCTGTCTCCGGGGTCTTTTCTTCGGTGGTTTTGTGGAGTGTGTTTTTGTTATTTTATTCGCCGTAATAGCAGCAATGGCTCAGGGTTGCCCTCTTGTGGTTTGAAGGCCGTATTGAGCTCCTGTTCCCGGCTTTCATGCAGTTAGGGTGGAGAAAGTAATATCGCGTAGGGAGAACTCTGAACTTCGTATAGTGTTCCATTGAGCTGGTGAATTGTATTATTGTTTTCTTTTTCTTGTTGTATTGTCTGTTTAACTGTAATGGTTGTTTTTGTTTTCTGTCTTTTGTTTCTTTTTGTTTAAAAAAGCCATGAGAATGTGGTTCTCTTTATGTCTTTTTGTGGTTTATGTTTTCATAGTTTTGTCTGTTTAGTTTGAGTACGGTTGGGCTGGGGAAGGCTAGTGTTAGAACACTGTGAGGTAGTATAATTGTCTGGAGTGCAGCATAGCTGGTGTTCACGTTTCTTCCCTGTGGGTGAAGGTGTGGATGTGTGTGTTTATGTGTGACGTGCACCCGTAAGGCCGGGACCTCTTTAGTCGGCCTTTGCCGCCCAGAAGCCGGTGCTAAAAATTGTATTTTTTTATTGTTTGTGTTATTTCATTTTACTCCTTTGTATGTGTACACAGATTGCCGTGTTCCCTGTTTTATGGTGTGACGAGTATTTGACATTTGCATTGCATGTCATGGATTGTTATTTTAACCTATTTTAAGAATACATTATAATAAAGTTTGTGCATTTGTACCTTTTGTCTCTCATTCATTAGCCTAATGAACCTTAGTTATTTCCCCGGTTAACCTCGGGGTGGCGTAATCGAGTAAATTCATTTGCCCTACCACAGCGTTGCCACATTTTTGGCGTAATCGGCAGGATAGGCTGTTTTCCTTCTTGAGAGACTGGGGTACAGATGTACATATATCTTGTTGGTTGATCTGTGTACTCTCTTTTGGTTGGTTGGTTTCTTTTTTTTTTTTTTTTTTTTTCTCGTTTTGTCAGTGTTTTTGTTTTAGGGAGACGTTGAGTTGGAGAAGAGACAGCGGCGACGTCCGGTGTGCCTCCATTGTGTTTCAGGTATGGAGGAGGAATTGCGTGAGTTGAGAGAGATGGTAGCTCAGTTACGAGCAGATAATGAGCGGTTGCGGCAAGACCAATCGTCCGCCCAGCCGGGTCCCAGTGGGCCATCTGTTACTGATGAACCTCTTCTCCCCACATTGCAGTCAGGTGCGGAGCGTGCTGTCCTGCCAGAAAGGTATGTTTTGGTACCTCGAGATCGCAGATGTGCAAAATTTAGTGGCAGGTCCGGTGTAGCCATTGAGGAATGGATTGAGGAAGCCCAGGCTTGTATGCAGTCTCGTCATATGTCAGCCGCTGATAAGGCTTTCTTCCTCTTTGATCATTTGGAGGGAGAGGCCAGAGAGGAGATTCGCTATCGTTCTGTGGATGAACGTAATGATCCAACAACAATCATTTCTGTGTTAAGGGAGTTGTACGGTTGCTCACAGTCGTATGTTTCTTTGCAGGAAGCTTTCTTCTCCAGGAAACAGCGGGAGGGAGAGTCTTTGTTGGAGTTTTCCCTTGCTTTAATTGGTCTCCTGGAGCAAGTAAAGCAAAAGTCGCCTTACGCCATGCCAAATTTTCAAGTGTTGTTGCGTGACCAGTTTATTGAGCACGTTATTGATAACGCCCTTCGGCGAGAGCTTAAACAGCTGGTACGAAGTCAACCCGCTCTGACCATGTTAGACGTACGAGGTGAAGCACTCCGATGGGAACGAGAAGGTATGCCAGGGAGTTCGAGGGGTCGTAGTCACTCACTTCCCTCTGCTTATGGTATTCAGTATGGGGTACGGGGTGAGTCTCGTGGGAACCCCGCACAGTCTTGGCGGGAGTCTGAGTTGGGTGAGGTTAAAGAAATGTTGCGGTTGCAGCAGGAACAGATAAGTAAGTTAACTCAAAGTATCGCCCGCTTGCAGACTCCCCAGTCCAGTAGTCAATTTTCTCGTCGTAGCCAGATGGTGTGCCGAAGATGTCAGAAACTGGGGCATTTTGCTCGAGAGTGCGATGGGGAGCGTGTGCCTACTCGTGTTCCATCGATTGCTATGACGCGAACTAATAGTGTTCAGTCTGACTCATCTGCGCCGTTGGGAAACTAGTCCCCACCGCGTTGCAGAGTCAAAGCGCGGTTGGGGAGGGGAATGGCTCGGGTACTGCTTTTTCTCACTTAATGTCATCTTGCCCTCATCTTCTTGTCCACATTGGTAAGGTCCAAGTGCCTTGTTTGGTTGACACTGGGTCGATGGTGTCCACCATTACTGAAAGTTGCTTCCAAACGCACTTTCAGTCCTGGGGTGTAGATCGTCTAAAGGCATGCCATTGGCTCCAGCTCCGTGCGGCCAATGGGTTGTCGATTCCGTACATTGGCTACATGGAGTTGGACATTGAAATGTGTAATCGATTGATCCCTAAGTGCGGGATTTTGGTGGTTAGGGATCCCCCTGGGGGTATCAATACTGGAGTTCCTGGGGTGTTGGGGATGAATGTCCTTAGCCGATGCTACCAGGAGCTTTTCGGTCAGTATGGCCCTGGCTTGTTTGAGTGTCCTTCCTTAGTGCAGGCCCCAAAGTGTGTTTTACAGGCGTTACAACACTGTCACTTAACGGAGGATCAGTCCTTAGTACTACACCCGGGGAAGGTCAGATTGCGGGGTCGTGAGTCGTGTCGTGTTCCAGGTGGGATGTTAAAACTTGTACCAGCCACATGCTCTGAACAGTATGCCGAAGGGACCGTTTTGTTTGAGCCTCCGGTATCCGGGTTGCCAGCGGGACTGCTGGCTTCGCCTGCGCTTGTCAGAGTCGCCCGTGGTACAGTCTATTTGCCTGTGGTGAATGTGGGGACCATGGATGTAATGCTGTATGCTGGAACAATGTTAGGAACACTTAATAGCGTTCAGGTGGTAAGTCTGCCGGCAGGAGTAACTGAGGATGAGTCAGTGACGGTGCTGATGCATTCGCAAGTCGTGGAGACAGTTGCTCCAATAAAAGACCAAATTGAAGCCGTTGATCTGTCTGTCTTGTCACAGGAGGATCAAGTTGAGGTTAGAACGTTGTTGAGGCGATATCAGTCGGTGTTTTCAGCCCATGAGGGTGATCTGGGTTGCACCGATGTGATTTCGCACGAGATTCCGTTGTTGGATGTAGTGCCTGTTCGTCAGCGCTATAGGCGAATCCCGCCGTCGGAATATGAGGTAGTTAAGGCACATATCAATCAGCTCCTGGAGGCTAACGTTATTAGGGAGAGTTGCAGTCCCTATGCGTCGCCTATAGTGCTTGTCCGGAAAAAGGACGGGAGCCTGCGTATGTGTGTTGACTACCGTCAATTAAACGCAAAGACGAGGAAGGATGCTTTTCCTCTTCCGCGCATTGAGGAGTCGCTCGATTTCTTGACGGGGGCCGGGTGGTTTTCCACTATGGATCTGGCTAGTGGTTATAACCAAGTCCCTGTCCTCGAAAAGGATAGAGCTAAGACGGCATTTTGTACTCCCTTCGGCCTGTTTGAGTTCAATCGTATGCCTTTCGGGCTGTGTAATGCTCCAAGCACCTTTCAGCGCCTGATGGAACGATTGTTCGGGGATCAACAGGGTAGCTCACTATTGTTGTATTTAGATGACATTGTGGTGTTCTCCTCTTCCGTTTCGCAGCACTTGGAGCGGTTGGAGGTCGTGCTTGGTCGCTTGGAGCATGAGGGCTTGAAGGCTAAATTGGCGAAGTGTGCGTTTTTCCAGAAAGAGGTAAAGTATCTAGGACATGTTATTTCTGCGCAGGGCGTATCCACTGACCCAGGTAAGATCGAGGCAGTTTCACAGTGGCGCTGTCCCACCAGTGCGTCTGAGCTACGCTCGTTTCTGGGGTTCGCCAGCTACTATCGGCGTTTTGTGCAAGGCTTCGCAAAGTTGGCAGCTCCCTTGCATCGGGTGGTGGCGGAGTGTGCCGCTGTTAGACCCCGAGTACGGGTTGGTAGGAGTTTTTCTGACGTTTGGTCGGAGCAGTGTCAGCAGAGCTTCGAGGAGTTAAAGGTCAGGCTTACCACAGCCCCAGTGCTGGCCTATGCTGATTTCTCCCTCCCATTCATTCTAGAGGTGGATGCAAGCCACGGTGGTTTGGGGGCAGTCCTTTCCCAGGAGCAGGGTGGGAAAGTGCGGCCTATCGCGTACGCTAGCCGGAGTCTTAGGCCCACTGAGCGCAATATGGTTAACTATAGCTCCATGAAGTTGGAGTTTTTGGCGCTCAAGTGGGCCATGGCGGAAAAATTTCGGGAGTATCTGTTGGGGCATAAGTGTATTGTTTATACTGACAATAATCCCCTTAGCCATTTGACTACAGCTAAACTGGCTGCCACCGAACAACGTTGGGCGGCCCAGCTTGCAGCCTTTGATTTCTCCATCAAGTACCGATCCGGTAGGAGTAATAGAAATGTGGATGCCCTTTCCAGGCAGGACCCTGCTGGTCAGGACGAAGTACGTGCACTGCTGCCGGGAGTTGAGGTACCGGTTAGCGTCAAGCAGGTGTTTGCGGCAGGGTTGCGTCCATCGGCGACCCAGGCGGTGGTCTCTGTGCTGCCCGGTTTTGGGGGTGACCTGGGTTTGTGTCAGCAGGACGACCCGGTTATTGGCCCGGTGTTGAGGTTTTGGCGACAAGGGGCTCTCCCGTCTTCGGTCGAGCGTAGACAGATGTCTAAAGCTGCCCTGGTGTTGCTTCGCCAGTGGGGTCGATTGGTGGACAAGGAGGGCGTGCTGCATCGCCGTGTCTGTCGGCCAGATGGAGGTGAGGAAAGTTTGCAGCTGGTCCTTCCGTCTGCTTTGCAGGGGGAGGTTTTGGCTAGGGTTCATGAAGGGCATGGGCACCAGGGCATTGACCGCACAACTGAGCTGGTCCGTCAACGCTGTTATTGGCCAGGCCTGACAGCTGATGTGGCTCAGTGGTGCCGTAGGTGTGAGCGATGCCAGGCGGCCAAGGATACACAGCTGGCGCCTCAGAGTTTTATGGGCCATTTGTTGGCAGAGAGACCAAATGAGATCTTGGCCATTGACTTTACGTTGCTCGAACCCTCGCGTTCAGGAGTCGAGAACGTATTGGTAATGACTGATGTGTTCACCAAATTCACGCAGGCGATCCCTACTCGGAACCAGAGGGCCGAGACCGTGGCTCAGGTGTTGGTGTCCGAGTGGTTTTGCAAGTTCGGTGTTCCTGCTCGCATCCACTCGGACCAGGGCCGCAGTTTTGAGTCGTCCCTCATACAGCAGCTGTGTAGCTTGTACCAGGTGGAAAAGTCTCGCACCACCCCATGGCATCCTGCAGGTAATGGGCAGTGTGAGCGGTTTAATCGGACGCTGCATAATCTGTTGCGCACTCTGCCCAGTTCGCGGAAGGATGAGTGGGTTTCTGCACTCCCCCAGTTACTCTATTGTTATAACACGACTCCCCATCAGGTGACGGGGGAGTCTCCATACTTTCTGATGTTTGGGCAAGAACCACGACTGCCTGTCGATTTTCTGTTGGGTCGTGGCCAGGAGAAAGGTCCTGGTAGTGTTAATAACTGGGTGCTAGAGCATCAGACGAGGTTGCAGGTGGCTTTCGAAGGGGCTCGGGAACAGCTACAGTTAGCTGCTGAACGCCGTAAGGAAAGGTACGACTCTCGTGTCCGGGATGTACCCTTGGGTGTAGGCCAGCTAGTTTATCTCCGTAACTATGGTCTCAAGGGTCGTCACAAGATTCAGGACTGCTGGAGCTCAGTGGTGTACCAGGTGGTAAAGGCACCTGGGATAGGAGGTTCGGTTTACGCCATTGCACCAGTAAATGATGTGAATCGGGTCAAGCATGTTCATCGCTCGTTGCTAAAGGCAAGAATAGGGGTGGGAGTTTCAGTATCTTCTCCGGAGGGTACGTCATCAGTCATCGACGAGCCGTTGCCTGAGGAGCCTTCCTCCTTTGAGGAGGTTGACCTGGTTCGGGTGGTACCGGAGACTCAGCCCACTGCTATCGAGCTACAGAGTCAGGACCGGGTGTTAGCCGGCCCCAGTTCATTGGCATTGGGGGTAGGTGCTGACGTTGAGGATCTGACGAGTTCTGAACCATTAGGGCAGGGCGTTGTAAGTCAATCACCTGTGGTCAATCCTGGTTCCGCAGGTCCCCCTTGTGGTGATGGGGCAGTGAGACGCACAGGGCGATCTACTGCCGGCCATCATTCTAATCCCTACCATCTTCCTCAGGCCGTAACGAGTGTGGTAAGTGTCGAGGCTGTTAATGCCTCGTTTAACCCTACGTCTGCATTGTTCAGGCCTTGGGTTTAGGTCAATTGGGCAATCGTCGGGCCGACGATTCAAGAGCTAAGGATAGATTGTGGCAATGTGGGCAGTGGAGTTTTTCCATTGGTTCACAGGCAGGTGATTAGTGATTAATGGTAGCCTATCAGAATGGTCCCCAATGGTATTTAAGGCTGGTTTTTGTCCTACCTGGCACACGTCACGATCGAGACCGCGTTCACGGTGTGTGTATGGACCGAAGGTGTGGGTAAGTGTTGTTTGTAGCTAGGTGGCTAATGAAGAGGTGGGCACCTACCTTTTTAATGTGAGGGTTTATTGTTCCATTAGTGTCTGTGGGAGAATTGCCATCTGGTTGAGCTTTTCCATTAGAGTGTCCATTGGATAATTGTCATTCGGCCGAGTCAGACTGTCCACTTGTTGTCAGGTAGGTACATGCTCCTTACGTGCTGTATGTTCTGACGTTGGGTGGCGCTAATCGGTATTTGTTTACCTTTTAGCCACAGTTTCTTTTTTGTGCCGGTGTTAGCCTGCAGAGCTCGCTGCGAACTGTGGGTGGCAGTACAACTCACGTGGTACAACGGGTCGTCCGGGTAAGTGAGTTTCACTTTCTCTGGCTTATAACAAGAAATGTGGGGTAGTTATATCTCTTTTCTTTTAGTAAGCTACGGACATTTGACGGAGTGTTGATGCGTCTTGTGAGGGCGAAAGTATTGGCTTTCCGCCTCGACTGAAGACGGCGCCGCTGTTTCTTCTCTTCTTTTCTCCGACTCTTCTTCGTCTCTTTGTGGTCCTGTCTCCGGGGTCTTTTCTTCGGTGGTTTTGTGGAGTGTGTTTTTGTTATTTTATTCGCCGTAATAGCAGCAATGGCTCAGGGTTGCCCTCTTGTGGTTTGAAGGCCGTATTGAGCTCCTGTTCCCGGCTTTCATGCAGTTAGGGTGGAGAAAGTAATATCGCGTAGGGAGAACTCTGAACTTCGTATAGTGTTCCATTGAGCTGGTGAATTGTATTATTGTTTTCTTTTTCTTGTTGTATTGTCTGTTTAACTGTAATGGTTGTTTTTGTTTTCTGTCTTTTGTTTCTTTTTGTTTAAAAAAGCCATGAGAATGTGGTTCTCTTTATGTCTTTTTGTGGTTTATGTTTTCATAGTTTTGTCTGTTTAGTTTGAGTACGGTTGGGCTGGGGAAGGCTAGTGTTAGAACACTGTGAGGTAGTATAATTGTCTGGAGTGCAGCATAGCTGGTGTTCACGTTTCTTCCCTGTGGGTGAAGGTGTGGATGTGTGTGTTTATGTGTGACGTGCACCCGTAAGGCCGGGACCTCTTTAGTCGGCCTTTGCCGCCCAGAAGCCGGTGCTAAAAATTGTATTTTTTTATTGTTTGTGTTATTTCATTTTACTCCTTTGTATGTGTACACAGATTGCCGTGTTCCCTGTTTTATGGTGTGACGAGTATTTGACATTTGCATTGCATGTCATGGATTGTTATTTTAACCTATTTTAAGAATACATTATAATAAAGTTTGTGCATTTGTACCTTTTGTCTCTCATTCATTAGCCTAATGAACCTTAGTTATTTCCCCGGTTAACCTCGGGGTGGCGTAATCGAGTAAATTCATTTGCCCTACCACGGCGTTGCCACATATATATATATATATATATAAAAAAAAAAAACGGTAGTACCTGCTGGTACCATAATTTACTTGGTAAGGTTTGACAATAATAAAAATTAGATATTAATAAAAAAAATCAAGAACATTTGCTTAAATGCTTTATTAAAATAATAAGTGCAGCATAATATTTTGTGTTTATTATGATCAGCATTTTTTATATTTATTCTTCTCATGCAGTTACATGCCACGTGCACGTGCACAAGAGGGTAACGCTGAGTTTTAGACATTTTTCTCATGCAGTTACACGCAGCATCCACAAGAGGGTAACGCTCAGGCTTAGCTGTTTTTCTCATGCAGTTACACGCAGCATCCACAAGAGGGTAACGCTCAGGCTTAGCTGTTTTTCTCATGCAGTTACACGCAGCATCCACAAGAGGGTAACGCTCAGGCGCAGCTGTTTTTCATATGCAGTTACAGTCAGTGGCCACAAGAGGGTAACGCTGAGTCATAACCTTTTGTCTCATGCAGTTACATGCAGCGTCCACAAAAGTGTTAATGGAGAGTCATAGCCGGTTTTCTCTTGAAGTTACATGCCACATACACAAGAGGGTAACGCTGGGTTGTAGACATTTTTCTCATGCAGTTACACGCTGCATTTGCAAGAGGGTAACGCTCAGCCTTAGCTGCTTTCTCATGCAGTTGCAGCCAATGGCCACAAGAGGGTCACATTTCCTCTGGTAGAAATACACTATTATCAACTGTTATAGATGGTTCACGCAGAGTAAAATTATGATTATATATTTCCAAAACGGTAGTACCTGCTGGTACCATAATTTACTTGGTAAGTTTTGACTATAATAAAAATTAGATATTAATAAAAAGATCAAGAACATTTGTTTAAATGCTTTATTAAAATAATAAGTGCAGCAAAATATTTTGTGTGTTTATGATTAGCATTTTTTATATTTATTCTTCGCATGCAGTTACATGCCACGTGCACAAGAGGGTAACGCTGAGTTGTAGACATTTTTCTCATGCAATTACACGCAGCATCCACAAGAGGGTAACGCTCAGGCTTAGCTTTTGTTCACATGCAGGTACAGTCAGTGGCCACAAGAGGGTAACGCTGAGTCATTACCTTTTGTCTCATGCAGTTACATGCAGCGTCCACAAGAGAGTAACGCTGAGTCATAGACATTTTTCTCTTGCAGTTAAAGACAGCGTCCACAAGAGGGTCACATTTCCTTTGGTGGAAATTCACTATTATCAAATGTTATAGATAGTTCACGAAGATTAAAATTATGATTATATATATTAAAAAAAAAACGGTAGTACCTGCTGGTACCATAATTTACTTGGTAAGGTTTGACAATAATAAAAATTAGATATTAATAAAAAAAAATCAAGAACATTTGCTTAAATGCTTTATTAAAATAATAAGTGCAGCATAATATTTTGTGTTTATTATGATCAGCATTTTTTATATTTATTCTTCTCATGCAGTTACATGCCACGTGCACGTGCACAAGAGGGTAACGCTGAGTTTTAGACATTTTTCTCATGCAGTTACACGCAGCATCCACAAGAGGGTAACGCTCAGGCTTAGCTGTTTTTCTCATGCAGTTACACGCAGCATCCACAAGAGGGTAACGCTAAGGCTTAGCTGTTTTTCTCATGCAGTTACATGCAGCATCCACAAGAGGGTAACGCTCAGGCGCAGCTGTTTTTCATATGCAGTTACAGTCAGTGGCCACAAGAGGGTTGTGTTTGGTACGATTAGCATTTTTCTATTTATTCTTCGCATGCAGTTACATGCCACATACACAAGAGGGTAACGCTGAGTTGTAGACATTTTTCTCATGCAGTTACACGCAGCATCCACAAGAGGGTCACGTTTCCTTGTACAAACATTCCCAAACTATTTGAAACGCCCAAAATGGTGGCAAGGATGCTACACAACCCTATTGATTACTGCAGTGGTTCTCAAACTTTTTCTGTCATTCCCCACTTAAGGGGGTGAGCGAATTTTCAAGCCCCACTTGTCAACAAAATAATAACGAAATCGGCCAACTTTACTGTTTATTGAAATATCAATTCCTAAACCAATAAGATCAAACACCACCAAGTTCAAAACACATAAAATACACGTGCAATTGTTATAAAAGGCTTACGTTGTCACTTATCTTTGCATAATTGACCCCATGTTTATTAGCTGCTCAGCAATCGTTTGTAGTTTTTTTGCACTGGCCAATTCTGTATGCAACTTTGAATGAAGCCATTTGTGCTTTGCTGTCCACTGATTCAGATGTTACCGTGTGATTATCCTGCTGTCTGTATTCTTCCAGCTTTCTTTGAAAGAAGTCGAGTGGCTTATTAACGTGACTGGAGTGTGTTGTCTCTAAGTGTCTTCCTAATTTGTTGGGTCTCATGCGGTCTGCTGCCAGTGGTATAAGACACAAAACACACATGGGTCTCTCCTCTACCTCCACCATCCCCACCATGAATCCAAGCTCAAGATAGGCTTCATTAGGGGTGGGTGATATAACCAAAATCTTCTACAGTATCACGGTAGAAGCGAATTTCTACCTCGATAACGATCACAATCACAATGGCTATATCACAATATAGCAATTTGTATCTGAAAATGCATAAATAAAAATTCAAACACAAAGAAACTGTTTTACATAATGTAATTTTATATAAACTGTGAATTGCTGAGGTTTGCCGCATTTTTTTTACTTTGGCCATATTCGTTTGGATGTTTGGATTTCAGATGATAGAAAAGGTTTGACGTGTTTCCACCACTTGTTAAAACAGTGCACTTGTGTACCTTCCAAATCACGTTCATCTCATTCGTATCACTTTTCTTTTACCCAAACCAATTCCACACCACAGACGAGGCACCTTTTTTCTTTACAATCTCCTCGTTGTTGGTTTTGTCACATGTAAGTAAACTCACTGCTGCTGCAGCGTCTTCTTCCATTGTCGGAGTGTATGTGAAGCCAAACACATCAAAAGTGGGACGAAACCGTGGCACCCGATTGAACCAAATATCTGCGCAAATACAGCGCAGCGCGACTATCTGAATAGCGCAGTGATGATCTGGTTTTTTCGCGCAGCCCGGTGGATCGCGCAGCGCCGCTCGAATCACAAACCTGCGCGACCCCACTGTGTTTTATTTAAAAACTATTTAAAATGTCAGGACTGTGTAATATTGTTTCCGCCTTGCCATGCCTGGATTGTACGTGCGCATCCCAGCGGGGTAAAATGTATTTTGATGGTCGGCGCGGTTTATTTCTGTCAGCGTCGCGCAGCGCTGCCCAGTGGGTCGCGCAGGTTTGTGATTCGAGCTGCGCTGCTCAAGTTGGTCCGACGTTAAACCATTATTGTTCCACTATGGTTCCACTTTTTCTCCCGGCCCACAACTGATGTTATTTTAAATTTACTTGTATTAATGATCCATTTATTTGTGTGTGATTGTTTAGTTTTTTCCTATTATTTTCCACTAATTTCCTCCCGTTCATTGCGCCCCACCTGTCATGTCTTTATTCCCCACTAGTGGGGCGCGCCCCACACTTTGAGAACCACTGGATTACTGTAATGCCCTTTTCATTGGTCTACCTGCCAGCTCCATCTCTAGATTACAATATATTCAAAACTCCGCGGCTAGAATACTCACTCACACCAAACGCTCTGCTCATATAACCCCAAGCTTGTCCGATCTACATCGGCTTCCAGTTGCCTACCGTATTAACTTCAAAATTCTTCTCCTTGTCTTTAAATCTATAAACGGCTCCCAATTATCTTCTAAATCTGCTCTCCCCCTACATTCCGACTCGTTCACTACGTTCCTCCGATTCTGGGTTTTTTTTACCGCCTCTCTTCAATGGGCGGCAGATCATTCAGTGTCATTGCACCTAAACTCTGGGACTCTCTACCACACTCTCCCGTTCTGTTAACAACATCTCAGCATTTAAATCTTTACTCACAACTCACTTGTTTTCCGAATGTTACACCTGAATCCACCTGTCCTCTTAATGTCTGCTTTTTGTTTTTTTATTGTTTTGTTGACCTAATTGTTTTCTACTTTAGTTCTTCAATGTCTGTTTGTTTTATTCTTTTCATTGTAAAGTGTCCTTGAGCTCTGGAAAGGCTCTATATAAATAAAAATGACTATTATCATTATTTTTATTATTATTATTATTTTTTAATTATTATTATTATTATTATTATTATTATTATTATTACCTAGGCCAGGTGTGGCGAACCACAACCTAGGTAGTGTTTGCCATAATGAGCTAAAAAAAATATATCTTTATCAGTGCAAAGAGCCACAGAACAGATGTGCAAACAACAGTATCACAACTTATACACCTAATTACATAACACAATAGTTTTCATGGACTTAAATCAGCCTACCTCCTTTTATGTCTCTGAATGTTCGGTACATTTTTGGAAGAGCTGCGTTTGCTTTTCTGACTGACATTTCAGTGACTTTACACCTTGTGTTTACGAAGTTCACTGCCTTTGGGAAATTCCCAGGCTACGGTAGAATGGAATGAAGTGAAATGGCCTTAAAATGCGACAACGAAGTGTGGCATGTCAAGCAGAATGACTTTCCGTTTCTTTCAACAAAAAAATATAAAACCTCCCATTCAGATAGAAATGTTCTTTGCTCATCTTCGTATTTGTGTTTAGCTGTAGCTTCCCTGACTCTGCCATGATGATTGACAGGCTACTAATGAACTTCACGTCAGTCGTGTTAGTCAACTGGCTAACGTATATTAAATCATGCAAGAAGTTGTGTAAAAAAAATAGTAAAAAATAATACATACTAAATATTCTAATTAGATTCTGCAATTGCATTTAAATACATACCCGCTTTTTGGCAAAATTATGTTTTGACATTTTAAAAAGAAATTGCGATTGTAAACAGAGAACATGTGGATAGCTTGAATAGCCGCAAAAGAGCAGTGAACGAGCCGCGGGTTCGCCACCCCTGACCAACTGTAGGCGTTCTAGTTAAAATAGACATGCTTTCGTCATTTGTAATCTACTACTTTTTTTATATTCGCGGAATTAGCAATCTCGCGGGTTAAAGGTCATTCAGCAGCTACTTTGAATGTATTACAAATCTTTTGGCAATGTTTTTACAGGAGAATTTGAGGAAACGCTATATACAGTGGCTTGCAAAAGTATTCGGCCCCCTTGAACTTTTCCACATTTTGTCACATTACAGCCACAAACATGAATCAATTTTATTGGAATTCCACGTGAAAGACCAATACAAAGTGGTGTACACGCGAGAAGTGGAACGAAAATCATACATAATTCCAAACATTTTTTTACAAATATATAATTGAAAATTGGGGTGTGCGTAATTATTCAGCCCCCTGAGTCAATACTTTGTAGAACCACCTTTTGCTGCAATTACAGCTGCCAGTCTTTTAGGGTATGTCTCTACCAGCTTTGCACATCTAGAGACTGAAATCCTCGCCCATTCTTCTTTGCAAAACAGCTCCAGCTCAGTCAGATTAGATGGACAGGTTTGTGAACAGCAGTTTTCAGATCTTGCCACAGATTCTCGATTGGATTTAGATCTGGACTTTGACTGGGCCATTCTAACACATGGATATGTTTTGTTTTAAACCATTCCATTGTTGCCCTGGCTTTATGTTTAGGGTCGTTGTCCTGCTGGAAGGTGAACCTCCGCTCCAGTCTCAAGTCTTTTGCAGACTCCAAGAGGTTTTCTTCCAAGATTGGCCTGTATTTGGCTCCATCCATCTTCCCATCAACTCTGACCAGCTTCCCTGTCCCTGCTGAAGAGAAGCACCCCCAGAGCATGATGCTGCCACCACCATATTTGACAGTGGGGATGGTGTGTTCAGAGTGATGTGCAGTGTTAGTTTTTCGCCACACACAGCGTTTTGCATTTTGGTCTCATCTGACCAGAGCACCTTCTTCCACATGTTTGCTGTGCAAACGGGACTTATGGTTTTCTGTTAACAATGGCTTTCTTCTTGCCACTCTTCCATAAAGGCCAACTTTGTGCAGTGCACGACTAATAGTTGTCCTATGGACAGATTCCCCCACCTGAGCTGTAGATCTCTGCAGCTCGTCCAGAGTCACCATGGGCCTCTTGGCTGCATTTCTGATCAGCGCTCTCCTTGTTCGGCCTGTGAGTTTAGGGGGACGGCCTTGTCTTGGTAGGTTTACATGTATGATTTTTGTTCCACTTCTCACGTGTATACACGACTTCATATTGGTCTTTCACGTGGAATTCCAATAAAATTGATTCATGTTTGTGGCTGTAATGTGACAAAATGTGGAAAAGTTCAAGGGGGCTGAATACTTTTGCAAGCCACTGTACCAAAACACAAGTCACTGTATATGAACTGAATAAAATCTCTATTTATCAATTTAATATCAAACTTTCTAATGACAAAACATTCCAAGACAATCCACAATTTTGCTTGATTTTAACTCTTCAAACACGCACGACATGCAGTGTCCACAAGAGAGTAACTTTGAGTAATAACCGTTTGTCTCATGCAGTTACACCCAGGGGCCACAATAATGTAAAGGCGAGTCAGACTATTTTTCCCTCATGTAGTTATACGCAGCATTCACAGAAGGGTAACGTTTCCTGTACAAAGATTCCCAAACGATTTGGAACACGTCCAAAGTGGCAGCAAGAATGCTACACACTACATAGGTGTTCTAGTTAGAATAGACGTGCTTTCATTACACATAATCTACAACAGTTTGCGGAATTAGCAATCTCGTGGGGTTGAAACTCATTCAGCAGCCATTTTGTGTGTGTTCCAAATCCATTGGGTATGTTTGTCCAGGAATAAGTGATTAAACACTGTTTCCCTCTTGTGGACACTATGTGTAACTGCATTATCATGGTGGCGGGTGATACTGTATGTAAACACTTTTAAAACAATGGATCAAGGGCATCAGGCATATAGAATTTTATATCGGGGTTTTGTAAAGAAGTGCGCACTACACTCCCAAAATGCACACTTCTTATTCTCATTTAGGATGTGACAAATGTGATGGTCCTGTCACATCAACACCATGGTCAAAAAGGCCTGACAGCGTCTCTACCACCTCAGACGCTTGAGAGACTGCCCTCTAAGATGCTCAGGAATTTCTCCTCCTGCACCATAGAGAGCATCCTGACAGGAAACATCACGAGCTGGTTTAGGAACAGCACCATGCAGGACAGACCAGGAGGAGTTTCTTCCCGCAGGCGATAAGGTCACTCAACCACACCACCACACAGGACTAATAACATCTTTTTAAACTCAGAACATTGACTGGACAATCATGGACACTATGGACACAATCATACACACTTGCACTATATATTTATATTTTCATTTCTGGACCATTGCACTTTAATAAGTCACTTTAATAAGAGTCACTTTTTATGCATATTTGCACAACCATTGTCACTTTAAATTTTTTTTTTACAAATTTCAATTTTTTCTTCTATATTTTGTAATATTTTTATTATGCCCTTATTTGTACAGTATATTTTACTAGTTAAATTTATTTTCTTTTGTATTTCTTTTTAATCATATTTATTTCTTACATTCATTCATTCATTTTCTATACCGCTTAATCCTGTGTTCAGGGTCGCGGGGGACCTGGAGCCTATCCCAGGAGACTTCGGGCACTAGGCGGGGTACAACCCTGGACAGGGTGCCAATCCATCGCAGGGCACACACACATACACACACCCAATCACACACTACGGGCAATTTAGGAACGCCAATTAGCCTAACCTGCATATCTTTGGACTGTGGGAGGAAACCGGAGTACCCGGAGGAAACCCACCAAGCACGGGGAGAACATGCAAACTCCATGCACACAGAGACGGGAATCGAACCCAGACCCCTGGAGGTGCAAGGCAACAGTGCTAACCACTACACCACCGCGCCACCCTTATTTCTTACATAGCTTTAATTGTTTAAGGTCACTGACGGTCGTATAAGCATTTCACTGCATATCGTATTGTTTATGACTATGTATGTGACAAATAAATTTGATTTGATTTGAAATAAAATTTCCCCGCGACCCTGAACACAGGATTAAGCGGTACAGAAAATGAATGAATGAATGAATGAATAAAATTTGAATTTGCTTTTCTGCAGAGAAAGGAATACAAATTTTTTGTATTATATCTTTGAAAAGAAATACAGCTGTACCTCGGCATACAACTTTAATCTGCTCCGGAGACGGGTTCATGAGATATAATTTTGTATTACAAAAAAACATTTTCCCATAGAAAATAATTTAAATGCGGATAATCCCATAAATATTACCAACATTACCAATTTCCAACACTATAATCATATTTTTGTATATAAAAATCAAAGCATTTAGAAAAGACATGTAAATGAAGTAAAATATGAAATAAATAAACATTAAACCTCACTTAACCTTAATTTATTTTATCTCTTGGAACCGGCTGCTTTAAAACACAAAGTGAAAGTGGCTCCCTTTGCTTCTTGCCATTGTCCCTTTCTTGGCACCCATGGTGCTAGAGGTGCTGATCAAAAGTTTAGGACAACACCTCCAAAAAAACAGAAATCAAACTTCCAAACATGAACTCAGTACTGAGTAACACCACCGTTATTGTTGATCACTTCATGCTTCATGATTCGCTGCGGCATGCTTGATGCAAGCGTTTCCATGAGGTGAGTGGGAACATTTCTCCAAGTGGTGAAGACGGCCGCACGAAGGGCATCTTCTGTCTGGAACTGTTGTCCATTTTTGTAAACTTCCCTTGCCATCCATCCCCAAAGGTTCTCAATTGGATTTAGATCAGGGGAACACGCAGGATGGGCAAAAAGAGTGATGTTATTCTCCTGGAAGAAGTCCCTTGTCCTGCGGGAATTATGTACTGTAGCGTTGTCCTGTTGAATAACCCAGTCGTTACCACACAGACGAGGCCCTCGGTCATGAGGAATGCTCTCTGCAACATCTGGACATAGCCAGCGGCCGTTTGACGCCCCTGCACTTCCTGAAGCTTTGCCAGACCATTATGGCATCCCCTCCACTGTGGCGCGTAGAAAACATCTCAGGTGGGATCTGCTCGTCATGCCAGTAACGTTGGAAACCATCAAGGTTAAATTTTTTCTCATCAGAGAATAAAACTTTCTTCCACCTTTGAGTGTCCCATGTTTGGTGTCTCCTGCAAAGTCCAAAAGAGCAGTTCTGTGGCGTTCAAGGAGACTTTGAAGACGTTTTTTGTTTTTGAAGCTCTTCAGTCTCAGATGCTGTCTGATGGTTATGGGGCTGCAGTCAGCACCAGTAACGGCCTTAATTTGGGTCGAGGATCGTCCAGTGTCTTGACGAACAGCCAACTGGATCCTCCGGCTCAGTGCTGGTGACTGCCCCTTCGATCTCCGCGAGAGGACAGCGCGTGAACGAGCTGCGCGAGCTCCCGCGGCACCTTCACTTCCGCGTCGAGCCCGCCTTCGCATCCCTGTCGCCAAAGTGGAAAAGGCCGCAGAGAGCCTTTAACCCTTTCCTTCCCCATTTTTCTAAATAAATTACCCTTTTTCCTGCAAGACCTCGCCTCGCGTCCGTGTTTCATGGTATCGCCCGTGCACTCAGGGCCGAACCCGTTACACAGGGCTAGTAGTATCTACAGATACACATCGGATCAGTACTTGGCCGATACCCTGAGCCCAAGTATCGGAATCAGAAGGGGAAAAATGGTATCGGTATCTCTAGTAATCTGTAAAAAAAATATCTACATACTTAATTATTAATCAATGATTTATTTACAAGTTATACACGTTTCAATAGGATGTTTTATAAATGGTATCAGTATTTGAAATTCAGTAAATTTTCAATATTTAATGTCTGTAGTGTGAAATTTTCTGCCAACTCTCCTGACCTGAACCCCATAGAGAATCTGTGGGATATTGTGAAGAGAAAGTTGAGACACAAGACACAAGAATCTGCAAAAGGATTCCCGACCAAGTATTGAGTGCAGAACTGAACATAATTATTTGAAGGTTGACTTTTTTTGTATTAAAAACACTTTTCTTTTATTGGTCGGATGAAATATGCTAATTTTTTGAGATAGGGATTTTGGGTTTTCATGAGCTGTATGCCACAATCATCAATATTAAAACAATAAAAGGCTTGAACTACTTCAGTTGTGTGTAATGAATCTAAAATATATGAAAGTCTAATGTTTATCAGTACATTACAGAAAATAATGAACTTTATCACAATATGCTAATTTTTTGAGAAGGACATGAGCCGCACTTCAAATGAATTAAACCTGGGCCTTATTTTCTGGGTAACAGTGAGTACATCATTGTAGATAGTGGCGACACCACCACCGCGACCAATTAGACGGGGCTCGTGCTTATAGAAATATCCTGACGGAGTAGACTCATTCAGACCAAAATATTCATTTGGTTTAAGCCAGGTTTCAGTGAGACAGAGTGCGTCAAGGCAATAATCTGAGATAATTTCATTAACAATAAGTGCTTTAGGCGCAAGGGATCTAATGTTGAGTAGTCCAAACTTTAGAGGTGGATTTTGACTACTTATTTTGCCTTTCTGGTTTTATGGTTATCAGATTGTTTCGGGCAAATTTAACAAATTTATTCTTTTTTCTCAGTATTCGGGGAACAGACACAGTTTCTATAGGACAAGCTATGTGTGTGCGTCTATCACTACGGTGAGTTGTTATGTGGCTAATATGTTTGGAATCTACAGTATGACTTACCGCCAGTCAGATGGTTCGTAGTGTTCTGGAGATGTTGTCAGAGAGGACCGCTGCTCCAGCTCTGCTAGGGTGTAGGCCATCGGTGTGATAGAGCCTAGGACGCTCCCAGAAAACATTCCAGTTATCAACAAAGCGTAATTTCTGTTGTTGACACCAAGATTGTAACCATTCATTAAAAGCAAATAATCTACTGAACTTCTCGATTCCTCGCTGAAATGTGGGAAGCGGTCCAGATACGATGATCCTTGTCGTGGGTGATGTGCTGCGGACCTTCTCGACCAGGCTCCTGAAGTCCTTCTTTAGGATCTCCGTCTGCCTCAGCCTGGTGTCGTTCGTGCCGGCATGAAGGACCACAGCTCCAATGTTCTTCCTCAGGGCAGCAGGCACCTGTGCAGCAACATCAAGAACACGTGCACCAGGTAAACAGCGTGTGTGCACCTTACCTTTAGCCGTGGTAGCACGCACGTGACGAACGATGGAGTCTCCGATGACCAGGACGTCATGTGCCGTCTCGCGGAGAGGAGCGAAGCGGTTTCGGGTCGAGATGTCGAAGACGGGTGGTGGCGGAGGGGGAGAGGTCCTCGCCCGGGGCTTGGCGTGCTTCTTCCGCTGCTGCTGTATCCAGGGTCCGTGGTATCCTGGCGCCGGGGTGTAGGAAAACTGGGCAGGCTGCGTCCTTGGTGTGTTGGACCTGGGCAGAGAAACACGCGGGGTTGAGGTTGTCGGAGAGATTGTGTCACGCCGAGAATTTACCTGGGACAGGTGAGCGTCGGTCCGTGACGATTCCAGCGTGGCTTTCCGCTGCTGTAGCCGGGCCAGCTTCACCTGTAGCTCACGGATCAGCTTCTCCACGGCCTCCAGCTCCAAATCCACCGAGTGCAGCTCCAATGTCTCCTCACCTGCACTCAGAGGCAGAATCACAACCAACATGGTGTCTAAACACGGAAAATAATCGGTGTGAGGAAGCGAAAACAAACTTTACAAACGAACAAACAAACGTGATAGCCGGGCTAGCGATGCTAATGCTAATTAGCGATGCTAATGCCGGCTAAAAGCGGTGTGCTGCAAAACAATTAAAACTTAACAATATAACACGCGTTTCGTGTGATTAAGTGTTAGAGAAAATGAGTGAGGGTAAAGTATCACATGATGACGGTTTGACCTTTTCGTGAGGTGCCCTGGATAAAGAAGTTGTAGTTGGTGGGAATACTTTGAACAAAGAAGACTGGTGCAACCGCTTGGGAGTTATAAAGTTCTGTTCGGGAACTGACACACGTAATGTAGTGAAGGAGGGTTAGGGTTATACTCTCATGAGTTTCAGAGAAAATTTCACATTTTTCAACTTTTCATAGATTTCTCCCTAGACCACAATTCTTACAACACACCAAATTAAATATCTTGCAAGATTAAACCCACCCCTTGATGGAAAAAATGGCTAAGCTGTAGGACTAACTGTTCAAGAGCTAAAAGTCTCTGAAGCAGAGTTCTCTATGTAAGTGAATGGGAGAAGTTAAAGTGGAATATTAACTGCCATTTCTCTTTAAGGGAGAGGAGCAGTGCACGGTTGCCACAGCAACGCAGCTAAACCACGCCCCTCCCCCCACTCACACACTCCGAGCCAGAGGCAGCCTGTCTGCCCAGATCTCAGCAAGTGTACTGACTGGAAGATAAGTTCCAATAAAGTTCCATTTCATACTGTATAGCCAAACTATTCACAATTAAAGCATTTCATTTGTGGAAATAACATGAAACTAAACAAAAAATGCCGTGTTTTCAGTAACAGCATAACAATTTTGACTAATGTGAACTACAGTACATAACTGAAAATGTAGACAACAGTAACAACAAAACTGCTAAATAAGGCTAATACAAACAAACAGTACAAACTTGAAATAAATAAACCACAGACTTTCAGGGGGACACTGCAAGTTCTATAAAACCTACTGTATGAAAGAAATTCATAAAAGTTACATTAAAACTGAATGTCCTAGCATTGGTCATGTAATAATGTCAGATCTTTTTTCGTGATTCATGAACCTTGTGAGTTTTGTGTGCCTAAGCTTAATCAGGCTATTGTGCATGAATTTTGTGTCCAGCGAGCAGTAACTCTCAGTGATAGGTCTGAGCGCACCTCCTGTGTCAATACGCCACATGAAATTCACACCTTCTTCTTCTTTGTCTTTGGGCTGTTCCCTTTCAGGGGTCGCCACAGCGAATCATCTGCCTCCATCTAACCCTATCCTCTGCATCCTCTTCTCTCACACCAACTAACTTCATGTCCTCTCTCACTGCATCCATAAATCTCCTCTTTGGTCTTCCTCTAGACCTCCTGCCTGGCAGTTCCAACCTCAGCATCCTTCTACCGATATATTCACCATCTCTCCTCTGAACATTACATTTACATTTAGGCATACATTACATGTACATCCTTACATTTACATTTAGGCATCTCATCCAGAGCGACTTACAAAAAGTGCTTTAAAGTTTACATCATTGGATAGATACTTACACTGGGTTAACCAGGTTAATAACTATAAGTGCCTTTAGTCAAACACAACTGGGAAGAGTTTTTTTTAATTTTTTTTATTAGTCCAAGTACTGGAGAAACAGATACATCTTAAGTCATCATTTAAAGATCGTCAAAGTCTCTGCTGTATGGACATCTAGAGGAAGTTTTTTCCACCACCTAGGTGCCAGAACAGAAAAGAGTCTGGATAAATGCCGCCCTCACCTGAATGCTGCCCCAAACAACCTCAGTCTGTCCTCACTGACTTTATGTCCAAAACATCTAACATGGGTTGTTCCTCTGATGGACTCATTCTTGATCCTATCCATCCTTGTCACTCCCAAAGACAACCTCAACATCTTCATCTCTGCTACCTCCAGCTCTGCCTCCTGTCTTTTCCAGAAGGCCATGTCCACTCGTAACCGAGATTTTTCTTCCTCATTTTTAAAAAAATAATGCCGTCCACACGCTCTACACTTTCAAAATATCTTTGTCCACATGAAAACGCAAAACGCCCTGTTAAGTACTGTTAGGAGCCTCCTTAATCAACAGGGGGCCAATCAGAAGCCTAGACAAAACATCATCACCTGTTGCGCTTTGTAGAAGACTGATGGGTCTGTGTCATCAGTGTTTTGTACAGTATGTAGTAGCAGTGAGCTTTGTAGTACATTTAGGCACCTCTGTTCATTAACATAATGTGTGAGTAACTGTGTTTGTATGTACACGCAAGTAAAAAGTCCAGCACTCAACGTTAACACAGTCACTAGTTTACTGTACGCAAGTCCACTATTGCACAAAATATCCTCATTAACAAAGCGGATATCAGAATCAGAATCAGAATCAGAAAGAGTTTTATTGCCAAGTACGCTTGCACGTACAAGGAATTTGTTTTAGTGACGGAGTTTCCAGAACAAAAAATACAAATGACAAGACAAAAACAGCATGACGCAAAAAAAAAAAAAATGGTTGACATCAAATGGAGTACGATGTGAGATACTTTTAAATAAGTTACATCAATATCTGAAGTCTGTGGTATTATACAGTATATTGCACAGTGGTGTTGTACACAATATTGCACATATATTTATTGACCGTTTGAATGATGTTTATCTGTTAAGGAGGTAGATTGCCTGGGGGAAAAAACTGTTCTTATGCCTGACTGTCCTGGTGTTCGGTGCTCTGTAGCGTCGACCTGATGGCAAAAGTTCAAAAAGAAGGTGGCTTGGGTGTGAGGGGTCCAAAGTGATATTCCGTGCCCTTTTCTTCACTCTGGATATATACAGTTCTTGCAGCGTGGGCAGGGGAGTGCCAATAATTCTTTCAGCAGTCTGAACCGTCCTTTGTAGTCTTCTGATGTCTGCTTTCGTAGCTGAGCCAAACCAGACAGTTATTGAAGTGCACAGGACGGATTCAATGACGGCTGAGTAGAACTGTGTGAGCAGCTCCTGTGGCAGGTTGAATTTCTTCAGCTGGCGAAGGAAATACAACCTCTGGTGGGCCTTTTTAACAATGGAGTCAATGTGAATGTCCCACTTCAGGTCCTGAGAGATGGTCGTGCCCAGGAACCGGAATGACTCCACTGCCGTCACAGTGCTGTTCATGATGGTGAGTGGGGGAAGTGCAGGTGGGTTTCTCCTGAAGTCCACGATCATCTCCACTGTTTTGAGCGTGTTTAGCTCCAGGTTGTTGTGACTGCACCAGACAGCCAACTGCTTGACCTCCCTTCTGTATGCAGACTCGTCGCCGTCCTGGATGAGGCCGATGATTGTAGTGTCATCTGCAAATTTCAGGAGCTTGACAGTGGGGTCTGTGGAGGTGCAGTCGTTGGTGTAGATGGAGAAGAGCAGTGGGGAGAGAACGCATCCCTGAGGGGCTCCAGTATTGGTGGTGTGACTGTTGGATATGAATTTTCCCAGTTTCACTAGCTGCTGCCTGTCTGTCAGAAAGCTGGTGATCCAGTGACAGATAGAGCTAGGAACAGAGAGCTGGTTTAATTTGGTCTGAAGCAGTGCTGGGATGATCGTATTAAAAGCTGATGAAAAGTCTATGAACAAGACCCTTGCATAAGCCCCTGGTTTGTCCAGATGTTATAATCAAGGTGATGATATCAAATCAAGGAGACGAGCACACAGACAATTACATCATCGGCACAAGGTGACGTTACAACAAGCCAACATCTGTTTCCCCTGTCCGTACAATACCACAGAAAACGGAGTTTTGGAAAATCTTCACTTTGGACAGAGTTTTCCAAAGGCTCCGTTTTCAACGACCTAAAGTGCATTTGCGTGTGGACGAAAGGCGAAAACTGCAGAGAAAAATCTTAGTTTTAAAAAATACCTGGCTACATGTGGACATGGCCTAAGTTGTAGAGAATTACTGGTCACACCACTGTCTTGAACACCTTTCTTTTCATTCTCACTGATACTCGTTTATCACACAACACACCTGCCACTTTTCTCCACGTGTTCCAACCTTCCTGCACACCCCTCTTCACCTCTTTTCCACACACACCGTTGCTCTCATTGAATCCAAGTACTTAATGTCCTGAACCTTCTTTACCACTGCTCTCTGTAGCCTCACCATTCCACTTGGGAATCTCTCAATCACACACACAGATGTATTTTTTTTGGCTGCGGCTAACCTTCATTCCTCTGCTTTCCAGAGCGTACCTCCACCTCTCTAGATTTTCCTCGACCTGTTCCTTGCTCTCGCTATGAAGCACAGTCATTTGCAAACCTCATAGTCCGTGAAAACTCCTGTCCAACCTCATCTGTCAAACAAGAAGGGGCTCAGAGCCGATCCTTGATGCAGACTTCCGATCCTGTCCTGAAGACCAAACCTACCAATTACATCACCACCACCTCTGTTCCCTTCCCCAACATGTCCATTGAAATCTGCACCAATCACCATTCTCTCACTTCTGGGGAGCTCTGCATCATTTAATCCAACTTATCCAGAATTTCTCCTCCTCCTCTAACTCACATCCTACCTACCTAACCACAACCAACATTAAACATCACACCTTGAATTTCCAGCTTCAGACTCATCACCTTATCTGATCCTCTTTTCACCTCCAATACATTCATTACAAACTCCTCTTTCAGGATAACTCCTACTCCATTTCGTTTCTCTCCTGGGCACACAGTACATCTACATTCCTTCTCTGCATCATGTCAACCAAATCTCTTACCTTCCCTGTCATAGTTCCTACTGTCATTCCTAAACTCTCGCCTTTCCTCTTCTCTCTCTACCTACAAACACACCTTCCTTCTCTCCTTTTTAACATACTGTAGCCCAACGTGATGGCTAAGAAACTAAACAGATCAGGAAACCAAACAGAGAAGCTAAGAGGAGTAAACTGCATAATATTAACAGTGAAAACCAGAAGGTTCCCTTGATATTTAAGACAAGTTACCCCAAAAAAGGGCTGAAGCATGGTGACACTTTTCGCTTTTGGTTTTGCTTAAACACACATCGTCAGGAAAGACAAAGGTGACAAAAGAACAGGCAATAAATACCAGTTGGGTCAGCTGATGGTTTCACAATTCTTCACAAGAAGTTTAACAACACAAACTCAATAAAAGCAGTAAGTCCCAGTATTTACTCTGGTCAGTTATTTCGGTGTTGGTGTATGTTATCCTGACATTGTAAAACTTGCTGACAGATTGGAAGTGTCACCTGGAACCAAGCTGGAGTACATACATGCAAAGGATGGATAATAAACAACAATGCTGAAGTAACTGACCAAATTTACTCTGGTTAGCTTCTCTGTTTGGTGTCCTGATCGGTGTCGGTCCTTACCCCTTACTCATAGTTCTCTTTAAGTGAGTATGCTCTTGTATGGAGGAAATAAACATATTGCATGTTTAAAACAGAATTAATATTTCTTTATTTATAAAATGAATCATGGTATAGTGTTACTTTTGTTATATAGGCTTTTATATCACTGTTGAGTCACTCTCCCCACCACTTATGAGGAAGCTTGTTTTTCTAGCTTGACACAATAACCTGAACATTAAAAGAAGCTTTTGTTATCAGAAGATATAAACCTTCCATGAATAGTGGCTTAAGAGCTTTTAAATGTCTGGTGATGTTTGGATAACATTGACAATGCCTGTAACTTTGTGCTGTTAAACTTGAAGGTCTGTGAAAATCATCAGCCTAATTGAACTGCCTGAGCAATTAGCAGACACAATTGTCTGTTGTTCTTGTGTCCTATTTTGAATTAACTGTTTGTTTTTGAATATTAGTGGACCTCCTGGGGGGTGTTCTTCGTACGTCAGGGGGGTGTTCTTCGTACGTCACTAACTCAGTTAGCTGGATTTGATTGTTGTGGATTTGTCCTGATCATGGATTGTTTCGTTCTTCGATGCTCATCTCGCACTTGTTGTCATAGCAACATGTCCGTAAGCTTGAACCTGGGGGGTATTCTTCGTACGTCGCTTGAAACATCCGGGATGAATTGACACATCTAAGATGAGATCATTGTGCTAATTACGCTCCGGCTAAGTCGGTTCTTCCAGCACACCTGTTGTTGATGATTAGTATGGCCGGATTGAGTTGTCTAGGATTATTGTGCGTTCGTGTGTTGGTTTAAAAGGCGATATGCATCGACAGTAGAAACACTGATTACAAGCCCTTTGATTGGTTGATGAAATGACAAAAGAACAAGCTCAATCTTTTTTGTAACACCTGTTATGCGCTGAAATGCTTCCCTGCCATGGATCCCCCCCCCCCACACACACACACACATAATCGCTATCAAATATTATATTTCACTATCAAATATTATATTAGAACATAATATGGGACTTCCGGTTAGCAGCCACATGGAGTAGGACGTGTTAGTTAGGTGCTCCGACAGTTTCGAATTTCTTCACTCCCTTATTCGTCTTTAAATGTTAAATTAAAATCTTAGTTGACAATAACTTTGTACTCTACCCCACGGTTATATATTTTTTCATCTGCGATGGCTACCAGGAGTGTTAAAGCCGTGAAAAAGGACGACACTGCGACTCCTCTAACAGTCGAGGCTATCTCTGCGCTGTTAGAGCAACACCGTGATGCGTTAGCGGCGGAGTTTAAATCCTCGTTTAGTTTACTAGAGGGAAAGCTGGATCAGATTCAGGCCCAAGTAGAGGACCATGGACAGCGCTTACCGTCATTAGAACTCGCTACAGACGACCTGAGTCAGCGTGTGACGGAGCTGGAGAACATCTGCTCCGGACTTCGGGAAAGTAACTCAAAGTTAACGGCCAAAGTTGTAGACTTAGAAGGCCGGAGCAGGAGACAAAACCTGCGTGTTCTGGGTCTCCCGGAAGGTTCTGAAGGTGGACTCCCTACCGAGTTCTTCTCCAAGTTTCTGTGCGAGGTGTTTGGGACTGAAACGCTTCCTTCCCCGCCGGAGATTGACCGAGCCCACCGAATACCTGCATCTAAACCCGCTTCAGGACAGAGACCTCGGCCCGTCATTCTCCGTGTACACCGGTACCAGGTGAAAGACCTTCTGATTCGGGAGGCTCGGCGGAGAGGGAAGCTGGAATACCGCGGTCAGCAGCTTCGCATAGTGGAAGACTACACTCCCGAAGTTTTAAACCAGCGAGCCGAGTATAGAGGAGTAATGAGCGAGTTATACAGCCGTGGTCTCCGGCCTTCTCTGCTGTATCCAGCGCGGCTCCGGATCACTCTCTCTACCGGACAGAAGAAGTGGCTCCGCTCGGTAGAAGAGGCGCAGAAACACATAGACAGTCTGCCGAAAACTGCGTAGTGCACTGTATTATTATTATTATTATTATTTTAATACGTGATACTACGGTTCTCAGGAAAGTACCATTTTTAACTAAAAATCTGGCCATGTTTACGTCTTTCCCGGTAAGAGTGTTGTGTTAAACTTGTGAAGGGGTTATTATTATTATTTTTATATTACTATTTTTTCTATTTTTAATCACGTGTGATTTACACGTTTGTATATTTAGAGTTACAATGTGACGTGGGGGGAGGGGTGGTGGTGGTGTGTTTTTCTCTCATTGAGAGATTTCAGTATTGGAGTGTGGAAATGTTTTATTTATATATTTAATTATTAGTTTCTGTAAGTTGTGTCGGAGCAGAAGATGGGGTGGTTAGCGGCAGGAGGATTTGTTGGGTGGAAAATGGAGGAATGGAAGAGCTTGCTGCTGTGTTTGTTAGCAGCTATCTTTGTTTGTTGGGGGGCAGTGGGGTGTGTGGGGGAGGGGTGTGTGGGGGAGGGGTGGGGGATCTCCAAAGCCAGTATTGTGTTAGTTCTTTGTACACTGTGTATTTTTAACACGTTGTTCTGTGTTTTACACTTTAAGGCTGACGTTAGGCATCTTATTCATGTTTATCTACCTGCATTTTCTCTCAGGGAGAATGAATAGTTCTTTAAACTTTGTGAGCTGGAATGTTAAGGGTTTAAATCATCCGGTCAAGAGAAGGAAGGTGCTCTCACACCTTAAACAACTTAACACTGCAATCGCATTTTTACAAGAAACTCACATTCGCAGTTCTGATAATTCTCGCCTTATGTCACGTTGGGGTGGGCAGCACTACCACTCAACCTTTCAGGCCAAAGCTAGGGGTGTCTCGATTCTCATTAACCCAAACATCTCTTTTGAGCATCATAATGTTATTACGGATATACAAGGTCGTTATATCATTGTTTCAGGGAAGTTATTTAATACTAATGTAGTGTTGGCTAATTTATATGCCCCTAATTATGACGATGTCTCCTTCTTTGAACATTTTTTCTCTCTTCTACCTGATCTGAGCTCGTACTCTCTCATATTAGGGGGAGACTTTAACTGCTGTTTAGATCCATCACTTGACAGGTCATCTCCCAATCCTATACCTCTGAGTAAATCCGCTACGCTACTTCAGTCCTATTTCTGCAGCTTTGGTATCTCTGACATATGGCGCTTCCTTAATCCAAAAAAGAGAGAATACTCCTTTTTCTCACATGTTCACCATACTTTCTCCAGAATTGATTATTTCTTTATAGATGATCAACTGATCCCAATGGTTACTTCTTGTGCTTATCAGAGCATTGTGATATCAGATCACGCTCCAGTGGTTATGTCTATAAAACTCCCCGATCTCCCTCAGGTTACTAAACATTGGCGCTTTAATTCATCGTTACTGATGGAGGACGATTTTGAAAAATTTATGGAAGACCAGATAGTTTTTTTCCTCACCACAAATGAAACACCTGAAGTGTCACGTTTAGTTATTTGGGATGCTCTGAAAGCCTACCTCAGGGGACAGATAATTTCATACACTGCAAATATGAAAAGGAAGGCATATAAAGAACGAAAAGATTTGACCAACCAAATTAAAGAAATTGACCAGCAGTATGCTCTATTTAAAAACCCCGATCTCTATAAAAAACGCGTAGAAGTGCAAACTAAGTTTGAACTTATTTCAACGCATGTAATTGAACGGCAATTATTAAAGAGTAGGAGCCAATTTTACATTCATGGTGACAAATCTGGGAAACTTTTAGCTAATCAGTTAAAAGGATTTAGAGCACAACAACAAATTACGAAAATTCGGATGGAGGATGGTACCATCACTACCGACCATTCTAAAATTAATGATGCATTCAGGAATTTTTATTCTCAATTATATACTTCTGATTTCCCAAAGGACCATAGTTCAGTTGAAAATTTCTTGACTCAACTAAATATCCCAACACTGTCCCCTGATTCTAGATTAAGATTAGAAGAGCCCATATCACAAGAGGAAATCAGTTCCGCTATCTCATCATTGCAATCTGGTAAGTCCCCGGGTCCTGACGGGTTCCCTGCAGAGTTTTTTAAATCATTCTCCTCATACCTTGCACCACAACTAGCTTTGGTTCTATCTGAATCTTTCAAGCAAGGTAAGATGCCTGCGTCATTTAATGAGGCTCGCATCACCCTCATAGCAAAGAAGGATAAGGACCCAACAGAGTGCTCCTCATATAGACCAATCTCTCTTCTTAATGTGGATGTTAAAATCCTTGCTAAAGTCTTGGCTCGTAGATTAGAGAATGTTCTTCCCTCAATTATATCTGAGGACCAGACCGGTTTTGTTAAAAATCGTTATTCTTACTTTAACATTCGACGCCTTATGGATATCTTGTACACACCGTCAGAGGAGACCCCTGAGTGTGTCCTTTCTTTGGATGCTGAAAAGGCTTTTGATCGTGTGGAATGGGAGTATTTATTCAGGGCTTTAGAAAAATTCAATTTTGGTCCAAGTTTTATCACTTGGGTTAAATTATTATATTCAAGCCCTACTGCCTCAGTTCTGACAAATGCTCAACAGTCTCAACCATTCAGTCTTCAGCGGGGAACTCGTCAGGGGTGTCCCCTCAGCCCATTGCTCTTTAACCTCGCCATTGAGCCACTAGCAATTGCATTCCGAAGCTGTAGAAATATATCTGGGATTTGGAGGCAGGGAGAAGAACATAAAGTTTCCCTTTATGCAGATGATCTTCTACTTTTTTTATCGAATCCAGTCTCCTCTCTGCCACATGTGCTGTCATTGCTCAGGGAATTTAGCTATTTTTCAGGATATAAATTAAATTTGCACAAAAGTGAACTTTTTCTGCTAGATAATACAGCAGTAATAACTGGTATGCACAATTTTCCATTCAACATAGTGAAAAATCAGTTTACCTATCTTGGTATTACAATCACAAGGAAACATAAACACCTCTTTAAAGAAAATTTTATTAGGTTGTTGAACCAAACAAGAAAGGACTTGGGACGATGGTCACCACTGTCCATGTCCCTGGTGGGCCGCATTAATGCCATTAAAATGAGTATTCTCCCTAAATTTTTATATCTCTTTCAGTCTGTACCTGTTTTTATTCCCAAATCTTACTTTGGCGCGTTAGACTCAATTATATCTTCTTACCTTTGGAAAGGTAAACATCCACGATTGAATAAGTCCCTACTTCAAAGATCTAAAAGAGACGGTGGCATGGCTCTACCTAATTTTCGTTTCTACTACTGGGCAGCAAACATTCGTTCTGTCATTTTTTGGTCATATTTTCATAACCAACCTAATCGGCCTGCCTGGGTGGAAATGGAGATAAAGTCTATCAAAAATCTCTCTGTCTCTGCACTCCTTGGATCTGCTCTCCCCATCCCCTCAATTCAATTAATCAATAACTCAGTAGTTAGGCATACTTTGAGAGTATGGGCTCAGTTCAGAAAGCACAGCGGTCTTCTGGGCTTTTCTCTGTCCAGTCCTATCGTCTCTAACCATCTCTTCCAGCCTTCTTTACATGATTCAGTGTTTCAGGAATGGTACAATAAGGGCATCAAGCTTTGCAAGGACCTGTTCGTTGACCATAAGTTTGCATCATTTGAACAGCTTTCCGAGAGGTTTAACTTACCCAATTCTCATTTTTTCAGATATCTGCAAGTAAGACACTTCATTCGCTCTGTAATACCAAATTTCCCTGAGGCTCCTGCTGCAAATATTCTAGACAATCTCCTCTGTTTGTCTCCGCTGCGTAAAGGCCTAATATCCACTATTTATGGTGGATTGATGGCTTCGAGTCATACCCCTCTGTGTAAAATTAAAACTGCTTGGGAGAAGGATTTAAATTTGTCACTATCAGATGATACTTGGAATTCAGTTCTTAAACTTATCAACTCAACCTCCTTATGTGCCCGCCACTCTTTATTACAGTTTAAGGTTGTACACAGGGCTCATTTCTCCAAACTTAAACTCTCCCGTTTCTACCCAGACATTGATCCTTGCTGTAATAAATGTAAAAGTGGAGAGGCGTCTCTTATTCATATGTACTGGACATGCCCGAATTTGGAAAAATTCTGGAGGGATGTTTTTAAGACCCTGTCCTTCATATTGAATTGCAATCTTGAACCAGACCCTCTGATTGCTCTTTTTGGTGTCACTGGAGAAGAGGGTAAGAGTCTAAGTCCAGCCAAAAAGAGATTGTTATCTTTTGCGACACTCCTGGCCAGGCGTTCTCTTTTATTCAAGTGGAAGGATGCCACGTCACCCACTCACGCCCAGTGGCTCAGAGATATCATGTCCTGTCTGTCCCTGGAGAAGATTCACTACTCAATTCATTACTCAGACTTTAAATTTCAACAGGTGTGGGGGCCCTTCCTTCCCTTTTTTCATATACATTTATAGTTTGATTCCTGTCTTATTTAATTACTTGTTTGTTTGTTTTCTTTCCCCTTTTTATTCCTCTTTATTTATTTATTTTTTGCACGTAGAACCAAAAAACTTCCAGCTCCATATTCTTTATTCTTTTTTCTTTTTTGGTTTCTCTCAATGCCTGGCGTTTAGCCTTTCATATCCTTGTAAAACTGGCTTGGAGTCGGGGAGGGACGGGGTGGGTGTTATAGGGTTTATAAGGGGATTATAAAACCTGTATTAAAATATTACATGTTTACCCTGTTTTATCCCTGTTAAAATCAATAAAAATATTGTTGAAGAACATAATATGCACATATGTCTTACAAATTACATGAGACAATAAAATAAAATAAGAAATATGAAAATAAATATGTTGTATATAGAAAAATAGAAATATGAATTTTTTTTTCAAAAACATGTATACTTTTATATTGTTTACTTTATAATAAAATTAGTTTTGTCCAATTTTTAATTATAAAAAAATATTTTATATATATACACATATGCATATTCATAACGAACCCCTGAAAAATAAATGTGTTACAAAATAAACATTATACAAGAATTTGAATTAATGGTCTTGAGGGCTGTCTCGTGCCTAGAGTTTATTATAATAATAAAAAACCTATGAATTTATGTTCTAATATAATATTTGATATCAATTATATATATATATATATATATATATATATATATATATATATATATATATTACGGCAAGCCGTGTATATATATATATATATATATATATATATATATATATATATATATGCAAGATACTTTTCTTTCCCCACGTGAGTCAGTCCACGTCTGCGCTCTTTAACCAATCAGATGTGACCTCACCATTTCAACCAATCATAACCCGGCAGGAGCGCAGCCTTAATCCTGTTTACATGAAATAAACCTGCTACCAAGCAGGTTCAAGCTTACGGACATGTTGCTATGACAGCAAATGCGAGATGAGCATCGGAGAACGAAACAATCCAAGATCAGGACAAATCCACAACAATCAAATCCAGCTAACTGAGTTAGCGACGTACGAAGAACACCCCATCGGTAGCAGGTTTATTTCATGTAAACAGGATTAAGGCTGCGCTCCTGCCGGGTCACATCTGATTGGTTAAAGAGCGCTGACGTGGACTGACTCACGTGGAGAAAGAAAAGTATCTTGCATATATATACAGCTTGCCATAATATATATATTGATATCAAATTGAAATCAAATATTATATTAGAACATAAATTCATAGTTTTTTTATTATTATAATAAACTCTAGGCACGAGACAGCCCTCAAGACCATTAATTCAAATTCTTGTATAATTTTTATTTTGTATCACATTTATTTTTCAGGGGTTCGTTATGAATATATATATATATATATATATATATTTATAATAAAAATATTTTTTTTATAATGCAAAATAGGACAAAACTAATTTTATTATAAAGTAAACAATATAAAAGTATACATGTTTTTAAAAAATATATAAATATTTAGACTTCTGGTTAGCAGCCACATGGAGTAGACGTGTTAGTTAGGTGCTCCGACAGTTTAGAGTTTCTTCACTCCCTTATTCGTCTCTAGATGTTCAATTGAATCCTTAGTTGACAATAACTTTGTACTCTACCCCACGGTAATCTATTTTTTTCATTAATAATGGCTACCAGGAGTGTTAAAGTTGTGAAAAAGGACGACTCTGCGACCCCTCTAACACTCGGGGCTATCTCAGTGCTGTTAGAGAAACACCGTGATACGTTAGCGGCTGAATTTAAATCCTCGCTTAGTTTGCTAGAAAGTAAACTGGACCAAATTCAGGCCCAGGTAGAGGACCATGGACAGCGCTTACCGTCATTAGAACTCGCTACAGACGACCTGAGTCAGCGTGTGACGGAGTTGGAGAACATCTGCTCCAGACTTCGGGAAAGTAACACCAAATTAACGGCCAAAGTCGTAGACCTAGAAGGCCGGAGCCGGACGATGTCTCCTTCTTTGAACATTTTTTCTCTCTTCTACCTGATCTGAGCTCATACTCTCTCATATTAGGGGGAGACTTTAACTGCTGTTTAGATCCATCACTTGACAGGAGACAAAACTTGTGTGTTCTGGGTCTTCCGCCAGGTTCTGAAGGTGGACTCCCTACCGAGTTCTTCTCCAAGTTTCTGTGCGAGGTGTTTGGGACTGAAACGCTGCCATCCCCGCCAGAGATTGACCGAGCCCACCGAATACCTGCATCTAAACCCGCTTCAGGACAGAGACCTCGGCCCGTCATTCTCCGTGTACACCGGAACCAGGTTAAAGACCTTCTGATTCGGGAGGCTCGGCGGAGAGGGAAGCTGGAATACCGCGGTCAGCAGCTTCGCATAGTGGAAGACTACGCTCCCGAAGTTTTAAACCAGCGAGCCGAGTATAGAGGAGTAATGAGCGAGTTATACAGCCGTGGTCTCCGGCCTTCTCTGCTGTATCCAGCGCGGCTCCGGATCACTCTGTCTACCGGACAGAAGAAGTGGCTCCGCTCGGTAGAAGAGGCGCAGAAACACATAGACAATCTGCCGAAAACTGCGTAGTGCACTGTATTAATATTATTATTTTAATATGCAATACTACGGTTCTCAGGAAAGTACCATTTTAAACTAAAAGTCTGGCCATGTTTACGTCTTTCCTGGTAAGAGTGTTGTGTTAAACTTGTGAAGGGGTTATTATTATTTTACTATTTCTATTTTTTCTATTTCTAATAGAATGTGTGGGGGAGGGGTGTGGGGGGCAGGGGTGGGGGATCTCCAAAGCCAGTATTGTGTTAGTTCTTTGTACACTGTGTATTTTTAACACATTGTTCTGTGTTTTACACTTTAAGGCTGACGTTAGGCATCTCAGTGTTATTCATGTTTATCTACCTGCATTTTCTCTCAGGGAGAATGAATAGTTCTTTAAACTTTGTGAGCTGGAATGTTAAGGGTTTAAACCATCCGGTCAAGAGAAGGAAGGTGCTCTCACACCTTAAACAACTTAACACTGCAATCGCATTTTTACAAGAAACTCACATTCGCAGTTCTGATAATTCTCGCCTTATGTCACGTTGGGGGGGGGGGGGGGGGGCAGCACTACCACTCGACCTTTCAGGCCAAAGCTAGGGGTGTCTCAATTCTCATTAACCCAAACATCTCTTTTGAGCATCATAATGTTATTACGGATATACAAGGTCGTTATATCATTGTTTCAGGGAAGTGATTTAATACTAATGTAGTGTTGGCTAATTTATATGCCCCTAATTATGACGATGTCTCCTTCTTTGAACATTTTTTCTCTCTTCTACCTGATCTGAGCTCATACTCTCTCATATTAGGGGGAGACTTTAACTGCTGTTTAGATCCATCACTTGACAGGTCATCTCCCAATCCTATACCTCTGAGTAAATCCGTCACGCTACTTCAGTCCTATCTCTGCAGCTTTGGTATCTCTGACATATGGCGCTTCCTTAATCCAAAAAAGAAAGAATCCTCCTTTTTCTCACATGTTCATCATACTTTCTCCAGAATTGATTATTTCTTTATAGATAATCAACTGATCCCAATGGTTACTTCTTGTGCTTATCAGAGCATTGTGATATCAGATCATGCTCCAGTTGTTATGTCTATAAAACTCCCCGATCTCCCTCAAATTAATAAACATTGGCGCTTTAATTCATCGTTTATGATAGAGGACGATTTTGTGAAATTTATGGAAGACCAGATAGTTTTTTTCTTTAACACAAATGAAACACCTGAAGTGTCACGTTTAGTTGTTTGGGATGCTCTGAAAGCCGACCTCAGGGGACAGATAATTTCATACACTGCAAATATGAAAAGGAAGGCATATAAAGAACGAAAAGATTTGACCAACCAAATTAAAGAAATTGACCAGCAGTATGCTCTATTTAAAAACCCTGATCTCTATAAAAAACGTGTAGAAGTGCAAACTAAGTTTGAACTTATTTCAACGCATGTAATTGAACGGCAATTATTAAAGAGTAGGAGCCAATTTTACATTCATGGTGACAAATCTGGGAAACTTTTAGCTAATCAGTTGAAAGGATTTAGAGCACAGCAACAAATTACAAAAATTCGGATGGAGGATGGTACCATCACTACGGACCATTCTAAAATTAATGATGCATTCAGGAACTTTTATTTTCAATTATATACTTCTGAGTTTCCAAAGGACCATAGTTCAGTTGACAATTTCTTGACTCAACTAGAAATCCCAATATTGTCCCCTGATTCTAGATTAGGATTAGAAGAGCACATATCACAAGAGGAAATCAGTTCAGCTATCTCCTCATTGCAATCTGGTAAGTCCCCGGGTCCTGACGGGTTCCCTGCAGAGTTTTTTAAATCATTCTCCTCATACCTTGCACCACAACTAGCTTTGGTTCTATCTGAATCTTTTAAGCAAGGTAAGATGCCTGCGTCATTTAATGAGGCTCGCATCACCCTCATAGCAAAGAAGGATAAGGACCCAACAGAGTGCTCCTCATATAGACCAATCTCTCTTCTTAATGTGGATGTTAAAATCCTTGCTAAAGTCTTGGCTCGTAGATTAGAGAATGTTCTACCCTCGATTATATCTGAGGACCAGACCGGTTTTGTTAAAAATCGTTACTCTTACTTTAACATTCGACGCCTTATGGATATCTTGTACACACCATCAGAGGAGACCCCTGGGTGTGTCCTTTCTTTGGATGCTGAAAAGGCTTTTGATCGTGTGGAATGGGAGTATTTGTTTAGGGCTTTAGAAAAATTAAATTTTGGTCCAAGTTTTATCACTTGGGTTAAATTATTATATTCAAGCCCTACTGCCTCAGTTCTGACAAATGCTCAACAGTCTCAACCATTCAGTCTTCAGCGGGGAACTCGTCAGGGGTGTCCCCTTAGCCCACTGCTCTTTAACCTTGCCATTGAGCCACTAGCAATCACATTCCGTAGTTGTAGAAATATATCTGGGATTTGGAGGCAGGGAGAAGAACATAAAGTTTCCCTTTATGCAGATGATCTACTATTTTTAATCAAATCCAGTCTCCTCTCTGCCACCTGTGCTGTCATTGCTCAGGGAATTTAGCTACTTTTCAGGATATAAATTAAATTTGCACAAAAGTGAACTTTTTCTGCTAGATAATACAGCAGTAACAACTGGTATGCACAATATTCCATTCAACATAGTGGAAAATCAGTTCACCTATCTTGGTATTACAATTACAAGGAAACATAAACACCTTTTTAAAGAAAATTTTATTAGGTTGTTGAACCAAACAAGAAAGGACTTGGGACGATGGTCACCACTGTCCATGTCCCTGGTGGGCCGCATTAATGCCATTAAAATGAGGATTCTTCCTAAATTTTTTTATCTCTTTCAGTCTGTACCTGTTTTTATTCCCAAATCTTACTTTGGTGCTTTAGACTCAATTATATTTTCTTACCTTTGGAAAGGTAAACATCCACGATTGAATAAGTCCCTACTTCAAAGATCTAAAAGAGACGGTGGCATGGCTCTACCTAATCTTCGTTTCTACTACTGGGCAGCAAACATTCGATCTGTCATCTTTTGGTCATATTTTCATAACCAACCTAATCGGCCTGCCTGGGTGGAAATGGAGATAAAGTCTATCAAAAATCTCTCTGTCTCTGCACTCCTTGGATCTGCACTCCCCATCCCCTCAATTCAATTAATCAATAACTCAGTAGTTAGGCATACTTTGAGAGTATGGGCTCAGTTCAGAAAGCACAGCGGTCTTCTGGGCTTTTCTCTGTCCAGTCCTATCGTCTCTAACCATCTCTTCCAACCTCCTTTACATGATCCAGTGTTTCAGGAATGGTACGATAAGGGCATCAAGCTTTGCAAAGACCTGTTTGTTGACCATAAGTTTGCATCGTTTGAACAGCTTCCCGAGAGGTTTAACCGACCCAATTCTCATTTTTTCAGATATCTGCATGTAACGCTCAGAATTATTATTTGAGCTAATTACACTAAATCGGGGTCTAAGATCTATAAACGGGTTAATCACACTTACTTCCGGTATTGCGCAACCTTCGCGGAGCAAGGAAAGACGGACACAACAACAACTTCCAAAACCAAACCCAAGTGTATTATATACAAAAGACAAACAAACAAATGAAGTGCAACAAGAAAACAATATATACAACATATAAACAAATATATACAATGTCAGTAGTGTGTGCGAGTGTGTGAGTGCATATGTATGAAAGTCCAAGTCCGTGTTATTGAAAATGAATGGAATGGTGAAATGGGGAGACGGCTCGAGCTCACCGGAGAAAGATGGTAAGTCCGGGAGCTCGAGAAACGGAATCAGAGGGGTATAGTTGACGTCCAAGAACAGAATAATCCACTGGCAGTTAACTAGCTCTCTCTCTTTCTCCATATACAGCGCTGCTTGCTTCATCTCCCCGTGTTGACTGTCGTGCCGGTTCCGATGATAGGTCACCAGGGTTCCCTCGCGGCACAGCTGCGCATGCGCGCGAGAGCTTAACCCCGGAACCAAGGCACCGTTGCCATGGGGACGAAAATAACCGAAAGGGGTCAGTTTGTGTGTGCAGGTGAGCAACATTAGCTCCTTCCCTTTTCCCCTGCAGTTTAACCGCCCCTTTATGTGGCCGCGCTACATAGACCCCCCCCCCAGCCTCCGGCGTGTGAGGAGAGGACCGCACTAGCGCTTTTTTAGTTCCACTTTCTCGGCTTTGTGGGTTGCCCCCAGATCTAGTGTCCGTCCATTGGTTCTGTTTTGTCTCTTTTAGCAGGACCCTCCCACTGGGCACTAGCTCACCTGACAAGTCTTTGATGGGCAGAGGAAAGAGATGGAGTCCATCGCCAAACCAGCCCGCCCGGTGGCTCTGGCACCTCGAGCTGCCGGGAACTGTGGTAGCTGGCTTCTTTGGCATGCTGACCTGTTGATGGTGTTGTCTCTTCCTCCGCTGTGATCTTGGTGTCGGTCGGTTATGTATCAGTGGCTGGGTCTGTGGAGTGTTGTTGGGTGGTAGGCTGCTCCAGCGGCCCCTGGTTCGCTTAGCCTCCCTCTTGGTGTTCTGGCAGACCTCGCACGCACCCACGTACCACCAGACGTCCTTGCGGATGGTGGGCCACCAGGCGACGTCTAGGAGGCTTAGTAGGGTTTTTAGCCCCCCCCGGTGGCCACCCGACGGCTTTTGGTGAAAGTCTTGTAGGTACGTCTGGACGTTTGTAGGTGGGACTACCAGCTGGAGTGCTCCTCCCTTCTTCCTCGGAACTCTGCGGTGTAACGCCCCCTGGTGGTGTTCGAAAGAGACACCCTGGTTCTGGGTCGCTCCGACATCGACCACCGTGGCTATTAGCGCCACCTGGAGACCTTCCCGCTGTGGCGGTTCCACCTCTGCGAGGTCTCTGGGAGGGGCGGCTGACCGCTCCGAGGTAGGTTGAGGAGGTTCGGCTTTGGTTGGCACGGCGTAGTAGAGCTGAGAGGGTGCAGAGAGGGGCTGGGCGTTGGACGGTCCAGCTTGGTCCAGAGTAGAAGTGGGCAGTGGAGCTCCTTTCTTCTCATTCTCCTGGTTGTCCTTCTCAGGTGTTGCAACGGTTGGAGGATCAGCTGACTGTAGAGCTGGAGGTGGTGAAGACGCCGCGGTGTGTGCTACAGATCTGAGGGTGGTGGGCGTGTTAAAGAGGCGCAGCTTCTTCATCTGTTTCTCCCAGACGATATCACGGCGCAGGAAACAGTCCGCTACTGCTTTCTCCAGTTTCCCTAGCGACTCCTGGCAATAGCGCTCCAGCTCATCTAACTTGGAGTCTACTGCCTGTCGAAAACTGAGTTCACGGTTTAAGCTGCTGTCCATGGAATCTCTGAAATTCCTCTCCAACACACCCACTTTTTCAGTCATAGCCACTACATCCCCTTTACATTGCTTAAGTTCAGAACGCATTGTTTTTAAACTATCACACATATTAGACATAAACTCCTCAATGTTATCATGTCTATCTGATACATATAATGAACTAAGCAATGATTTAGGATTACGCCTCGTCACAAAAGCACATTCCTCATCCAGTGTTTTACTACCGGCAACATAGTTGGCCCTCCCGGTCCTAATAGCATTAGCAAGCAGGTTAGCTTTAGCATTAGCCATGTTAGCGTCTATTTTGCTCCACGAATTCACACAACACCGGAAAATTACCCTAATAATTAGACTCCCCGTACGGGCCACCAATATGTAACGCTCAGAATTATTATTTGAGCTAATTACACTAAATCGGGGTCTAAGATCTATAAACGGGTTAATCACACTTACTTCCGGTATTGCGCAACCTTCGCGGAGCAAGGAAAGACGGACACAACAACAACTTCCAAAACCAAACCCAAGTGTATTATATACAAAAGACAAACAAACAAATGAAGTGCAACAAAAAAACAATATATACAACATATAAACAAATATATACAATGTCAGTAGTGTGTGCGAGTGTGTGAGTGCATATGTATGAAAGTCCAAGTCCGTGTTATTGAAAATGAATGGAATGGTGAAATGGGGAGACGGCTCGAGCTCACCGGAGAAAGATGGTAAGTCCGGGAGCTCGAGAAACGGAATCAGAGGGGTATAGTTGACGTCCAAGAACAGAATAATCCACTGGCAGTTAACTAGCTCTCTCTCTTTCTCCATATACAGCGCTGCTTGCTTCATCTCCCCGTGTTGACTGTCGTGCCGGTTCCGGCTTTATACCGGCACACGTGACCTGATAGGTCATCAGGGTTCCCTCGCGGCACAGCTGCGCATGCGCGCGAGAGCTTAACCCCGGAACCAAGGCACCGTTGCCATGGGGACGAAAATAACCGAAAGGAGTCAGTTTGTGTGTGCAGGTGAGCAACATTAGCTCCTTCCCTTTTCCCCTGCAGTTTAACCGCCCCTTTATGTGGCCGCGCTACATGCAAGTAAGACACTTCATTCGCTCTTTAATACCAAATTTCCCTGAGGCTCCTGCTGCAAACATTCTAGATAATCTCCTCTGTTTGTCCCCGCTGCGTAAAGGCCTAATATCCACTATTTATGGTGGAGTGATGGCTTCGAGTCACACCCCTCTGTGTAAAATTAAAACTGCTTGGGAGAAGGATTTAAATTTGTCACTATCAGATGATACTTGGAATTTAATTCTTAAACTTGTCAACTCTACCTCCTTATGCTCCGCCCACTCTTTATTACAGTTTAAGGTTGTACACAGGGCTCATCTCTCCAAACTTAAACTCTCCCGTTTCTACCCAGACGTCGATGCTTGCTGTAATAAATGTAAAAGCGGAGAGGCGTCTCTTATTCATATGTACTGGACACGCCCGAATTTGGAAAAATTCTGGAGGGATGTTTTTAAGACCTTGTCCTACATATTGAAATGCAATCTTGAACCAGACCCTCTGATTGCTCTTTTTGGTGTCACTGGAGAGGAAGACAAGCGTCTAAGTCCAGCTAAAAAGAGATTGTTATCTTTTGCGACACTCCTGGCCAGGCGTTCTCTTTTATTCAAGTGGAAGGATGCCACATCACCCACCCACGCCCAGTGGCTCAGAGATATCATGTCCTGTCTGTCTCTGGAGAAGATTCACTACACAATTCGTTATTCAGACTTGAAATTTCAACAGGTGTGGGGGCCCTTCCTTCGCTTTTTTCATATACATTTATAGTTTGATTCCTTTCTTATTTAATTACTTGTTTGTTTGCTTTCTTTCCCCTTTTTATTCCTTTTTATTTTTTTGCACATAAAACCAAAAAAAACTCCATATTCTTTTTTCTTTTTTGGTTTCTCTCAATGCCTGGCGTTTAGCCTTTCTTATGTATGTAGAACTGGCTTGGAGTCGGGGAGGGACGGGGTGGGTGTTATAGGGTTTATAAGGGGATTATAAAACCTGTATTAAAACATTACATGTTTAACAGATTATATCCCTGTTAAAAGTCAATAAAAATATTGTTGAAATTTTTTTTTTATATTTCTATTTTTATTGTCTCATGTAATTTGTAAAACATATGTGCATATTATGTTCTAATATAATATTTGATAGTGATTATGTGTGTGTGGGTGTGGGGAGGGGGGATCCATGGCAGGGAAGCATTTCAGCGCATAACAGGTGTTACAAAAACAATTGAGCTTGTTCTTTTGTCATTTCGTCACCAATCAAAGGGCTTGTGATCAGTGTTTCTACTGTCGATGCATATCGCCTTTTAAACCAACACACGAACGCGCAATAATCCTAGACAACTCAATCCGGCCAAACTAATCATCAACAACAGGTGTGCTGGAAGAACCGACTTAGCCGGAGTGTAATTAGCACCATGATCTCATCTTAGATGTGTCAATTCATCCCGGATGTTTCAAGCGACGTACGAAGAACCGACCCCCCTGGTTATTTCTTCCATATTTTATGAAAACAAGTCAAAATACAGCTTTGTACTGGTGTTGTTGAAAAATCATTCTCTGCTGAGCTTCATGATAACAGTCTGGTCACAGAGTTTCAACATGGTGGGACCGTTGCTATGTGAATTATTGACCTTATTTCTTCTTTATATGACAGCTAATAATTATATTAAAATGATCATGTATAACCTTGACAATCCTGTAAAACATGCGCAGGCCAGGCCTTGTCTACGCACTTCTGAAAAAGAAGTCAGGTGTTGCGACTGACCTCATGTCTGGTGCTTTTGAATGGTATTAATTACCTTTAAAAAAAAATTTGGATTTTATTCAGAATAAAATGTAAAATGTTAATTAATATCATGCCAATGCACTAGGTATGTGTTCAGTTGCATCACCTGACGTCTTTTTAAATGAAAGCATGATTTCATAATCATATAAGCTGATGGATAAGAGTTTAATATTTTAAAATAGTATTGTGCAAACATTCTTTGAGTAAAAAACAAGGAAATGAAATAAGTACACAACTAATTAGTCATTGTAGGCATGCTTACACATGCACAAAGGTATAAAAATGTTATTTCCTAACATATAGTAATGTTCTAGAAAGGTATAGTGCAATTCTATGCTGTTGGATATGTTCATAAGAGCTCTATGAATGTTCATAAGGTGTCTTTAATGCTGTGCAGGCAGAGTGAGAGACTCAGCAGCAGGTATAAGGCTCGCCTGCAGAGATTAAAGGAGCATCATGACAAATGTTTACTCCAACACACCGCCTACTTACAATCTCAAACACAGGTAATGATGCTGCGCTCCAGCCCTTTTGATGATTTTTAGTAAATGTCTCTCATACACATGCTAAAATACACACTACTGTCTGATCAGAGACAGGCACGTGCAGTTCTAAGTGGATTATAACTTAATTAAACCTGCAGTGTTGATTCAAAGTGTTCCACAGAGACTCTGAGGACAGAAAGAAAGGTACAGAGCTGTTCACTGGAAGTGTGTTCAGATTGAGCAATAAAGCCTTTAACAACAATAACTTTTACACTGTAAACTGGGTATTTAATAAACTACCCAACACTGTTACATTTACCTTATACTGATAAAACATTATATTAATAATAATAGTAGTAATATAAACTAACACACGTGATGAAGAAACACGTTTTGTTTTTTGCTTTTTATTGAATTATTTTTTTTAATGTCAATTCCCATGGAGAGAAATTGTGATTTATATTTTGTCAAGAATCGTGCAGCAATAATATTCAGCAATAATTCAGTTATTATTCAGATATTGTTTTTCATCTTTAATGCAATGTAGGAGATCTGATGAAAATAGCTGAGATTATCAGTGTCTAAATGAGCTCTTTGGAATATCAAAATGGTTTCTTTTGATCGTAATAGATAAATTAATTCTCATGTAATGTATACCAAAAAAAGTTTTTCCTGCTTTTTTTCCTCTTTTGTCTGTATTGTCGGTATGTCTACATTTTCTTATTTACATGGTTAGCAACTTTGCTTTTCACATATTTATTTTAAATATAGTGTATGTGCATTTTAATAAATGTGTTTTCTATGTTTAGCCATCAGAGAGAGAGAGGTCTCATTACTACAGTCATCGGAGCTATGTACAGCTTCCCAAAGTTGCAACAATTTGGTAAGTGCCAAACGTTCTAAATTACTGGTAATAATTACTTTAAATGTGGTGGCTACAGTGAGATTGAGTTATGTTTGAGAGAGGTGCTTGAAATGTAATCATTCAGTAATTGTATGTAAGCTCTGGGTAATCACCAACCCTAAAACTACACTTGTCCCACAGTGCACCTGTATGCAGCACCTCACATTTTTACTGCATTCAAAAGTGCAAGCATGCATCTTGATATCTGATTGTTTGAAGCTCTCTATTTCATAACATGCTCGTTTGCGAAACTTCCAGGAAGGTTATTATTCCAACAAATAAACCCATAAACATGGTCCTGATTTGCATACCATACATGCACCCCACTGTTTGCATGTACAATTGCACTCAATTATTCAACCCCCCCTGAAAAATTAGGTTTTTGGCAAAAATTACTAATCTCAAATTTGAGGAAACTTGACAAAAAGATAACGGTGGTAATTGTATGAAAGTGTTTGGACACTATGAAGTGAAGATTAAGATTGCATGTTATAGGTATACTCCGACAGACTGGCGTTTGTGTGCACTTGCAGTTGTGACTCGCAGCCTGTTTGCAGACTGTGTTATAGCCATAATTTTTTTACCAGTATGTTACTGATATTTATGCACAAAAGCAACAAAGCGAAGCTGCATGTTAATGCTGGTGGCCAATCGTCACCAAGTAAAAAGGCCAATCGTAGGGTCGCTGAAAATCAAGTTGTCGGAGTAAAATGAAGTCAAACCTTTATCTGGCAGTATAAAGACATTCTGTGTAACTATTCATGTTTTATATACTTTTTCAGTGTATTACAGTAAGTACTTATGCCAAGTTCTTCTTCTTGTCTCCCCCATCCCCCCCTGTAGGAAACAAGCCTAGGCTCGAAGAGCGATGCGGATTCATGCGCACCTCGAAGCTCGTGCTCCACTGAGGACCCAGATGTCCCACCCCTGAGAAGAAGCGATAGTGTATTTGTAAGTATTTGTTTTGTAAGTCAACAGGACACTTAACAGTGCGTTGTGGGGTTCGGCCAGTGAGCAGAATCGTCTGGGCTTCAATTTGATTGGTCGTGATTGGCTGATGTAGACGATTCTGTACCAAGTGCAAAAGCTGCCGAGTGGCTCAACCCTAATTCTAACTCTGCAAAGGCTTTCTGGTTTGTTTTTATGGTGTTAAGCTTATAGCTAAATTATCTGAAATAAACATGTGAAACATGCCAGATGTGAAAATGTTTTTTTTTTGTCTTTAATTTCAAGCTTACCAAAGAATATCTTGAACAATTCTGCAAAGTGACTAAAGGATCAGAAGCTTCTATGAGCAGTATTGATGACGATGAATATACTCCATCAAGGGAATCAGTAACCGAAAGCAGCTCAGAGGAATCCTGTGGTCATGCAAGAAAGGTTGCATTGGTGAGAAACAAACAGAATAAGTTACAGAGGACTTACAGAAGGAAGACGTGTCCCAGCACTTCGGATAAAATCAGTAAGAATGCAGAAAGTGAAGACTGTAACACAAACCTAAGTAACGTGTCCGTAATGAACACAATAAAGAGAGGTGGTGCTAGAGTCTATAGTAAAACTCATTACTGCCTCTACTGTCCCTTGTACAGCCATAAAATGGCAAGGCACTTAATCCGCAAACACAGCAATGAAACTGCTGTAGCCAAAGCAATGAGCTTTCCTTTAAAATCAAAAGAAAGAAAATTACATTTTGACCTTATACGGAACCAAGGAGATCGCGCTCACAATAATGAGGTTCTGAAAACGGGTACGGGAACACTAATCCCAAGTCAGCAAGCGACACAACCAGTCAAGGCAAGTGACTACTGCATAAATTGTTAAGCATTACTTAAACGGAAGACGTTATGGAGGCACATGTCAAGGTGCAAAAGCCAGGTAAAAGTGGCGTTCAGGCTCTCTGTGCATATGCACAGCCGGTCCCGGATGGTGTTAGCAAGAACATTTGGCAGCTAGTAAATGCTATGAACCAGGATGAAATAACAAACATTATCAAAAAAGAGAAAACAATTTTGAGACTTGGAGAACATTTTTATTTAAAACACGGACATGACAAAACAAAACATGAGTACATCAGACAAAAACTTTGTGAAATTGCGAGACTAATTCAGCAATCACAACAAGCTGGCAGACTGAAAACAATTAGGGACTTCTTTATACCTTCAAACTTTAACTTTGTGATTGATACAGTGAAGGCTGTTGCTGGTTTTGATGAAGAAAAGAACATCTACAAAACCCCATCCTTGGCTCTGAAGCTCGGTGATACACTAAAGAAGATTGCAGATATTCTTGAATGTGACGTGCAGATGGCAGAGTCGGACAATGAAGAATTTCTTAAGAATCTGAGTAGAACCCGGGGTCCCTGAGAAAAAGTGGGATGTGTGTGTATCGTCCCGTGCCCTACAAACTCTACGAGAAGCGAAATGGAATACGCCTCAGCTCCTTCCGTTCACGGAGGATGTTAAAAGTATGCACATCTACCTTGATAAGTGCAGAGAAGAATACCAAAACAACCTTAAAAATATTCAGAATAAGAAGTGCTGGTCCAAGCTGGCTAATGTGACACTCTGTGAGGTGATTCTGTTCAATCGTAGAAGAGAGGACGAGGTGTCAAAAATGCCACTTAGTGCATCCACCCTCAGAAACACTTCGGATATCCACTCAGATTTGGCTGTCGGACTCTCGGAGTTTGAACAAAAACTTTGCCAGTGTTTTCAGCGAGTTGAAATTCGAGGCAAGAGAGACCGAAAAGTTCCCGTTCTTTTAACCGCGGACATGCTTTCGTCCATGGAAGTCCTGGTTAGTCATCGACGAGCCTGTGGTGTGCCTGACGAAAATCCTTATTTCTTCGCCAGACCTGAAGCAGAGACTCACCTAAGAGGATCGGATGCCATCAGACGAATCGCTGGGGAGTGTGAAAAAATAGTACTTAGCCAGCTTTCGTCAAACTCGATTTTGACAGTTTTATTGCCCCCTTAAGTGCTTTTTTGACCTTTAGATGACCTTTAGGAGTTTTTATGGCCGGGAGGTTTCGTGATAAAAAGGGAGGGGTTTATGCATTAATTCATTCATTCATTTATTTATATACGTATTTATTTATTTATATACGTATTTATTTATTTATATACGTATTTATTCATTTATATACGTATTTATTTAATTTGTATATGTATTTATTTCATTTATTTATTGTAAGAATTTGTTCAGTGTGTTTTTATTTGAAAATATGCTTGGTGAGGGGACTCATTTCAAGGTGTTTGTGCGTAACTATTAAGACAGGGAGAATGTATTTATTACCAAGGGGGTAAACAGTGAAACATTTATTCACTTTGGTAAAAACTTGGAGCATTTTTTAATGATTGAGGACTAGCGAAGTTTTTAAGTTACTTTTAAAGAGAAGAAGCATAAACGTTACCAGAGGGCGAGAGCCCCGAGTCGTTGAAGAAGAAGTAGAATGGTCTCGATGATACGACTAAAAACGGTGTTGTTGCGCGCATACCCTCGCGAAAAAGTACAAGAAACATAAGCGAGGTCCAATGTCAAGAGCGTGTAGCGCACGAGTAGCAAAGTCTTGTCTGGTACGGAATGCGTTCAGAGTTTGTCAAGCGACTGAATGAATCAAGGGGTTTTCCCCTCGGAAGGCATGATTGGAGGGAGCAGATCGTGACGCGACGGAGTCTGCGCTTCTAACTCCGCCTTTTCAGCTTAGTCATAAAATGTGTTTATTTTTTGAGTGCTCATCTAAATCTGTTGTTTTATCCACATTATTTTTTTTTAGGTAGGACTGTGCTTATTTTGTCTTTTTAAAAAGTTCCCTAAGACTAAAGCTGGGGTGACCGTGTGTGTAGTGATTAGTAATAATGTAATGGAAGAAAACAAAAAAAAAGCTGCTCCGTGACTCATCAGTTCATTGTGTGCCATGATCATTTAGTTAGGAATTACATGCTGAACTGATCCAACAGATCGGTTAAAAGTCTAGCCGGTTTTACATATGCTTATATATACGAGTACCATGTGTTAAAAACCTGGTCCTTTACTTTTCTTGAAAAGAAAAAAAATCAGTTTTTCTGGTTGTCATAGCAGGCCTTGTAATGGCGCAGGGGTGTTAGTTAACATCTATTATCAGATTAGGATGTAATAAACGTTTGACCAGATATTTTTCCATGGGGAGATGGGGCTAATGTTTAATAGCTTTGTTTAGAAAATGTTTACGCCAGGTGAGTGTGTGTGTGTGTGTGTGTGCATATGTGTTTACGTCCATGCATGTGTAGCAGATACTATATTTACATTTATTTTAACTCAAAATCTGTCTTTTTTTGGTTATTTCTTTCATATTTTTGATATTTTATACTTTGGAAATCATTATTTTATTGCTAATTTATTTTTATTTATTGTTTTGCACTAGTGTTAAAATATTCGGTTATGCTTGTGACTGCTAAAAAAAAAAATGGGACACGGCCCCTTTTAGAGTTCCCGCTTCTTCTTCCGGTTTCGGCTGGTCTCCTTCAGTGCGCGCGCGGTAAGCGTAGCTGGAGAGAGGTGAGTTCTGACGGAGCTCTAGCTTAAAAATAAATAAAATGTTTAGTTGAAGTTGGTTTATTGCGAGTAAGATGTATGTTTGGTGATAAAAAAAAATGCAGTTTATTTGTAAGGAAGCACAAATAGAGGTTGTTTAACGCATGTTTTCTTTGGAAGTGACACTATGTATGCATGTTTGAACTCCATGGCTAAAATTATCTGTTTTGACTCGCAAACACAGAGTTATAAGCAAACATGAAGTTTTTTATTCATTTGGTTTTTAATTCATTCATAATAATAAAAGTGGCTTGTGGAATATTTGTTGTCCGGCCTCGTTAAATTCACAACACAGCGCAGAGTTTGGGGACAAACCGGTCACACATGGGGTTTGTATTATTATTATCTCTGTAGGGAAACATTCACACAGGGGTAGGAATAAACCCTTACAGTTTTATTCTGGATGTTTCAAAACACCCTAAAATATAAGTTGAGTTAGCTCTGAATGCTCTCAAAATAACCGGTAATGTGAGTTACACAAAGTATTTTCTTCAAAATCTTAACAAAAACTGATCAGAAGTAAACAGATCAGTAAATGTTCTTGGATTGTTCTTGAGGGTTTGAGTCTTTTCTTTTTCTTTCGGTCACTAAAGCTTCACGCTGGAAAGTTCAGTTAGCTGCCACTGCTAGGTGTAAATATAACGTCATTTTAGAAACGTTTCAGAAAACTCTTACAAAAACATCTGAGCTAAAAGTTGTTTTTCTTCTCTTTCTCATAAGTTTTGTCTTCCATTACAATATTTCTTCACCTAAGTTAAAAGTAATTAGACTGGAAACTTCGTTACACAAAAAATTTTGTCGTCATCAAAATCTAACAACATACTGTATCAGAGTTAGAAGTTGATACTGTGGAATGATTAGACTTGTTTCATCGGCATTAACCTTACACATGACATTTCTTTTAGGTTCTATTAGTAAATGTTGTGAGCAATACTTTTTTATTTTAGAAACTCAAAAAAAATCTAACAAAATGTAAAAGTAGAAGTTCTTGATTGTTTAGACATGGTTCCTGCGTCACTAAACCTTCACGCTTTAAAAGATCTGTTGCATCAAGGCTATGTGTAAGTATAATATCATTTTTAGAAACCTTTCAGAAAAACTAACACATCTTGGGCAATAGTTTCACATCCACAGTCATACACAGTACGATATGCAGTGAAATGCTTATACAACTGCTCGTGACCTTAAAAGACTATGAATAGGAAATAAATATGAAAAAGAAAATAGAAGGTAAATTTAACTAAGAAACTATATAAAATGAAAAGAAAATAACTGTACAGTACAAAAATACACAATATAAGAAAATTATTTAAAGTGTCTTGTGCGTGCAAATATACTCGAAAATGATTTATTTAAAGTGCCTTGTGATAGAGCGATTTAACTAATGAGCACAAATGTGCAGGTGTGCAGCGGCCACTAGTGTAAATGAATGTCCAGAATGTCCAGAGTGCAAAAACCACATGTGTGGATGTGCAAAGTGGATCAGTCCTGTGTGGTGGTGTGATTAAGAGACCGTATCGTCTGCGGGAAGAAGCTCCTCCTCCGTCTCTCTGTGTTGGTCTTCAGGGAGCGGAATCGCTTTCTTGACCTCAACAGAGTGAACAGTCCATTGTTGGGGTGGCTGATGTCCTTCACGATCGTCCTGGCCTTGGTCCAGCACCGCTCGCTGTAGATGGAGTGCAGGTCAGGGAGCTCGGTATGGATGATGCGCTCAGCTGATCTCACCACCCGCTGTAGAGCTCGTCTGTCCTGCATGGTGCTGTTCCCGAACCAGGTCGTGATGTTTCCCGTCAGGATGCTCTCTATGGTGCAGGAGTAGAAATTCCACTATCAGCTCCTTTGTCTTACTGACGTTTAGAAGGAGGTTGTTCCTCTGGCTCCAGTTCTCCAGATTCCTAATTTCTTAGGGGGGACGGGACGGGACGGGGACGGGGGGACAGAGAGACAGACAGAGAGAAGTGATTATATGTAAATGTTTCTGAGATGATATAAATCATGTGTGAGTGAGACTAGAGTGAAGGACAGCGCAGAGGAAACACACTGTGGCAGCAGGAAGTGATGGAGCCTCAGGTGTGGGCGGAGACACAGACAGGTGGAACTGGCAGGTAAAATGTGTCTCTTACACCTGAGGGTCATTAATGAGGATATTTATGTGTATTTTTTATTTTGAGTTGGCAGAAAGTGAGAGAGACCATGTTACGTGTGTGTGTCTGTGTGTGTGTGCGCACACCTACCGAGTGAATTATACCTCTGAAAAGCAGACTCAAACTAGAAAGTGAAATAGCTAACGACTTACCAAGTCACTTCACACCTCTTTAATTCTGAACACACACACACACACCTTGTTGGGGTTGGATCCTGCTGCACCGATGGGATTGATCAGATCCTCTAGTCCATATGGAACATGATGTGCCTAACATCTTTCAGCTGAGCCTCGTTTCAAGGGCTCCGAGAGCATGAAATAGACTTCAAGCAAAGGACTGTATGTGAATATTAGCCGCAGTAAAGCATTTCAGTGGTGTAGACGTTTTAAAGAAGGCTGTAGGTCCGTGAATGACCTTCCATGACGTGAACATTCAACGTGGATGTGGAGTGTCTGATCCTCGGATGTGGAGTGTCTGATCCTCGGATGTGGAGTGTCTGATGCTCGGATGGTGGAGTGTCTGATCCTGGGATGTGGAGTGTCTGATCCTGGGATGTGGAGTGTCTGATCCTCGGATGGTGGAGTGTCTGATCCTCGGATGTGGAGTGTCTGATCCTCGGATGGTGGAGTGTCTGATCCTCGGATGTGGAGTGTCTGATCCTCGGATGGTGGAGTGTCTGATGCTCGGATGGTGGAGTGTCTGATCCTCGGATGTGGAGTGTCTGATCCTCGGATGGTGGAGTGTCTGATGCTCGGATGGTGGAGTGTCTGATGCTCGGATGGTGGAGTGTCTGATCCTCGGATGTGGAGTGTCTGATCCTCGGATGGTGGAGTGTCTGATCCTCGGATGGTGGAGTGTCTGATGCTCGGATGGTGGAGTGTCTGATGCTCGGATGGTGGAGTGTCTGATCCTCGGATGTGGAGTGTCTGATCCTCGGATGTGGAGTGTCTGATCCTCGGATGGTGGAGTGTCTGATCCTCGGATGTGGAGTGTCTGATCTTCGGATCGGATGTGGAGTGTCTGATCCTCGGATGTGGAGTGTCTGATCCTCGGATCGGATGTGGAGTATCTGATCCTCGGATGGTGGAGTGTCTGATCCTCGGATCGGATGTGGAGTGTCTGATCCTCGGATGTGGAGTGTCTGATCCTCTGATGTGGAGTGTCTGATCCTCGGATCGGATGTGGAGTGTCTGATCCTCGGATGGTGGAGTGTCTGATCCTCAGATCGGATGTGGAGTGTCTGATCCTCGGATCGGATGTGGAGTGTCTGATCCTCTGATGTGGAGTGTCTGATCCTCGGATCGGATGTGGAGTGTCTGATCCTCGGATCGGATGTGGAGTGTCTGATCCTCGGATCGGATGTGGAGTGTCTGATCCTCGGATCGGATGTGGAGTGTCTGATCCTCGGATGTGGAGTGTCTGATCCTCGGATGGTGGAGTGTCTGATCCTCGGATCGGATGTGGAGTGTCTGATGCTCGGATGTGGAGTGTCTGATCCTCGGATCGGATGTGGAGTGTCTGATCCTCGGATGGTGGAGTGTCTGATCCTCGGATCGGATGTGGAGTGTCTGATGCTCGGATGTGGAGTGTCTGATGCTCGGATGTGGAGTGTCTGATCCTCGGATCGGATGTGGAGTGTCTGATCCTCGGATGGTGGAGTGTCTGATCCTCGGATCGGATGTGGAGTGTCTGATGCTCGGATGTGGAGTGTCTGATGCTCGGATGTGGAGTGTCTGATGCTCGGATGTGGAGTGTCTGATCCTCGGATGGTCGAGTGTCTGATCCTCGGATGTGGAGTGTCTGATCCTCGGATCGGATGTGGAGTGTCTGATGCTCGGATGTGGAGTGTCTGATGCTCGGATGTGGAGTGTCTGATCCTCGGATCGGATGTGGAGTGTCTGATCCTCGGATGGTGGAGTGTCTGATCCTCGGATCGGATGTGGAGTGTCTGATGCTCGGATGTGGAGTGTCTGATGCTCGGATGTGGAGTGTCTGATGCTCGGATGTGGAGTGTCTGATCCTCGGATGGTCGAGTGTCTGATCCTCGGATGTGGAGTTTCTGATCCTCGGATCGGATGTGGAGTGTCTGATCCTCGGATGTGGAGTGTCTGATCCTCGGATCGGATGTGGAGTGTCTGATCCTCGGATGGTGGAGTGTCTGATCCTCGGATCGGATGTGGAGTGTCTGATCCTCCGATGTGGAGTGTCTGATCCTCGGATCGGATGTGGAGTGTCTGATCCTCGGATGGTGGAGTGTCTGATCCTCGGATCGGATGTGGAGTGTCTGATCCTCGGATGTGGAGTGTCTGATCCTCGGATGTGGAGTGTCTGATCCTCGGATCGGATGTGGAGTGTCTGATCCTCGGATCGGATGTGGAGTGTCTGATCCTCGGATCGGATGTGGAGTGTCTGATCCTCGGATGTGGAGTGTCTGATCCTCGGATGTGGAGTGTCTGATCCTCGGATGTGGAATGTCTGATCCTCGGATCGGATGTGGAATGTCTGATCCTCGGATCGGATGTGGAGTGTCTGATCCTCGGATCGGATGTGGAGTGTCTGATCCTCGGATCGGATGTGGAGTGTCTGATCCTCGGATCGGATGTGGAGTGTCTGATCCTCGGATGGTGGAGTGTCTGATCCTCGGATGGTGGAGTGTCTGATCCTCGGATGGTGGAGTGTCTGATGCTCGGATGTGGAGTGTCTGATCCTGGGATGGTGGAGTGTCTGATCCTCGGATGGTGGAGTGTCTGATCCTCGGATGGTGGAGTGTCTGATGCTCGGATGTGGAAGAGAAGAGACGTATCTGTGTCTGTGTGTACAGTTCACACACAGTCATTCGCAAACACCACATGCACATTACAGGAACTCGACTGGGAGTTATTGCCACGTCCCCCGTACAGTCCTGACCTCAGTCCAAGCCATTTCCACCAGTTAAGGAGATCTAAGGGGGCTAGGGTTTCAGACGTGACGCAGGCAGTCCGATCGTGGGTCTGGTGTAATGAGAGAACCTTTTATCATGATGGTATCAAAGCACTGGTGAAACTCCAGGATAAGTGCCTTCATGTAGCGGAGGATTATATAGAGGAATAAAGAGAGTTACTCTTTTAATCTGCACAACAACAAAATATGTCCTGGTTTGACTTGAACGCCCTAGTTATTGTAATTGCTATATGCATTTAGTCAAGATATGCATGCAGCTAACTATTAATAATTATTAACTATTATTATTATTTCTTACAATGGAATATTAATGATGGTTAATAATTATTAATAGTTAATATTAATGATTAATTAATGATTATTACTTAAATAAATTGGAGAACAAAAAAGTGAAAACTCCATCAGATTAGATCTCTTTTCCCCACGCAGTATGATAAACGATGTTTATTTTTTCTGATTTCTGATTATAAGAATGTGTAAAGTGCAGCTGTTTGGAGAATGTTTGGAGACGCCATCCTGCTGAATCCGGTTATATTCAGCTACAGACGGGGAATCAGAGATCCTTAGATGTTTGATGTGGATTAACTGTTGTTCACGCAGGTTGAGCTCACAGCGGAGAGTGGTGATGTGGATTACTACACGCTGCCTGTGGGAATCCGGACTGGTGTAAGTCACCACTACACAGTTCCTCATCAACAACAACACCTTCTACTTCCATGGACTCAACAAACATGAGGATGCAGATGTGAGTCACCACCAGAGGGCAGCAGAACTCCCTTTGGAGCTGCTCTAGAACCTCTTCCCATCATCATGATTTAGGTTGAGTGAATGGGGATCAGATCATTTGGAGTAGATGGTGATCAGCGTCCTAATATCTTTCAGGGTTAATTGGAATAAGATTGCATTGTATAAATGTAAGGCATGAATAATATTAAGTGATATTAAATTAGAATATGTGCTCTTGATGTTTTCCAAAATGAACGATCCAGCAGTTTTTAAACCTCTGCCTCATTGACAGTAAAATACATTCTGGTGCTGCTTGTAATACACACCAATGTTAATAAAAGCAGTGAGTTACTGTATCACTATTACAGCTCCATCAACTATTACTGTAGCTTTAAATACGTTTCCTCCGCTGCTGTAGGTTCGAGGGAAGGGGCTTCGACTGGCCTCTCATCCTGAAAGATTTCAACCCGATGAAGTGGATGGGCGTGAACTCGTCCCGCACCGGTCGCTACCCGTATGCTGAGGAGATCCTGCGAATGGCCGAGCGCCATGACATCGTGGTTCTAGACAAGAGCCCTGGAGTGGGCATTAAACACATGTAAGATACAGCGATCTGTGTTCAGTATTACACACCGACTCAGCCGCATAAATGATTCATTACCTATTTATATACTTCTTCTTCTTCTTCTTCAGACGCAGCTTCTAATCAGCTGCTTCTAATGTTTCAGGTGTTTCTAATAAAGTGGCCATAATGTATGCTAAACCTTAGGTCTAGGCATACAGTACTGTATATCTGCTGATAATACGAACAACGTGGCAGCACTTTTCGTTATACTCGGTTTCACATCCATCGACATTGTTCAGCCTGGAACTCTGAGTGATGAGAAACTGGCCGTGTTTATCAGTGTTACACAGAAATAAGGGACCCAGGCCGTCTTTACATCTCAGTCAATTCATATCATTGGTTCTGAGGGGTTTTCTTTCTTTTTTTTTTTTTTTTACTTACTGTGTTTGGACGAGGCAGGCTTGTGCACAATTCAGAATGGAACTGATAATGACTCCTAAATTACAATTCAGATTCTTGAATTTGACTTGAATTTGAATTGATGTCAAAAACAGGATCTAGAATTACAATTCGGAATTGAATTAAAGGAAGCGGAATTGCAATTCAATACAAATTCAAAGAAATTCATATACATAAGTGAAGTGTTTAACAATGAAGCTTTACAATATACGTCAGATATGATTTCATTACATATTCTATAAATGATATTAGTTTGAACTACTTGTACAGATTACAGATGTTTGAACTACTTATACAGATGTTTCCCCCAAGCAATGAATGTTAAAAGCTCTAGTCACAGAACACATAATTAAGTTTGATTTATTGGAATTGGAATTTTGTGGAACACAATGGAACGGGACTCCATATCCCAGAATGCTTTGCTTTAACCAAGTATTTAAAAATGGTTGCCAAACAATTTGAGGTGGACATTTGTTTGAAAGCTTCTTTTCTACACAATTTGATGGTCAACACTCGACTTTGTGTTATTTTAATTCTTTGAAATGAAAATATCATTTTGAAGAAAACTAATCAAACATTGAGGGAGTAATTTATTTAAAAAATTTGATCATTATCTATATGTTGGAACAAAATGTATGCAGGGTTGAGGAGTGACTAGTTATGTGTAATGAAATTATGCTATTAAATTACAAAATGAATGTAATCGTATGTGAGATTCAACACATTCTTTCTGTTGTATGACTGTGTGGAATGTCTTTGAATTGCCATGAATTTAATTCCACTTCCTGTCATTCCAATTCAAATTCAACTTCCTGTGGGGCGGAGTCAATTCAATTCAAATTCCAACTCATGAATTGAATGGCGGCCAAAATTCTCAAATTCTGAATTGTGCACAGGCCTCGTACTACGAGGAACGTTCAAGTGGAACCAGGACTTGACATTCGCCAACACTACTTGCACATTACAGGAGTTATTGCCACATCCCCTGCATGGTCCTGATGTCACTCCAAGCGAGTTATACCTGTCCGGGCCGTTAAAGGAGTTCCTGAGAGGCCAGCGTATTGAGATCACGGGTCTGGCATACTGAGAAAAGTTAACTTGGCTTTGCTGACTGGATTTCATGAGTTAGGATCTTGATGATGCCACAATGACTCGTGACCAGGATACAAAGGGAAAATGAAACAATCCATTATGCTCTTTGGGAAGGGATGGTATGCCGTCTCCCTCGTCCCTTATCACAGTGACTTGGACATCAGTGAGCTCATACGTGGGGAAGAGGACACGTTAACACATTTAGAAAAGTGTGCATCGTGCTCTGTGATATAGCATGAGCAGATATATGATGAAGTGAGGTGGTCTGGAAGCATGTGTGATAACCTTCACCCTTCCGGTCGGCAGCTGTTGTATGACGGCTGGTGGACAGGAAATTGGCAGGTGAAGAAGGAGAGGAAACCTCTGCATTTTGACAGTCTACATTATAACTGGCTTGGGCTCTATGGACTGAAGGTTCTGTAGGGGCGAAAAAACAAACTTGTCGATCGTAAAGGGTTCTTGATAGTGTGGTGAGAAGGAGTTTTGCACTTCCTTCCCGATTTCTGGCTATGCACCGGAGACTGATTACTGGGTGTAGTTTGGGAGAGTATAAAAGGGTGCGGCGAGAACAGCCAGGTGTGGCGCTAATTCACCCCCAGGCTGCGCTTCCGGAAGTGTGGCGGCTGGTTCCGGTGTGCGCGAGAGGTATGTTTGGCATGCTGGACTTTTGGTTATTTGTAAATGTTATTATCTAGCTAATGGTGATTTTTCCGATATTTATTGTGTCCGAGGCAGTGGAGAAGCAGCTTGTTGCCGTCCACACACACACACATATATATATATATATATTTCCCCTTTGTGTAAAAGCGCTGCACAGGTTGTGCGCGTGCACGGCGGGAGATGAATGCAGGGGCGGATAATTTTGCTCCGCCGACTATTTTTCTTTCTGTAGCATCGCAGGCTTCAGTTCTGTAGGCATATGATGTGACCTGTATGTCTGTGGTGTTTTTGATCTGTTGAAGGATTGTCTGCCAGATGGATGTGGTCGGAAAGCAATGCTATTTAAACATATTATTTGAAGCATCACTGAACATATATTGGGTCATATTAGTGAAACAAAGGAAAGAACATCAAGACAAACTACATATAAATCTATAAAGACAATATTTTAAAAAGAATGGCAATAAAACTGAACAGGTAAGCTGAAATAAAATCAGTAGCAGCATTACTTTTTAATTAATATTGTCTACCATAATAATGACTAGCAGGAGGTAATGCTGCTACTGACTTTATTCCAGCTGTTCAGTTTGATTGTGATTCTTTTCACTTGGCTCTGGTAGATCCGGGGAGACGTGTTGGTTATCAGCAGGCACTGGTTCATCATCACTGACCTGCTGCACTTACAGTTTACACTGATGACTGGTAGATCTTACACTGCATCACGATGATACCCCCTGCCAAATGTTCAGGATATCTCACAAACAAAAAGGACAATCTGTCTTTTCCTCATAAAGTGTTCAGGTCAAATTCCACCCATACAAGTGTGACAAATATGCAAAGAAAACAATCAGGAAGGGGCAAATACTTTTGCATGGCACTGCACATGTAGTCAGATTGTTCCACTAGGATGAAACTGTGCCAGGTGGAGTTAAAGCACTTTTAAAATCACACTAACTTTACACTGATCTGAATCACTTTGAATAATGAACTTATTGTTCTTTCCTTTTTTTTGTTTTTACAAATATGACCCAATATATGTTCAGTGATACTTTTTATTTACATTTTTGTTTATATTTCTATACTAGTATGTGGTTTAAAAAAAATAATCTCCACTTTAATGAGCCAGTGTATTCTTCTTCCTCTTTTTAAAAGGCAGAATCTGTTCATTTGAAGCATTTCACTGCATTTACCTCTAAAGCTTTTTCTTATTTTCGTGTACTTTTCAGCTCCACCTTTTCTTCTTCTTCCTCCATTTCATTCATTGAAATTATTAATTTGCTCAAACAATTTCGCTGCATGGAGGGATATATAGAGGGAGCGAAACATGCGCATGCGCAGTAACAAACACAGTTAGCTTCTCCGCTTTGTTTTTGATGTTGCTCGCGGGAGTGTAACAGCCCGTTAATTCAGGTAATGATAAGATGGACAAACTTGTCGATGTCCATTCTTTATTTTGCTGCATATTGTCAGGTTATAGTAAAAACTTTCGGGTAGATCCTGCTATTAAATCAAACTAAAAACGAGTGAAAAGAATACAAAACTCAGACTCTATATCCCAGATACCCATCTCGTGTCCAACTTCACACACACACCAGACCACATTACCCACAATGCATCTCCCGCACTGGACTACACTCCCGTAAACAGCTGTCGTAAAATCAACCTCTCTCTCCTGCAACAACACGCTCTTTGTCGGCGGCGCCCGCGCACTCCTACATATGATTAGGAAAGAGATGCAATATTATGGTTTCATAATAGAAAAGAAATACCTTTTATTTGGGGTTAAGTGACTGATGTGCCTAACATCTTTCAGCTGAGCCTCGTTTCACTGAATAATCCACCCCACATAATCAGTATAATGACACACACAAACACACACACATACACACACACACACAAACAAATTTAGGGGAGTGACGACTCTGTGTGTATCAACTATTATAACATCAATTAACATCAACTATTATAGCTGAACTTAACACTGTATAAATGCAGATCATTTCCTGCTATCTGTTTCACCCAGATGAGGATGGGTTCCCTGTTGAGTCTGGTTCCTCTCAAGGTTTCTTCCTATTACCGTCTCAGGGAGTTTTTCTTTGCCACTGTCGCCCTCGGGCTGGGTGAAAGTCACATTTGCCTCACATAGTCTGATTTGTCATAACTTTTCCGCTTTGTGGTAGACCTTTTCCCATCTTCACCCTGACCCGTCTTATTTGGCTCAGCAGAACTAAAATACCTGTGTAATTTTTTTTTTTTTTTTTTTTTTACACACGCACACACAACGGTCAGCGATTTTTATTTATTTTTCATTTTTTAAAGTTCTCTGCGCAATCAACCTTAATCACATGTTTAAGCTTGCTGCGGGAGATTTCACTTGTCACGTTTAAATAGTAAGCTAATGAGTGATAAGACGATGTCAGAGGAATTGGTGCGCAATTAATCAGTCACTGATCAATCAGTCCTGCCGCTCTATATACACAGTTCACGCGATCACAAAGTGAAAGTAAAAAACTAGCAAGAATTCAGACGCGTTTTCAATATTTCACATATTGACAGCGGCTCATCGATGACCAAAAATGACATAATTACCCAGCTTCATTTGCGAAAGAATGCAACATCATTGGCATATATTTTTCCTTCCCATGATAGCCCGACGGGCGGGGCTGAGAGAGATTTTGGTTGCCCGACTGGACGACACAATAGCCCCGGGACGTCAGGCTAGCGATTTTGCGAGCCCTGTTATTGTAATTCTGGATTGAAATAAATGCAATGACATTACATAAAATAGATTTTTTTTAAATGGCACAAAAAAAATACACCTTGTGATCAAAACTAAAGATGACTCTAAAAACTAAAATAGGTGCATATAGTTTCACATGCCTACAACTTTAAAATGTACCCTTACTATGTGTAATATTTAAATGTTTTTTTAAACACAAACTCTGGAAGGTTTGCTGTTGAAATGTTCATTTTATGTTGTGCATGGGTTTGCTTTTAGGTAAACAGTACAGTGCCCCTGATTGGTCGATCAGGCTTGCTAGGAGAACACCAGAATGTTGAATTCTGTGATTTGGCATGTGGTCGTGGCACTATGTCAAGTAGTACCTACTGCATCACCCATACTGGTCTTCTTTGCCAATTCAACAGCAACCGGCAGCTGGATTTATGGGTTGACCTCAAAGTAAGTCAGTTTAAATAGAAAAACACTCATTATTAAGGCCAAAACATAGTTCAGATACACATCAGACATTAGCCATTGTGACAGTATTGGATAATAACCCTCATTGCAAATCTGTCTAAAATCCTTTGGTTTCTGTTGCAGACGTCTTCAGCACGCTGTTTATCTGTGAGTGAAGCTTTAATTTTTTGCGGCTGTGCAGATGGCATAGTGAGGGTATTTAGCCCACAAAACCTTCATTATATCACCACACTGCATCGGCCCCACTATCTTGGAGTGGATGTCTCTCGGCATGCTGCCTCAGTAAGAGTCTTCTTTCAAGCTGTATAGATCAGACTGTATATGCTCTATAACCGTTCTAGCTCTTTATGTAGATGGGAATGCTATCAATAATCTAATCAGCCACAATTGATAAGTAATTATATTTTTCCTCCAAAAATGGTGCATTCTGTTGTCAGTGTTGTAGGTTTAACATATTAGCTTTATTAAACCTATAACACGTATAACAGGTGATGTAAAAAAGATGATTGTGCACACACAAAATGAATGATTAACGGTATTTATTACTACATACTTTGTCTAATGCTGTGCGGTGCGCAGCCATGTTGATTTGTAGTCACTTGACTTGGGAGGAACTGTAAAACTTCTTGACTTCCTGAGGTGAGGGGGTCTTTGGAGGTTTAGGATGATGAGTTACAAACTTTAGTTGAATGTAGCATTTTATTACCCAATCACAATGACCACTAGAAAGCTTCCTAGTTTCAAGCACCATGTTGAGCAGTTTTGTGTCTCTTGACTAATTGTGGCAAACGTTTCAATGTTTCCATGTATAGAGAGAACTTGTGTATTGATGTAATGGCAGGTTGAATTAGATTGATGGATCTAATTCTATTAAAGACTACAAGAAATGCATCTGTAGTTTTTACAGTAAGCGATAAATTTACCTAGCATGTGTGGAACTGTTTAACCTGATTGATTTATTGACTGCAAAATGGCAATTATTTTAATGTGACACCGTTTCCCCCCCCCCCATTCTTTGCATATAGGGTAGAGGCAGAGTATCCAGATACTTTGGCCCTGACACATGATCCTGTAACAAGCCTCCTGATGTGTGTATATAATGACCACAGTGTGTATGTTTGGAATATACATGATCTAAAAAATGTAGAGAAGGTCTACTCTTCCCTATACCACAGTGCTTGTGTCTGGAGTGTTGAGGTACCTTATTTCAAACCAATGCTATGTACATGCATTTTTTTAAATGCAGTTTTCATATACTTTTGTATTTCAAATATATGCATTTGTTTAAAACTCTTTTGTCACTCTTGCAAAAATTTTATATTGCAAAGAATTTTTAGCATGACATGGTTATCGTTTCTATACATATTAACCTTATTTTTAGACCTACCCAGAGTTAGAAGCTGCAGCTTTGTTACCTGAATCTTTCCTTACCTGTTCATCTGACAACACCATTCGTCTTTGGAACAGTGATTTTCAGCAAAGCCGCAACCAAAGCTCTAACATCTCCAGTCAGGTATGTACCCTACAGTCTTGTGTGGTATTTCTTAGAAAGTGTACAATTAATAGGTAATGTATGCAATATAATCTGATTGCCTGTGTATTTATTTAAGAATTTGGTAAAGATGTGGATAACGACACTGAGCACCTTAAGATCCCGCCAGATAAAGCAGAGGGCAACCAAGATGGCAAATTTGGAATCCGAGTCCTAGCAATCAGCCCTGATGGGCAGCACCTGGCCACTGGAGATCGCAGTGGAAACCTACGGTGAGCCATATATTTAATTAATAATAATAAAAAATATTCAAGCCACCTATCCATTTTGTCAGTATGTTTCTGACGTATGGATGTCTAACATACTGACAAATGTTTGGAACAGTTTAATACATTCGGCTAGGAAAATATTGAAACTTGTTGTAAGGATTTCTTGTTTGTGCTAGACCCCGTCTAGTCAGTGCTCAGCCTGTATTTTGCTTCCCGCCTGGTACCAGGGAACCCCTCAATAATACACAAGTCCGTGATCAGTGAGACGTTCCAAGTTTATTGTGGGAGACAGGAGTATATATAGCACACACACACAAAGAACCAAAGAAGAGGGTGCAGAAGTGTTTACATTTGGTCCGGAATGTTTAGAAAAGATAAGGAAAAGAAGAACATAAAATTTGGGAGTAGCTCTGCATTTACGAGCGTTTAACAGTTTTACGACCTTTAACATAAACTACTATAGGATGTGTTTATTAAAAGTGCAGCTTGTGTCGAGGTAAGAGAAAGAAGTAACATTCTGTTCTCACGCACACAGAATATCATGAAACATACTAAAAATCAAATATTCCCTACAGTTCCCCCCTTTTATTCATAAGAAACATCGTTGAATAAAACTCAGAGCTTTCAAGAAGTCGCCGGCGGATAATAGGTCATCGGACACGGCGCAGGAACATAACCTGAAACATACTTGTACAAAAAATTTTGCACACAGCGAAGAATGCATGGACCTAAAAGACACAACAAACTCTACAGAATGAAGTGTGACCAAAAGAATACACAGAAATATAACAGGTTGAGTGTAAACCTGTGTGTGTGAAAAATCTTGTTCGCATTGTCAAACATATAAATAACTACTAGTGGTGAACTATTGCCTTTCTTGACGCTACAGTGCTCAGAGTGCGGGCACGCCCAATCTGCACTCGTCCCACCTTACGAGGCGCTAAGACACCACCAGGAATGGTAAACTAATAGCAATAGTGAAGTCGTCCCGTGGCAACCCAAGACAATCCCTCTGTGTCACGTCACGGGTTGGTCATCACTGCAGCACCTCTTCAGTCTAGGTAACAAAAAAATCACAGAGAAAGAAAGATAATAATACACAAACATTTATTCATCCTTTGATCTCACGCCGACAGGACATCTCTTCAGCCTAGTAGCATGGATCCACTGTGGAAAAAGATCAGTTAGGACAGCAGTACGAGTAATTGCGATTATTTCTGCTGGTCCGTCATATTTACAATCTCCCAGTTTTCTGGGGGTCAAAGATTTTACCAGAACAGTATCTCCCACATTAAAAGGATGTGTGGGTTTTGTTGAGGGTACTGGAGTCACATTAGCAATTCGTTCATAATGTTTGTTCAGAGTATCTACTGGATTCAGCAATATGTACATCAAGATCAGTTGTTCCTATCGCGGGTTTACCTTTCCTCCATGGCACGGGAAAAGGTCTGCCAAATATAATTTCATGTGGTGACATGTGCACATCTTTTCTTGGTGTCATTCTCATTTCAGCTAGAACAGCAGGTAACAGATCAACCCAGTTTTTACTCCCCATAGTTTGCATTGCTTTAGTCAGTTTTTCTTTCAGTGTCCTATTTGTTCTTTCGACTATACCTGATGACTGTGGGTGATAAGGAATGTGAAAATGCCAGGACAGTGAAAGATATTTACACAAATTCTGTGTTACCTGTGATGTAAAAGGTGTTCCTTTATCCGAGTCAATAGCATGAGGAACGCCATAACGAGGTATTATTTCTTTCGCTAAGACTCGGGTCACCACCTTTGCATTCTCTCGAGCACACGGGAAAGCTTCCACCCACCTTGAAAACTTGTCTACCAAAACCAGAAGATATTTGAATGGACCACATGCAGGCATATGTGTAAAATCAATTTGCCACTCTGCAAACGGAGCAGTAGGTAACAGAAGACTTTCGTGTTTACCTAAACCCTTTGTCACATTATTCTGAGCACACACCAAACATCTAGATATTAATAAATCTATTGTTCCAAGCATGTTAGCTATGCAAAAGAGTTTTTTCATATCTTCCTTAACCCCCCTTCGTGCACGATGTGTAACACCGTGGAACTCGCGCACGAGGAATGGAAGACAATGAGATGGCAGGCACAAACGGCCATCAGCACAATACCATAAACCATCAGAAGCAACGTAGGCACCCTGAGCTTGCTAAAAAGAGGAATCATTCGGCATGGCTGAAGCTTGCAAAGACAATAAATCTACATCGGGAATCAAAGAGCTAGCAAGAAAAGATGTATTGATCAAATCAGAAAAGAAAATCTGTTTTTGAGCTGCTTGTTTAGCAATACGATCAGCTAGCGAATTCCCTCGCACTTCCATAGAATCACCAGAAGAATGAGCCTTAGTTTTTACAATAGCAAGAGTACCAGGTAGATGGCATGCGTCTATTAAATCCTGAACAAGGGAAGAATGAGAAATTGGCTTACCCTCAGCAGAACGAAAACCCCTGGATTGCCAGATGCGGCCAAAGTTGTGAGCGATACCAAAAGCGTAACGAGAATCAGTGTATATAGTGACATCTTTTCCTTCAGAAAGAACACACGCACGAGTTAGAGCAAAAAGTTCAGCTGCCTGAGCAGATGAGAAAGGGAGAGAGTAAGCTTCAATGGTTATATCTGGCAGCGCACACACAGAATAACCACAGAGAAATTTCCCATCATATGGTTTTGAACAGGAACCATCTACAAACAAAGTGTCACCAGTTGTTAATGGAGTAGAAGATAGATCAGGACGTATACTAGTGGAGTGAATAATCTCTGAACAACAGTCATGATCTGTGTCTATTAGCGTGTCGTCCTGTGCATTGATCAAGCGTGCCAGAGCATATCCGAGGGTGTCAAAAGAAGAGGTGGTTTTTACCTCTAAGTTACTTGTAGAACACAGGATAATCTCATACCCAGACCGTCTCTGAGCCGTCATGTGTTGTGTTTGAATGTTCTGCAGCACTTGTTTAACCTGATGTGGAGAATACAGAATTAAAAGATTAGAGAGAACAATCTTTTCAGCATCTTGTACCATCACCGCACAGGCGGCCACAGCCCTGAGACAGGCAGGCAAACCTTGTGCCACAGCATCTAAAATTTTAGATAAGAAAGCACATGGTCTCATCCCCCCCCCCCCCCCCCATGCTCCTGTGCCAATACAACAGAAGCGGTGCCCCCGTGCTCATACGCATATAGATGGAACGGTTTTTGATAGTTAGGCAGGCCCAGTGCTGGAGCAGACCATAGGGCCTTTTTCAGTTCCTTGTATGCCTCAATCATGTCAGCAGTCCATGTCAGAGGCTGTTGGAGCGGATCATTGTGTGAGATGGCTGTCCTGATGCGTTTATCGTAGAATGAGCAGTCAGGAATCCACTGACGACAGTAGTTGATCAGTCCCAGGAAAGCCATGAGAGGATGTTTAGTGCTGGGACGTTTAGTGTCGAGAATAACCTGGATTCGTTCCTTTGAGAGCCCTCTTTGGCCTTGGGAGAGTTCAAAACCCAGGTATTTTACAGTGTCTCTGCAAAACTGTAATTTAGTCTTTGATACCTTGAAACCCTTCTGTGCCAGGTGTTTCAGGAAACAAATGGTGGCTTCTTCGCAGATGGCAGGCGAAGCGGCAGACACCAGTAGATCATCCGCGTAAGATAGGACAACAGAATCAATGGGGAGAGTTAGATCACCAAGTGCATCTCTTACTACAGCCGAAAAACCAGCCGGTGAATCAACACAACCCTGCGGAAGACGAGACCAGGTGAACTGCCACCCCCTGTGGGTGAAGGCGAACAATGGCTGTGTCTGCTCTTCCACAGGAACACTGAAGAAGGCAGAGCAAAGGTCGATAACAGAGAAATGCGAATGATGACAAGGTATAGAGGAGATGATGGACAGCACATCAGGCACAACAGGTGCTACAGGGATAATTGTCATTTATTTTTCTCAAATCTTGTGTAAATCTCCACGTACCATCAGGTTTCAGTACTGGATTAAGAGGTGTGTTATAAGAACTTACACATGGTTTAATAACACCCTGCTTGAGCAATGAGCTTAAAATTTCATCTATTCCTGAGGCCTTGGCCTCGGAGAGTGGATATTGTTTGATGTACACAGGTTGCAAATGTTTTAATTTAGCTTCATAAGGAACACAGTGTACTAACCTCACCTCATCCTTATGTTCAGCCCACAGACTGCTCGGCACACATTGAAGGGCAGCAGGAATAGAGCTGTTCTGTGAAGAAAGGAAACAATTATTTACACGCATATTTGTGAGGTGGGAAAAAGGAACTGAATCAGGCACTTCAACAGTGAGTTTTGCGCCAGAAAAAGTCAAGGACATGTGTAATCTGCTCATTAAATCGCGTCCTAGCAGATTAAAAGGACAATCAGGCATACAGTACAGACAAAACGATGAGAGAAATTAATTCCCTTATCTAAAGGACATGTTACAGTTACCTGAGGAGTGAAATAATTTTGTTGAGCAACCCCTTCAATTCCCACAGAGCTGATACTTTTAGTCGAGAGCGGTCCCTCATAATCACGACCTAATGACGACATTGTAGCTCCCGTATCCACCATAAAAGAGAATACAGAACCATCTATACACAATTCTATAAAGGGCAACTCATTAACCTGAGGTGACTCGAAAGTACAAAGTAACATCGCGGGGCTGGAACTCTGCGGGCATCCCTATGCATCATATGCTCCTACCTGCATCCCTGAGAAGGGATTGGGTCTATATTGCTGCTGCTGTTGTTGTGGTTGTACTCGCTGTGGTGGCTGCTGTGAAGGATTAGGAGAAAATACTTTATTAGCATCATGCCACTGATCATCATTCAATCGATTGTACACATTCTGTCCACTACGTCCCTCATCAAGGGCCTTCGTGCGACATTCACGAGCCCAATGACCTTCTTTATAACAATAATAACAATAACCAGATCTACGGGGTGCACTGTGACCCTGCAGACCTCCTCTACCTCTTCCATGGCCTCCTCTGCCTCCTCTACCCCCCTTTTTTCCGCCTCTGTGTCCTTCACTCTCCACAAACAAACATGCCACTTGTCTGTTTTCTAAAATACCGTCTCCTTCCAGTGTTCTCACACGCTCACCTAATTTTTTAATAGTCGTTGTAGAATGGTCTGACAATTGAAACTTTAAAATCTTAATGATTTCTGGTCGACAATTATTCAAGAAGGTGGTAAGGAAAAGTGGGTTAGGGTTTTCTTCAGGGAGGGGCATACCACCCAAAAGGGTCCAGGTCTCTCGAAACCTCTCCAGAAACCTGGATGTGGTCTCACTCTTTTCTTGTTTACAATTAGTTACCTGTGACAGATCCTGACTAGCTTGTTGACGTGCAAGAAGATAAGTAGTTAGCTCATCTTTTAAAAGTTTCATAGCCTCATTAGAATTACCCCAAAGAAAATCATATTCCTTCTTTTTTCGTCTCCCCCCTCCCTCTACGTCTTCATGTTTCACCACTACAGTCCATCTGTCTTTTTCAGGATCTAAACATTTTACCGTCTTTATCAAATCAGCCTCATCGTACCCATCTCCCAAAACCGACTGCAAAATAAAGCGATAATCCGCACCCACGAGCTGACAGTGCCTGGAAGCCTTTATCAGCATATCAACAAAATGCAAAGGTTTGTTGAGAGAAGGGAGCATCTTAATAATGTCCTTCAGCGTGCTTACGGATGGTGGAAGGATTTTTGGACCCTTTGGTCCCATAGAGAAAACAAACGCAGTGTTTTCTTGTCGAGGTTTGGGGCGAGACCTCTCATCCGGACCTTCATTGTCCGAGTTATCAAAATCCTCACCATCAGTATCCTCGGGATCATCCGAAAGAGGGCTTTCAGGAGTTCGTCCTGACACCTTCTTGGGAGTCTTTCCCTTTCCTGAGGCACACACTTCCGACGAAGGTGAGCACGGTTTTGTGGGTATGGGAGAGACAGGCACAGATGGGCAGCTCACAAAAGGATTAGTGGGATTCAAATTAGAAACATCAGCATCTAACCAACAAATAATTGAGAGAATTTATCCTATGTCAACATGATATGGAGGAGGGATCGGAAAGGTTGAATGAACGGGCGGCTTGAATTTAGTTTCGGATGTGACCTTTGGAATCTTTCTTCTGTATTTTAGTTTCTTTTATGTCTAAGTATTTATCCCAAAGAGCTTTCATTTCTACCCATTTTTGATAACATGAACCCATGTAAGGATAATCCCATCCTGGGTCACCCATACCCTCATATATCTGAGAGTAAGCGGAGGCTAGATATTCAGGCTTAAAAGTACCTCCGCGTGGATAGGTTAAAAATTTAAATTGTGGTTCAGTCCACCCTGATAAATTATCAAGCCAAGGTGTGGTAAAATAAGTGAGTCCACACCTATTCATCCAGTCACGCGGAACCTCTTCTGGGTCCGGCTTTGGATAAGTAGTTGTGTTCTTATTACCCATTTTATAAATGTGAATTAACCCGCGACAGAAAGAACCAATATCTTCAACAAACAACACACAATACAACAACAAAAGACAACACAAAGAGCTCAACAAAGACAAAAAAACAAAAAAGAGCGGGCAACAGAATACAGCTTCCACAGTATGCTTCAGTTCAAGGAACCTTTCAGAAGCGAGCGCGCGCTATACTGGCGTAAAAGCCACAAGACAATCCTCCCCCGTACTATACTGTATATGGTCCAGATACCAAAACCCAGGGAGCGTGCTTGGTCTATCCTTATAGAGAAAAATAAAAAAGCAGCACTCACCTGATTAGAGGTATCCCGGATAGAGCCCCCAAATTGTAAGGATTTCTTGTTTGTGCTAGACCCCGTCTAGTCAGTGCTCAGCCTGTATTTTGCTTCCCGCCTGGTACCAGGGAACCCCTCAATAATACACAAGTCCGTGATCAGTGAGACGTTCCAAGTTTATTGTGGGAGAGAGCAGTATATATAGCACACACACACACAAAGAACCAAAGAAGAGGGTGCAGAAGTGTTTACATTTGGTCCGGAATGTTTAGAAAAGATAAGGAAAAGAAGAACATAAAATTTGGGAGTAGCTCTGCATTTACGAGCGTTTAACAGTTTTACGACCTTTAACATAAACTACTATAGGATGTTTATTAAAAGTGCAGCTTGTGTCGAGGTAAGAGAAAGAAGTAACATTCTGTTCTCACGCACACAGAATATCATGAAACATACTAAAAATCAAATATTCCCTACACTTGTCCAAAACTAGACCTTATTTACTGTCTGGTGGCTTTTATAAATGTCTCTCAGGGTCTATGGACTTCAGTTCATGGATGAACTTTTGAGGATTGAGGCCCATGATTCTGAGATTTTATGTCTGGCCTACTCTCCAACAGAGACTGGTAAGTTATTCTTTTAGTTTTCAACACATTCATTAAAGTTCAACTAGAAATCAGACCAAACATTTTCTGGTAGAAAAAAATGGATTCGAACTTAATCAAACTATGATTTTGGAACATTTGGAATTTTTATTAAGCCTTGCTAATGCTGGAGTTAATGTTTTTGTTCTCTGTGTGGTGCTTTTCAAAATGCCTTGTCATTTGATGTGCTATGCTTGTTGTGACTACTAACCAAGTATAATGAGGAAGTGGCTAGTGCGAGCTGGGGAAAATACGCTGACAATAAGTGGTGTCATATTTGATATGTTCTGTTATTGGTTTCACCTATATAAACTAGCACAACAGACAATGAACCCATTTTTTTTGGCTCATAATGGCATATAGCACATGGAAAGAAAAAAAAAATCCAGTATCTCAGATAATCAAAAAAGGATTTGCAATACAAAAAAATCTGAAAAGTAAAGAAAATTAGTTTTTTGAGAACTGTCCATGTAAATTTGTATACACATACAAACTGTTTGTATCTATAGACTATATAAATAATGACATGAGGTAAAGTCACAAAGCTGGCTTTTAGTCCCTTCAGGAGTTGGAAAAATAGTAATTTAGCTTAATATAGTTAATATAATATAGTTGATTAAGTTAGTGTGCGATAATTATCTTGAATTGTAGTCGATACTGCTTAGATGAGTGCATGTATCCACATGTAGGAAGATATTGATCGCTAAAACTGGCCAGCTCTGTTAATGTATTTTGTTTCTATTAAACTATTAAAGAATCCACTCTATCTTGCTATGTCGCTGTTTAGTTACCAGTTAGCCCTTTCACCGTTTTAAATATAACTGACTTTAGAAAGTGTGCTACTTCAATTACAAGCTCTTTAAAGCTGATTACCAATAAATGTGTTGCTGTGCAGCCATTATATTTTATTTTATATATATATATATACTGCTTACAAGGGAAGCCTGTAATAGCATAGGAAAAATTATATTAATTACGTAACCACATTTTCTCCCTTAGATTTGGATCTAATGTTATTTATTTATTTAAAACTAGGCGTTCATCTATTGGCCTCAGCTGGTCGTGATCGGCTCATACGTCTGTTTAATATGGACAAAAGCTACGGTCTTATACAGACTGTTTATGTCCATTCAGCATCTGTCACGGCCATGAATTTTACAGGTAAGTAGAACTTAACTGTTTTTTTTTGTTTTCTGTTTTCTTGCTTTTGCATGTTGTAAGTGTTACAAGTTGGTCATAATATGTCAATAAAATTCATCTTTGTAGGTGTAGGTTCAAAGGTGTCTATGGTAAGCTGTGGTGCTGACAAGAGCATTTACTTCCACTCTGCTGAAAAGGTACAATACAGTAGGTTAAGCTTATTGTGTTGAGACATTTTATTTTAATGTATCTCTTGTCATGTGAGTAGATATCTTTGTTTTGCTTTAACACTATCCCATGGATGTCTCATTGCAGACTTCTCAGGAGCTGCTTTTTTTCAAGGTCCCATCACGTGGTGGAGAAAAGTACATTATATGACATGGACCTGGACGCCACACTTGCACACACACTGCCATTGCCTGCCAAGATCGTAACATTAGGTTCTGTCTGACTCTGTCTGAAACAGCTAAATGGATTAAATGGGTGATTAAAAAATAATAATAATTTCTTTATTCGCTTGCTGTTTTTCAGAGTTTATAATGTGAAGAGCGGCAAGATGAAAAAGTGCTTTAAAGGCTCCTTGACTGATTGCCCAGTGCTTAAGGTGTGTAGTAGGTTGTGAGGTTTATAGAATAAAAGAGCAACGGGGAAAAGACCTTTTATTTTCCTCCAAACAAGTCAGCATTGACCTTAGCACTCCAAACATTAGTCATTACTAGGGATGTAACGGTATCAAAACTTCACGGTACGGTAATACCTCGGTATGAATGGTACGGTATTTATTGAATCATTTACAGGAAAAACAAAACTAATGAAGAGACTCGAAAAAAGTGCCAGAAGTGTTTATTAAACAGTTTAAATGAACACTGAACACATCAATGGCATACAAATTAGCCATCTACCTGTAAACTTTGAAACAAACTTTTTTTACGTGGTTTAATAATTTTGTTATTAAAATTGAAAAATTAAAGTTTCAATTTAGTATTCTTGAATACTTTTAGTATTCTTTAGTAAACTTGAAAATAGCAGCCTACTTATTGCAGCTGGCCCATGTGCTGAATGAGGATTTGACAACACTCACCTCATTCACTCACTTATTCAGATAGAGACAGGATTTATTTTTTTCCTTTCTCATTTCTATTCAGAGAGAAACCGACATGACTCGATAAAACTATAGGTCTTCTGAGAAAAGTTTGCTCAGGCGAATGGAGCGAACGGGAGGTAGCGGGAACTACAATTCCCATCAGCCCAGGCGTCACCATCATCCTTTGCGGTCTGTTGTTGCTACAGATCCACGATAGTTTTATCGTCATGCCACCACGGTATTATCGAAAGAAATTATTGCGGTACGACGGTATTTACGATACCGTTATATCCCTAGTCATTACTGATTTCTGAAAATTCAGTAAAGAATTTGAGGTTATTGAGGTTAATGTGATGCATTTCTTTATTTTGCACTGAATTCAGCAGCTTAAAACTTAATTCAACACTGAATTATAATACTGTAAGGCTTTTTGACTGAAAATCGTAATAATAAGCTTCAGTGTTGAATTAAGTATACTATTTGCCACTTATCAATTAATATTAAGTGCTGAATGACCAGTTGAAAACAGAAGGGTGTAGTCTCTGATGTTTGCATTGTACTGTACTGTACACTGATCAGAACCCGAGTTATATTGTTCAAGTCGACTTCGTGTTATCCAGTTTTTACCCATTAAGGAAGTTGTGATGCACATCATTGCCATCATTAACTTTTTCAGCAATTTGTCCCATGCACATCATTGATTTTGGACACCTATGACCCGTCACTGGATCGCCAGTTGTCCTTATTTGGACCACGTTTTGTAGATACTAACATACCTGCATACCAGGAACACCCCACAAGAACACAAGATTTGCGCTGCTCTGACCCAGTCATATAAACATTACAATTTGGTCTTTTATCAAAGTCTCTCAGATCCTTAAGTTTGCCCCTTTTTATTTTTTTGATGTGTCCGATTCCTTGACTAGTGCCAGTGTAATGAGATGTTGCACTGTTATTTACAGTGGTTTTAATGCCATGGCTGAGCAGTGTGTGATGACTAAATCAAGGTGTTGTATGCATATCTCATACAAATAAAAGCTGAAAGTGATTCATGAACCAAACAAATGGTGATTAATCAAATGCAGATTTATTTCATTCTGTTTGTTCAAATCACACTGTATCAAGTATTATCAAGTCCTTTCAAGTATTAGTGCATATTATTAATTACTGTATATATTTATTTATTGGTCATTTTGTTTAACTTGCCCCTTATCTACTTTCAGGTTCAACTAGATCCTTCCGGGATGTTCTTGGCCACCAGTTGCTCAGATAAGAGCATTTGTGTTTTTGATTATGAGACTGGAGAATGTGTGGCAACCTTATTTGGGCATTCTGGTGACTTTTATTATTTTATTTTTTTAAGAAAAGAGAAAAAGTACCCTGAATACATTCAGTATTCATAAAGTTCATTTGGTTATAAATTTGTATCTCTTTCCTCTTTCTGTACAGAACTTGTGACTGGCATGAAATTTAGTCCAGACTGCAAGCATTTAATCACCGTCTGTGGCGATAGGTATTAATCCATGCTGCTCTTTCTTTTCTTTTTAATTCGTTTTTCCCTGTCAAACAAGGAAGTTTTACTTACTTGGTTTTATGTGATGTTGAATTTATTGCCATTAATACCTAATTGTATTAAATATTTTGCTGTATTTGTCATAAGAATACAACACATGGAGTCTTTTGTATACTATATTGGACCCTTTAAATTCCCTTTAAAAGGTCAATGTTGTAATCAGTTTCTTTCTGTTGGGTGATGTGTTTGATAGCTGTGTATTTGTCTGGCGGCTTTGCGCATAAATGACTAACTTGATGCGAAAGAGACTGGCAGAGAGGAAAAGGAGAGCAGGAATGAGGAACTTGAACAGAGTTGCTTGCAAACAACAAACCATTAGGTACTACTCAGTACAACTTCCTACTTGCAATGCATTCCTATTTAAATGCTGCTACCCTCTAGATAAATGATCACTCGTGTGTACCTTGGATCTAAAAAGGGGTCTAGACTAATTGTCTTTTTGCCATTTTCTCGTAAAGGAGAGAAACCTACATTTCTGTACCATGCAGTGTAGTGGCTCAACCAAAAGAGGGAGAAACGAACAGCTTGCTGGAGCAAAAGGAGGATCCTGATGATCCCAAGACACCGGCCAGGCTAGACACTACTACAGGTTAATGGATACAAATTTAATTCTACTGCTACTTTTGTATAAGGGTTCACAAGTCATGGGTCAGTATGTACCTTGATTTTAAATCAAAGTTCACTGGTTTGTGTACAGGGGGGGAAAAAACAAACATAGGATTTCTTTTTATTCATTATGAACTAATGTAAATACCCGGCAAAACCTTTTATATAGATTTAACTTGTAAACATGTACAATCTTATCATAAACGGTGGCAAACATGCTGTTATTTCCTGAACACACAAGGAATGCACATAGATTCACCTTTACATTTTCTAAAAACATGTCTATGTAGTCATGTTCAAAAGTTAGTACCCCCCCCCCTTTAATTCAATAAAAAAAATGTCATTTTCAAATCAACCCCAATGAACTGAAGCAAACAAAGATTACTTTAAGTTATTGCTACTAATGGTGATTCTACAAGCTGTTGAATTACCAGGGGTTTCTTCTTAATTTTTACTTTTTTTTCCCCCACCATACCATTATGTTGTTTCTTGGGTTGCCTAATACTGAGACTTGCTACGATCAGATTATTTTTATGTTTTTCATTCAAGTTGAAACAAAACAAGGCATTAAAATAATTTCAGATCAGGTAATTTAAAATATTAAAGTTTTGTTTTTTTTAAACCAAATTACAAAAGAAAATTCACTTTTGCAAAATATGAAATTTTTTAGATGCATCATATATGTAGTTTTAGGGAAAATAAATGTATATCGTAGGACATTTTAATTTATATTAACTGAATTAATCCAGAAAATCAGCAATAGTTAAACAAAAAAAACCTGTGGTTTCAGTACACATACCGTTAGACCACTTAATGGGACTCCTACAATATGTGCTCTGGTGTTCTGCTATTGTTGCTATAGATTTTAATGGTCCTACTTGGGTTGGGTTAGGTTTAACTTGGCTTGATAAATTTTGAGTATAGATTTTAATATACGTATTTAACTTTTATTACATAAATATAACTTTTCTATACAATCTGATATTTTTGTTCTCTTTGACAGCAATCCCTTTGTAATTTTGAGTCAGATGTGTATCGATTAACCAACGATGTTTTTATTTACTTCAGAGAATCTGGATATCATTATGCCACAGACCAATGGCCGGCTCCCTATGTGGGCTCGAAGATTGGTATGTTCCTTAAATTGATTTTGTTAGGAAAATATTTCATAAAAAAATGTTACCAGACATGTATAAATCTTAGATAAAAATAATACAGTCCTTCAATGCACATGGGTTATTGTTGACGTGTATATGAAACCATGAAGACAATCATTACTGCAACTTTGTACAAAGATCATCTAAAATTGTAATAAGGGAAGCGTTTAAAAGAATGTTTATCACAATGTGTGTAGGGTGCTGGAGTTGTGAGCAATAGCAGTGTGGACCCAGAGAGAGTTCCTCAGTACCAGCCACAGGGGCGCTGGGCTGCACATGCCGATCCATTCGCTATTCGCTCAGTACTGGAGACCAGGAGTCTTCTCGTGGACTCTCCCAGACAAGCAGGAGATAATGCGGATATATGTGTAGAAGATAAGGAGGTACAAGAAGCGGACTTTCACCCTCAGAGCCTCGACAGTCTTTTAGATGAAGAAGTTGTTGGAGGTGATCTCGATGAGGAAGAGACTGAAAGGGTTTGTAGTGGAGTTAAATAGTTAATTTATTATACAACATTTTATATACAAGAATTTTATATATACAGACCATGTCCTGTCTTCAAAGGATGCATACATGTTTAGACACTTACACAAGCATAACCTACTTTTGTGTACATGTTCCCTAGGTGTCTGAACAATTTGGTTCTGTCCTTCAAGACACAGACCTCAGCTCTTCAGAAATCAATGACTATGTTCTGTACCCAGCCAACAGCACTGCTCTGTCCACCATAGGAGAGGGGTAAGTCCCTTAAAACAGCGTACAGACAAAACATTTAATTTATTACTCTGATTTTTAAGAAGTAATTCAGTACATTCTAATTAATATTTAAAAAAAGCTGTTTTATAATATAATTTTTTTAATGCTTTTTTTCATTTGAAATGTGTACTCCATAGAGGTACTTTAAAATCCCTTTCTTTTTACAAAACTTTAACAGTCATAATACATTTTGATGTCAGGATTGTGCACTACAATGACACTTGTTGATGAATGTCTTATGTTGTCAAGTGAGACTTGCTATGAGTGCTGCATTGCAATTTCACCTATTCCAGCTTTAACTCTCTTCATCCGCTATAGTTTTTTGACCCCGTACACATGTGCATTAGTTTTGTAATACTTCCTGTCATACTGGACAGAGTTACATAACTAACTACTTCTGATGAACATTCCTGTGCAATTATTGTAGGGAGTTTGATGTGAAGGCACTTTGTGAAGATGTTGAAATTGACCCAGAGGAAGAGGAGCTGAGTCCTGACAGTGCCTGCTCAGCTGAGAGTGACCCGGCGCATAGTGATCAGGCACATGACCGTGAGTTACTAACACACAGAGTTGTCATATAGTCAGTGTTGACACTGCAGATAGATGCCTACATCAGTCTATATTGGAAAAGTCTTAACACGATAATTCTGTAATAATATAATTTAAGCAAGTGTCATTCCTTATAACATGACGCTTTAAATCTAATTTAAAAAACAACTTTTGGTTACTGATAAATGTATTATATACGATATGATGTACATTTGTTTGAATATGTTGTGCATTTTAGAAGACACCGACTCTCTGTCAGGCAAGCTCCATGGGGAGTTCTGGAGTGGAAGAAGAGGAAGATGAAGAGCCTGCAAATCTCCTGCCCCAACACTACGACTCTTCATCAGTGGGAAATAATGGTACTTCTGCATTCTGACTAATGTTTCAGTGCTTAAGATTACGTGGTGTTTGTTTTAAACTGTATTTGTTTCATTTAGGTCTGGGAGTTGTACTTTTTGTATCAAAGATAGCATACAGCAGCATTTTACTTTTCTCGTGAAGCCAAAGAAGTTAACTGCAAAGATTTAATAAACTTTTCATGATATATTAATACTAGAGTTTATTAATATAGTGTGGTCATGAAATTAAAATTGTTACTTTGGTAACTATTTTCATAGAAAAGTTTAATACAGACCTTCGCAATCTGTCGCCTTCCAATGAGAACTTCCTCAACCCTAGGCTAAGCCTTTCTACTCGTTTCCTCTCGCGCTTTCAGAGCCGCATACGGTGAGTGAAAGTAGTGGTTACTTTTGACCTTCTTAAAGTTCTAACCTTGTAAATATGCAAACTGATATTTAGGTAGATTCACTGCAAGCACCTAGTTGTGCAAGTAAATAATAATTTTTTTTTTTTTCACTTTTGGGACGTTTAGGGTGAAGGTCTAACATATATTGATTATATGTTGAAAGTTGAATATGTTGTCGTCTTGTTCCTGCAGTGGTACTGTGTCAGGAAGCAGCGGTATGTGCAGACCTGGAGTTCGCCTGCCTAGTATTCCAGATGAGTCCAGCAGTAGCATAAGTGGGACAGAGGTATTGTTTGTGTGTGCAGATGCAGTATATATGGGGATGCATGTGTGCGTGTACTGAGATTGGACAAGTTTGCCTTCAGAACTGCCCACTGTGTAGATTCAACAAGGTCCTATAAACATTCCTTTGAGTGTCATTTACGCATATATATTTGTCAGTTACACCCACATAATAGTTACACCAGTGGTTCTCAAACTTTTTCTGTCATTCCCCACTTAAGGGGCTGAGCGAATTTTCAAGCCCCGCTTGTCAACAAAATAATAACGAAATCGGCCAAGTTTACTGTTTATTGAAATATAAATTCCTAAACCAATAAGATCAAACAACACCAAGTTAAAAACAGATAAAATACACGTGCAATTGTTATAAAAGGCTTACGTTGTCACTTATCTTTGCATAATTGACCCCATGTTTATTAGCTGCTCAGCAATCGTTTGTAGTTTTTTTGCACTGGCCAATTCTGTATGTAACTTTGAATGAAGCCACTTGTGCTTTGCTGTCCACTGATTCAGATTTTACCATGCGATTCTCCTGCTGTCTGTATTCTGCCAGCTTTCTTTCAAAGACGTCCAGTGGTTTATTAACGTGACTGGAGTGTGTTGTCTCTAAGTGTCTTCCTAATTTGTTGGGTCTCATGAGGTCTGCTGCTAGCGGTTTAAGACACAAAACACACACGAGTCTGTCCTCTGCCCCCACCATCACCACCATGAATCCAAGCTGAAGATAGGCTTCATTAGGGGGGGTGATATAACCAAAATCTTCTATCACGGTAGAAGCAATTTTCTAACTCAATAATGATATATATCACAATATAGCGATTTGTATCTGAAAATGCATAAATAAAAATGAAAACACAAAGAAATTGTTTTACATAATTTCATTTTTTTATGTAATTTTATTTAAACTGTGAATTGCTGAGGTTTGCCGCATTTTTTTTACTTTGGCCATATTCGATTTGTATTTCAGATGATAGAAAAGGTTTGACGTGTTTCCACCACTTGTTAAAACAGTGCACTTGTGACCCTTCCAAATCACGTTCGTCTCATTCGTATCACTTTTCTTATACCCGAACCAATTCCACACCACAGACGAGGCAGCTTTTTTTCTTTACAATCTCCTCGTTGTTGGTTTTGTCACATGTAAGTAAACTCACTGCTGCTGCAGCGTCTTCTTCCATTGTCGAAGTGGATGTGAAGCCAAACACATCAAAAGTGGGACGAAACTGCGGCACCCGATTGAACCAAATATCTGCACAAATACAGTGCAGCGCGACTATCTGGATAGCGCAGTGATGATCTGGTTTATTCACTCAGCGCCGCTCGAATCACAAACCTGCGTGACTCACTGTGTTTTATTTAAAATGTCAGGACTGTTTAATATTGTTTCCGCCTTGCCATGCCTGGATTGTACGTGCGCATCCCAGCGGGGTAAAATGTATTTTGATGGTCGGCGCGGTTTATTTCTGTCAGAGTCGCGCAGCGCTGCCCAGTGGCTCACGCAGGTTTGTGATTCGAGCAGCTGCTCAAGTTTGTCCGACGTTAAACCGTTATTGTTCCACTATGGTTCCACTTTTTCTCCCGGCCCACAACTGATGTTATTTTAAATGTACTTGTATTAATGATCCATTTATTTGTGTGAGATTGTTTAGTTTTGAGCGTACGCTCTTCATTATCAATAAAGAAAAGCATGAATTAGAATAGGTACTTTCCTGTTTTTCCTCCCGTTCATTGCGCCCCACCTGTCATGTCTGTATTCCCCACTAGTGGAGCGCGCCCCACACTTTGAGAACCACTGAGTTACACGCATATAATAATGTGTGTATGTATGTGTAAATATGTGTGTGTGTAAAACAGACTTTTGAGCTTTAGAAATTATTTCATTTTGTGATTGTCTTTCTGTTCTCTTTTTTTTTTTTTTTTTTTTTTTTTTTTTTTTCCCCTCCCCCCCCCCAAGGAAAATTCACAAGTAATTCGCAAGACCTGTAATTCAGATGCCATGAGATGTGATCAGATGAAAAGTGGTAAGGCCTTTGTTTAAAACAATTATTTGTATGGTGTTGACCTATTTTTAAAATGGTCAATGGTTGTGTTTATCAGTTTTTATAATCAATATTTTGTTTGTTCTTTTTATAAATTAGGTGAAGCATTCATTTCCCAAAAGGATGACAATGGTAATCCAGGCATATTTGTCCCCAAATCTGACATGACTTTCGATAACCCAATATCCACCTGTCTGAGTGATGGGGATATTACCAGTGCCAAGACTGAATCTACTAGTGAGAAAATCATTGTGTCTTCTGAGCAGGGAAATAATAATGGAAGTGAGAGGCCCCGGATTTCCTTGTTGTGTAATAAATCCGTTAGGGTGATTGAGGCTAGAGGCTGTTGAGGAGGAAGGTTTTCCTTACCATCTTCAAAGACACATTCTCAAATTCCACCACTTACTCCGGCAACTCCTGCTCTGCATAATCTCACTGCCTCCTGCACTACCATCCTCCACTTGGACCCGTCTTCCCCAGTACCATCTGGTGCTTTGAAAAGCCAGGTGGAGTCTATTAATTCTTTTATCCACTATTTATTGTGTTTTTTAAAGTGACTTTATTGTTTTTGCAATATGAGATTATGCAATAAGTCACTTTTATACGATATTAAATACACATACACTAAGCATTAAGTGTGTGTGTGTAATTCAAAAACACTAATGGCATATGTAGAAATAATGCCAGGATCCATTGGTTAAAAGACGGAGCTCAAAACAGGTTTATGTTGTGCTGGCCATGTTATTTATTATATAACGTGTCTTCAGTACATTTGACGTGTCTTCTGAAACCCTTTCGTGAGTTCCAGTGTGCTTAAGTTCCAGTTTTAAGAGAGAATAGAAAGTTAGGTCTTTGGATTTTCTAAGATTATCGATATTAAATCTCAAATTGAATATTCCTGATTAATGTTGGTGAATTGATGCCTTTGATCATTTTATTAATCTTTTGACTTGAAGTTTTTTTGGTGGTATGAAGGTTTTCTAAAAACAAACTTTTTTTAACAATAAGAATTGTTAATCTTTGTATCTTTTAAAAATGTCAAGTAGTTTAGATTTCTAGGGTTCTTTTGGTAAATACTGTTGTACTTGCTATTAGGACGATTGACGTAATAAATGAGTTTTAATTCATTCTTACATTCTACTTCTTATGACCGTGTGATTAGATATGACAACAACTTAGACAAATGCATGAAAACAACTTGCATAACTGCTTTGTCCTTCAGATGAGACTAAATCTGCAGGAATGTAAGGAAATTGTGAATATCCTCCAGCACACCATGCATAAAGCAGCTAGCATTTACAGCAAAGTGAGTTCAATTCAATTCAATTCAATTTTATTTATATAGCGCTTTTAACAATGGTCATTGTCTCAAAGCAGCTTCACAAAAATTTAAGAAATTTAACAAAAAAAAAAAAAAAAAAATATATATATATATATATATATATATATATAGAATAATTATATATAAAATAATAAATAAATAAATAAAATTATAATAGAAAATAAATAAATAAAAACAAATAATAATAATTATAGAAAAGAAAATAATTGGAAGTGTGGATGTGTGAGAAAAATGTGCAGATAATAATGAGACGAATGAATGAAATTTCTCTGATGAGCAAGCCAAGGGTGACGGCGACGGTGGCAAGGAAAAACTCCCTGAGATGGCATTAGGAAGAAACCTTGAGAGGAACCAGACTCAACAGGGAACCCATCCTCATTTGGGCGATAACAGAAATGATATAACATCTTGTGTGTTGTGCAGGTGAAAATTCAATATGACAGAAATTATTTAAATTTGTCATGAAGACCAGTTCAGCATAGGGACGAGTCGGTAGGTGCAGAGGGCAGATGAGGTCTGGATCACTGGAAGCACAGGAGCAGCATGTGTAGCTCCAACCATCATAAAGCTGAATCCAGTTGGAGCTGGTCCTTCTCTGGATGCCTCAGGAACCTCGCAGGGTCGGCCTTTGTCTACTGAAGCTGGCAAAATCTCCCGATGCCTCGGGATGGGTAGAGAAATACAGAACAGATGGGGAGAATTAGCGTAGTTGCCATTCGGTATAGGTGTACTGGAGTATGAGTACTGGGATGAGTTATGTGTATGCCAGATTAAAAAGATGCGTCTTGAGTCTACTTTTGAACTGAGAAACCGTGTCTGCTCCCCGAACACTGTCTGGAAGGCTATTCCAAAGCTTTGGAGCTAAATATGAAAAAGCCCTACCCCCTTTTGTAGATTTTGAAATTCTGGGAACTACCAGAAGTCCGGAGTTTTGTGATCTTAAGGCGCGTGGTGGATTGTAGCGTATCAGAAGACTGGTTAGGTATGTGGGAGCTAAACCATTTAAGGCCTTGTATGTAAGTAATACTATTTTGTAATTTATTCTAAACTGAACAGGTAGCCAGTGCAGGGATGATAATATTGGGGTTATATGATCATATTTTCTGGATCTAGTGAGAACCCTGGCAGCTGCATTTTGGATTAACTGAAGCTTGTTTATTGAGGATGCAGGACAACCACCTAGTAATGCATTACAATAGTCCAGTCTGGAGGTCATGAATGCATGAACTAGTTTTTCTGCATCAGATACGGATAAGATGTTCCTAAGTTTAGCAATATTTCGAAGATGGAAAAAGGCTGTTTTTGTGATATTTGAAATGTGATTTTCGAAAGACAAGTTACTGTCTAATATTACTCCCAGATCTTTTACTGCTGAGCTGGTAATAACAGTACATCCTTCTAAGCGCAAGCTGAATTGTGAAAGCTGTTGTGTGCTGGTTTTTGGGCCAATAAGTAATATCTCTGTCTTATCTGAATTTAATAAAAGAAAGTTATTGGTCATCCAATCTTTTATGTCCTGGACACACTCAGTTAATCTAGACAGCTTAGTTATTTCGTCTGGTTTAGTTGAGATATATAATTGGGTATCATCAGCATAACAATGGAAACTAATCCCATGTCTTCTAATGATGTTACCCAAGGGAAGCATGTATATTGAGAACAACAGAGGTCCTAAAACTGACCCTTGTGGGACCCCATATTTCACTGGCATTATACCAGACGGTTCTCCATTTAGATCTACAAAATGGTAGCGATCAGACAGGTAAGATCTAAACCATTTTAGTGCCTGTCCCTGAATACCTATATAATTTTGTAAGCGATCTATGAGAATATTATGATCTATAGTGTCGAATGCAGCACTAAGATCAAGCAGGACTAGCAATGAGATGCAGCCTTGGTCTGAAGCTAAAAACAAGTCATTTGTAATCTTAACTAGTGCAGTTTCTGTGCTATGATGGGGCCTGAAACCTGACTGAAATTCTTCAAGGATGTTGTTATCCTGCAAGAATGTGCAAATTTGAGCTGATACTACTTTTTCTAGTATTTTTGATATGAACGGGAGGTTTGAAATCGGTCTGTAATTTTTTATTTCATTCGCGTCTAAATTAGATTTTTTAAGAAGCGGCTTAATAACTGCTAACTTGAAAGGTTTAGGGACGTGACCTAGATGTAATGAAGAATTAATAATGTTTAGGAGTGGCTCTCCAACCGTAAGCATCACTTCTTTTAAAAATCTGGTTGGGATTGGGTCTAACAGGCACGTTGTTGATTTAGCCGAGGTGATGAGTTTATACAGCTCTTCCTGTCCTATACCTGTAAAGCAGTGAAAATCTAAATGTGAAGCTATAGGCTGAACTGGATCGTGAGATACTATTAGAGGTTGAACCTCCATTATTTTCTTCCTGATATTATTGATTTTTTCATTAAAGAAGTCCATAAAGTCTTCACTTCTAAACTGTGATGGGATACTCTCTGCGGGCATCTTAGGTTTTGTTAGGCGAGCCACTGTACTAAATAAGAACCTGGGATTGTTTTGGTTTCTTGCTATCAGTTGTTAGAGCCTGTCTATAGCTGCACATACTGTCTTTATATGCAATTCGAAAGACTTCTAATTTAGTTTTCCTCCATTTTCGCTCGAGGTTACGGGTTGCTCTCTTTAGGGCGCGAGTATGACTGTTGTACCACGGTGCCAATGTTTTATCTCTGACTTTTTTTAATCTGATGGGAGCAACAGTGTCTAATGTACTGGTAAAAATAGTGCCCATGCTTCTAGTCACTTCATCTAGATCATCTGCATTTAGGGGTCTAATAAGAAATTGGGACAGATCCGGCAGATTACTTGTGAATCTGTCTTTAGTGGTGGGATTCATATTTCTAACAGATTGATAACGTGGGGAGACACAGCTAATCTGTTCTACGGGTAGAGTATATGTCAGGAGGTGATGATCTGTGATATCATCACTTTGAGGTATGATCTCTATATTAGAGACATCTATATCATGGGATATAATTAAATCTAGCGTATGATTAAAGCGGTGAGTTGCTCCAATTATATTTTGCTTAACCCCAAAGGAATTTAATAAATCCATAAATGTGAGTGCTAAAGTGTCGTTAGCATCATCTACATGAATGTTAAAGTCTCCTACTATCAATACTTTGTCAGAGTTAACCAATAGGTCTGATAGCAGATGTCCAAATTCTTTAAGAAAATCGCCATATGGCCCCGGGGGTCTGTACACGGTGGCCAGGGTAAAATATAGCAAGGGTTTATTACGTATTTCATTTAGTGCAACATTAATGATAAGCACTTCAAATGAATTAAACCTGGGCCTTATTTTCTGGGTAACAGTGAGTACATCATTGTAGATAGTGGCGACACCACCACCGCGACCAATTAGACGGGGCTCGTGCTTATAGAAATATCCTGACGGAGTAGACTCATTCAGACCAAAATATTCATTTGGTTTAAGCCAGGTTTCAGTGAGACAGAGTGCGTCAAGGCAATAATCTGAGATAATTTCATTAACAATAAGTGCTTTAGGCGCAAGGGATCTAATGTTGAGTAGTCCAAACTTTAGAGGTGGATTTTGACTACTTATTTTGCCTTTTTCTGGTTTTATGGTTATCAGATTGTTTCGGGCAAATTTAACAAATTTATTCTTTTTTCTCAGTATTCGGGGAACAGACACAGTTTCTATAGGACAAGCTATGTGTGTTCGTCTATCACTACGTTGAGTTGTGATGTGTCTAATATGTTTGGAATCTACAGTATGACTTACCGCCAGTCAGATGGTTCGTAGTGTTCTGGAGATGTTGTCAGAGAGGACCGCTGCTCCAGCTCTGCTAGGGTGTAGGCCATCGGTGTGATAGAGCCTAGGACGCTCCCAGAAAACATTCCAGTTATCAACAAAGCGTAATTTCTGTTGTTGACACCAAGATTGTAACCATTCATTAAAAGCAAATAATCTACTGAACTTCTCGATTCCTCGCTGAAATGTGGGAAGCGGTCCAGATACGATGATCCTTGTCGTGGGTGATGTGCTGCGGACCTTCTCGACCAGGCTCCTGAAGTCCTTCTTTAGGATCTCCGTCTGCCTCAGCCTGGTGTCGTTCGTGCCGGCATGAAGAACCACAGCTCCAATGTTCTTCCTCAGGGCAGCAGGCACCTGTGCAGCAACATCAAGAACACGTGCACCAGGTAAACAGCGTGTGTGCACCTTACCTTTAGCCGTGGTAGCACGCACGTGACGAACGATGGAGTCTCCGATGACCAGGACGTCTTGTGCCGTCTCGCGGAGAGGAGCGAAGCGGTTTTGGGTCGAGATGTCGAAGACGGGTGGTGGTGGTGGAGGGGGAGAGGTCCTCGCCCGGGGCTTGGCGTGCTTCTTCCGCCGCTCCTGTATCCAGGGTCCGTGGTATCCCGGCGCCGGGGTGTAGGAACACTGGGCGGGCTGCGTCCTTGGTGTGTTGGACCTGGGCAGAGAAACACGCGGGGTTGAGGTTGTAGGAGAATTCTCACGCCGAGAATTTACCTGGGACAGATGAGCGTCGGTCTGCGTCGATTCAAGCGTGGCTTTCCGCTGCTGTAACCGGGCCAGCTTCACCTGTAGCTCACGGATCAGCTTCTCCACGGCCTCCACCTCCAAATCCACCGAGTGCAGCTCCAATGTCTCCTCACCTGCACTCAGAGGCAGAATCACAACCGACATGGTGTCTAAACACGGAAAATAATCGGTGTGAGGAAGCGAAAATAAGCTTTACAAACAAACAAACAAACGTGATAGCTGGGCTAGCGATGCTAATGCTAATTAGCGATGCTAATGTCGGCTAAAAGCGGTGTGCTGCAAAACAATTAAAAGTTAACGATATAACACGCGTTTCGAGTAAATATATTATAAGATACTTATCCGTTTTATGTACACTCTTCGTAAGGGGACGAAAAAGTTTAAAAGTTGGTCAGTATGGTGGAGCTCGGAAAAAAGCAGCTTCTCAGCGTCCTCGTACGGAGGAAGTGACGTCAGCCACCACAAAATACCGCCAACCGAGTTCACACCGACAGGCTTTTGAAAACGGGCTGATTTCAGAAGGGGCATCTTATATTATTAAATTAAAAGAAAATCGCTGGGCGGCTCTTTATCACTGTAGAGTGGTTGTGTACACCCTCTCCTAACACACAATGCAGTCCAAACAGCTTGAAAAAGTCCATGTAGCACTGTAGGTGCCCTTTAAAAAATGCATATTTACCAGTAAGAGAGTCCGAAATTGCCATGATTTGGTACTTTAAACCTTTACCAGTCCCTGTTGCTGCCTTGGGGTTCAGTTCTACCATGAATGAATGTTTCTCAATAACTGGGAGTTAAGTGCTTCTTTCTCTTGACTTGGTCCACTTAATCGCCTGGAACTCCTATATATATATATATATATATATATATATATATATATATATATATATATATATATATATACTATTTTCTCAAAAGTGTTTGCTCACCTGCCATCACATGCATATGAACTTGAGTAACATCAAATTCTTAATCAATAGGGTTTAATATGATGTTGGCCCACCCTTTGCATCTATAATAGCTTGAACTCTTCTGGGAAGGCTTTCAAAAAAGGTCAGGAGCGTGTTTGTAAACTAACTTACAAGGTGAATATTTGAGTGGCCATGGGCTACTGTCTTTTTTTATTTATTTTTTGTTTGATGTGGATTTGTATTGACTTGAATGGCGTGTCTAGGGCGGGTTTTAGTTTTCTGGTTGCAATGTAAGGAAATTCAGGCTAGATTGTTCTAGCACCATCAGAAGTGGCACAAGCTTTTACGTTAGTGTTCATTGATTTAAGTATTGGTTGACTTCAAGTTTTCAATAAATGAAAAATAACCATCAGCCAAGTGTTGACCATCTTTCTGATGTTTATGGGAATTTTTGACCATTCTTCCAAGACTGCATTTATGAGGTCAGATACTGATGTTGGACGAGAAGGCCTGAACCACAGTCTCCGTTCTAATTCATCCCAAAGGTGTTCTATCGGGTTGAGGTCAGGACTCTCTGCAGGCCAGTCAAGTTCTTCTACAACAACTTGCTCATCCATGTCTTTATGGACCTTGCTTTGTGCACAGATGAACAGTTCCAACATGAACAGGAAGGGACCATCCTCAAACTGTTCCCACAAAGTTGGGAGCCTGAAATTGCCAAAAATATCTTAGTATACTGAAGAGGATGGAAATGGCCATAGTGAATATTTTCTTCCAGAAGATGCAGGAACATAGGGTGACATAATGCCTCTTTTCCACTGCATAGTACGGCACAGCACAGTTCAGTACAGCTCACTTCGGTTCGGCTCGGTTTGTGCTTCCACTGCAGTTTAGTAACGCTTTAGAGTGGGCGGGATTATTCACGTGTCGTTATAGTTGCGGTGTCTCTACTGCCATGACATCATCGTAGACGCGCCACAAACAAACACACAACAATGGAGCATATCGACGGCATGGTGTTCTTCATTCTCGGCATGTGGATGTTTTTAACAGCGATGACAGCCAAAGAAAATTTTTGGCTAATATAAAAAGGTGCGTCCGATCCTTCTCTGGCTGTTTCTAAATATTGCGTTTCTGTTGTGTCTCGTGTCGCAAGCTCAGTGACGCAGTAATGACGATTTTCCCCCGGCCAATCAGTGACCAGCAGAATTTACACGTCACGTTTTGGTAACGGTTCGGCGCGCTTGGGACCTCGGCTGAGGTGGTACTAAAAAAAGGACCAGGTACCAGGTACTGTTCCCAGTGGAAAACCCCCCGAAAGTGAGTTGAACTGAACCGTGTCGTGCCGTACTATGCTGTGGAAAAGCGCCATAAGAGTGGAGGCAGAAGCACTCAGGTAAACTACATCTTGTGTAGACGTTGTAATCTGAAAGAGATTAGTGACTGCAAAGTGTTAGTAGGGGAGAGTGTAGCCAGACAACACAGAATGGTGGTGTGGAAGGTGAAGAGGACAAAGGCAGAGCAGAGGAGAAAGTGGTGAAAGCTGAGCAAGGAAGAATGTTGCATAGTCTTCAGGGAGGAGTTGAGACAGGCTATGGGTGGTCAGGAGGTGCTTTCAGTTGACTGGACAACAACAGCCAATGTGATCAGGGAGACAGGTAGGAGGGTACTTGGTGTATCATCAGGAAAGGGAAAAGTGGACAAGGAGACTTGGTGGAACGAGGAAGTCCAGGAGTGTATACAGGGAAAGAGGCTAGCTAAGAAGAAGTGGGACACTGAGAACTGAAGAGAGTAGACAGGAGTACAGGGAGATGCAGCGTAAGGTGAAGATAGAGGGTGCCAAGGACAAACAAAGAGCATATGAGGACTTGTATGCTAGGCTGGACAGTAAGGAGGGTGAGGTGGATCTGTACAGGTTGGTGAGGCAGAAAGATAGAGATGGGAAGGATGTGCAGAAAGTTAGAGTGATTAAATATAGAGATGGAAGGTATGGAAGTTCTTAGGAGAGGTGGCAGTAGAGTTTCTGACTAGCTTGTTTAACAAGATCTTCCTTGTTCTTAAAAATCCTCTCACTCTCCAAGATGTGCAGAGCTGTGGTAATTACAGAGGAATAAAGCTAATGAGCCATAAAATGAAGCTGTGGGAAAGGGTAGTGGAAGCTAGGTAGAGGTGAGCATTTGTGAGAAGCAACATGGGTTTATTCCTAGAAACAGTACATCAGATGCAGTATTTGCTTTGAGGATGCTGATGGAGAAGTACAGAGAAGGTAATAAAGAGTTGTAACAAATTGTGTCTTTGTAGATTTTGAGAAAGCGTACGACATGGTGCGGAGAGAGGTGCTGTGGTGTTGTATGAGGAAGTCTGGAGTGGCAAAGAAATATGTTAGAATGGTGCAGGATATGGATGAGAGCTGTAAGACAGTGTTGAGATGTGCTGTTGGTGTGACAGAAGAGGTGGAGGTGGGTCTCCATCAAGGATCAGCTCTAAGCCCCTTTTTGTTTGCTCTGGTGCAACGGAGAAACGGAGAGTGTGGAAAGGAGGAGAAGAGGCAGGTACAGGCAGGTTGGAATGGGTGGAGACAAGTGTCAGGTGTGTTGTGCGATAAAAGTATCAGTGAGAATGAAAGTAAAGGTGTACAGGACAGTGGTGAGACCAGCGATGCTCTACAGCTTAGAGACAGTGGCACTGAAGAAAATACAGGAGACAGAGCTGAAGATATTGAGGTTCTCTTTGGGAGTGAAAAGGATGGATTGGATCAAGAATGAGTTCATCAGAGAGACAACCCATGTGAGATGTTTTGGAGATAAAGTCAGAGAGGACAGATTGAGGTGGTTTGGACATGTTCAGAGAACAAAAAATTCAAAAAATTAGCATATTGTGATAAAGTTCATTATTTTCTGTAATGTACTGATAAACATTAGACTTTCATATATTTTAGATTCATTATACACAACTGAAGTAGTTCAAGCCTTTTATTGTTTTAATATTGATGATTGTGGCATACAGCTCATGAAAACCCAAAATCCCTATCTCAAAAAATTAGCATATTTCATCTGACCAATAAAAGAAAAGTGTTTTTAAAACAAAAAAAAAGTCAACCTTCAAATAATTATGTTCAGTTCTGCACTCAATACTTGGTCGGGAATCCTTTTGCAGATTCTTGTGTCTTGTGTCTCTCAACTTTCTCTTCACAATATCCCACAGATTCTCTATGGGGTTCAGGTCAGGAGAGTTGGCAGGCCAATTGAGCACAGTAATACCATGGTCAGTAAACCATTTACCAGTGGTGTTGGCACTGTGAGCAGGTGCCAGGTCGTGCTGAAAAATGAAATCTTCATCTCCATAAAGCTTTTCAGCAGATGGAAGCATGAAGTGCTCCAAAATCTCCTGATAGCTAGCTGCATTGACCCTGCCCTTGATAAAACACAGTCGACCAACACCAGCAGCTGACATGGCACCCCATTCCATCACTGACTGTGGGTACTTGACACTGGAGGAAGACTGGGGAGAGGGAAATGCCTGAAGTCCAGACTCTGGCACCTTGATTTCCGAATGACATGCAAAATTTGCAACCTGTAGTCCATTTCCTGCACACGCCTGTACACGGTGGCTCTGGATGTTTCTACTCCAGACTCAGTGCACTGCTTCCGCAGGTCCCCCAAGGTCTGGAATCGGTCCTTCTCCACAATCTTCCTCAGGGACCGGTCACCTCTTCTCATTGTGCAGCGTTTTCTGACACACTTTTTCCTTCCCACAGACTTCCTACTGAGGTGCCTTGATACAGCACTCTGGGAACAGCCTATTCGTTCAGAAATGTCTGTGTCTTACCCTCTTGCTTGAGGGTGTCAATGATGGCCTTCTGGACAGCAGTCAGGTCGGCAGTCTTACCCATGATTGCGGTTTTGAGTAATGAACCAGGCTGGGAGTTTTTAAAAGCCTCAGGAATCTTTTGCAGGTGTTTAGAGTTAATTAGTTGATTCAGATGATTAGGTTAATAGCTCGCTTAGAGAACTTTTTCATGATATGCTAATATTTTGAGATATGGATTTTGGGTTTTCATGAGCTGTATGCCACAATCATCAATATTAAAACAATAAAAGGCTTGAACTACTTCAGTTTGTGTGTAATGAATCTAAAATATATGAAAGTCTAATGTTTATCAGTTCATTACAGAAAATAATGAACTTTATCACAATATGCAAATTTTTTGAGAAGGACCTGTATTGGTAGAAGGATGCTGAGGTTGGAACCGCCAGGCAGGAGGTCTATAGGATGACCAAGGAGATTTATGGATACAGTGAAAGAGGACATGAAGTTAGTTGGTGTGACAGAAGAGGATGCAGAGGATAGGGTTAGATGGAGGCAGATGATTCTCTGTGGCGACCCCTGAAAGGGAACAGCCGAAAGACAAAGAAGAAGCAGAAGTCCTTCACTAGAAGTAAGGGGCCAAGCCCAACTCCTGGAAAAACAACCCTGCACCAGTTCCAACATGACTGGTGCAGGTGCACCAGTGCACAAAGCTAGGTCCATAAAGCAAGTTTGGATGAGCGAGTTTCATGTGGAAGAACTTGACTGACCTCAACTGAGAATAACTGAGTCCTGACCTCAACCTTACAGAACAGCTTTGGGATAAATTCGAGCGGAAACTGCGTGTTCATATGTATGTGAAGGCAGGCGTGCAAATACTTTTGGCAATATAGTGTAGTTAAATAAAGCTAAATTACTCTAATCGATTGTTTTAAAATTTCCTCCAAAGTTTAAAAAAAGCATGTGTCCTTATTGACTTTACAAAAAGAAACATATGATAATCTGCAAAGTTGTGGAAAAACTGAGAATTTATGATATTTGTAGGTAAATCTTTGGCCTCAACTGTACCTAACTCACCTCTGTCTCTTCTCATTGCGGTGGTTCATACGAGCAGTGGCTTGCCCTTTCAAGCAAATGTCGTCCAGGACAGCTGAGCCGTGGAGGTTCTCCTTTCTGTAAACTTCATCCAAGTGCTGATAGCCCTCACGCAGAGTGTCATACTTACTCTTGAGGAGCAAGTTGCTATCGGTCATCTTTTTCACCTCAGACCCCAGTCTGCCTTTCTCTAATTCCACAGCCATTATGCAGTTCTGAGTATCATGCAACCTAATATGAAAGAAAAAAGCACACATTTCTACTGTGACAGACACTATACTGTTCATTAACATGTATGCTCATTTTATGTTGTACAGCATGTTAATGATTAAGCATACATTAGGCCACCTTAATATGAAGTGCAAAGTAGCATAAGTAAATATCCTAGCAAATTCTAATAATATTATGCTTTATAATATTAGCATTTCTTAGGACATATAAGCTGGAACTCTTGTAAATGGGTTGGAGGATGAGCAGTAGCAGTGGTTTAATGGAAGACATTCTTCTGTTTTGGAGGCAAATAAAAACGTACATTAATGAAAACAGAGACTGAACTGCAGATGTGCACCTGCACTGTACTGTGTCTTATAGGCTATAAATGTTAAAGGTTCATAAGTATTTTATTTCATCCTCAAGATTTTTTTGTGTCTACAACCACATCACAGACGTGCTGATGTCCAGCACCCCAGGACTCCCTCTGGTGTGATATTGTTTAAATATGTGTGAGAGATTTGTGTATAACACACATGAGATTTACACATTGCGTGTGAAAGGTTGATGAGGTGTGGGAAAGCTGTTGCATTTGTTTGCCTCTTTCTGTTTGCCATTATTGTAATATTTTAAACTTTAAAGAATGTCTGATGAACAAGCAGTTGGTTGATGCACAAATGGACATTATACAATGCATACCTTTTGCATTGTATAATCTGCAATATATATATTCAAATGTACTGTATATCGAAATATCAGAAATGTGTTTAAAAATCATATCACCGTTATTGAAAAAGATTCTATCGCGATATATATTGATATCGAATTATTGTCCAGCCCTAATTATAGTTATATTTTTGCATATAAAATAGTGTTGCAAATTGGTAATATTAGTAATATTAGTAATTTTAGTTGGCTGGAAGAACAGATTTGTATTCTGCATTTACATTATTTCCTATGGGAAAGTGCATTTCGCAAGACAAAATTTTGTCTTACAGACTCGCCTCCGGAACCAATTAAATTTGCATGTCGAGGTACCACTATACTTAAATAACCTCAAACATAACTATAGGCTGATTTATCCATTATGCCAAAACTCTGTGACATGTAGTAAAAGCTTTTTGCAAAATCACATAAAATGTTCCTTGTATATAACTCAAATTTTGACTGAGTAGTTTGGCTTAATAAGTAATTTGTGGTTTTTAAAACCCTTGTTCCTCAAAGAGAACATAGGAAAATGTTTTCTACAGTACCATCTTCTTTTGAAAAACAAAACTTACATTTCATTCAGTTATATCATTTTACTGTCACTGTTTATTTATACATATGGGGTAAAACATTGGGGAATTATTTATGTAATAAACGTAGGGATGTGTATAGGTTTTGTGTGAAAAGACCAATGGATTAGTCATGTCCATGTTCAGGGTCCAAATGGCTCGTGGGAAAAGCCCCTTTTCATTTTCTCTGTGGTGGCCTTCAGGGAGCAGAAGTGCTTCCCTGACCACAACAGAGAGAAGAGTCCATTGTTTGAGTGACTGAGGTCCTTCACTATTTTCTTGGCCTTAGTCCAACACCGCTTGCTGTAGCTAGATGGCAAATGGGGATGGTGCACTCAGCTGAACGCACCACTCTCTGTAAAGCTTGCCTGTCCTGCATGGAGCTATTCCCAAACCAGTCTGTGATGTTTCCTGTAAGGATACTCTCAATGGTTCAGGTGTAAATGTTCTTTAGCAACTTGAAGAGCAGTTCAAAGTCTTTTAAATGTCTAAGATGGCAAAGACACTGATGGGCCTTTTTCACAGTGCTGATGTTGTGAACCCACGTGATATGAACATCAAGATCCCGGAAACTGTCCACTAACTTCACCGGTGTCCCATTTATCATAAGGCATGAAGCAGGAGGTCTGCTAGGAGTCGTCTGCTATCTACTCCTTCATCTTGCTGACATTCAGTATTCTGACCAGTACTCTAGATTTTTAATCTTCTTTAGGTAGACCTTCATCAATATCAGAGATCAGGTCACCCACAACACTATCATCAGTAAAATGTATGATAAAGGTAGAGGTGGACGTGTCCATTCAGTCATAGCAGGGGTATCAGGACACAACCATGGGGTCTATGGATAGACTAATAGTGTTGAATGCTGAACTGTAGTCAGCAAACATTTCAACACATTTCCCTTCCTAGTGACCAGATGGCTTAGTGCTGCATGTAGGAGGTGTGTGATGGCCATCATTTGTTGAATGATTTGGATGGTATGCAATTTGTAGTGCGTCCAGATGATGAAGTCTCTGACCAGCCTAATACAGCACTTAATCACAACTGAGGTCAGAGCTACAAGGAGCCATTGAGGTTGGCAGACTGGGGTTTGGAACAGGACTGTTTAAAAAACATGGGGGATTACAAATTGTGCCAGAGTGATTGACTATCTCCCTATCAGACTATCATCTGGTCTTGCTGCCTTTCTGGTGTTCACTCTCCGGAACACTGATAATGAATGCGTTTCCCTCGCTGACGCTTTCCACCTGCATGTTGCCGTTAAGCACTACTCGCACTATTAGCTGCAGTGTTCAGCTCATCCGGGCAGAGATTTGTACGTATTTATCATTCTGGGTGTTCGTATTTTATAGTCCATTTTTGCAATCCTGTAGGAGTTGTGAATTTAGTTTCCTCTCACAGCACCTCTTTGCCTCCTTCAATACTCTGTGCATGTTGTATGATTTATGCTTATATACAGTATATATGTATGTATATAATGTATACTGTGTATATATACAGTAGGGCAAAAAATTATTTAGTCAGCCATTAATTGTGCAAGTTCTCCCGCTTAAAAAGATGAGAGGACTGTAATTTTTATCATAGGTATACCTCAACTATGAGAGACAAAGTAAGGGGAAAAAAATCCAGAAAATCACATTGTAGGATTTTAAAAGAATTAGCAAATTATGTTGGGGTGGATGGTGGATTTGGTCAATAACAAAATTTCATCCAAATACGTTGTTTGTAATGAAATATACCCTTTGTTTGTACTGACAGAGGTCAAACGTTTTCTGTAAGTCTTCACAAGGTTTTCACACACTGTTGCTGGTATTTTAGCCCATTCCTCCATAGCAGTGATGTTTTGATACATGGTCCCATTCATTCTTTCCTTTACACGGGTCAGTCGTCCTGGTCTCTTTGCAGAAAAACAGCCCCAAAGCATGATGTTTCCCATGCTTCACAATATGTATGGTGTTCTTTGGAAGTTCTATTTTGGTTTCATCTAACCATATTACATTCTCCCAATCCTCTTCTGGATCATCCAAATCCTCTCTAGCAAACTTCAGACGGGCCTGGACATTTACTGGCTTAAGCAGGGGGACACGTCAGGACACGCTGAGCCCCTGGCAACGCAGTGTGTTACTGATGGTAGCCTTTGTTACTTTGTTACATCTTTCTGCAGGTCATTCACTAGGTCCCCCCGTGTGGTTTTGAGATTTTTGCTCACAGTTCTTGTGATCATTTTGACCCCAGGGGTTGAGATCTTGCATTGAGCTTATTATCAGTGGTCTTGTATGTCTTCCATTTCATAAAAATTGCTCCCACAGTTAATTTAATCACACCAGGCTGCTTACCTATTGGAAATTCAGTCTTCCCAGCCTGGTGCAGGTCTACAGTTTTGTTACTGTTCTTTGACATAGTGGAGTTTGGATTGTGACTGTCTGAGGTTGTGGACAGGTGCCTTTTATACTGATAACGAGTTCAAACATTAAGAGGCTCATCTGTCCTCCACTCGTTACTTGTGTTAAAGTTGTTACTTGTTTGTAGGTGACCAAATACTTATTTTACAGAGGTATTTACAAATTAATTCATTAAAAATCCTACAATGTGATTTTCTGGATTTTTTTTCTTATTTTGTTTCTCATAGTTGAGGTATATTGTACCTATGATGAAAATTACAGGCCTCGCTCATCTTTAAGTGGGAGAACTTGCACAATTGGTGGCTGAATAAATAAGTTTTTGCCCTACAGTATATATACTAAGCAAAAAAAAAAAACGTCCCTTTTTCAGGACTGTGTATTTCAACAATAATGTTGTACAAATCCAAATAACTTTACAGATCTTCATTGTAAAGGGTTTAAACAATGTTTTCCATGCATGTTCAATTAACCATAATCAATTAACATGCACCTGTGGAATGGTCGTTAAGACCTTAGCAGCTTACAGAAAGTCGGCATTTAAGGTCACAGTTCTAAAAACGCAGGACACTAAAGAGACTCATCTACCGACTGTGAAAAACACCCAAAGAAAGATTCCCAGGGTCGCTGCTCATCTGCGTGAACGTGCATTAGGCATGCTGCAGGGGGACATGAGGACTGCTGATGTGGCTATAGGGCAATAAATCGCCATGTCCGCACCGTGAGACGCCTAAGATGGCGCTACAGGGAGACAGGAAGGACAGCTGATCATCCTCGCAGTGGAAGACCACGTGTAACACCTGCACAGGATGGGTACATCCGAATATCACACCTGCGTGACAGGTGAGGGCTAGGGCCATTCCCCTTATGGTGTTGACTCTTTTAGTGTTCATACAAATACTTTCAACTGTTTTTACTTTCAGTAAACTTAATGTGTAAGGCAGAGGACATTTCTTCTTTTGCTGAGTATATATCTCCAGAAGCGAGGCAAGTGTTGTAGGCAGTGGTGTAAAATCTCAGAGT